>CM022302.1:546380431-546980431 GCA_011799875.1 Thinopyrum elongatum | reverse complement strand
TATATTACCACAGCAAAGCAATCTCAGATGCTAGCCAGGGTCCAAATCTTTTGAAAATGGTGGCTTGTTTTACCTAGCGCTATATTACCAAGAGATTATTGGTCACCAGTCCTTCTCTCTCCCTCTGCAGACATGGGCATACTATGACCAGGGGCGACTGGACGAGATCATCGACAACTCGTTGGGCAACGACCTGGACGTGGACGAGGCGTGCAGGTTCCTGAAAGTGGGGCTCCTGTGCACAAAGAACATCACAAAAGGCCGGCCCGGCATGTCGACGGTGACCCGCATGCTGAGGGGTGAGAAGGACGTGGAGTCGCAGGAGTTCACTAAGCCTGACATGATGAACTTAAGGGACCCGAAGCGGAGGAACAAGGCCGCGTCCTCGTCGCTGCTGACCCCGGTCGTGGGGCAGTCCTCCCCGTCATCGTCGTCCATGGGCAACACCACCCGCGCCTCCAGCACCTTCACCGCGACATCAGACCGCCCCTGACTGACGAGTTATGCCGGGAGAAAAACGGATACACCGAGGGGGAGGGGGGAGACCGTACGGACCGCAGAGCAAACTGTGGATAGTTAGCGTAGGGCAGGCCACATTTTTCTTCTTCCTTTTCTTGTGCTTGTATGTTTTTTGTGGTACAGCTTTCATCATACGTTCATTTACTCCACTTGATTGTTTTGTGTATAAAAGGGTTATCCGGATATATGTCAGTAGAAACCAAGCTACATCTAGTTCAGACATTGTGAAGAGCGCGTACAACCTCGCTCTTGACGACTGTAGCCAGGCTTGTGTTTTTTTTTCTCCTGTGTTAACACAACATCTAAACCAAATTGTACACATTGTCATCTTATTATTTCTTCAATAATATTTCCGTTTTGAAAATATTTTGTATCCGAACATAAACTGGAAGTATCCAACAAAAGAATTTCTTCAATATATAAGATTTAAGCAGTGTAGATGTTTCATTTAATTTAATTTAAGTTTGGGCTGGCATAATGAGAGTTAACTGCAAACAAACAAACAAATGACATAGTTCATAATCCCTTCATTTTCATTTAGTCCATGTATTAGCTTTGGTCAAAGTCAAGGTTCGTAAACTTTAACAAAGTTTATTAAAAAAAATTAACATATACAATAACAAATCATACCATTAAATTCATTATTGAATGTACTTTCACATCATACAGATTTGTTATGGTAAATGTCCATATTTTTTCTATAAACTTGGTCAAACTTTACCTAATATGCAGAGTAAATAAAAACGGAGGGAGTACCAGACCAGCTTTATTATATAATAATTAGAATAGTTAAAGGCCACATGCACTTGCATGCATTGTGAGTGCAGCAGCAGCAATCAGAGTCACGGGACCACTACCCTCAGGAAATGTAGTGTGTATCAGCCCCGATTCAGCCAATTTCTCTGGTGCAACTGATGATGCTGAGAAATCGTTGCCGTCGAGATTCATGAGCTGAAAAATGGTAAATGTAGCCAACGACAGAGACTTCAAGTTATAGCTGTTGAGTTGGCTGCTGGTAGCTGATGAGTGCATTGTGTTGGCTTCGACCACCTGGGAGGGGGCACAGAAACTGCCTTGTTGAGAATGGGCTGTGGTCTGTTGGCCCAACGAGGAGCTCCCGGATGGGAAGCCACTTGGTACCGTTGATGGGCAGGGAGAAGAGCGTGATTGCGTCAATATCATTGCTGCTCTTGGTTTTTGTACTAGAGAAATTGAAAGGCAGGTTACTGGCATCGACGAATTCCCATGTTTTCTTGGTGACATGGAAGACGTAGCTAGGTGCCCTCCTCCTCTTGTTGCAAGGACAGGGAGAGGAAGATGCGCCCGTCCACGGCGGCGTAGGACCCGACGCAGACCTCTGGCGGATTGCGGAACTCGATCGGGGTGAGTCTGCAGGGGAAGAGAGGGGAAAGCACTCCTTGTCCGTGGCGTAGGGGTTGATGGAGGGGATGCCGTCCTCGAAGCTGATGACCTCGAACCATGGCACCACTCGGGGGCGGCGTGTTATGGCGTAGAGCATGCCTCCGTGCGAGATGAGGACGGGCTGGTGCTTGGGAGACAGGACTGGCGGGCCCCGGATCACCTCCGACGTGCTGGCGTCGTAGGTGACGGTGGCCTTGCCGCCGACGCCGACGATCCAGTCGCTGCCGTGCCTCGAAGAATTCACGGCGACGAAGGACATGCCGGGCGCGCCCAAGGGTACCCCGGCGTGGCTCGGCGGCTTGATTACCTCGCACTTTTTCTCGGTCTGGTGCTCCGCCACCAGGTACAAACCATTGGGATTGGTCTAGTATATCAAGACTATTCTCCATCGGCAAGTTTTTATTTTTTAGGCAATTCTATCGGGAAGTGGAGGGTGGTGGGAGTGGGAGGACTCGGAAAACCCTATTTGCCGCTCTCTGCGGCAAACAGTCAGTCAGGGTTCCGCACAGGGCTATCGACCGAGCGGTCACGCGTGGGCTGGCCGGTTAAGCGTTCCAACTATTTCGGTTTTGGGAACCTTCTACCACTGTTCCTAGCCGGATTTTTTTTCGGTTTTGGGAACCTTCTAGAAAGTTCCTGAACCGCCTTTTCTTTTTATATTCATTTTTGCTTTTATTTTTATTTTTCTTTCCTTTTTCGTTTTTTCTCTTTCTTTTTTTCTTTCTTCTTGCTCTTTTCTGTTTGATTTTTTTCTATTTTCAACGAATGTTTTAAGAAATTTTTCTAAAAAACTGAAATTTTCAGAAAATGTTCCTGTTTTCAAAATTTTAGTTTAGAAATTTCATAAAAGTTTAGAATTTCAAAAAATTGTTCGCTTATTTTTCAAAAAGTGTTTGTCTTTCTAAATTTTGTTAACAAACTAAAAAATGTTCGGTTTAAGAAATATGTTTCTATTTTCAAAATTTGTTAAAAAATTCAAAACATATTCATGTTTCAAAATTTGCTTGCAAATTCAAAAAGTTCTTGTGTTTTTAAATTTTGTTCATGAATTAGAAAATGCTCAGGAATTTTAAAAAACTGTTCCCATTTTTAAAAATTGTTCAAAAAATTTTGCTCATTTTTTAGTTTCGAAATTGCTCAGTTTCAAATTTTTGTTCACAAATTTCTAAAAATGTTCAGGCAGTTCAAAACATGTTCCCATTTTCAATAATTGTTCGCAATTTTAAAAAATGTGCATGTTTTCATTTTTCAGGAGTTTCAAAATTGTTCAGTTTCAAATTTTTGTTCACAAATTTCAAAAAATGTTCAGGCAGTTCAAAACATGTTCCTGTTTTCAAAAATTGTTCACAAATTTAAAAAATGTGCATGTTTTCATTTTTTCAGGAGTTCCAAAATTGTTCAGTTTCAAATTTTTGTTCACAAATTTCAAAAAATGTTCGGGCAGTTCAAAACATGTTCCTGTTTTCAAAAATTGTTCGCAATTTTAAAAAATGTGCATGTTTTCATTTTTTTCAGGAGTTTTGAAATTGTTCAGTTTAAAATTTTTGTTCACAAATTTCAAAAAATGTTGTTGTTTTCACAATATGTTCGCGTTTTCAAATTCTGTCTTGGAATTTCCAAAAATTCCTGCTTCAAAAAAATGTTCCTGATTTTCGAAAATATTTCATTTTTTTTTCAAATTAGCAATTTGTTTGTGTTTCACAGATCCCTTCGTTTTTTTCAATAAAAAATGCTTTTGAAATTCATGATATAATTTGGATCTGCACTGCGGGGTTGGTTCTTTAAGCTTGGCGCTGATGTGGAATCAGTAACGATTGCTAACTCAACTGGTAGTACCACGTTAGGTATAGTGTGAGGTCCTGGTTTTGAATTCCCGCGATGGTGGTATTTCTTTTTTAGCTACAACGCGCTGTCGTTCGCTATATTCATGAGTCGGGCCGGTTCGGCAATGCTAGACTTACGTAGACTAGATACGAACATTTACGTAAAAAACAAGGTGGAGAATTATGATTTGTGTTTAGGGAAGGGAGGGGCCCACCCCCCCGAAAATCAGGGGGGATGCTTAGATTAGCTTAGAAGGTTACACAGCATTGCGTATGGTGTTCGTATGTGTAGGATTATTGGGCCCACATGGACACCTGCCTGTGCGAAACCGCGCCTGTTTGCCGCAGCGAGCGGCGAATAGGAGCTCCCGGAGGACTCCTCTTCCGGAGGAGAGACCGAGAGACACATGGGCCAGACATTCTTTTTTTAACTGGAGACGGGCCACATTGTTTTTCGTGATTAACTGGAAGAAGGGCCAGAATCTTCCAGTTTGGAGTGGAGGGGATGATTGGTCTTTCGAGGCTGCGGCGACTACATCTCGCGTAATCTTTCGAGGCCGCGGCGATTATATCTCGCTTTACGCGAGATGGAAGGGCTCACAGGGATTCGATCCTAGGTCGCTCAGGTAGTGCGAGGCGCCGCTAGCCATCCCCCCACGTTTGCGTTCACGGTAATATAGGATGCGCGGCTTACTAGAGGGAAAAGACCCTTGCATTCTTTTAATTCTCCCTTTTTTCGTTTCTTTTGTTCTTTGTTTCGTTTTCTTATTTCTTCTCCTGTTTTATTTAGGGTTTTTTTCGTCTTTGTACTTTGGTTTTTTTCTTTCATTTTTCTTTTGGTTTCTCATTGTTTCTTTCATGGTTTTTATCCATTTTTCTTTTCTTTCTCATTTTGATTTCCTTTTGTCTTTAGTTCTTTGTTTATTACTTAATTTTCAATTTTTTTCCTTCTTATCGGTTTTTACAGTTTTTCCATTCTTTTTGCATTTGTTTTCTCGGTTTTATTTTCTATTTGGTTACTCTTTTGGTTTACATTGGTTTTTCGTTTCTCTTTCTATCTTTTGACTTTTATTTCTCTATTTTTCATATGAAGAACATTTTGAAATACATATTTATCATTTTCAAATAAAAGTTTAATATATTTTGAATACATGGTTAATATTTTTTTCTATAGATTTTTCTAAATATTTATTAAAAAAATTCAAATACAGCATTAATCTTTTTCAATACATTTATTTAAACGCTTGTAACATTTTTCAACTGCTTGATTAATATTTTCAAATACAAGATTAATATTTTTTAACACCATGGTCAACATTTTTCTATACACATTTAACATTTTTTAAATGCTTTATTCACATTTTTCAAATGCAATATTACATTTTTCAAATGCTTTATTAACATTTTTCAAAATGCTTTATTAACATATTTAGAATACATGGTCAACATTTTTTCTATACACATTTCAATTTTTCAAATGACTTATTGACATTTTTCAAATACAAGATTTACATATTTTTAAAGCATGTTCAACATTTTTTCATTACACACTTTTTTTTTCAAATGTTTGGTTATCATTTTTCAAATACAAGATTAATATTTTTAACACATGGTTAATGTTTTTTCTATACACATTTGACATCTTTTCAAATGCATGATTAACATTTTCTCAAATGCTTGATTAACATTTTTGAAATGCAATATTAACTTTTTTTTGTAATAGATGGTCAGCATTTTTATATATACAATTTAAAACATTTCAAATGCGTGATTAAGATTTTACAAATACAAATTTAACTTTTTTGAATACGATACAAGATTAATTGTTTTGAGTACATGGTCAACATTTTTTTTATTCACATCTAAAATTTTCTCAATGCTTGATTAACATTTTTACAGTACTTGTTTAACATTGTTTTTCAAATGCTTGGTTAACTTTTTTTAAATTCATGATCAACTTTTTTCAAAGAAATTTTATTTTTCATATACATTTTTTGTACACATGTGAAACATTTTCTCTATACACATTTAATATTTTTCAATTGCTTGTGTAACATTGTTTTCAGATATTTTATGTCAAGTTTTCTTTGTAATATCTTTATTTAAAATATTTGAAAGTATAAACAGAAGTCAAAAAAAAAAAACAAGGAAACGAGGCCGTAGTCTCCCGCGCGGCTCGGTCGACCCATCTGGGTGTTTTTTCTATCTTTTAATCTTCAAAAACAAGCGTGCGCTATGTGAATCGAACCAGCGACCACCATAATCAAGGAACGCCGGTGTAACTACCCGGCCAACCACCACGCCACTGGCGAGATCTGGTAACTTTCCACTTTTTCCTTTTTTTAACTTTCTTTTCTTCTTCTTTCTGATACGATGAATTTGTTTACAAATACGTGAACTTTTTCTTCAAACCAGTGAACTTTTTTTGAAATTTGATGAACTTTTTAAAAAAATTTATGAATTTGTTTTCAAATTGATGAACTTTTTTTACATTTTGATGAACTTTTTTCAAAATCGATGAACTTTTTTTCAAATTTGATGAACTTTTTGTCATTTTCAATAAACATTTTTTCATAGTCGATGAACTTTTTTTCAAAATCATGAACTTGTTTTTAAAATTCATGAACAATTTTGAATTCATGATTTTTTTGTTCTTTTTTATATGCGATCGAGGGAACCCAGAGGAAATAATTTTTTTCAGTCCCCCAGAGGAAATAAATGCAATCCATCTCGCCTACATGGGCCGGCCTACCACGGTTAGCGCATGGGCGCGAGGGAGCTTCCCTGGCGCCTGAAGCATGCAATAGGAGCTCCCGCCCTTTGGAGGTACAACAAGTGATACACTACGAAAATTGGGTGGAGTTCCAGGCTCATAACTGTCTCTGGGCGTCCGAATCTCAAAATTTCCTTCGCCTAAGAAGAAGCCCAAAGTCCACTGGATTCTTCTGGACCAGCTCAACAACGAGGTCTAGCGTGTGTGTTCGGCTCAAGGTGTGATTGCTCCTAAATGTGCCAGCCACACAACATTGGCAAAATTGAGGACTACCATGTTGAGGTGCAATGTTGGGACGACCAATTAACACATATATAATATTTAATATATACTTTCTCGGTAACTAAATGTGAATTATTTAATTTATTTTTACTTCTTTTCAAACAATTGTTACAAAAATATACTAGTAATAAAATGTGTTTTTGTATTTGCGAAGAAATTCTCATTTATTTTAGAATGGGTGTTTATGACTTCAAAATCAAATGATGGCATACTTAAAAGAGGCCTATGTATCTCTGCATTCAATATTCAGATTTATGCAAATAAATGTTCATGAGCTCAACAACAAAATGTTGGTGTATTTTAAAATAAATGTTTATATAGTCCCAAGAAAGTTTGAGATTTTGCTAACAAATGAATTAATAAATAAGGAAACAAGGGGAAAGAAGATGACAAAAGTGAAAAGAAAACAACGAAAAAAATAAAGAATCAAAAGAGAAACTAGGACCACATGCCATTAGCCACTTTAGGTTATTTGACTCCTCTCATTTGCTAAAGGCGGAGAGTAGGATTCATGTGTGATAGTACAAGGGAAGATGAGGTATTGCATACTTTGTGTTTGAGGTATTTTCGGTACTCAATATTAAAGAACTCGTCCTGAAATTACTGTGTAATTACAAGAAATTTTGACGACCTTGATAGACATGGTATGAGTCATGTCACAAATTCAGATCCAAACTCGAGACATAATCTAGAGACAAAATATAATATAAATATAGATATGAATACTAGTAGGTAGTTCAATCTAGGATGTGAATTCGGCCCATTTACACTATTGATGCTGAATTTGTTTTCTTAGTTTCTTGAGCTACATATTGAGTTTTGTTCTGAAATTTTGTGTCATAATAGATAAATATGTTTATAGTGTATTGAATTTATTTCACATTTTGTAGCAACTCTTAATTCGAAAATGCCAAATGGTGGCCGAGCTGCATGGAGGCCGAATTTGAAAAATTCAAAATTCAAAATTCGTACTTTTTATGTTTCATTTTTCATAAAAATACACATATATCTAGAGACACAATGTACATGTGTCTAAATTTTCAGGACGAAATACGTTTAAATGAGAACTACAAAAAAATGTGTGACTTTTAGCACATGCACTCTTCATGCCCAAAGTCCATGATTTTTTTGTGTAGCTCACATTTCAAGGTATTTCATCCCGAAATTTTTCAATGTACATATTACATCCTTGTATACATGTATATTTTTTTTAAATGGAACGGAAAAGTTTGCTTTTTTGATATTTTTTCCAAAATTTCGGCCTCCAAAACGCCGTACTCCTCTTATGTATTCCAAAAAATATGAAAGTATCTTGTGGATAACATTGTAGCGTACATTCTCGGTAATTATGTTACTCGGGCGAATTCGGCACATCCACACTAAATACACACATCAAAGAGGATCTCTTGCCCGTAGAGAGCCTTGAGTCATTTCTATTTATCTATGTCAATTCATTGCACATTAATTTTAATACAAATCCTTGCACATTATACAACAATACCTATAAGTGGACATTAGCTAGCGAAAACATGTAATATCTTAATTTCAAAGCAGGCAAAGCACGGCCGGGGGGGCGGTTGAGGCAAGTGGTGCATGCTACCAACTAGAATAATGGATCTTAATGTTGAAGCTTTATTTACCAAGGAATAGGCAACCTAGTGAGGGAATGGTAGTCCGTGACCACATGGGTTGGGTAATTTTTGGTGTTAGTTGCTAGGCTCACCATTATTTGATCAGTTAGAGACAGATATTACAGCCATAGAGGACAGCTGTGCCCAAACACTTCATTACAATGATTCGTCGATCACCTTGGAATCACTTTGTGCTGGGATTAAAACCATGATTAAAGGAAGTAGGAGCGGGTCATAATGCCCACCCAATTAAAAGATTTACAATCAAATTTTTGGAAGGGAAATGTGTGTCTTCGTCCTTATGCTCGTTGGCTCAATGATAAAGATAGATAGGTAAACCGTCCACGCAATTGAGGACTAGGGTTGACAGATCCAGTTAAGCAACTTGAGGCCTGATGACCCACAAGTATAGAGGATCAATTGTAGTCCTTTCGATAAGTAAGAGTGTCGAACCCAACGAGGAGCAGAAGGAAATGACAAGTGGTTTTCAGCAAGGTAATGTCTGCAAACGCTGAAATTGTCGGTAACAAGTTGTTTGATAGCAAGATAATTTGTAATGGACAAGTAACGGTAACGATAAATAAAGTGCAACAAGGTAGCCCAATCCTTTTGTGGCAAAGGACAGGCCAAAACAGTCTCTAATGATAAGCAAAACGTTCTTGAGGGTACACGGGAATTTCACCATGTCACTTTCATCATGTTGGCTTGATTCGTGTTCGCTACTTTGATAATTTGATATATGGGTGGATCGGTGCTTAGGTGCTGTTCTTACTTGAACAAACCTCCTACTTATGATTAACCCCCTCGCAAGCATCCGCAACTACGAGAAAAGTATTAACATAAAATCTAACCATAGCATTAAACTTTTGGATCCAAATCGGTCCCTTACAAAGTAGCGCATAAACTAGGGTTTAACCTTCTGTCACTCTAACAACCCATCATCTAATAACTACTCCATAATGCATTCCCTTAGGCCCAAATTGTAGGGTAACGCAGCAGAAAACAAAAATTTTCCGACCTACGCACTAGCCCAGGACCACTATGGAGACTGCATACAAGGTTTGATCATTTTCGTTACCGACTCGAAGCGCAGCGGAAGTAGAGTCGATGACGATCGGCGGTGCAGATCCCCGCAGCTAGGATTTACAACCTCCCAACCGCGAGGATGTATACCCTCGTCTTCCCTTCGGACAGCCCTCCGGGAGGCTGTCGAACAGTCCCCCAGACGATGTCGCGGACAGCCCTTCGGGAGGACCTTCGAAACTCGAACGGTCACTCGGACAGCCCTTCGGGAGGACTCACAGAACTCGGACCGTCACTTGGACAGCCCTTCGGGAGGCACTCTCGAACAGCCCCTCGAGCACTAAGATCGAAACTACGACCTCTCTACAGAGTTGCACACATACGGTGTCATCTATCCGGCAGGGCTTCGCCGTCCAGAACTAGTTCCCACCGGAACCCAGACAGCCTTTCGGCTCTACGAAACTATTTCGCTGGGAGGGAGAGAGAATGCCAGATCATGCATGGCTTGTGTGAGAGCTAAGGATGGGGAAATGGCTGCCAAGATCACTCCTATATATAGGCTAGCCAAGGGGTAAAATTGTCACACAAAAACCCCAAAGTGCCCTTGGAATATCCCTTTCCAAAAGGGAATATGCCATATGGGAGTGCCATGTGGAGCACCATGGTGCTCCACCTCCTTGGCCGGCCACCCTTGGGGGGGGACCCCCCCCATGAGGTGCCATGCCCTCCTTCCCCTTCTAGAAGGCCCTTTTGGAATTTCCAAAAAGGTGCTTTCCATAAAATTCCCAAAAAGCACTTTCACTATTCACGACGACATTTTTCAGCGTCCGTTCGAACTGAAAATATTTATGTGGGCTTAGAACATTTCTAGTACCCACTAAAATAATTTTCAATGCGTTCTGGAACAATTCCAGTTTAGTGATTTCATCTGCGAAAAGCATCTGAAGCGGTTCCGGCAGCCCCGGAACATTTCCGGTTTTTCTTCCAGAAAATTCCCAGAAGTTTCCTGAATGATTCTGGTATCCTCCAAGAATTATCAGGCATGTGCCGAAACCATTTTGACTTAATGGTATCCCCTGAAACAACTTTTCAGTTTCACCGGAACTCATCCGGTGACCTCTCTCTGCGGAACTTTTCCGCTGTCCGAAACTTTTCGGTGTCCGAAACTTTTTCGGTGATTTTCTCTCAGACTCCCTATCTAGTATTCAGCAGATAGATGACCCTTAAGCGTGTGACCCTATAGGTTCGGTGAAGTATAGACATGACACGGAACCCCTTCCGATCAATGATCAACATCGGAGCCGTGGACACCCATATTGACCCCTATACCCACACGAATGAATATTCGAGTGAACCTCCAGTTGCCGTGTGCTATTCCTGTTGCTTCGTGATATGTTACAAATACCCGAGGTGAGACATGTTGGCATTCCCATGGATCAACACTTGTCCACTATGCTAGTTACCTCGTTACCGGTATTGTTCTCTTTTCTCGTTACCATGTTCCGGCATCCCCGTGATCAAATCACAAAGTGTCTGGCCAGACGATGATGGATACCGTAATACCGAGAGGGCCCAGAGATATCTCTCCATTGCCGGAGGAGCAAATCCCAATCTTGAGCTATCAAGTTACTTGACACACTTTTCCATGAACCCGTAAGCCGCCGTAATAGCCACCCATTTACGGATGACGTTTAACAAACCCCAAAGTTCATGAAGCAAGCATGAAGAAACTCGATACTCTCATGGTCTAAGGAATCATGCAAACATTAACCATCTCTGTGTTATTAACCATTAACTTGTGACGAAAGAACCTCATAGCATAACATCAATCGGGTCGATTCAACACAAATGTTCTGTTAACATTGTGCCCTCAAAATTGCTGGCATAGTCATGCCCATGATCAGGAAAACAGGATCATCATGCAATACTTGAGCCAGTCATAGAGGCTTGACTAGGAATACATTTTATCATTTATTATTCCACACGTGCATATGAGTCTTCCTCCGAGCCTCGTTTTATTTGCAGACTCGAGAACCATAGCAGTTATAGCATGGAACATAAACCTAATTATGAACAGGGAGATAATCAATAACATTTATTATTACCTCTAGGGCATATCTCCTACACAAATATGATGAAGTGTCATGTAGTCGACGTTCACATGACACCACTAAGGGAATCACAACATACATATCATCAAAATATCGAACACATATCAAATTCACATGATTACTTGCAACATGACTTCTCCCGTGACCTCAAGAACAAAAGTAACCACTCACAAATAATAACCATGCTCAAGATCAGAGGGGTATTAAATAGCATAATGGATCTGAACATATAATCTTCTACCAAATAAACCATATAGTGATCAACTACTTGATGCAATTAACACTACTAGTCACCTACAAGTACCAATCTGAGGTTCCGGTACAAAGATTGAACACAAGAGATGAACTAGGGTTTGAGAGGAGATGGTGCTGTTGAAGATGTTGATGAAGATTGGCCTCCCAAAGATGAGAGGGTTGTTGGTGATGACGATGACGATTATTTCCCCCTCTGGGAGGGAAGTTCCCCCAGCGGAATCGCTCCGCCGGAGGGCAAAAGTGCTCCTGCCCAAGTTCCGCCTCGAGACGGCGGTGCTTCATCCCGAAAGTCCCCTCCTGATTTTTTCTAGGTCAAAATGACCTATATACCAGAAGATGGGCACCAGAGGTGGGCCGAGGAGGGCACAACCCACCAGGGCGCGACTAGGGGGGCCTGGCACGCCCAGGTGGGTTGTGCCCACCTGGTGGGCCTCCTCCGGTAGTTATTTGCTCCAGTATTATTATTATATTCCAAAACAATTCTCCGAAAAATTTCAGCTCATTTGGAGATGTGCAGAATAGGTAACTCTGACGTAGCTTTTTCAGGTCCAGAATTCCAGCTGCCGGCGTTCTCCCTCTTTGTGTAAACCTTGCATATTATGAGAGAAATGAAGAAAATATGCCCTAGAGGCAATAATAAAGTTGTTATTTTACATTTCCTTATTCATGATAAAGGTTTATTATTCGTGCTAGAATTGTATTGATCGGAAACTTAAATACATATGTGAATACATAAACAAATACCATGTCCCTAGTAAGCCTCTACTAGACTAGCTCGTTGATCAGAGATGGTTAAGGTTTCCTAACCATTGACATGTGTTGTCATTTGATAACGGGATCACATCATTAGGAGAATGATGTGATGGACAAGACCCATCCGTTAGCTTAGCATATGATCGTTCAGTTTATTGCTATTGCTTTCTTAATGTCAAATACATATTCTTTCGACCATGAGATCATGCAACTCCCGGATACCGGAGGAATACCTTGTGTGCTATCAAACGTCACAACGTAACTGCGTGATCATAAAGATGCTCTACAGGTATCTCCGAAGGTGTTTGTTGAGTTGGCATGGATCGAGATTGGGATTTGTCACTCCGAGTATCGGAGAGGTATCTCTGGGCCCTCTCGGTAATACAAATCATAATAAGCTTTCAAGCAAAATGACTAAGGAGTTAGTTATGAGATGATGTATTACGGAACGAGTAAAGAGACTTGCCGGTAACGAGATTGAACTAGGTATGAAGATACCGACGATCGAATCTCGGGCAAGTAACATACCTACAGACAAAGAGAATTACGTATGTTGTCAAAACGGTTCGACCGATAAAGATCTTCGTAGAAGATGTAGGAATCAATATGGGCATCCAGGTTCCGCTATTGGTTATAGGCTGAAGAGGTGTCTCGGTCATGTCTACATAGTTCTCGAACCCGTAGGGTCCGCACGCTTAACGTTCGTTGACGATATAGTGTTATATGAGTTGTGTGATTTGGTGACCGAATGTTGTTCGGAGTCCCGGATGAGATCACGGATATGACGAGGAGCTCCGGAATGGTCCGGAGGTAAAGATTAATATATAGGACGATACTATTTGGACACCGGAAGAGTTTCGGGGTACCGGGTAGTTATCGGATCATCGGAAGGGGTTCCGGGAGGCCCCGGGAGGTCTATGGGCCTAATGGGCCAAGGGAAGGCACACACCAGCCCACAAGGGGGCTGGCGCGCCCTCTCCCTGGCCGCCGGCCCTAGAGAAGGAAAAGGGGGAGGGCTAGCCCCTCCTGCCTTCCCCTCCTCATGGGAGAAAGGAAAGGGGGGGGGGCGCCACCCCCTCCTGCCTTCTCCCTGGCGCCAAACAAGGAAGGGGGGCGCCAAAGGGCAGGCGCCCAAGGGGGACGGCCGGCCACCTTGGGGCGCACCCGAGGCTCCCTCCCCTCCCCCCAACCTATATATATGAGAGGGAGGGGCGCCGCACAACCCACGACAATCTCTTAGCCGTGTGCGGCACCCCTCTCCACAGTTTCGTCCCTCGGTCATATTTTTGTAGTGCTTAGGCGAAACCCTGCGGAGGTAGCATCACCACCACCGTCACCACGCCGTCGTGCTGCCGAAACTCATCCACTACTTCGCCTGTCTTGCTGGATCAAGAAGGCGAGGAAGTCACCGAGCTGAACATGTGCTGAACACGGAGGTGCCGTACGTTCGATACTCGATCGGTTGAATCGTGAAGAAGTTTGACTACATCAACCACGTTACTAAACGCTTCCACTTACGATCTACGAGGGTACATAGACACACTCTCCCCCCTCGTTGCTATGCATCTCCATGGATAGATCCTGCGTGTGCGTAGAATATTTTTTGTTTTCCATGCAACATTCCCCAACAGTGGCATCATGAGCCAGGTCTATGCGTAGATGATATGCACGAGTAGAACACAAAGAGTTGTGGGCGGTGATAGTCATATTGCTTACCACCAACGTCTTATTTTGATTCGGCAGTATTGTGGGATGAAGCGGCCCGGACCAACCTTACATGTCCACGCACATGAGACCGGTTCCACCAACTGGCATGCAACTTGTTTTGCATAAAGGTGGTTGGTGGGTGTCTGTTTCTCCTACTTCAGTTGAATCTAATTTGACTACGGCCGGTCCTTGAAGAAGGTTAAAACAGCAAACTTGATAGATTACCGTTGTGGTTTTTGCGTAGGTAAGAACGGTTCTTGCTAGAAGCCCGTAGCAGCCACGTAAAACTTGCAACAACAAAGTAGAGGACGTCTAACTTGTTTTTGCAGGGCATGTTGTGATGTGATATGGTCAAGACGTGATGTGATATACGTTATTGTATGAGATGATCATGTTTTGTAATATCGACAACCGACAGGAGCCTTAGGGTTGTCTCTTAATTTTTGTATGAAATGCAAGCGCCATGTAATTGCTTTACTTTATCACTATGCGTTAGCAATAGTTGTAGAAGCAATAGTTGGCGAGACGACCCCGACGCAACGATGGAGATCAAGGTGTTGAGCCGGTGATGATGGAGATCTTGACGATGCTTTGGAGATGAAGATCAAAAGCACAAGATGATATGGCCATATCATGTCACATATTTTGATTGCATGTGATGTTTATCCTTTATGCATCTTATTTTGCTTAGAACGGCGGTAGCATTATAAGATGATCCCTTCACTAAATTTCAAGATAAAAGTGTTCTCCCCTAGTATGCATCGTTGCCAAAGTTTGTCGTTTTGAATCACCTCGTGATAATCGGGTGTGGTAGACTCTACGTTCACATACAACGGTTGTAAGATAGTTTTGCACATGCAGAATACTTGAGTTAAACTTGACGAGCCTAGCATGTACAGACATGGTCTCAGAACACTGGAGACCGAAAGGTCGAACATGAGTCGTATAGTAGATATGATCAATATAGAGATGTTCACCATTGATGACTACCCCATCTCACATGATGATCAGACTTGGGTTAGTTGATTTGGATCATGTATCACTTAGATAACTTGAGGGATGTTTATTTAAGTGGGAGTTCATTAGTAATTTGATTAATTGAACTTAATTTATCATGAACTTAGTCATAATAGTTTTGCATATCTATGTTGTAGATCAATGGCCCGTGCTACCGTTCCCCTGAATTTTAATGCGTTCCTAGAGAAAGCTAAGTTGAAAGATGATGTTAGCAACTACACGGACTGGGTCCGTCACTTGAGGATTATCCTCATTGCTGCTCAGAAGAATTATGTCCTTGATGCACCGCTAGGTGACAGACCTGCTGCAGGAGCTACTGCAGATGTTATGAACGTCTGGCAAACTCGATCTGATGACTACTCAATAGTTCAGTGTGCCATGCTTTACGGCCTAGAACCGGGACTTCAAAGATGTTTTGAACGTCATGGAGCATATGAGATGTTTCAAGAGTTGAAGTTAATATTTCAAGCAAATGCCCGGGTTGAGAGATATGAAGTCTCCAACAAGTTCTATAGCTGCAAGATGGAGGAGAATAGTTCTGTCAGTGAACACATACTCAAAATGTCTGAGTATCATAACCACTTGACTCAGCTGGGAGTTGAACTTCCAGTTGATAGTGTTATTGACAGAGTTCTTCAGTCACTGCCACCAAGCTACAAATACTTCGTGATGAACTATAATATGCAAGGGATGACGAAAACAATTCCCGAGCTCTTTGCAATGCTTAAAGCCGCGGAGGTAGAAATCAAGAAGGAGCATCAAGTGTTGATGATTAACAAGACCACTAGTTTCAAGAAAAAGGGCAAGGAAAAAAAAGGGAACTTCAAGAAGAATGGCAAACAAGTTGCCACTCCCGGGAAGAAGCCCAAAGCTGGACGCAAGCCTGAAACTGAGTGCTTCTACTGCAAAGGGAATGGTCACTGGAAGCGGAACTGCCCCAAATACTTGGCGGATAAGAAGGATGGCAAAGTGAACAAAGGTATATTTGATATACATGTTATTGATGTGTACCTTACTAATGCTCGTAGTAGCGCCTGGGTATTTGATACTGGTTCGGTTGCTCATATTTGTAACTCGAAACAGGAGCTGCGGAATAAACGAATATTGGCTAAGGACGAGGTGACAATGCGCGTCGGGAATGGTTCCAAGGTCGATGTGATCGCCGTCGGCACGCTACCTCTACATCTACCTTCGGGATTAGTTTTAGACCTCAATAATTGTTATTTGGTGCCAGCGTTGAGTATGAACATTATATCTGGATCTTGTTTATTGCGAGCGGTTATTCATTTAAATCGGAGAATAATGGTTGTTCTATTTATATGAGTAATATCTTTTATGGTCATGTACCCTTGATGAATGGTATATTCTTGTTGAATCTCGATCGTAGTGATACATATTCATAATATTGATGCCAAAAGATGCAAAGTTGATAATGATAGTGCAACATACTTGTGGCACTGCCGTTTAGGTCATATTGGTGTAAAGCGCATGAAGAAACTCCATGCGGATGGACTTTTGGAATCACTTGATTATGAATCATTTGATACTTGCGAACCATGCCTTATGGGCAAGATGACTAAAACTCCGTTCTCCGGAACAATGGAGCGAGCTAATGACTTATTGGAAATAATACATACCGATGTATGCGGTTCGATGAGTGTTGAGGCACGCAGCGGGTATCGTTATTTTCTGATCTTCACAGATGATTTGAGTAGGTATGGCTATATCTACTTGATGAAACACAAGTTTGAAACATTTGAAAAGTTCAAAGAATTTCAGAGTGAAGTGGAGAATCATCGTAACAAGAAAAATAAAGTTTCTACGATCTGATCGCGGAGGCGAATATTTGAGTTACGAGTTTGGCCTTCATTTAAAACAATGTGGAATTGTTTCACAACTCACGCCACCTGGAACACCATAGCGTAATGGTGTGTCCGAACGTCGTAACCATACTTTATTAGATATGGTGCGTTCTATGATGTCTCTTACCGATTTACCACTATCGTTTTGGGGTTATTCATTAGAGACAGCCGCATTCACGTTAAATAGGGCACCGTCTAAATCCGTTGAGACGACACCGTATGAACTATGGTTTGGCAAGAAACCTAAGCCGTCGTTTCTTAAAATTTCGGGATGCGATGCTTATGTCAAAAGGCTTCAGCCTGATAAGCTCGAACCTAAATCGAAGAAGTGTGTCTTCATAGGATACCCTAAGGAAACTATTGGGTACACCTTCTACCATAGATCCGAAGGCAAAATCTTTATTGCCAAGAATGGATCCTTTCTAGAGAAGGAGTTTCTCTCGAAAGAAGTGAGTGGGAGGAAAGTAGAACTTGATGAGGTAATTATACATTCTCTCGAATTGGAAAGTAGCACATCACAGAAAACCGTTCCCATGATACCTACACCAACTAGAGAGGAAGCAAATGATAATGATCATGAAATTTCATATCAAGTTACTACTGAACCTCGTAGGTCGACCAGAGCACGATCCGCACCAGAGTGGTACGGTAATCCTGTCCTGGAAGTTATGTTATTAGACCATGGCGAACCTACGAACTATGAAAAAACTATGATGAACCCAGATTCCGATAAATGGCTTGAGGCCATGAAATCTAAGATAGGATCCATGTATGAGAACAAAGTATGGACTTTGGTGGACTTGCCCGATGATCGGCAAGCCATTGAGAATAAATGGGTCTTCAAGAAGAAGACTGACATTGATGGTAATGTTACTGTCTACAAAGCTCGACTTGTCGCAAAAGGTTTTCGACAAGTTCAAGGAGTTGACTATGACGAGACTTTCTCACATGTAGCGATGCTTAAGTCTGTCCGAATCATGTTAGCAATTGTCGCATTTTATAATTATAAAATTTGGCAAATGGACGTCAAAACTCCATTCCTTAATGAATTTCTTAAAGAAGAGTTGTATATGATGCAACCAGAAGGTTTTGTCGACCCTAAAGGTGCTAACAAAGTGTGCACGCTCCAGCGTTCCATCTATGGACTGGTGCAAGCATCTCGGAGTTGGAATATACGCTTTGATGAGGTGATCAAAGCATATGGTTTTATACAGACTTACGGTGAAGCATGTATTTATAAGAAAGTGAGTGGGAGCTCTGTAGCATTTTTTATATTATATATGGATGACATATTGTTGATTGGAAATGATATAGAATTTCTGGATAGCATAAAAGGATACTTGAATAAGAATTTTTCAATAAAAGACCTCGGTGAAGCTGCTTATATATTGGGCATCAAGATCTATAGGGATAGATCGAGATGCTTAATAGGACTTTCACAAAGCACATACCTTGACAAAGTTTTGAAGAAGTTCAAAATGGATTAGTCAAAGAAAGGGTTCTTGCCTATGTTACAAGGTGTGAAGTTGAGTCAGACTCAAAGCCCGACCACTGCAGAAGATAGAGAGAAAATGAAAGTCATTCCCTATGCCTTAGCCATAGGTTCTATCATGTATGCTATGCTGTGTACCAGACCTGATGTGTGTCTTGCCATAAGTTTGGCAGGGAGGTACCAAAGTAATCCAGGAGTCGATCACTGGACAACGGTCAAGAACATCCTGAAGTACCTGAAAAGGACCAAGGATATGTTTCTCATTTATGGAGGTGACGAGGAGCTCGTCGTAAATGGTTACGTCGATGCTAGCTTCGACACTGATCCGGATGACTCTAAGTCACAAACCGGATACGTATTTATATTGAATGATGGAGCTGTCAGTTGGTGCAGTTCCAAGCAGAGCGTCGTGGCGGGATCTACGTGTGAAGCGGAGTACATAGCTGCTTCGGAAGCAGCACATGAAGGAGTCTGGATGAAGGAGTTCATATCCGATCTGGGTGTAATACCCAGTGCATCGGGTCCAATGAAAATCTTTTGTGATAACACCGAAGCAATTTCCTTAGCGAAGGAATCCAGGTTTCACAAGAGTACCAAACACATCAAGAGACGCTTCAACTCCATTCGTGAAAAGGTCAAGGATGGAGACATAGAGATTTGCAAAATACATACGGATCTGAATGTAGCAGACCCGTTGACTAAGCCTCTTCTGCGAGCAAAACATGATCAACACCAAGACCCCATGGGTGTTAGATTCATTACAATGTAATCTAGATTATTGACTCTAGTGCAAGTGGGAGACTGAAGAAAATATGCCCTAAAGGCAATAATAAAGTTGTTATTTTATATTTACTTATTCATGATAAAGGTTTATTATTCATGCTAGAATTGTATTGATCGGAAACTTAAATACATATGTGAATACATAAACAAATACCGTGTCCCTAGTAAGCCTCTACTAGACTAGCTCATTGATCAGAGATGGTTAAGGTTTCCTAACCATTGACATGTGTTACATGTGTTGTCATTTGATAACGGGATAACATCATTAGGAGAATGATGTGATGGACAAGACCCATCCATTATCTTAGCATATGATTGTTCAGTTTATTGCTATTGCTTTCTTAATGTCAAATACATATTCTTTTGACTATGAGATCATGCAACTCCCGAATACCGGAGGAATACCTTGTGTGCTATCAAACGTACCAATGTAACTGGGTGATCATAAAGATGCTCTACAGGTATCTCCGAAGGTGTTTGTTGAGTTGGCATGGATCGCGATTGGGATTTGTCACTCCGAGTATCGGAGCGGTATCTCTGGGCCCTCTCGGTAATACACATGATAATAAGTTTGCAAGCAAAATGACTAAGGAGTTAGTTACGAGATGATGTATTACAGACCAAGTAAATAGACTTGCTGGCAACGAGATTGAACAAGGTATGAAGATACCGACGATCAAATCTCGGGCAAGTAACATACCTACAGACAAAGAGAATTACGTATGTTGTCAAAACGGTTCGACCGATAAAGATCTTTGTAGAATATGTATGAACCAATATGGGCATCCAGGTTCCTCTATTGGTTATTGACCAGAGAGGTGTCTCGGTCATGTCTACATAGTTCTCGAACCCGTAGGGTCCGCACGCTTAACGTTCGTTGACGATATAGTGTTATATGAGTTATGTGATTTGGTGACCGAATGTTGTTCGGAGTCCCGGATGAGATCACGGACATGACGAGGAGCTCCAGAATGGTCCGGAGGTAAAGATTGATATATAGGACGATACTATTTGGACACCGGAAGAGTTTCGGGGGTACGGGTAGTTATCGGATCACCGGAAGGGGTTCCGGGAGGTCTATGAGCCTAATGGGCCAAGGGAAGACACACACCAGCCCACAAGGGGGCTGGCGCACCCTCTCCCTGGCCGCCGGCCCTAGAGAAGGAAAAGGGGGAGGGCTAGCCCCTCCTGCCTTCCCCTCCTCATGGGAGAAAGGAAAGGAGGGGGGGCGCCACCCCCTCCTGCCTTCTCCCTGGCGCCAAACAAGGAAGGGGGGGGTGCCAAAGGGCAGGCGCCCAAGGGGGCTGGCCGGCCACCTTGGGGTGCACCCAAGGCTGCCTCCCCTCTCCCCAACCTATATATATGAGAGGTAGGGGCGCCACATAACCCACGACAATCTCTTAGCCGTGTGCGGCGCCCCTCTCCACAGTTTCGTCCCTCGGTCATATTTTCGTAGTGCTTAGGCGAAGCCCTGCGGAGATAACATCATCACCACCGTCATCACGTCGTCGTGCTGCCGGAATTCATCCACTACTTCGCCCGTCTTGCTGGATCAAGAAGGCGAGGACGTTACCGAGCTGAACATGTGCTGAACGCGGAGGTGCCGTACGTTCGGTACTCGATCGGTTGGATCATGAAGAAGTTCGACTACATCAACCGTGTTACTAAACGCTTTCGCTTACGGTGTACGAGGGTACGTAGACACACTCTCCCCCCTCATTGCTATGCATCTCCACGGATAGATCTTGCGTGTGCGTAGAATTTTTTTAATTTTCCATGCAACGTTTCCCAACAAGAAAAGGCATTAGAAATACTCCAAAAAGCACTATTATGCATAAAAACATTATAAATAACAGTAAAAAACATGATACAAAATAGACGTATCAAGGCCTCGTGATGAACTAAAGTACCTGTTGTAAATCATTTAGTTCTCTTAAATATGTCAAGACAGCAGTGTTTCTCTCGGTTGTTCAGTTATTTTCGACATGCAGGAAGGTGTGGTATTATGAGACATTGATATTGTCTAACACATCAAATCACAGCGCCACAAAATCGAACAAAAAATAACAACCAAATTTTGATTAAAATATACCAAAGTGAGATCTAGTTCTCTCAGCAGGAGAATGATAGTCAAATCATTTTATAAATTGGATGATTGGTGTATGAGTTAATATGTTTATTCTTATTTTTTTAAAGGAAAAAAATTCCGCTCTTCAAGATGACTATGAGAAAAAAAATCCCTCATTTGCTTTAACACAGTAGTATCTTGTTTTACTTATTTTTCCTTTTGAGAGTCTATAATGTTTTACTTAGCTAGTGTATGAAAAAAATAACTACTATTAAATGTCGGAGATGACATACGTGCGAAGACATACTACAACATATGTGCTAACTCACATGAACTAGTTTTACTCCAACTCACACACCCCAGAAGGCTCACTTAAATTTCTAGTGAACGTGTCACGTTTATAAATATGAGTAGCATAATTTGAACACCGGGAACCCATCACTTCATCACACCACAAAGAGGTTGCTCGTGTACGTATAAAGTGTCATTAGATATAGTCTCACACTCGTACCTTTAGCCCTTATCTCCACTTATATTAAAACAATGGTTTGACATATCCAATGGATCTACCGCCAAACCACGTCCATCCAATGCTATTTCATTGATCCAATATTTAGTATTCAAAATGAGTACCAATCTTGTAATTATCTTCTCCTCTTCTTGTACTACATGTACTCTCACATATCAAGGCGAGATGCGATTCTCTCTATAGTGCTCAAGGTCCATTTGATCTTTAACAGGTGCCAATACCTTAGCATTGATCTAAAATATCTAAAGATGCTAGATTTCCTATCCAAAAATCTAAACACCGAAAGATTTCCAAGTTTTCTTAGCGTAATGACTTCTTGATAAATATCTTATCCGCGAGTTACCTATTATGGGAAATGCAAATGTACACATGGAAATGCAAATTTACATGCATATATTTCTTCTCCATGTTACCATATCACTAGAGCTAATGACTTTTTAAGAGGAACTAATGAACTCTATCACTTATTGTTGTTACTCAACAACTTTCTGGTGAGGTCTATCCTGTGGAGGTCATCAGACTGGATCAACGATGTGACACGATTTGGCCAAAAAAAAAGTGTGATGAACAAAATAATCACCACAAGTGTGACAAGATTTGACAAAAGACTAGCCCTATAACATGTGGACCATATATAGATAAAAAGGTGTGGCACATGACAATAAACCAAATACATACCTAGATTGTTGTGAGATGACTAAGAATACACATTGCAGTATTATTCTACAAATATGCAAACTGAGCCTGACTCAGATGGTTAGGTTCTATGTGGTGAAACCAGCCCACCGGGGTTCAAGTGCTAGATTTGGCACTAGTGCTCGCATTTTTTTGGATTTATTTCAGACTTTTCGGCGATGTTTCTTCAGCGGTAGGAGACGTTTCCGTCGACTACGAGACGCCTGTGGTGACTTCGTCAATCTCAAGATGTTGTGCCAGCTCATTATCTCAGTGGTGCTCATAGAAGTAGGGTGTGCGTCCGTGCATTCATAGGGGTGAGAGTGTATGTACATGTATGCGAGCATCTGCGATTATACTATGTTAATAAAGTATTATTCTACAAATATGTAACAGGAGAGACGTCCAAATGCTCCCCCATTGGTGCGGCGGCGGCGGCGGCGAAGGGTATAGGCTGACGCTCACATTTAGCATGCCGACGACCTTTAGCAGCGACCCAGCCTGGCTTTGCCAGGTAGTCTTAGTGTCTTGGTTGGGGTGGCGAGGTGGAGGTGTCATTCCAATGTAGGAATAGTGTCCTCTCCTATTATCGTTTCGTTCACTCGGTGGAGTTGTGTCTCCGGTGGATCTTCATGTATTTTGTCAGTTTTGGTCTTCCATGGATCCGTCTGGATTTGGTTGGCGCGCGTGGTCTTTGGAGTCTTTACTATGCAGACCGCGGCCGCCTCCATCTTCTGGTCTACCTTGACAACTTTTCTACAAGTTTCTGGATTTAAACAAGTTTGCTCCGTTCTGACGAAGGCTGAGAGGTGGCTACGAGCTTTGCTCACGACGCGGCACTGATGGATGCAGAAGGAAGAAGACTTCGGCATCCCAAAAAATTGGATGTATTTCTCATTTTCTACAATGACATGTTTTTAGGGTGTGACTAGGTCTCAGTCGACTGAGATTTAATCAAGTCTTAGTCAAATAACATAACATGTAAGGAAGAAAAAAGAAAAAACTGAAAAAAAATTACACGAATCTCAATGTAAGATTTCACGAATATAGCATCGACTAAGACATAACCAAGTCTCAATCGTCTGAGATTTAGCAAGGCTGATATTTCTAAGAGTATGTGCTACTTAATATATGATGTTTGACCTTCCTAAAAGAAAAGTTTAAGCATCGTTTCTGTTTCCCTTGTGCGTGCCATGTTGCAGACGAAGAGAACGTCGGATAGGTCTACCGGCCGGAGTGGTTTAACTTTTGAAATGCACGGACGAAGAACCACTAATGAAGCGGGCAGGCGCATATATACATGACAATGACCATCCAAATTCATATTTCAGCTCGGCGAAGACTGCAACTGATTGCAACTGCCAATCATGAAGGCACCTGACAAATGGCGTCCCGAAAAGAAGCATCAATAAACTAACGGCGGTCAGTACTCAGTAGTGCGCGGGCTCAAACCCCCTCATAGCTCGTCACCTCCTTCTTCATCCGCCCCACGTCGTCAGAAACCCCGACCCTCGTCGTACGTCCTTAACAATCCGTCGGTCCTCGGCGAGGACATGGCGCGCGCGGCAGCGATCGAAGCTCGGATGGACACGTAGCGCTCGTCGCCCGGCCTGAAAACAAAGGACGCTGTCGTCAAGCTGGGGAGAGGACAAACATGCCAGCCACGACGTACGACCACATCAAACATCGAGATAAGCTACGGGATTTGCCGTCTAGCGCTCTAGAAAACTCAGCCTCCCGCTAGCCCACTAACAAAGATCTCGCCATTACAGACATGCGCGCCATGACAAACCACCCACGAACTCGCCCCACCACCTCCCCTTAAATTCATGCGCAGCCTCCTCCCGCAAAAGTTCAGACCAGACTAGTCCAGAGAGAGAGAGAGAGAGAGAGAGAGAGAATTAATCAATGGAGCTCCAGTTCCAGCAGCAGCAGCAGCAGCAATGCCAGTACGAGGCGGCGGTGGGCAAGGCGGCGGCGGCGGCGAAGGGGAGGGGTAGCAGCAAGTGCAAGTTCGTCGGGGTGCGGCAGCGGCCGTCGGGGAGGTGGGTGGCGGAGATCAAGGACACCACGCACAAGATACGGGTGTGGCTCGGCACCTTCGAGACCGCCGAGGAGGCCGCGCGCGCCTACGACGAGGCCGCCTGCCTCCTCCGGGGCTCCAACACGCGGACCAACTTCGCCACCGCCGCCCCCGCCGCCGCCTCCTCGCCGCCGGACTCGCCGCTCGCGTCCAGGATCCGCACCCTGCTCACCCACAAGAAGCTCAAGAAGAGCGCCTCGCCGCCGCCGCCGCGGGCGCCGTCCCAGCAGCCCGCTCTTGCCATCGGCCCCGCCACGGCAGCTAGTAATGTCAGCGCCGGTAACAACACCAGCAGCACGAGCTCGACCATCAGCTTCGCCATGAGCGCCGGTGGAGCAGCCGTTCACCACACTCCCACTCCCGGCCTCTCTAACCACATGACTTACCACCAGTGGATCAGCCACGGCAGCGAACAGCTCCATCAACACCTCGAGCATCAGCCATGGCCGGCAACGCTCAGCCCGGCTGTCCCGACGCTCGCCGCGCGACGCAACGTGGCCGAGTGCCGGGTGATCGCGGACGCGGCGAGGCCGGAGAAGCAGGAAGACTGCGCGTCCGCGTCGCCCGGCGCCGCCATGAGCGGGGTCGTCCAGCAGGAGCAGGACGACGGGTTCGACATCGGGAACGACCCCTGCGACTCGCTGTGGGATCTGCCGCCGATCTGTCAGCTGTCATGCAGGTCTCTCATGTACTAGACCAGTTGAAGGTTTCGCCGGCCGCGAGAGCTTCTTGAGGAGGTTTCTTGCTCGTTTTAGGGTCCATTTTCTGCCGTCGGGAGCCAATTCCATACAGAAAGATTGTATGAGGAATGATGGCCAAGCAAGCAGAGAAATGTGACAGCGGATTGTGTCCCGGGTCAGAGATGAGATGAGATGAGCGGATTTTGAACTGTTGATCTTTTTTTTGCAAGAGAAATTTATCTTGTGCCGTAGAGGTGTATCACCCTCGTGCACAGCAATAATGTAATTCTTGTGGTGGATAATCCTGGGATTTAAAGTAGTAGTAGTTACGATACGGGGCGTGGATTAGAGACTTGGTTAAGTCTCAGTTGAGCGAGGATTTGCATGCTCTTTTTATGTTTCTCTTTTTATCAACTTTTGATAGTACTATTTTTCCTTGATTTATGTTTTAACATGATTCTTTTTCAATTCAGGTATTACAAATAAATGAAATATGTTAATGTAATTGTGCACGGTCAGGCGGTTGTCACGCCCGGTACAGAGCCTAGGCGAGACAGACGTAGCGTGCCTATTCATCAGGTGGCCTATAGTCACGCAACGCGATATTAAGCATGCATAAATCAGCACTTGATCATAAAAGCTTATATATTTACTTTACAAATTTTTCGCATTTACAGTAGCTGACTAAATAAATTACATTTGCTAGTCGCTTCCCGCGCATTCTTATGTTAATCGACGACTACATAAGAAAATAGAGGAAGCAAGGGTGAGTATAACTCATACTCAGTAAACAGATACTTCACTATCCAATAAGGTGATATGAGGGTGTATATCAATGGATTAACTGGATTCAAAGGATAAAGAAGATAATAATTGGCATGACTGAATTCAACGAAAATGAAAAAAAAAGAAACAATAAAAACAGATACGGAATACAATAGAAATGGACAAAAAAATTATTGGTATGACACACGACCAGCATACTTCCCACCTCACGAAAAGGGGGAAATTTCACACTTTTACACTCTTGGTGTGGGGAGGGGGGGGGGGGGGGGGGGGGGGGATGGGACGGGTTCCAGAAAAGCAGAGCCCTTTGGTTGGTACCACAACTTGACTTGCTAGTATGGGTTGCTCCTAGGATACATCGCCGCTAACCTGTTTGAAACAAGCGTTGTCCCTACCGAAGAACTCGGACAATGCCATAACTGAACTCTGACTGATACAATACGCTTGCGGTTGTGACACCGGTTTAAATAAAGCAAGATAACTAAGCAGATAAATGACTAATCTCAGAACTATATTCGAAATGAGATGTTCATAGCTCTGCATGAGCACTTGCAAATATATTGGTCCCATGAAGACTTAGAAAATATATTGGTCTCTCAAATAACACACGGATCAACGGAAAATGATCAAGGTTTAGTCGCATAATCAACAATACGGGAATAATGTAACTGAGAGTTAGCACAAATTAGGGCAACTCCAACGCGGATCACCAAACCGTCTCAGTCCAGACATTTTTTGTCATCCAACGGCGGCACCAAAATTGACCGGACCAACTCGGCTGTCCAAAATCCCATAAATTGGAACCAAACTGGGGGCAATTTGCGGGCAACATTGATCCGCTCCAAAATCACTCTTCTCCGCAATCCTAGCAAGATCGCTTCGCTCCATTTCCACTACATGTCTCCTCCCCTCCCCTCCACCATGGCCAGCTCGGACAGCCAATCCGGCAACGAGTCTGATCCCATCGATTGGGACGAGCTCTTGAAGGAGGAGGATTCCGACAGTGAGGCACCGAACGACGAGGAGCTCGCGCTCCGCATTGCCTTTCAGCGGTTGCGGATGGACAGGGGCGGGAGCTCAAGCTCCGCGTCATCCGCAGTTGCCCAGCGACGCAATATGGCCGACCGCGCTAGCCTGTCGCACTCCGCGCCGCTGCAGATCCGTTGCTGGCCACGCCCGTCGCCTACCCCTCCGGACACAATTCCTGTCATGTAGCACTGGGTGCTCATGCCAGCGCCGAGCTAGCGGACGAGGACGCGGGAATCGAAAGCGAAAGCCGCACACCACCAGAGGCATCATCGTGCAAAGGGCGACAGAGGCTAGTTCCTCCCGCACAGGCACGAGGTCTTGCCGTACCTACGCGATGCCTGAGCACGGGGCAAAGGAGAAGGCGGTCGCCAGCGTAAAAGCGGTCTGTCTCGCGAAGGACCTCGTGTTGCCCGTCGTCTCGCAAGGATCACTCGCTGCCGTCCGACAGCGGCACGAGGAGCACCGACACAACGACGACCCTCCAGCCGCCGATGCCTATGCGGACGACTACTGCCGCTGCTCCGGTGACCGCAAGGGGAAGGGGCCGGCGAGGAAATGGTGATGTCGGGCGGCCCTCTCCCTTTATCTAGTTTACTTAATGTATCTAGTTTATCTGTTTGGTGATGAACTTGCTCTTTTAGGTTCAGTTGTATAATAACTTGCTCTTTTGGGTTCGAATTATGCTATATATGTACGTAGTATGCTGATCTACGTTGTTATGTTGTCTACTACCTCCAATCCTGGTTTATTGGTCCTCTTTGTATTTTGTGTCAAAATTTGATCATAGATTTAACTGACAAAATATTAATGCATGTCATGAAAAAATATATCTTTGGATTCGTATTTGAACATAGTTTTCAATGATACTATTTTTGCTGACATGCATTAATATTTTATTAATCAAATTCATTGTCAAAATTTGGCACAAAATACTAAGAGAACCAATAAACCAGGATGGAGGTAGTAGGTATTTCATGAACTGTATGAATTTGAAGGGCATTTGAGGAGCACGACTGCGAACACAGAGAAACGGAAGGTGATCGGTCGTTATCCGCGGACTCATAGAATGTCACATTTAACAATCCTACGAAGAAATAGGAGGTGATCGGTCGCTGAACAAACAGTCCGCCAACAAACCACTAATAAACGGATTTCCTCGCGATCTCCTTCCATGGAACAGCCAGCACATCACAGGTGGCCAGTGGTGCGCGGGCTCTATAAGCCTCTAACACAAGAGAAGCCTTCTCGACCCAAAGCGAGCATGCATGCAGCCAGTGCAGTGCACTGGCCATGAAGAAATCGTTGCGCAGGTGATTTCGGGCGCGGCTATGTGCCGCCCGCCGCTGCGACCCTTAACGAACGGCTCGCTGCAGGCATCCGGAACTGGACCAGCCGGTAACCAGTTGCGCGCATGCTGTGATCTCATGCCCACCTTTTTGTTTTTCTTCACATTTCTACCCTTTTTTTCACTTTTGTTTATATTTCGACATATTTTAAATATATATATATATATATATATATATATATATATATATATATATTACAAAAACACTTTACATAAAATATTGAAAATGTCAGTCTTGCATTTGAAAAATGTTAAACGTGCATAGAAAAATGTTTCTGTTGTACATGAAAAATGTATGCCTATGAATGTAAAAGGTAGAAAATGTTAATTATGTACACCAAAAATGTTAATCATATGTACATCAAATGTTGCAATAATTATAAAATATCACACATTTCAAAATAAATTTATGTGGCAATTTTTAAAATATAAATGTAAAATAATGTCCGTGTAATTCAATAAAAATGTTTTGAACATTACAAAAATGTATGTTACATTTTAAGAAATCTTCAAAAGTTTCAAAAAAGTGTTACTGACAATCTAAAAAAATGTTTCTAAAATGTACAAAAATGTTTGCATAGCTCAAAAAATGGTTTTTATCATTCAAAAAAATGTTTAACATGTATTTGCAAATCTTAAACGTGTATAAAAATTGTTTTACATGTACAAAAAAATGTACAATATGCATGAAACAGTAGGCATGTGTTGAAAAAACAAAAACAGAAAAACCAACAAAGAAACAAAAAGAAAAGATAAGATACCAAAAAATTCAAAGAAAGAAAACAAAGAAACCCAAAGTATAAAGAAAAAAAATAAAGAAAACCGTTGGGACAACAAAGAAAATCAAAGCATAACGAAGAAGAAGATAAAACAAAGAAAAAAACAATAAAAAATGAGAGGGAAAACCGGAGTGAACCGATCGATGACAGTGACCCGACGCGAACAAGTGAAGCCATCGAATTATAAACAGGTAATGGGCCAGCACGCAGTCGTCCGCCCATAGACGATTCCTATTAGGGATCGGTAAGGGCAAGACATAGCCCTGGCGGGTTATTTCCGTTGAAAAAACTATGCCGTTGCCTTCCATGGGCCTTGGGTGGTGAGCCATAATGTGCCAAGTCCATCTGAGCTTCCGAGTGGTGTGTGGAGCGCAATTGTAAGCGAAGTCCTCTTCAGCTCCCGACCTCAAATGAGCTTGGGATGAACATGAACATCCAAAAAATGTAATTTTTTTTCAAAAGGTCCTGTTTTTTTAGCCAACTTTGACAAATGTTTTGAGTTCTTGGAATTTTTCATCATGAAATGACATACGTGGAAGTCATGGCAAAAAAATCAACACTAAAAAATGCTTTCAAAGATAGCATTTTTGGAGTATCAATTTTGTTTTTTTTTACGATTTACACTACTGTCATTTCATGATAATTTGTTGCAAGCACACCAAAACATTTGTCAAATTTTGCCATAAAAGATTAGATTTCTTTGTTACTAATTTTTTTACATCAGGAAGCATTCAAGTTTGGGAGTAGATAGTGCGCGTCCGTTTGTAAGCTCAAACAAACAACTGCTAAACTTTTTGATGAATTAACGAGAAGAAACGACACTCCCTTCCTCATGTTCTTCTTTCTTATCTCCACGTCTCAATTCCAATCCTTGTCCTTAATCCGTTGGTCATTCCTCGGCGAGGAAATTGCACTGCTAAATGACTCATGTGAAGCTATACTACTAAAAGTACAATATTTCAGTTTGTTGTTATCGTGGTGGACAATTGCATCGACTTTGCAAGTTACGGGTTATTTCTGTTTTTGGTGTTTGTTTTGTCAAAGAACATGCTATTTGTAGGCATTGTGTATCAGCTGTTTTCTTTCTTTGGTAAGTTGTTGGTCACTCTAATTCACGGCCAATTGACGCCTTTCTTAGTTTAAAGACGGACTTGTTTTGAGCCTTTTTACAACGTTACAAAAATAGGTGTGTCCTTCTTGAGGAAGATATTGCTGTACGAAATTAGTGTCCTTTTACAGTTTAAAAAAAATATTGGTAGCTTTAAAATTTTGCTTTTAAAAAATATAAAAAATGTGGGACCGTTAGGTAGATCAGATCAATGCTTAGACTACACTCACAACCTTTTTGTATACGTGAATGGTCTGATGACATTATTATCTTATCATTAGGCTGTTGAGTACATGAAAGAGACGCTTACAAACAGAGCGGTACCTAGATCTCACCAAACATTGTATGGTTAGTCCGAATTAACAAGAGGGTCACAGCCTTGGCATTGTTGTTGGTACTTCTGCCCCATGTTGTTGTTGCTTGCGTTGTTGTCACGTGGAATGGACCAAACCTCGATATAAAACATCATACTTATTTGTTTGCTTTGCTTGCTTTTTAATGTTTTTCGTAAGAAAAGGCGTAATGCTGAATTATAAACAAAATTTCAATAAAAAACTTAGTATCGGGATGTCATGCCCATTCGATTCTATAGGATTTTGATCGATTTGATCGTGCCACAGAAAAACCAAGTGATATTTTCAAGGTGTTTGAGTGGAAGCTACATTTCTTATGAATTGTATTTAAAAGGAATCCTTAGGGATTTTTTTAATCCTACAGAACAAATAAAAATATATATTTAATCCTACAAATCAAAAGACCAATATATCTGGAATTTCCAAGTCCTCTATAATTTTCATAAAAACTTTTGAATCAAATAAGCCGCAGCTAAACAAAGGAACAACGAGCGCTCGTCGCGTGGTCATTGCACAGCTCACAAGTGGGCCGCGTCACGTTTCTCTGCTGTTCTTATGTACAATTATTCTGCAACTTTTCAAATTTAAATAAGTGAAAACACGTGTTTTCTTTTCTTTCAATGGCACATTTTGAATTTCATATCCAACGGCTAGGCCGAGCGTGATAACTGGGAACATTGGTGCTCCCAGCATTGCGGCAAGCCGGGGAGGCCGCCCCGGATCTCCAACGACAGAGAAGGTAACCCCCTTACCTACCGGCCAGCAACGTAACATCATCGAGCTCCGTTGTTGTTGGTCGCCGAGACAAACTTCCATCTCGGGTCTCCGACGGCGGAGCAGGGTGACCCCCTTACCTAGCGACCAACGGTGGTCATAGCACCCGCAGGCTCCGCCGCCGTTGGTCGCCCCGATGAATTTCCATTCCTGGATTCGTCACTGGCCGGGATGAAATTGGGTCGTGAACCAATATTATCACAGAAGAAATGGCCAATTATTCGGTGGCAGGTCACATCACGGCTTGAAAAGGAATTTTCTCGTGGAGTTGCTGAATCAATTCCAAACACGCCTGAAGCCGTCATGTCGTGGTCGCGCCTAGTTGCAACCCAGCCCAAGCCGCTCGTCACACCAACCAACCTACACGATCTCGCCGCGGCTTCGGGTTCACGTGGAGCGGGTGCCGCCGCTGCCGCTGACCGGCGGCTTAGCTAAGCCGCCGGCCCGTCCAGCTGCGCGTCGCCACCCCGTACCTGCCAATATTTTACTGCCGGTCGCTATCCCCTCCGTGGCTGGCAGTGGCGAGGAGGGAAGTCAACACACGACTGGGCCGGTAGCCAGCAGCCAGCAGAGGAGGAGGAGTCGGAGAAGGGAGGGTGGTGGGCGGGGAGTCGCCGCTCGCGCTCGGAGATCACCGAGAGATCGCTCTCGCTCAAAGATCCTTTATTTATACAGCCATCGCTGCTGCCGCCCCCCGCCCCCGCCCCCGCCCGGATCTGGATCTCGCTGCATCTCCCACCCGCCACCGCCCCTGCCCCGTCCCCTCCTCCGCGGACCTGCCGCCGCCTCCTGGGCCAGCCATGGGCGCCGCCACCGCGGGCCAGCAGGCGGGCGGGACCCCGGACAAGCTCCGCCACGTCGAGTCCATGTCCGAGCTGCCCTCCGGCGCCGGGACCATCTCCGGGATCAGCGCCGTCGTGCTCGGCGAGTCGCTCGCCGACGAGGAGCACGACCTCGTCTTCCCCAGCCCCGAGTTCTCCGCCTCCGCGCTCGTCTCCTCCCCCAAGCAGGTACATACATATACACACGCACGCACCCACTCTGCTCCTCGATCGCTCGCTCCATATGGCTCGCTTGCTGTCAATCAACCACGGCGCTTGCTTTAGTTCAGCACAAAAATGTCTTGTCCTGATCATGATCAAGACAAGGCTGGTGGCGGATAAAAGTCACTAAGACAGGGACATTGCCGATTTTGTGTTGTACCGACAGATCGTACACAGAGATAGCAACAGGGACTGGGAGCTAGGATGCATTTTTCATCTTGATTTGAGTGCTTCCTTTCCTTTCCTGCTGCGTTTGGACTGATGATTGTGATGCGATAAAGATGATTGTGATCTCTCTTGGTGTGTGGCGCAGTACAAGGAGATGTACGAGAGGTCCATCAAGGACCCGGCCGGGTTCTGGTCGGAGATCGCCGACGCCTTCTACTGGAAGGAGAAGTGGAACCCCAGCGAGGTCTGCTCCGAGAACCTCGACGTCAACAAGGGCCCCGTCCACATCAGTGTAGGTGTCTTCTGATGATGGCTGTTGACTGAATTTTAGCATTTCTGGTGACTGCGAATCATGTGATGGTTCTTGGTGTTGGCCAGTGGTTCAAAGGGGGCAAAACCAACATATGCTACAATGCCGTCGACCGCAACGTCGAGGCTGGGAATGGGGACAAGATTGCGCTGTACTGGGAGGGCAACGAGCCCGGTCAGGATGGGAAGCTCACCTATTCTGAGCTCCTGGAGAAGGTTTGCCAGGTAATGATGCATATGCCTATATCTGATTGTTTTGTGAATGGATAATAAATGTGCTATGGGACGTCAATGCTCTTGGTCGGTTTGGGGAAGGTGCTGACTCTGAATTTGTTGTTTTATGCTTTCTGCTAGCTTGCCAATTACTTGAAAAGTGTTGGTGTCGGCAAGGGGGATGCTGTGGTCATCTACCTACCGATGCTGCTGGAGCTTCCCATTGCCATGCTTGCATGTGCCCGTATCGGCGCTGTCCATTCGGTAAGCACTGCAACTGCAAGCTCCATTTGTTATCCTGGTTGGTCCTGTTTGCGTTTATGATGCGATGCACCCCAAATTTCCCTTCAGGTTGTGTTTGCTGGCTTCTCTGCGGACTCGCTGGCCCAAAGGATTGTTGATTGCAAGCCTAAGCTTGTGCTCACTTGCAATGCCGTGAAAAGGGGGCCCAAGCCCATTCTTCTCAAAGATATAGTGGATGCTGCTCTGGTGGAAAGTGAGAAGAATGGATTCTCTGTAGGTATGTACTAGGATCGACTTCTGTACTCCATAGACAACTTGAGCTGTTGTTGGGCTTTCGTGGCAGCACTCTCATATCTGCCATTACGGGGGTTAATTTTGTGTTGTCAAAATTAGGGTCAGATCCATATATTGTCAGTGGTGGACAATGGGATCAGTATTTATGATGACTTACAGATCATTGACAGATCCATATATAACTGAATGCTTTCAATATGTGGTTTGCTGATTTTAACTGTCACTACTGTTGTGCTGAGCAGGTATTTGTTTGACATACGAAAACCAGTCAGTAATGAAGAGGCAAGACACAAAATGGCAAGCGAGAAGGGATGTTTGGTGGCAGGTGCATTTTTTCCCCCTTCAACAGCAACTTGTCAACATTTGCAATATGCATCCTGTATTTCAGGGCAGGCCTGCATCCTCAGATAACAGCAAATATCAATTAACCATTGTTCCTTGGACATATCTTTCAGGATGTTGTGACCAATTTTCCTACCAAGTGTGATGTGGAATGGGTGGATGCGGAGGATCCATTGTTTCTTTTGTACACGAGTGGCAGCACCGGAAAACCAAAGGTACTTTAAGCTACACTAGATTATCCTGTTATCATGTTACCTGAATATTAATCTCCGTTAATAATTTTGTAGGGTGTTATGCATACTTCTGGGGGCTATATGGTGTATACTGCAACAACATTTAAGTATGCATTTGATTACAAGCCAACAGACATATACTGGTAAACAGAAGATTTTGTTTTTGACTTATGAAGAATATAAAGCATGTCCTTGGTTTGGTGAACTACTACTAGAAACTGCTGTTTTCCCTTATACCTTCCATTGTTTGTTGGCATCAGGTGCACTGCGGACTGTGGCTGGATTACTGGACATAGCTATGTGACATATGGCCCACTCCTGAATGGAGCTGCAGTTCTTGTTTTTGAAGGGGTATATATTTCTAAAAGCTTTTCTAGTTAGGATATTGTGAAGTTATGTCAGCTCAATCCAAATTTGATGAATGGAAGAAAATTCAGTGGTTTTAGTTTTTCGGGGTTGTCATTATGTTTGAATTGTCCTTTTGTTTGACAATTCATAACAATCAACTAGACTTTTATGTTTAGAAATTGTACTTGTTGTATGTATTTCTTAAAACTCAATTTGTTTGCTTCGATAATTTTTGTGGGGCTTGATTTTAATTGCACTATGCCTAAAGATGCCATTGAATCATGTACATGTAGACTCCGAACTACCCTGATGCTGGTCGGTGCTGGGACATTGTGGACAAGTACAAGGTGTCGATATTTTATACCGCACCAACACTCGTCCGTTCACTCATGCGCGATGGTAATGAGGTATGCATGATGTTCTTTAAGCCAGCTCCCAGTAATGTGAACAAGCCATTGATGCTGGATGGCATTGTGTTTAAGACCCCTACTATGCTCAGCTCTGTCAATCTGGTTGTCTTGAATGCAGGGAAGAACTATTCACTATTCTAGGTCATCTAATTAAAATCTTAAATGATTGCAATTCAATATTCCCTCGATTTTTACTGTTTACTAGATCTCAACATTTGCCGAACAGCTGGTTCTAGTGAACACGAAATGAACTGTCCGTTGGTTGTTGGAAGTTTGTGCTTTGGAGCTTGTCTGCTTTTATATTGATATATCTGCATCTGACAACTCAGTCAACCTAACATAACATACCAATAATTCGCTCACTGCTTATTACTCCCTCTGTAAACAAATGTAAGTTGCTAAGAAGCTCCTATGACTTGACAACCGGAAGATTCTCGAGCTGTTTCTACTGTGCAAAACTATTGTATTTAGTGATTAATCGATGAACACTTGTTCTCCAAGATTGAGCTCTTAACTACTCCCTCCGTCCGGGTGTATAAGTCATCTTAGGAGTAGCACCATGACCTAGGTGGCTGTAGATTGGCTGAGGAGGAGCACCGCGGCCAGCTTAACTTCCAATCAGAGCGCTGCACAAAAGGAAGCAAAATCAGCATTTAATAGGATGTCTTTTCAGCTCTCCATGCAGGCCCACGTACGTGATACTCCAGCCGCGATCAACGCCCAGCATGCAAAACTGTCTTCAATATCCTGCCAAACCAACGCCCAGCCGCGATGCATGCATTGGTCGTTCTCGTGCGAGCGCCTCCTCTTCCTCCCCGTGCATCTTCTTCCTCGGCGCGCCTCCTCTGGCCGAAAATTTTCAGTCCAAATCTTCCTCCCGCGTATCCTTCTTCCTCCCCGCGCCTCCTTTAGCTCCAAATTTTTGGTTTTAGATCAACCGCGCGAAACTGTGAAATACATCTATAAATAGGTTACCCCATGGCTGCAACTTCTCACATTCATCTTCCTCCTCCCGTCAATGGTGACGTTCGATCTCAACGAGCCACCACTAGTAGATGAAGTAGTGGAGGATGGAGAGGATGGAGCAGGCCGTGGTGGAGAGGATGGAGGAAGCTGGCCGCCGCCACCAGAAGCGCTGGTGGTAGGTGCTCGAGATCGAGGCACAGCAGATGCCGTCGTCCTAGGTGGTCGCCGGCCGCCACCTCTAGGCATGGCAGGCCGTCCGCGTGGCGGCTTCTTCTATACCAGCGGTGATACGACGCCGGGGCTCCCACCGCTCGGCCTAGTTCGTCGTCCTCGCGCCGTCTATACTCCAAGCATCGGCGATGCAGCGTCGGACATGCCACCGTCCGGCCTCCTTGGACGAACCATGGCAAGCTTTACGATAGGCACGGCAGGAAGCGAGCCAGTCGTCCCCGTGCGCCGCGTTGGGCTGTCCCGTAGGCCTCGCGGCTGGAGTACAATAGTGCTGGTGAGTGCACATTCGACGGCAAGATAGGGGTATGGCCATATGTGGAATGGGTAGCGGCACAAAAGGAGAGTAAAAATAGGAAAAGGGGAACCATGGAACTGAAGCCCTCCACAAGTGTTGGTAAGATATCTCCATTCTATTATTGTCATGTTGTCAAAGAGTACAATTTTATTAAGTTCATGTTTCCATCATTTGTTTGCTCTTTGTGTAGGCAAGGAAAAGAGCCGCGAATACCTAATTAAGAGGCAGCGGAGGGAATCGAGGAACAAACAGAACGCTCGTTAATGAGGCTGGGAGGGGAACGAGGAGAATTTAATGTTACACGCCTAAACGTTTTGGGAAAATCTGGTTTTCGTAAGATGACTTATACACCCGGACGGAGGGAGTATCAGATTCCATGATATGTTGTTTTATGGAGCAACTACAGCGAGCTATTTATTGTCAAAGATGGTTGGAAAGAATCCAACCAGGAGACTACAAATATGAAGCACTGAAAATAAAACACACTGGCTGTAATATAATTTGGATAGCATAAAAGAAAATCAGTGGTCACTCTGTAAACCTTTTTTATATGTATGTTTGGTGTGGATGTTGATTTTTTTTTTTCTTATTGCCTGATATGCTTTTGCAGTATGTTACACGCTACTCTCGAAAATCTCTCCGAGTCCTGGGAAGCGTTGGTGAGCCAATTAATCCTAGTGCATGGAGGTACATGGATAAGTTATCAAGTGTTAAAGACTAATACTATCCAGGGACACTTATGAGAGGTTGTTCTCATGCGTGTTTTACTTCATTTTAGATGGTTCTACAATGTTGTTGGGGATTCAAAGTGCCCCATATCAGACACTTGGTGGCAGACTGAAACTGGTGGCTTCATGGTAAGTGCCTCTTAATAGCTGACACTTCTCAAATTTCTTTTTCATGGGACTATAAAGTGACTGATCTCGAAATTAATATTTAAACTGTTGTAAATGCTCGCTGCAGATGACTCCTTTACCTGGTGCCTGGCCTCAGAAACCGGGTTCTGCAACATTTCCTTTCTTTGGTGTGCAGGTAAACACACTTTATCTGTGAATTACAGACGTATGACCACACATTTTCTCTAACACTCTTTGCTATTTGTACGGTTTACAGCCGGTCATTGTTGATGAGAAAGGACAGGAGATTGAAGGAGAATGTAGTGGATATCTTTGCATTAAAAAATCTTGGCCTGGGGCTTTCCGGACCCTCTATGGAGATCATGACAGATATGAGACCACATACTTCAAGCCATTTGCTGGCTACTATTTCACTGGTGATGGTTGCAGCAGGTAACTTGTTGAAGTATTTCCATCAACATGGTATGAGGTCCAAGTGTAATTCAGTTTTCCGCAATATGGCTTCTCTAAACAGTTTGCAAATAATATTCTTTTGTCAGGGACAAAGATGGTTACCACTGGCTTACTGGAAGAGTAGATGATGTTATCAATGTCAGGTAAGCTGCCTATTTGGTTTGTTTGCTGTTTGCTAGAGTTTTAGTTCAGTATGTGGCTGTTGCAAATTGTTATGCTACAACTGAGTTATCTTGCACATTTGAATATGTAGTGGGCATCGAATTGGCACAGCAGAGGTTGAGTCTGCTTTGGTTTCGCATCCACAGTGTGCAGAGGCTGCTGTTGTTGGTGTTGAGCATGAGGTTTGGCCCAACGATACTTTGTCTATCCTTTCCTCTATACTTCTATTGTATTTTCTATCCCATCATATACAGTTCTTATTGTCATATTATTTGCTTCAAATTCCTAATAAAAGAAGTACTTCAGGTCAAAGGTCAGGGAATATATGCTTTTGTAACTTTGGTGGATGGCGTTCCTTACAGTGAAGAACTACGAAAGAGCCTCATAGCAAAAGTCCGCGCTCAGGTATTTTCGTGATGCTTCTGGATGTTTCACATCTTCCATTCTAAAGCGAGTTACACTATCAGAAAATAAAACTCCGCCTTTACATGGAAGTATGCGATCCAATGCTTAAAGTTTGTCTATTCAGCATGCGGAAATTGTTTAGAGCAAAGTGAGTTATGATCAATACCAACACAAATTGCGAAGGTGCCCAATTCTACAATCACCACTTCACCAGCTATTATAACGAGGCCTGTAGTTCAGGCAAATTAGTTAGCAACACTCTTTGTTAGCCAGATGAACATGCTCCAGGCTAGTTACTGTGAATCTTATGTTGGCTAGGAAGACATAGCAAAGAATTAAAACATGGCAACTGAGCTCCTTCATGCGTTTTTTCCTGTGTGTCAGATTGGGGCATTTGCAGCTCCAGACAGGATCCACTGGGCGCCGGGGCTCCCCAAGACCCGCAGCGGCAAGATCATGCGCAGGATCCTGCGCAAAATCGCCGCGAAGCAGCTGGATGAGCTTGGCGACATAAGCACTCTCGCTGACCCCGGCGTCGTTGACCAGCTGATCGCGCTCAAAGATTGCTAGGATGTAAAGTACAGCGGTTAGATGGCGGATGGGCTTCCACTGTTGCCTCCCATGGTTCAGTGTTCTTTGATTCCTATGTGGTTGGTGTAGAATGCTGATTTTCGTGTCGTCCACTGGTCTCCTTTTATTCCGCACGAGTTTTTTTCCTGAGGCTAGTGAACTGACGGCGAGGTGTAATGTTCCACTTTTGTAAACTTGTGTTTCACAGGCATGTCCAGAGAGCTCTCCGTGATTGTATTGATTGGCCGAATAAATATATATATGCTAATAAAGAAAATGTTGACCGTGTTACGCTTTGCTGTGTAGAAAACATGTTTTAACACCAAAAGGCTGGGGTAAAACAAAACAAAAAGTGTAAACGTTTGTGCTGTTTGGATAAAAAAGGGGTAAACAGATAGAGGAGCATGCAGCAGAGTGCACTAGAGAAAGCGTTGCATGCATGGTTTCCGTTGAACGAATCATGGCATCTCGGTGCATCCATGAATTATCGCTCGTTCGTTCGCAACCCATGATCATGTTAGTTTGTCATGCGAGAGCCATGCATCAACCAACGGTTCTGTCTAGCTCGACGTAAGCTAGCGAATTGATGACAGTGTAGTCTTCGAATTGGGTCTCAAATTTGAACTAAAACCACGACACTTATTTGGGAACAAAAGAAGTATTTCTATAAAATGGCGTCCCTTATGCTTTTCTACGACTTGTTTGTGATGTGCATTTTGTTATGCAAAGGCCAAGTGTTCACTCTTTACGGTTGAATCACCTTGATACACCGTCTGGATGAAAATATCCTTTATTGAAAAATCATGGTTTAGACTATAAACATCATGGCAACAGCGGTTAATGGCTTCACGATAGGTAGCACATCAAAATCATGGTTTAGACTATAAACATCATGGCAACAGCGATTAATGGCTTCACGATAGGTGGCACATCGCAACGTGTGAGTACACAAGTTCCTTCCTAATCTCGGCGCACTAATTGTTAGCTCAACATAAACAACGAGGAGATATTTCGTGGAAGAGAAAACAACAAAGAGATAATGTACGCGTGATGTAAAAAAAGCATTAGATAATGTACGTGTGAGGCGTGACTCACCCTTCCAATAAAGCCCACACACTATAGAGCTCAGCTTTAAACTTGATTATGCTCTCCACATTCAGAAGCCAACACGCATATATATACCCTGCACTCGATGCCACAAGGATTCACGCAGCCAGTGCGCTTCACCAACGCAACCACATCACAGTGAGTGTTAGATATTGCCGACGCGCATGAGCTCGCACACACAAATGGGGCGTGCCACCGTCTGCCTGGCCTCCCTGCTGCTCGCCGTCACCTTTCTACTTGCCTCCGCCGCCACGGAGTCGCTCACCGCCGTGCAGACGGACCACGCGACCACTAAGAGCAGGTCCTCCCCGCCGGTGCACTGCTGCAAACCGGAGGAGGAAGCGGCCAAGCCAGCCCAGCCTGTCGGCGGTCTTGTGGACTTGGCATCCGCGGAGGAGCAAGGCCAGAAGCCTAACTCTCACCGGAGTAACAAAAAGAAGATCGACGACGACGACGACGATGATGATGATGACGACAACGACGACAACGATGATGATAATGATAATGATGATGGTGGCGACGACGACGATGACAACGGCCGATACCACTCGGACCACGACTCTGATCGTGATGACGATGATGACAACTCAAAGGGTAGGAAGAAGAAGCCCTTAGCTCCGGAGAAGAAGGGAGTCCTGGGAGGTAACCGGTAAGAAGAATGACGAGCTACCTAGAGTGACCATATATATGGGGCGTGCGAGCTTCCTTCGTCCTTCAAGTCATTACTTGCTTCAAGATCATGAGAGCGAGCTTATCTTTATACGAATATTAACTGTAAAACTCTGTATGCACATGCACTTCAAAGTTATGTATCTGGCTACAAGTATGGACAATGAAGTCTGCACACAAATAAACGCATCACTCGGTCTAAATATAAGAGATTTTGGCAGTTCAATCAAACGTCTTACATTTAGGAATGATACGCAGTACCAATATCTGGAGATCCGGACTGTAGCAGCAACTGTGTTAAAGGAAAATGCCAATAAAGAAAAATGTCAACCATGTTACATTTTTTTTACTTTATAGATTAGAAATAGGGAGTGTTTTGTCAAGGCTGGTCTAACAAAAAAAAAGTCCAAACAGGTGTGCTGTTTAAAAAAAAAAGGTTTAAACAGATGGAGCAGCATGAAACAGAGCGAGTGAGCATGCAGTACAAAGCTGCGTTTTCCCCCCTGTTTGAGAACTGCGTGAATGAATGCCAGGCCCATAACCCTGGCTGGGCTGGGCTGGGCCGAATCACCAAAGAAAGCCGAAAGGTCCAGGTGCGCGAGGGGAACGAGCTGGTCTGGTCGACGGGAGCAGAACGGCGGGGGCGGAGACGCCGCATCTCCGGCGGGAGGAGGAGGAGAAAATGATGCTGGCGCAACCTTCTTCCTCCTCCCCTCACATTTGGCAGCCAGTACGGGCTCAGGCGGCAGATATGGACGGGGAGAAGGCCAAGACGCGCCGCCACGCCACGCCGACGGCTTAGCGCGCGGGGCCGTCCGGGTGGAGCGAGAGCTTCTCAAAGGTGCGTGCTCTAAGCCATGCGACTCTCTAGTTGTTTCTTACACCCTATTTGATGCGAATTAATGGAAGAAATCTCGCGTCGAGGTTGTCGTCGATGAATGATGCCCGTGAGCAGTGAGCTTAGAGTTGTGGGCACAAGGTGTTTGTGGAAATGCCTGGAAGAGGAAACTACCTACTGACATATTTTTTCAGAACATTGAGACCTCTCCCATTTGCTGTGGGCTTCTGGGGCCGAAATACATTATTTATATTAAAACAAAGCTTCTTGCTCTTCAAGACAAATACCAGTTTCTTATCCAGTGTACAGTTGTACGAAGTACACACGGCACTGCTAGGTACTAGCGTCCCTCCAGTGCTGTAATGCTCATGTTATTTTTAGAACTCACAGCATTTTCTGCTCCTCCATCAGTACCATAGTTATCTTCTGCAAAATAGATAGGCTCTTTTGGAGGTGGAAGTGATATATCTCCGTTCTCCAGAAAGGACATGATTGACGACACGAGTGGCCGAGCATTTGGGCTGCCTTGAACACACAAGAGACCGATATGGACGCACCGTATAGTTTCATTAAGTGAGCAGCTGTCCACAATCGACAAGTCAACAAAATCCTTTGTGTTCCCATCCTTCCATAAGCTCCATGCCTGCATCCATTCTTATCCCTTTCAAGATGCATATATTTACTGTACTTGCAGAAATTCGAACATGTCATTGTGTACTTACATAGGCTATAATGCTGGGGAAGTCTGCTTTTAGGTGCACAGAGCTGATCTTTGAGCCACTCACAATCTCCAGTAGTAAAACTCCAAAGCTATATACATCAAACTTGACAGAAAACACTCCTTTCAAAACATATTCAGGTGGCATGTAACCGCTGTTTGAACATAGAACATAATTTTGGTCAACCACAGGAATAATGAAAATTCATAAAGATAATTCATGCAGTATATCACTTACTATGTGCCAACAACGCGGTTGGTATTTTCTTGCTGCTGATTGCTGCCAAATATCCTTGCCATACCAAAATCAGATATCTTAGGGCTCATTTCGACATCTAATAATATGTTGCTTGCTTTGAGATCCCTGTGAATTATCTTCAACCTTGAATCTTGATTAAGATAAAGAAGTCCTCTAGCTACCCCTTTGATTATCTCAAATCTTATTGGCCAATCAAGCATTGATTTTCTTGTGGCATCTGCTACCAATAGCATCAATTGAGGGATAAATTAGTCATTCTGGTTGATTTCATTACTTACTGAAATTTGGCAAGACGTAAGCAGAACATACCGAAAAGCATGGCATCCAGACTTTTGTTAGGTAAGTATTCATATATCAATAATTTCTCATCTCCATGGATGCAGAAACCAAGAAGTCTAACCAAGTTTTTGTGCTGCAACTTTGCAATGAGTATTACTTCATTTCTGAACTCCAGTACCCCCTGGCCAGAACCCTTACTAAGCCTTTTCACAGCAATTTCTGTACCATCTTCTAATTTTCCCTGGACACTTGCATACTTTTAGGTCAAACAGCATGGAAATACAATTATGTTGCTCTGTAAGCAAAAAATTCATGTTACCTTGTAAACATTGCCAAAACCTCCATGCCCAAGCATGCTGGAGTTAGAGAAGTTATTTGCTACGTAGCACCGATACGTCCAGAAGCGGCGTGTCCGCGTATAATACGTTGCCGATACGCCGATACGTCAGATACGCCATCGATACGCGTATCCATGGAGTATCCCGTTTCTCGATTTAAAAATAAAGAAAAAAAATGCCGATACGGCCGCCGGACGGCGCCGACACGTCGGGGACACGGGAAGCCCGGTACAAGCCCACTCGTAACCCTAAATTTGTTCGGGCGGCAGACTGGATCGAGTACTCGCGGGCGAGCGCATCGCCGCGGACGACCGTAGTCGCTCGTCGCCGCCGCCGCCTGGATTCGCTCGTCGCTGCCGCCGCCGCCTGGATTCGCTCACCGCCATTTGGATGCCGCCGCCGGCAGCTGGAGTCGCTGGCCGCCGTCTGGACTCGACTCGCCTCTGCCGCCGCCGCCCACCGCCCGTCGCCAGCATGGTAATTCCTTCCCTTACCCAATCCCTGCTCTTCTCCGGTGGTGTTCGGTCCTCCCGCACTTGCTGCCTTGCTGGTGCCGTGATGCGGGCGCGCTGGCTGTGTGTGCTTGTTTCCGCCATGCATGCGTGGCTAGCTGTTGTTTATGGGTGCGTGCTTGCTGACTGTTGGCCACTACTGAGTAAATTGATGATGATTCAGTCATCCAGGAGGCGAGGATTGAGTAAAGTGATGATCATTCAGTCATCGAGAAATAGGCATGGATGCAACAAATGGCCAGTATTTTGATCTCATCTCAGGCATTCAATTCATTGTCTTCATAATATGTCATTTTATTAATTATATATATATATATATATATATATATATATATATATACTTGCCGTATCGCCGTATTGCTGTTTTTAGAAATTGCCGTATCCTGTATCCCCGTATCTGTATCGCCGTATCGATGTCGCCGTATCGGTGCTTCATAGGTTATTTGTTGCAAGTACAATTTCTTTGAAGCTAATGAAAGGATACTTTAAGTTTCCATCACGAAGTTCAATAGAAGTGCTGGAAGTTCCTGACATCAGCTTTTTCCAAAAAAAATTGTTTCTTTGCTTACCTATCAGGAATTGACGCAAACATTATAATAAAGGAATATAGCACATAGAAACATGGAATAGCATTGGTCTGCGCTAACATGCTTGAGGGAAATATACCGAGAAAAGTATCGAAGTGTGTCCTACCTCCCGAGTTGCATATCCAAACAAGGCACACGCATATGGTTATGAACAAACTTGACATGACTGGCAGTGCAATTTTTAAAATAGTGCTCTTCCGCTTTTTATCTGCCAAAATTCAGTCTGTAAGCGATCATGATTTAAGCATTTGCTAAATAGTTAGTTTCACAAGCCAAATAGTATTGTTCAGTATGAACTAGCACATTGTCTTGACTCTCAAGCAATCTATTTCTCACATGAACAATTGAATCTCGATTATGGTAACATTTTGGACATACAAAATTTCCTGCTTGATACATAAAATTAAAACCCCTCACAACATGTTTTTTTGAACTGGATGGAGTGGTTGTCACGCCCAATTTTTTTATACAATATAATCAGATGACATATACAACTTATGCCAGAACGTGAACGTTTCCTTCTATAGGTATGTAATATCTTGTATATTGACTTGGATTATATGAACTTGTAGGATCTACTACATTTTTCTATTAATAGGAAATAGATAGAAATCAAATTCAAGTCTAATGAAACAGGACTCGAACCAGGGTGATGGGACTGTACATTCACTCTCCCGCCCATATGAGCTAGGCTCACTTCCTATACATTGACTGAGATTCGATATGTATAGGTTTTGGAACAACTGTGTTGGTGGCTGGCCAAATGTTTCCAGACACCTCAGATGTCTGAAACATGTATTAGAAGTTGTTCCTTGATAAATTGTTCAGATGGAAGTGGTCTACATACTAATTAACTTTATAAAATGATATGGGATATTGCCAACCCCTGCATGCTCATATTTTCATTTTGCATCCAGTGGCTCCTAATCAGCACCCTCCAATTGGATAAGCTATTGTCTTTTCATACAAAAAAAGATTGTAGTGATTCACAGACTGCATATATGTTGCACCAAATGTTCCATCATAATGGCATTATCAAGTCTTTACCCTCAACGTTTTCCCACCACTGCTGATTTAAACCTTACTTGTACTCACATTGAACATAGAACTAAGGAAGATATTACTGAAGCTCCACTGGACTCACACATAGAAGAGTATATCTACTAACGCAAGCAGAGAAACAGAAACAGTAAACTGTACCGTTCAATCCATTAATCCGAATATAGAGGTTTTCCCCTTGTACATGGAGCTTCTCGGTGTCAATCAAATCTCCAATCCATAATAGGCACCTAATTCCATCCTGATTGATAGCATTGGTGCTCATATTGGTGTAAGCATACGCCGTGCAGGAGCAGTTGTTGGTGCATTCTGCTATGCATTCATCTAAGCTTCTATTCCTGACATGCAAGAACTGGTCGGGAACCTTCATGGTTGACATACTTAAGAAGCCATCCCCTTGACCACATCTTAGTGCTTCTATCCGCTGGCACCCTTGCGAAAACCTGTGGCCCGTCCAGTCTTGCTTGTTGTTTGGTTCAAAGCCATCAATACACTTGCATGTCAATAGGCTGTGTGTTGTCGCAGTAACCAAATGGACCACAGTAACCAAATTTGTTGCATTCCTGGTTAGGTTCTGACCGCAGGTCAGTCCATTTGGACATGTTGCTATTCCAGGCTTGTGTCTTTATATTGCCTGAGTAGTCCATCTTCATTAGCACTAATGAGACACTTGATGCTGGTAGTCCAAAGGAAATGTAGAGCTCATCATCAATAGTTTGCAGTGTATAGTAAATTGTGGACTTGATACTCTTGACATACAGCCCGACTGCCAAATTGTCACTCCATACTGGACTTCGCCGATATGGTGTTGAGCCATTCCATATAAAACGCTTTCGAAACTCATCAGGGTCTGCACCATATGAGAAGTTGCCCGGGGATGGGTCTTGGGGGTTTCTCCAAGAGATGAGCCGTTGTAGTGCATGTGTCTTGTGGGTGATCCTGAGATTCATGCCTGGAAGGAGAGTGTCAGTCGGGTAGTCGAAGCTTTGCCATAAGATGGTGCCCTGTGATGACCGAAGAATAAAATTTCCATTGTTATCAAGCGTGGCTTCTCCACCAGTTGCCTCTAACGATGAATTTCCTGCGGCGCTGATATTTGTCATCCAGAGAAGCTGGCCATTGGTATCTGACAAGGCGAGATTGGATCCGTTAGTGAATGCCAGTGTTGCAGAAGAAGGATCAGCGATCGGCATAGCACGGTTGGCAACCCACACAACATTGTGTTTGGGTATGTTCTTGTACCATATTCCGATGTAGTAATGTTTTGTGCTGGAGCTGGACGGGGAGAAGAATCCCAGGGTGAAAGTGCCGTCGTCGGAGGTGATGGTGCTTCCAGCAGAAAGCGGCTTGTCGGGGAGAAGGCGGCTGCCGGATGATGCACAGAATGGGAATAACCAAAATGACCAACAAAGAAGGCAGATGATTGTGTGTATGGGAAGGGGATCCATTGCTGTAGGCCTGTAGCGAACTATGGAAATGGGATAATGGAAGCAAAGCAGTGGATGAGTTGCCTTTGGCCAATGCAAATCAGAACTCCCGGGAGAGGCAGAGTCAGTCAAGCATTTTATTTGTGGCCCTTTTTCCACAGGAAGCTACTGGGAAAGTGGGAACCTTGGAAGTAGTCAAGGAGATATATTTACTAGGAAGTTTGAAAATGTTGGGTTGTGGTTGTTATCATCTGGACTATGATGGACTAGCCTTTCTCAGCAAATAGAATAGCCATTTGCCTTTTCATTTAGATGTGACTGCTGGGTTTTCTTGTTTGAATGTGCTGGTGGCCGGTACAATTTTAGTTGGATTGCATATGTTTATGAACAGAACAAACCCCTTGTTCCGGTTTTGATACGTTATCTTAGATGTTTTTTTTAAACGAACCTATCTTTTGTGCGTATATAATGAGGTTGCAGGTAAATGTGAACACGAGTGGTGCAGGAATTTTTTTCCATGGTCTTCCCTTTGGGCTTGCATCACCTATTGTTTGACCGTGTAAAATAACTGGATAAGTTAAAAACATGGACAGACCAGCTCATTAAGAAGCACACATTTTCTTTTCTTTTGGGTTTCAGAAGAACATCATTAGACCCTGACTGGATGTACAAAGGGACCTTGTGCTTGTTGCTTAAAAATGTGAGGTCAAACTCTGTGGGTGGACTCACGCATTCGTTCTGGTCTTTGCAATTATAGAAGTTTGCCGGCAACACATTTGAGCGTGCAGTTGTGCCCGCATATGCGCCCCTAGTTTTGCAAGAAAAAGGATTTTTTTTTCGCTGTCTTGTGGAACTGCCTGAATAGGGCGTATCACCTGTTTAGTGTCTCCTTATTTTTTTATAACCGGGCGTACTCCTTCCCAACCGTCTGAGCACAAAGCTTCTCTTATGATTTTCGCTACTTTCTTTAGTTTAGTGATGGATATCTTAGAGAGTCGCCCGTAGTACCCTGTGAGGTTGGTGAAGGGAAGTGAAACGTAAGCGAGGTTTCGAAGAAACGATACAAAATATACATTTTTCTCCCTCCCCTCTATATTCTCCGAAATGTTCACAAGTTTCTGGGGGGTTCTGTTTCAGCCAATCCTAAGTGCTTTGATAGCGTGCCAACCGAGCAACTAGCTTTCAGGTAATATGCATTTCCTAAGGTCAGCAAGTAGGTAAGCAGAAAGATCTCCCAAGGTAGCAAGTAAGTCCAATTCCGGGTGAAATGGGGTTCTCTTTTATTTGCCAAGTGAGGCGAGATAGTCAAGTAAGAAAATAGACCATAAGCCATCCTTTATCTTTTTTTTTCTAAGAAAGGAACAATAAATAGCTCATAGTTTCCTTGCAACTGCCCTAAGAGGAAAGGAGTGTATCACCTGTAAAGGATTTTTTTTAGATGTCTACATATTTTATGTTATTGCATATGGTAGCAGTGCATTTCTTCCATCATAAATGTATAACTCAGAAATGTTTTTTTGCTAAGATGGCAAGGCTGGAGCAACTCTGTATAAGTTGCGTAGCACCGTAGCAACTCAAAGGTAGTTATAGCAGATATTCTCATGCTCTACTGATCGTGACATCTATCTGCAAGTTATTATCTGACCTTGTTTTGCTGAGGCATATGGCACTAGAACTACCACTTGCTTTCTGCAGCGAATGTCCAGGGTACTGATAAGCTCATTTTGAGAAGTGTAAAACTGATAGCCATGTTCATCTAGCACTGCAGCCATGGCATGGCTGACTCTCTAGCATGGTTTTCGAGTCGCGCGACTAGTCGTCGATGAGTCGCAAAAAAATGTCAGCTCAACTTAGTGTCGACTCGAGTCACGATTCGCGACTAGTCGCAACTGCAGTCTCGACTTTTTCCGAGTCGCTACCCCGGAGCGACTTGGATGAGTCGCGACTCGAAAACCATGCTCTCTAGCTTCCGAGATTGTTCCTAGCAACGGGCATGGGTTTACTGCAGACTGGTAAGTGGTTATCTATCCTTTGTGTAGGATCCTCCAAATTATGCATGTGTTCGATGTTATTATATTTTGGGTGGAAATTCAGAGAGCACGCCCATTTCCTAAAACAACATAATGAGTAGGAAACATACTTAACTTAATCTCCTAAAACAAACACAGTGGCGCCTATATTCAGTTGGCCTACAATTTCAAAGTTTTGTAGGCGAAACACAGTTGGCCTACAGCAATTCTTTTGGATATTGTGCTAAATTATGGACACTTCGTGCTATCATGAGAAGAGTATTTGGATACTTTGGCAGTAGATGCACTTACAATCTCCGTTTTTTTGTTGATTGATGACAAACTGATTGAAGTTTTCAACGTGGATAAAAATATGTGTAAGTTAAAGAACACGATCATTGGCTTCATGAAGTTGAAAGGGCTCCCCCTGAAGATGTGCATATAAGTAATTTGCCTTTGAATGCAAATGCACATGACAGGTTCTGCTTTGAGGAGATCTTCTTCAACTCATGAAGACAATTCATCATGCATACACAAGTGTAATGAAGATAATAACATGCATAATGAGAAATGGGCGTCTGCAGAATGACTTCATGCGAAATTTATCATCGCAATAAACGGTAGCAGCAAAAGTGGCAGACGACCATCAAGGTTTAAGTGTTACAACTCAAAACCAGCAGTTCAAGAATGAGAGTTGTAAAAACTTAGCAAAAATAAGCACCCGACCCATATAGACCCGCTTGAAGACTATCAACTCACATGCTTCTCCCTCTTTTGTCAGGAATGACCAAAAAGGTGTGAAGACATAGAGCGCCTAAGAGCATCTCCAGCCGCGCCCCCAACAGGCCCCCCAGGCCCCTTTTTTGTCGCCGGCGCCGAAAATTTGGCCCAGCCGCGCCCCCAGAAGCCCAATTTTCGCCGGCTCGGGCCGATTTTGGCGCCTGCGGACCCAGGCCAAACCCGGCGCGCTGGGGGGCGCCGGGGAAACAGATTTTGGCGCGAACAGGAATGGGCCAGCCGAGTCAACGAGTCGCCGCCTTCGTCGTCCTCATCGCCTCGGTTCCCGCGGGAATCAATGCCAAGGCTGTTGCGCTGCCTCGCCGGTCAGCCTTCCATTGATGCCTCACGGGCGGCGCAGTGAAGGCGCCGCGACGTGCGTCCCGCCCGCTCCCGCCACGCGGCACCCGGCGGGCAACCTCTCACCGCCCATCTTCGGCTATAAAAGCCGACCACCCCGCCGGTGAACGCCACAATCGCCACCGACGCCCCTCTCGCCACAGCTCGCCATTGAAGCCCCTCTCCCCCCCGCCACAGCTCGTCATCAACGAGGGCGGCCTCCCCTCCCCTCGTTCCTACCGCCTCGTCCGACCGAAGACCGAGCCGGGGTTACTCCCCGTCAAGAAGGAGCACGAGGACATGGCCGCCAACGACGAGACCGCCCTCAAGTGGGCGAAGGAGGACTACGTTCGCGAGCAGGTGGAGCGCCAGCGCCGGGCCTACGAGGAGATCAAAGCTCGGCGCCGCTGATGCGAGGAGGGCGGCGTCGTCGTCCTCGACAGCGACGACGAGGGCGTGCCCGGGCCGTCCAACCCCCCGCGCGTCGGCGACCCTGGGCAGGGGTGCAGCAGGGACGGTGTGGCAGCCTGAGCTGACCAGCAAGAGGACCAGTAGCAGTAGGTGGATTCGGCACATGGACGCCTTCAAGTGGCTGTGTGAAGCTTTGGAAGGTAGCACTGTCTTCACGAACGGGTTCCTTGGCAGGCTCAGGATATATGGCTTCATGTGACATATCCACTTCAGGTAGAAAGACAACATGGTTGCGCGCTGAAGCTTGATAATTGATGGTGGAGTGAAGCTTAATCAGCCACATGACCCATGGAGCATAGAACTTGAGACCGAACAGATCAATGCCTGAAGCTGCCAACTGACGGATGAAGAAGACTTTAGTATTGAACCTGATGCCATTGATGATGTAGAAGACCAAAGTCTTCATAGTGCCTTCAATTTTGGCGTGAGGAGAATGTCCTTTGATTGGCCATAGAGTATGCCTCAGTATGCGATAGATGGTGCGAGGCAAGTACTCGAGGTCATTGGCGAAGAATTCCTTGGGGTACTCAGCATCAACAGGCAAAGGCTTCATCATGCTGAGCATTTGGCTCATGTTTGGCTCTGGCTTCTGAAAGATGCTCTGCAATTCTTGCTCATAGCGCTGACAACCTGGCTCATAGAGATCACCAGGAGTGGGCAGGGAAGTTAGCTCGATGATGTCTTGAGCTTTGGCCTCATGATGTACATCACCTGACATCCACTCAAGGACCCATGTCTTCGGATCCCTGTTGTAGCCTGAGATATGAAGAGTGGCATAGAATTGCAGCAAGAGTTCATCATTCCAGTGCTCCTTGTCGACGACAAATGGGAGCAAGCCAACTTCACGAAAACAGTCAAGAGCTTCTTCAAGGCAAGGGAGTTCAGCAATGGCATCGCAGCACAGTTGTGGGGGAAGATCTTGTCCTGGTTGTACAGAATACATGAGTAATAGCTTCGTTGCTGGTGGCTCCAGAACCTGTCAGAGGAGATCTTAGGCTTCTTGTAAGGATTCTTGGCCTTGTCAAAGAATGTGTTGTGCTCTCTGGAGCTGAGGACACTGAATAAGCCCTGAGTGGTAACAGCACTGGGAAGCCTAGGCAGCCTGGGCTTTGGTTTCTGCGTCTGAGGACTTTGCTCCATATGGTAATCATATTGGGGACCAGGAGCAGCAGGAGGTGTCATGATTGGCCACTTGACAGTGACGAGCTCACCACGATAGAATGCCCATTCCATAGTGTGAGGTACAGGAGGAGCAGCAGCAACATCCGAGGTAGATGGCTGACTGTCTTCGGTGGCATCATGGGCTTCAGTCTGAAGGGTGGCTTCGGGCTGCACATTATCTTCAGCCATGACAATGTCATTGGCTTTAGTAGTGGTGGTATCGGTAGCCTCATTTGCCGTGGCTTCAGTGGCTTCAAGAACTGGTGGGTCAGGCACAATCACATCTTGATTCTCTCTTGATTCAACGGTAAGGGGAATAACAACTTGATCTTCATCTCTTTCCTCGGCTGATGCAGCCGGAATATCTTCAGTCATTTTGACTTCAGATTCTTGAGCAGTTTCTGTAGGGATGGCTTCAAGGAACACTTGACGTGCTACTGAGCTTGTGGCTTACACATCCTCTTCAGGAATGCTCGACATGGAGACCGTTGGCCTTGGGCCTCGGCGAAGCCTTCGGAAAGAGGGCGACGCTTGCGGTAAGGGAGTAGTCTTCTCCATGTCTTCAGGGGTGTCTTGCAGAGTCTCAATCACTGGAGTGGTGACTTGAGCTGGTGGAGTGCGAGGAATGACTTCATGGAGCGGAGTGTTGGGGTGTTGTTCTTCCCAGAAATCATCATGTGTGATTGGCGTCGGAGGACCGCCAATGCTAATATGTTCACTGCTCGTGGGAGCAGGTGATGATACCGGCTTGGGCATGATTTGGGGGAACTGAGGAAGGACTTCATCATCAACAACATTGTCTTCATGACCAATGTCTTCAGCTACGATGGGGTCAGCAGCTGGAATCTCTTCAGACGCATGAGACTATGTGGTAGCAGACTCATGCACAACTAGACAGTGCTCGCGGTTGGAGGAGGCTGGGAGGGCAACAGATATTGGTTCAACAAGCAGTGGTTCTTGCGGGCAGCTTGATCTTTGCATGAAGACTTTGAAGATTTTGTCTTCAACTTCTTCTTGGATGGAGCAGCATCAGAAGCCTCTTGATGCTTTCGCTTCTTGGCTTCAGCCTCAGCCTGCTTCGTCTTCTTCTGCTCAGAAGCAGCTGATGGGACCTTTGGCTTCGAGCCAGTCATGCTGGCAGGGAAGATAATGCCTGGTCTTTCCTGCCTAGGAGCTTCAGCCTCAATTTGGATTGGCTTCTTCTTCTTCTTAGCAACCAACTTGTGGTCAATGCCAGGACGCCCAAGTGCTTTCCTCTTCAAGGCTTCATTATGAGCCTGAACACATTTTTCAGCGTAATGCTTGAGGCTCTCTCTTGAGCCTTTGGCTTCATCATGGCGCTTGACAAATACAGCCTTGAGATCAATCATCATCTGCTTGAAATTCTGCACTTCAGTGACACTGAGCTTGGCCATGTGCTTCTTGAAGAGGGCCTTTTCATGGTCAATCTTGTTCTTCTGCTCAACGACCTTTTGAGCAATTGCAAGCTCTTTGGCAAATATAGCCCTGAAATGTCACGCTGATGCCAATTGGAAGCTGCAGATCATCAATGGTAAGATAGGGATCTTCAAACCATTCATCAATGAAGTTGTTGAGAATGTCAGCGTCAAACAGAGGCAGATCATTGAAGATTTCGGCCTCCTGTTTGCTCTTGATCAGCATTTCAAGGGCATCATCATCTATATCTTCATCGCTAGATAGATCGACAATATCTTCATCATTGTGAAAAATGCTTGCAGGTGTAAGAGCTTGCCTTGAGATCTTCTTTGTCTTATTAGACGTGCGAGATAAGTCTTCTGAGTGCACACTAGATTCAGGAGGTGCAGATTTCAATGGCTTCACTTTTGAAGAATTTGGAGCAGCAGAAGACTTTGAAGCCTTGGCCTTCTTCACTGGCTTCGGGGGCTCTGGAACTTCATCATGTTCCTCATCCTCAGCAGCTTCTTCAACACTGGCCCTTTGAGCGGCACAATGTGCCAGAAATGAGTCAAAATCCTCAAAGGGGCCAATGAGATTTGACTCAGCTTCGCGACTGCCAACTGGCCTTGGAGCAACTGGACTAGGGTTGAAGTCAATCCCAAGGTCCTTCTTGTTTTGAACTATTGAAGCCTTAGCAAACTGAGGATTGGCTTCAAACAGATCATCCTCACGACACCATCGAAGACTTGATGGGTCGGCATTTTCAGGCATGGGGCCGCGGACCATGCAAGGAAAGGAGCCTGTTGCAATGGCTTCAGCCTTGGTCTTGGGTAGAAGCTTTCTGTATACAATATCAGCTCATGGTGGCCTCACAGCGTTCTTCTTTGCATACTCTGGTGTTACAAAATGATACTGAAACCATTCCTCTGCCCAATGTCTGCGAATCCATTGGACTCTGGACTTGCGCTAACCATAGGTTTCTTCAGGATCAGACTTGTATAGTTCATATAGATCTGGTGGCAGGTCCAAGGCAGTGTTATCACGGCACTGTCTGCCTCCCTTCTTTGCAGATTTCCCACCAGCCATTGGCTTTAGACTGAAGGGCTTCACAATGATGTTTGGCTTCAGTCGGCTGGTCAGACAAGAACTAGCTTCAGGCGATTCAATATGGTGTTGTAAGAACTCTGCAAATGAATGCAGACTATGAGAACCAAGGGACTCTCCCACGGACATGTACCTGTGACATCATTAGAGATGCGAGGGAAGGGGAAGAGGTCATATGCATTCTCAGAAGATTTTGAAGATAAATCAGTTTGAAGACATTGACCTCATAGCGCGAAGACATTCACTTATAGATGTGAGTTGGTTCCAGATTTGTACGAATCCATGAATAAGTACAAGTGAGGAATCTAACTAGTAATGAAGCATAAGTGAAAGTACTTGCGAGTCATGAGATGCACAGAAGTAGATATCCAGATGTGGAAGAGAAGAAACAACTTTCTGAAGATATAGAAAGTTTTAACGGATCAAACGTGCGGGAAAAATAGGCTTTTAATTACCGCTCAAGAACAGATGAGACTGCTAGACGAGTTGTGGATGAAGGCCGAGCAGTCCAATCTTCCGCGCCCTAACTTGGCGGCGGAAGACACCTACGGCGGCGGCGGATGGAAGAAGATCCGCGACCGGCGTGAAGACGACGACGGAGAAGTCGCGGCAGCGAAGCGTTTCATCTTCGGCGACGACGGAAGCTAGCGATGGCGCTAGGGTTTGAGTGCGAGGGGAGTAAGAAATAATGACCGCAGGGGGGGTGTATTTATAAGGAGGGGCGACGGCTGAGTGAATTTACTCAGCTGCCCCTGGCGGTTCACATCTGAGGGACACGTGGCATGCATGCAACATCTTAAATGTCGTGCCACGACCCCACGCGCGCCTGGTTTGTCGGGTGGTCGTTCCGGCTTCTCCGGATTCAGGCAGAAAGGATAGATGTAATAAAAGCATTTTAAATGTTGGTCTCTATACCTTTGACTGACAAGGACACAATGAAGACAATCGACACGTGTCATTAGAATGCATATGAAGAGATAGAGAGAGTTAGAGGGAGAAGCACAGAAGGGGTTAGGGTCCGATCACATTCACCTAGTGCAGAAGATAGCAACTTGAAGACATAGCTATAAGTGAATGCTATAGAGTACAAAACACATATAAGAATAGAAAAGCAATAAGAACCAAACCAACATTGTGAAGATGAATCTTGAAGATAAACCAATGTTGAAGACAAACCAACTTTGAAGATAATGCAACATGACGCCAAACAAAAATCTTCAAGAAAGATTGGTGATGGTGTTACCCACCGTATAGGAAGTATTAGACCCAGACACGGCGCACAATTATCGTGGCGCTCCGAAGTCAAATTCCACGTTAATGTATTCACACTCAGAGGGTATGTCTCCATGAATTGAAGACATACGTTACTTTATGTGTTGCGCATCTAAGTCATTAATATGCATAAGCGTTAGGATGTGTGTCCATTCACAGGACATTCGAGGATTCTAAGATATTTAGCTCACACCGCAGCTTGCAAAACCTTTTCTCATCCAAGGGCTTCGAGAAGATATCTGCCAATTGCTCTTCAGTGTTGACGTGAATGATATTAATGTCTTTCTTCAACACATGGTCTCTGAGAAAGTGATGACGGATCTGAATGTGATTTGCCTTCGAGTGCTGAACTGGGTTGTGAGCAATCTTGATGGCGCTTTCATTGTCTCAGTAGAGAGGCACCTTCTTCTTGTTGATGCCATAATCCTTGAGGGTTTGCTTCATCCAGAGAAGCTGAGCGTAACAAGATCCAGCAGCAATGTATTCAGATTCAGCGGTAGAGAGTGATACACAGTTCTGCTTCTTTGAAGACCAAAAGACAAGAGATCGTCCGAGAAAGTGACATGTGCCTGATGTAGACTTGCGATCAACCTTGTCACCAGCATAATCAGCATCTGAGAATCCAACTAGATCAAACTCTGAGCCCTTTGGATACCATAATCCTAGCGTTGGGGTGTGAGCCAAATATCGAAGAATTCGCTTCACCGCGAGGTGATGCGACTCCTTTGGTGCCGCTTGGAATCGGACACACATGCAAACACTAAGCATTATATCTGGCCTAGATGCACATAAGTACAATAAAGAACCAATCATGGAGCGGTATACCTTTTGATCGAACTCTTTACCATTGTCGTCGGGGCTCAATTGGCCTTTGGTTGGCATTGGCGTCGTGTACTCTTTGTAGTCTTGCATTCCAAACTTCTTCAGGCCATCTTTGAGATACTTTTCTTGTGATATGAAGATGCCATTACTCTGTTGACGGATTTGAAGACCAAGGAAGAACTTTAGCTCCCCCATCATGGACATCTGATATTGCTCTTGCATCATATGCCCAAACTCATCGCTGTATCTTTGGTCAGTGCAGCCGAAGATAATGTCATCCACATAGATTTGGCATACAAACAATTCTCCATCATATGTCTTCGTGAAAAGAGTGGGATCTAGAGAACCAGGTTTGAAGCCTTTGCTCTTCAGGAAGTCTTTGAGTGTGTCATACCAAGCACGAGGCGCTTGTTTGGACCATATAGTGCCTTGTTGAGCTTGTAGACCATATCAGGACGCTTTGGATCTTCAAAACCAGGTGGTTGAGCTACATATACTTCTTCAATTTTGCTGTTGAGGAAGGCACTCTTCACGTCCATTTGATGCAGAAGAATGTTGTTGTGGTTAGCGTAGGCTAGCAGTATACGAATGGCTTCAAGCCTAGCCACAGGAGCAAAGGTTTCATCGAAGTCAATTCCTTCCACTTGTGTGTAACCTTGGGCAACGAGACGAGCTTTGTTTCTGACAACTTGACCATGTTCATCTTGCTTGTTGCGATAGATCCATTTGGTGCCAATAATGTTGTGCTTGCGAGGATCAGGATGCTTGACAAGTTCACAGACGTTGTTCAGCTCAAACCGTTGAAGCTCTTCTTGCATAGCTTGAATCCATTCAGGTTCCATGAAGGCTTCATAAACTTTCTTGGGTTCAGATATGGAGACAAATGCAAAGTGCCCACAGAAGTTTGCTAGCTGTGTTGCTCTTGATCGAGTGAGAGGACCAGGTGCATTGATACCATCGAGTATCTTCTCAATCTGAACTTCATTGGCGACGTGAGGATGGACAGGACGAAGACTTTGGTTTTGCTGACCATTGTCTTCAGGTTCAGCATTGTCTTCACGTTGAGCAGGAGCTGGAATGACAATTTCCTCTTCAGCCTGTTCCTCGATGGGTATGATTTCTCCAGTACCCATTAGCTTGATAGATTCACTAGGAGAAGCTTCATCTAGCACATTTGGCGGGTGCTCTCTTTGCGAGTCATTAGTCTCATCGAACCGCACATCTACAGTTTCAACCACTTTATAGTGAAAGAGGTTGAAGACTCTGTAGGTGTGCGAATCCTTTCCGTAACCAAGCATAAAACCTTCATGTGCTTTCGGTGCAAATTTGAAAGTGTGATGTGGGTCTTTGATCCAGCACCTAGCACCAAAGACTTTGAAATAGCTTACGTTTGGCTTCTTACCAGTGAGTAGTTCATAAGATGTCTTCTTGAAGAATTTGTGAAGATAAACTCTGTCGATGATATGGCATGCAGTATCAATGGCTTCTGGCCAGAACTTTCTTGGAGTCTTGTACTCATCAAGCATCGTACGAGCCATCTCAATAAGGGTCCTGTTCTTATGCTCCACGACGCCATTCTGCTGAGGTGTGTATGGAGCAGAGAGCTCATGAGTGATGCCCAGTGTATCAAGATAAGTGTCGAGGCCAGTGTTCTTGAATTCTGTGCCATTGTCACTCCTGATGTGCTTGATCTTGATGCCATAGTTGGTCATGGCACGGTTGGCAAAACGTCTGAAGACACCCTGCACTTCAGTCTTATAGAGAATTATGTGCATCCAGGTGTATCTAGAATAATCATCAACAATAATGAAGCCATAAAGATGTGCAGTGGTAGTAAGGGTAGAGTAGTGAGTAGGGCCAAATAAGTCCATGTGTAGCAGCTCGAAGGGACGCGAAGTCGTCATGATTGTCTTCGAGGGATGTTTTGCCCTAGTCATCTTCCCGGCTTCACAAGCACCACATAGATGATCCTTCTTGAACTTGACGCCCTCGATGCCAATGATATGCTTCTTCTTCACGAGAGTGTGCCAGTTTCTCATGCCAGCATGTCCTAGCCTTCGATGCCAAAGCCAGCATTCTGAAGCTTTTGCAAGAAGACATACGGCAAGCTATGGTCCTGCGGAGAAATCTACCATATACAGATCACCTCTTCGATAACCTTCGAAGACTAGAGATTTGTCAGAAGCCATAAGCACAAGGCAACGATATTTTCCAAATATCACAATCATATCAAGGTCACAAAGCATTGAGACAGACATTAAGTTGTATCCAAGGGATTCAACAAGCATCACTTTATCCATGTGTTGATCATTTGAGATAGCAACTCTACCTAGGCCCAATACCTTGCTTTTACCAGTGTCAGCGAATGTGATGTGGCTTTTAGTATATGGACGAAGAGTTGAAACCATGAGAAGACTTCGATCACGAGTCATGTGGTTAGTGCATCCACTATCCATAATCCATTCAGTAGCTTTCGGAGTTGTACCCTACAGTGAAGTTAGTAGGATAGGGTTCACCAAGAGTATTGTGAAGCATAAACATTTGACGAACAAACATACTATCAAAGTTAAGATTCTTAGATGGTAAGATGGGATGATCATCAAGAAATCCAGGGACAAAATAAATGGTAAGACCATTTTGGCACTTTATCTTGCGTCCCACAAGATGTTTTAGGTCCCCAGCATTGTCTTCAGAAGTCAATGATAATGATTTCCGGCTGGAGACCTTTCCCTGCAAGAAAAGTTAATTCTTCTTAACCACCCACATCTTAAGGGGTGGCTTAGAAGCAATGAGTCTAAGTACAGCATCTGAGAACTTTGGCTTAGGAGCCCTAGCAAATAGTTTTGCAGGAGGTGAATAGTACTCAAAAGATTATGCAGAAAAATTCTTTGATCTGTGAACATAGCGGTTTGATGAAACACGCTCATATTCATGAGTCTGATGATAGTTTCCCTGCAAAACATTGGCGTTAGGGTGAGCATATGAGGTCCTCTGTCTGTATGAAGCCTTTGGGCCATATGAAGCCTTTGGTCTGGGGTTTGTCTTCTTCCCTGATGGTGTCATGATGACATTCACATGAAGATTCTCAAGACAACTTTTAGGAACCCAGATCTTCTTCATATGTGGTCCGTTCCTGCAGTTAGTACCAATAAACTTGGCAAACACTTCACCATTCTGATTCTTAAACAGCTTATAATTGGAGTCAAAGGACTCATCAATGATAATGGGGTTAACACAAGTGAAGCCAGATAAAGTGGATGGATCTATTGAAGGAACCTTTGCAGCAACCCATGTGGTTTTGGGGTACTGCTCAGGCTTCCAGTAAGAACCATCAGCATTCATCTTCCTCTCGAAACCAACACCCTCTTTCCTAGGGTTTCGGTTCAGAATATGTTTCTTGAGGACATCACATAGTGTCTGATGCCCTTTGAGGCTTTTGTACATGCCTGTTTCAAGCAATGTCTTCAACCTGGCATTCTCATCAGCAATAGTAGTGGTATCCTCAGAAGAGGGGTTAGTTACCACATCAATAGTTGAAGATATTGCAAATTCAGAAGCAGTAGAACATTCAGCAACAGAGACAGCATTGTCACGCTCAAGACATTTTAAACAAGGTGGCACAAAATCTTCCTGAGCGGAACTGATCTGTTGAGCGAGTAGTGAATCGTTTTCCTTTTGAAGATCTTCATGAGACGCTCTCAGTTTCTCTAGATCTTGCTTCCTTTGAAGATAATCACAGGAAAGCTTCTCATGAGTAGCTGAGAGGGTTTCATGACGACTTTCAAGTTCCTCGTACTTAATGCGAAGATTTTTTATGTCTTCGATCAAGGACTGGGCTCGATTCATTTCCTCGTCCAACAGGTCATCGCTTTTGTCTAATAGTTTTTGAATCTTTTCCATGGCTGTTTGTTTTGTTCAGTTGCAATTTTAGTAAGAGTCTTATAACTGGGTTTGGATTCACATTCAGAGTCATCTTCACTGGAGGTCTGAAAGTATGCATCGCGAGAGTTTACCTTGGCACCTCGTGCCATGAAGCAGTAGGTGGGAGCAGAGTCGTCGTCATCATTGGCCTCAGCGTCGACGTCGTGACCATTGTCTTCCGTGTTGAAGATGGACTTGGCGACGAATGCCGAAGCTAGAGCCAGGCTTGCCACGCCTGAATCAGACTCCTCTTCAGACTCCACCTCCGCCTCCTCAGATGCAGACTCCTCCTCTGAATCCATCTCCTTGCCGATGAATGCACGAGCCTTGCCAGATGAGCTCTTCTTGTATGATGAAGACTTGAAAGAAGACTTTGAGGATTTCTTCTTCTTCTTGTCGTCGGAGTCATATTCCTTACTCTTCTTCTTTTTCTTTGCTTCCTTGTCCCATTGAGGACATTCAAATATGTAGTGACCTGGCTTCTTGCATTTGTGGCATGTTCTCTTCTAGTAGTCACGAGAGGAAGCCTCATCATTCTTGGAACTGGATCTTGAAGACTTGCCGAAGCGATTCTTCTTGGAGAACTTTTGGAACTTTCTCACAAGCATTGCTAGCTCTTTGCCAATGTCTTCAGCATCATCAGAATTGCAGTCAGATTCTTCTTCAGATGAGGATACAGCCTTTGCCTTCAAGGCACGAGATCGGCCGTAGTTGGGACCATAGATATCTCTCTCTTCTCAGATAGCTGGAATTCATGTGTGTTGAGCCTCTCAAGTATGTCAGCTGGATCAAGATCTCTGAAGTCAGGACGTTCTTGGATCATCAAGGCCAAAGTGTCAAATGAGCTGTCAAGTGATCTCAGTAGCTTCTTCACTATTTCATGCTTGGTGATTTCTGTGGTGCCAAGTGCACGAAGCTCATTTGTGATATCAGTAAGGCGGTCGAAAGTGAGCTGGACATTTTCATTGTCATTCCTCTTGAACCGGTTGAAGAGATTGCGAAGCACATCTATTCTTGAGTCTCTCTGGGTTGAGACGCCTTCGTTGACCTTGGAAAGCCAATCCCAGACCAGCTTCGCAGTTTTCAGTGCACTCACACGGCCATACTGCCCTTTGGTCAGATGACCACAGATGATGTTCTTGGCGGTTGAGTCCAGTTGCGTGAATCTCTTGACATCAGCAGCGGTGACGCCTTCACCGACTTTGGGGACACCAGTCTTGATGACATACCAGAGATCGATGTCAATGGCTTCAAGATGCATGCGCATCTTATTCTTCCAGTAGGGGTAATCAGTGCCATCGAAGACGGGGCACGCAGCGGAGACTTTGATTATCCCTGCAGTCAACATAGCTAAAACTCCAGGTGGTTAAACCGAATCACACAGAACAAGGGAGCACTTTGCTCTAATACCAATTGAAAGTGCTAGTTATCAACTAGGGGGGTGAATAGGCGATTTTTATGAAAGTCTTCTAAAGATGCAAGATCTTTGAAGATAGACAACCAAACAACACCTATATGATATGCAGCAGAAGATAAGGTACACTAGAGAGGCCATAGTCAAGTAAACAGTACAAAGAAAGCACGAAGACTAGTAGCAGCTAGGTAGAGCAGATCGGAATGGAAGACAGTATGAAGCCAAACAGGTGAAAGTCTTCGCACAGTGAAGTCAAACAGATCAGGCAAACATGCAATGACTTCACGAAGACAAACTGAAATGTAAAGGAGGTAGGGGATAGAACCAGTTGCTTGGTGAAGAGAAGGATTTGGTAGACCAGTTTCAGTTGCTGTGACAACTGTACGTCTGGTTAGGGAGGCTGAGATTAAACTCAGTAGACCATGTCTTCACCTTATTCCCCTTGAGCTAAGGACACTTAGTCCTCGCCCAATCACTCAGGTAAGTCTTCAAGGTAGACTTCCAAACCTTCACAAACTCCGTTCACCGACGATCCACAATGACTCTTGGATCCTCAGAACGTGACGCCTAACCGGCTGGAGGATTCATAGTCCTCAAGTGTAATAAGTCTTTAGATCACGCGGACAGAAAGATTTCAGTGATGCCTAACACTCTTTGGCTCTGGGTGTTTTGGGCTTTGTCCTTGCAAGGATCTCTCTCTCAAAGGCTTCGGAGGTGGGTTGCTCTGAAACGACAAAAGCCGTGCACTAACTCTGAGCAGCCACCAATTTATGGTGGAGGGGGTGGGCTATTTATAGCCAACAGGCAACCCGACATGATATGTCCGAAATGACCCTGGGTCACTAAGGAACCGGCACGTGTCCAACGGTCGAATTTCAAACACACGCGGCAGTGATACGTCTCCAACGTATCTATAATTTTTGCTTGTTCCATGCTGTTATATTATCATTCTTTGATGTTTTACAATCATTTTATAGCAACTTTATATCATTTTTTGGGACTAACCTATTGACATAGTGCCCAGTGCCAGTTGCTGTTTTTTTGCTTGTTTTTTACTTCGCAGAAAATCAATACCAAACGGAGTTCAAATGCAGCGAAACTTTTTGGAGATTTTTTCTGGACCAGAAGACACCTGTTGGGCCAAAGAAGTACCAGAGGGGGGCTCCGAGGGGAGCACAACCCACCTGGGCGCGCCTGGGGACCCCAGGCGCGCCCAGGTGGGTTGTGCCCACCTCGGTGGCCTCCCGCACCGCCTCTTTGCTTTATAAATACCTCAATATTCCAAAAACCCTAGGGGAGTCGATGAAACACAATTCCAGCCGCCGCAAGTTCCAAAACCACCAGATCTAATCTAGACACCATCACGGAGGGGTTCATCATCCTCATTGGTGCCTCTTCGATGATGCGTGAGTAGTTCATTGTAGACCTTCGGATCCGTAGTTAGTAGCTAGATGGCTTCCTCTCTCTCTTTTGATTCTCAATACAATGGTCTCTTAGAGATCTATTTGATGTAACTCTTTTTTGCGGTGTGTTTATTGGGATCCGATGAGCTTTGAGTTTATGATCAGATCTATTTTATCCATGAAAGTTATTTGAGTTTTGATCTCTTATATGCATGATTACTTATAGCCTCGTATTTCTTCTTCGAATCTTTAGTTTAGTTAGGCCGACTAGATCGATTTTTCTTGCCATAGGAAAAGGTGCTTTGTGATGGGTTCGGTCGTGCGGTGTTCTTTCCCAGTGACAGAAGGGGCAGCAAGACACGTATTGATCGTTGCCATTAAGGATAACAAGATGGGGTCTATTCCTACATGAATAGATCTTGTCTACATCATGTCATCGTTCTTATTGCATTACTCTGTTTTTCCATGAACTTAATACACTAGATGCATCCTGGATAGCAGTCGATGTGTGGAGTAATAGTAGTAGATGCAGGCAGGAGTCGCTCTACTAATCTTGGACGTGATGCCTATATATTGATCATTGCCTGGATATCGTCATGATTATTTGAAGTTCTATCAATTGCCCAACAGTAATTTGTTTACCCACCGTATGCTATTTTCTTGAGAGAAGCCACTAGTGAAATCTACGGCCCCCGGGTCTATTCTTCATCGTATTTTCTTTCCGATCTATTATTTGCCACTTTTATTTTCAGATCTATTATTCCAAAAACCCAAAAATACATTGCTGCACTTTTTTGTGACTTCTTTTATTTCGCGTTTATTCGAGGTCTATTTATCCAATCTATCATAATTTTTATCCCGTCAACGTGACAATTTCTGGCACCGTTACCCGTTGAGGGATTGACAACCCCTCCTAATCGTCGGGTTGCAAGTATTTGTTCTTTGTGTGCAGGTACCGTTTACATAGTATTGCTTGGTTCTCCTACTGGATTGATACCTTGGTTTCATAACTGAGGGAAATACCTACCGTAGCTGTGCTGCATCATCCCTTCCTCTTTGGGGAAATACCGGCGTAGTTCAAACGACATCAGGCAGCTTGACTTCGGCTACAAGCAAAGCTGACTCATCCAACTCTGGATAAGATTTACTCTCATTGTCTTCACTCGAAGACATAGGATTTGGGTTGAGCATCACGTCAGTCTTCTGACTTTGTTCACTTGGACCCCACTTAACAGTTCGGTGGTTCCTATGACTCAAGAAAGAAGAAAATGAAACTACGAAAGAAACTATGTCTTCGCACGCCATTGTCTTCAAGTGAATGTCTTCACATGTCATTATCTTCGTCGTGAATGTCTTCAAGAACCATCATTGTCTTCAATGTCTTCATACATTTTTAGGGGTCATCTCTGGTAGGTAAACCGAATCAATGAGGGACTTCTACCTGTGTTATTCTGCAATTCTCACAAACACATTAGTCCCTCAACCACGTTTGTCATCAATGCTCCAAAACCAAACTAGGGCTGGCACTAGATGCACTCACAGGCACGGCCGTGCCTCTCGGAAACTAGAAAAAAAGCGTTTTCTCTTTCTTTTTCTTCCGTGAGAGGCACGGTTTTGCTTCCGCGAGAGGCACGGCCGTGCCTCTCGGAAACGGATTTTGAAAAAAAAACATGCTCCCAATCTGGTTTTTTGTTTGGTTTTCTTGTCCATTTTTTGTGTGGAAAATAAGTCATCAAAACCTATCAACATCTGATCTAGTTTTGAAGATCTCGACGCGAGGAATCCAACGGTGAAAACGGTTCATGATTTGTACGCACGGTTTAAGAAGAGATAAATCATTTTGAATAAACGAATATATGAAAAAAAGGAAAAATTCCAAGAGTGCGACAAGTGGCGCACATGCAGCGTGCCACTTGTCGTAACCTGGGGAGGTGGAAATGATCTTTGGAAGGAGTATTCCTCAATTAGTGATTTCGGGGTTATGGACTGTAGTAGCTTCTATCCTGGGCCTTCTTTTCGCCAATGATTTTCCCCAAGCATTAAAAGAGGACACTAAGAGAATGCAAAAATAACTAACTTCTGCATCTCCGAGGCTCAAAAACCCTTCTCCTATAGATGATGTAGATGCAAAAGAAAACATCTCCGCCTCCCGCAGATGTAAAATACAACACCTGGCAGTGCAAATATACATCTCCAACCGCGCGCCAACCACCAACTACCGTTTCATTTGCTTCCCTCCCTTCTTCCTCCCACTTCCCGTCACACCGCCGCCGCCGTCGGCCCGCCACGCCCCGCCGCAGTCGCCCTGCACCAGATCTGTCATCGCCGTCGCCCCCTCTACTGGCTCCAACATTCTTCCGCCATCGGCCACCACTAATTTCCGCCGCCCGATTCGGCCCCGCCATCGCTCCTCCGCCAGGCCCCGGCCGTCACTCGAGTCGCCACGCCCCCACCCCCACCGCCCGACGCCGCTGCTCCTCCGCCCACCTCCGCACGCCGCCGCTCCGACCTCGCCCGACCCTGCCGCCGCCCGACCTTGCTGCCACCACGCCGTCCGCCGCTTCGCCGCCCACCTCCACATGCCATCCGCTTCGCCCTCGGCCTTAACTCTCCCCCCCCCCCCCCCCCCCCCCCCTTCTCCCTAACCTCGCCACCCCCACGCCGTCCACCCTGTCGCCGCCACCCGACCTCACCGCCCACTCAAATGAAATATTAGTTGAAGTATAGTTTTTTACATCTCCATTTGCATCTTCTATTGGAGTTGCTGTTTTACATCTCCAATATACATCTTCTGTTGAAGTTGCCTCTTTTTTGGAGATGTAAATTTTTACATCTTCTATTTTACATCTTCAAAATTGCATCTTCTATTTGAGATGCTCTAATACTGAGCGAACATAGGCTCAACATGACGATAGCCCGACATTCCATTAGCGCGTCAGTACTCCCCACACAACGTTGTCTTACAAAAAGGTGTAAACAGTCAAGATCTGACTCCTTGGACCTTGGTCATAGTTGTTACTCCCCCGTTCACTTTTATAAGTCGTTTTATACAACCAAAATTAAGCTGTTTTGCACATTGTCTGAGATGTCTACAACGCCTTATAAAAGTGAATAGAGGGAGTACTATATATAGTGACCTAAAATTGATTTTTTCTTTTAAGATTTGTGTTCTTTGTTTTTTGTGTGTGTCTGCTATCATGTTTTTGGTTAAAAAAATTGACTGACCACCGTTTTCTGGCAGTCGATTTCTTAGTGGGCTGAGGCCCATTTCATGTTTCCTGTTGCCTGTTTATAGGCCGACGTGCTTCTTCTTTTTCTTCTGTTTGTATGCCTGTTTTACTTTTCTTTTTCTCACTCATTTTTTTCTGGGTATTTATTGGGTTGTTGGTTAAGTGTAAAATGCATCCACGCAAAGATTATATACAACGTGACATGTTTATTTCTGGGTATTTCCTGTTGCCTGGGTATTATAGTGTAAAAATTACATTCTTACATGTTTATTTCTTACATATTAAAAAGTGCAAAGTTTTGTGCAAGTTTTCTTTTTTATTTTGTTTCTTCTTAAAGGAAATACCAGTATTCTATTTTATTCTACTTTAAAAAGTTCTTTATATTTTTTTATGTTTTACTTTTTATTTATTTTTTAAGGTTAATACCAAGGCCACTAATTCATTCTTATTAGGATACTTCTTATTTCCGATATTCCACTATTATATACTTATTCTTGCATATTATAAAAAAGCACAATTTATGTATCAATTTTGTGCATTTTTATTATTTGCTTAATTTTTTTTCTCATTTTAGTTTTTTCTTAAAGTGTAATCAGTGCCAGTAATTAATTATTTCTTACAAAATTTCATTATTTAGTTTTTGTTTAATTTTATTTTTTGTTTAAGGATAACCCAATGACTATATTCATTCTTCTTAGTTTTTTTCTTTAAAATTCACTATATGCTTATTCTTGCATCCTGTATAAAAGTGCAATGTCTTGTAAATTGTGTGTAAATTTTGTCATTTATTTCTTAAAGGCTAACACCAATGCCACTAATTCATTTTTCTCTTAGAAAACTTCATTAGTATGTTTTTAATTAATATTCCATTTTCTTTTTCTAAAAGGGTCATACCAAAGACACTAATTCATTTTTTCTTAGAAAAACTTAATTATTTTTGTTTTAGTTTCATTTCTTATTTCTTAATGGAATACCAATGCCACTAGTTCATCTTCTTAGGAAACTTACTTGTTTTTTGTGAAAATTCCACTATTATATGCTTGTTCTTGCATACTGTAAAAAAGAGCATTTTCTATGTAAATTGTTTGCAAAATTTGTCAATGTTTGTTTTTGATTTTCTTTTCATTTCTTTCTTCGGTAATACCAACACTAATTCATTATCTCTTAGAAAACTTCATTATTATGACTTATTTTAGTTTATATTTCACTTTTATGAAAGTGTAATACCAAATCCACTAATTCATTATTTCTTAGAAAAACTTTGTTATTTTGATTTTGTTTTAGTTTTTACTTATTTTTTCTTTTACTTTAATGGTAATAATAATGTCACTAATTCATTCTTCTTAGTAAACCTATTTTTTGTGTGAAATTTCTACTTTTATATGCTTGTTCTTGCATATTGTAAAAAGTGCAATTTATGTTTAGATTGTGTGCAAAATTTGTCAATGTTTGTTTTAGATTATTATTTTCCATTTTCTTTCTTCTTGAAGGGTACTACCAATGCCACTAATAACAATGTCACTAATTCATTCTTGAGGTAATATCACTGGTAGTCACTAAACTTGCGTCGGATGTGCACTTTGGTGCTAGATCTTTCGAAATACGGTTGGTCATCAAACTTGTTATTTGGTGCAAATACGGTCACTCCGTTCGAACAAGTGCGTATCCGGCGCTGGCGTGGCATGCGCGGGTCCACTCTCAGCGACGTACGACGTTTCAGGGCGGCGCGCGCTGCTTTTTTTGCACAGAACCCCTAGAATTAATTTTATTTGCGCAAAAAAAGTTCCTGTAGCTGTGGGAAGAGGCAACCGTGCATGTTTACGGATCGGTACCCTAAAATTGCCGGTAATTCAGTTTTACTCCCCACCGCTTTGTCTCCCGACCGTTCAGAGGCGGAGGAGGCGGTTCGTCACGGCGGCCATCGGAGGAGGAGATGGACGACCTGCGTCGTCGACGTCCGGGTGAATCAGCGCCGTCGTACGGTTAGTCTCTTCTCCCCTTTGTCCCGTTTCTCTCCTCTGCTCGCCGCTGTCTTTTCTGTGGCAAGACAAGTCAAGGTAGGGTTCCTGTATTGTGGTGTGATCACGATTGATTCAGGAGGCCTCTTGATTCATTCACATATGCGTTGTGAACGAGGGTCTCTTCTCCCCTTTGTCTCGTTTCTCTCCTTTATCGTACACATTAGATTTGTACGGTCTAGTTCCCCTGTTTCGCAATTCAAGCTAGGGTTTTTCTGGGGGTTAAGAACGAGGCAGCTTTTATGTCTGAAAATTTTAGATCAAAACAACTGATCCATCGTTTTAGGCACAGATTCCTTAAGATGGTGGTTGATCGATTTGTTCAGTAAGGTTGGGGGTACAGATGTTTACTGAATTTTTGTGAGACTGTATACACTGAATATGTTTGCAAATTAAGTTGACTGGATATGTTGCAAATTATGTGACTGAAAATGTTATGTGCACATTATGTGCTGTATTGGCAAGTGATAATTTTCTGTTTTATTGGGACTTAACAGATTACTTAACTGAATTTGTTATGTGCTGCAGTTTTAACTGAGTTTGGGCACTTAACCTATGAACTGAATTTGTGCACAGAACATGTTAACTGAATTTCTGCACTAAACATGTTTTCTGAAATTCAGTACCAAACTGTACTGCATTCTCGTTGTAAAATTCAGTACATGGTCAAATTTTAGCTAGTAAAATGCAGTACTTCCAAAAAAAATACTGGACTGGGATTCGAACCCAAAACCTGCCAATATAACATGCCACCGTATAGGCAGTTGGATAATGACAAGTTTCTGCTCATTCCTCTCCACCCACCTCTTTTGTATGTCCATTTCTATCACTAGTTGGATTTCCACTGGAGGGCGTTGCCGCGACGGCACGGCTGCGCCGCCGCCCGGCACTAGCGGCTCAAGGACACGCACGGGCGGGTCAAGCACCGGCGCCGGCGGCTCAAGGACAGGCGTGTCCGGCCGTCCGGGTCTAGTTCCGGCGCAGGCAGGTCAAGGTCCTCCTGCCACGGCTCCGGTTCATCGTCACGACTGTCCGGCTCATCTTAGAGCGTGGGCTGCTCATCCATCGAGCCCACGGCGTCTGAGCTCTCGCAGAATCGCCATGAGGTCGAAGAGGAGGACGCCCGCGTTCAGCAAGTTCAGTTGGATTTGTGCATTCAGCAAGTTCAGTTATCTTTAGTTCAGTTAGTTCAGTCAACGCAAAAAAAATAATTCTAGGGGGATCTATGCGAAAAGGCAGCGCGCGCGTCGCCCTGAAATGTTGTACGTCGCTGACAGTGGACCCGTGCATGCCACGCAGCGCCGGATATGCACGCGTTCGAACGGAGTGACCGTATTTGCACCAAATGACAAGTTTGATGACCAAAAAACCGTATTTTGAAAGATCTAACACCAAAGTGCACATCCGACGCAAGTTTAGTGACTACCAGTGATATTACCTCTTCATTCTTCTTAGGGAACCTATTTTTTGTGTGAAATTTCTACTTTTATATGCTTGTTGTTGCATATTGTAAAAAGCACAATTTTTGTTTAAATTGTGTGCAAAATTTATCAATGTTTGTTTTAGATTATTATTTTTCATTTTTCTCTTTTTTTAACACAGTACATGACGCAAGTGCTCATATATATGCGCATACACTCATCCCTATGAACGCACGCACGCACATCCAACCCCTATGAGCACCTTCAAGAGACTGAGCCGGCATGTCATCTTGAGATTTACGAAGTCGCTGTTGGCGCCTCGTCGTTGACCGGAACGTCTCCTCGCACTGAAAGCGCAACGCCGAAAATCCTGAAATAAATCCAAAAATAATACGAGCACCAGGAGTTGAACCCTGGTGGGCTAAGGATACCACTGTCCCTCTAACCATCCAACCACATGTTGGTTCGCTTCATTTTCTCTTCTTGAAGGGTACTACCAATGCCACTAATTCTCCTTGAAAAACATCATTATTTTGATTTATTTGTTATTTTATTTTTTTGTAAGGATAATACCAATGCCATTAATTAATTCCTTCTTAGGAAATTTTTTTGCGAAAATTCTATTATTACATGTTTATACTTCCATATTACAAAAAACGTAATTTCAATGTAAATTGTGTGCAAATTTGATCATTATTTGTTTTTTAAAGGGTAATACCAGTACCACTAATCCATTCTACCTTAGAAAACTTGATTATTCTGAATTTGTTTTATTGTTATATTAATGTTATTTCTTATTCAAGTGTAATCCTAATCATCTAGTTCATTCCTTCTAAGAGAATGTCTTTTTTTGCAAAACAAATCCAGTATTAGTTATTTATTCTTGCATATTAAAAGAACCGCAATTTCTACGTACATTGTGTGCAAATTTTGTCCTTTTTTATTTTCTCTCTTTTTGAAGGGCAATACCAATGCCACCCAATTCATTCTTCCTTAGAAAACTTATTGTTTTTATTTTTATTTTGTTTTTACTTATTTTTATTCTTCTTTTAAGGGTAATTTGAATGCCACTGTTTTATTTTCATTATTTCATGGTTGAAGTACATGATCTACCAGTCCCTAACCAACTAGATGGGCGATTTGATAATTTGCCACCCCTTACTTCCCCCTTTCACAATTTGCCACCCATTGTCTCAATGACGGGTGGGCCCGGGCCCCACCTGTCATTCTCGGGGGGGGGGGGGGGGGGGGGGGGGGGGGGCAAATTATGAAAGGGGGAGGTAAGGGGTGGCAAATTATCAAATTTGCCCAACTAGATAGGGCCAATAATTCAAGACGTCCGTCCACCTTGTTGTACGCAAAAAACCGACGGGCTACCGATCGCATCTTCGCTGAACGCGCACTTACGGTCTATAGCAAGCTATCTAGTTCACGCAGCTGGCTGATTACGCGATGCATGTGGGCTGGTACCTGTTACTACTAGCCCAACGTTGTCAATTTCATGCATGGAAGGCTGTTCGGGTTGAATGGCCCGCCATGCATCGCTTGAATGGTTTGAAGACCTGAGATTAAAACAGAGGAAAAAGATGCACTTGGTTCACAACAGAAGGCCCAGCCAACACGTGTAGCGATTGTGCAAAGAAAAACAAAAGTAACTGACCCAAAATATAAATTCAGTCACCCTAAACATAGCGAGTCCCAAAACTCTCTCTAAAAGTGGTTTTTGCTGGGTGCTCATATAATTTAGGAGAGTTTTGCTGGTGAGCATCTTCAGCATGCCCCTTATCTTTTTTTCCCTAAAAGTGATTTTGGCGGCGGCATGGCAATGGTGGTCTGTAGACTCCAACGCGGCACACTCGTACCTATCCTCCTCTAGATTTTTTTGGGCCTGTTTATACGCCCCCCCCCCCCCCCCTCCTAAAAAAATATCATGTTACGGGTTGTTGGAGTATTTTCTTTTTGCCCAACTTTTCATAAACTAGATTCTTTTACAGGAAAAATGACTTCGCGGAGATGCTATAACATCATCATGCTCTGCCCAAACAGAGAGACAAAAAGACAAACTCGGCCTAAAACCACTTTAATGGAAAAACGTAACAGTGTATTTAGAATTTTTCTTTTGCGAATACGCAAAGCTTGCGTATCATTTCATTGATAGATACAGTGTATTGAGAATGCAGGTACTAACATATATTGAACCAATGATTAGCCAGTTGATAATTCTTACTCTGTGTTTTCTGCAGGCAAGTTGAGACTGCACAAAGATACGCGTATTTTTCTTTAGAAAATGGTAGATTTTTCTCAAGTATGGTTTACGAAAAAAAGGTGTAAAAAATTGCTGTTTAAAAAAAAGGTTTAAATAGTTTTTTTGCGGTAAAAAGTTTAAAGATGGGCTAAGCACTTTAGTTTTTTTTTTTTTTGAGAAACGGCTAGCACTTTAGGGGTACAAAAGTGTGTGGAATACCAGGCCCATAACTCTGGCTCAACTGGGCTGGGCCGAATCACCAAAGAATGCTCTTGGTCCAGCTGCAAGAGAGCCCAAAGAAAGGAGCTGGTCGACAGGAGCACAAGTGCACAACGGTGAGGGGCGGAAACGCGGCATCTCGGCGGCGAGCGGCGGAGATGCTGCAGCCTTCTTCCTCCTCCCCCTCCCTTCCCGGCCGCATATTTGCCAGCCAGTATAGGCCGCGCGGGCCCCGGGCGGCAGAGGCGGACGGCGAGCGGGTTAAGACGCGCCGCCACGCCGACGGCTTGGCGAGGCCGTCCTGCTGGAGAGAGAGCTTCGGAGGTGCGTGCTCTAATTCTGAATGGACTCCGTTTTCTCTCACAATCTATGGGACGTGGATGAGTGGAGCCATATGCCCTTTGTCCCTTGTTGCGAAATTTCGAGTCGAGATGTCCTCGACGGAGAATGCCAGCGAGCAGTGAGCTAGAGTGGGCGGGCACAAGCTGTTCGTCAAAATGCCTGGAAGAAAAAACCAACTACTTCGACATTTTTTGGATTTTGACAAATCGGCAGTTATTAACTCTGCTGCTCAGTTGATGTTGCTGCTAGGTGCACTTTGTACTCTTCTTTTGATCTTGCTGCTGATTTTGCTACCAGTACCTATGATCTTCTGCTGATTTTGCTGCCAGTACCTATGATCTGCTGCTGATTTTGCTGCCAGTACCTGTGACCTTCTACTGATTTTGCCGCTTCTTTGTTGATTTTGCTGCAGCCCGGAGCGCAGCAAGCAGCCGGAGCCGCTGGGCGTGGCGAGCAGGAGGCGCTGGGGCCTGGGCGAGGAGGAGCTGGGGGCCTGGCGAGGAGGTGCTGGGGCCTGGGCGAGGAGGAGCCAGGCGCTGGGGCCTGGGCGAGGACGCCGAGGAGGAGCTGGGGGCCTGGGCGAGTACCTGGAGGTGCCGCGGCGAGGAGGTAGGAGCTCGTGGGCGCTACAGTGGCGAGGTGCAGGAGCTACGCGCGGGGAGGAATGGAGGTCGCCTGGGCACCTGGTGCCATGGAGGATTTTGAAAGAAGGGGGAAGGGGGGGTTAGAAATGTCTTTTTGACACAAATCGATCTTGTCGGAAATCTGGAAAACGTTCTTATGTTTCGGGACGGAGGGAGTACTAATTTGTATCAAAATATAAGACGTTACTATGACAGTGTAATTAAACCGTCTTATGTCGATACGGAGGGAGTAGAATGTTTGGACGTAGGGTACTCCCGCCCACAGTGACCTGATAGAGGCTTTGACAATGGAGACAAAGCGCGAGATTGGAGGTGGATACAACACCTTGTTTTTCTTCGTCGAGAGCCATGAGGGGCCTCTGTGAGTGCCAGATCATATCGCGCCATGCCTGCTTCTTCTAGTCGTCTCCTGAGCCGAGGATGAACACAGCCATCCGGCCCAGGTAGCATGGCAGCGATCCATCCGCACTTGCGACGGCGACCCGAGTGATGGCTGATGCAAGCCCCGGCGTGACTTGCACGACGAGCCAGCGGAATGGCCGTCGAGCGGCTCCGACAGCGTACTTGATGAAGATGCGAGGACACTGGCTCGGTAGCGATAAGCAAAGCGATCGCAAGCAGTGGACCTGGCAGCGATCGTCTCCCTCCTCCAATCTTGTGATGCCTTTCGATCTGAGCTTTTAAGAGCCGTGTCTAGAATTAAGTTGTAAATTCCTCCCTACCTCCCTCTCTGACCAAGTATCTCAGATCAGGCGTGTATTTTGTGAAGATTTTTTTTCTTTTAGCCAGGCTGCAGGTCCTACTAGCATTTGATTAGCATTATAGGAGCATATATGATTAGCATTTGACAAACACTTTGGCCCATGCAAGATAATTTGGTCCCAAGCATCTTGCTTAATTAGTTGTTTGATATATAAATAAAAATGTTGACGCATAAATAGCACTCAAAACATTCCAAAGATAATCTCTTGTTTCCAGCGAAGTAACCATATGCTACTTGCAAAGAAATCATACACAGAAGTGATTATCTGTAACATCCATGACTGGTTTAAAAAATAGTTTCTACTCTGGTATACACATCCTCAAAATTGCATGGATAAGTTGGATGCACAGCGGTTCAAGGTTGATCGCTTCACTGTCAAAAGCTTATAAACTTAATTTTGCTAAACAGGGCAAAGTGGACAAGTCCAGTGTACATAAACCAGGCCCATGAACAAAGTGCAACAGGAGAAACCTCACACCACTCAGTAGTTCCACAAGCACAAACAAAAGTTGAAAGCAAACACAGCATTCTTCACCAATCCAACAAGTGCAACAAACAATACGAGGAAGTACGCTTATACACAATTACATAAAGTCATAACCACTGGTCCATGACACACAACAGATCAAGACATATACACAACAATCTATTATTTCTACATGGTTATCTGCTCTGGCCACTTTCCACAACGAGAGTGCTTACAATGAGTGCACAAAATCGATTGATCTGTACCAATGAGCCTTCTGCTCTCAAGCTTATATGCATCCTCAATGACAATAGTGAACAAAATAAAAAAAATCAGAAATTTCTTGTCAACAAACATTGACGAATTTTCTACATGCGTGCAAAGTTCATTGAGAATTTTTTTTTTCCAAAATGCTCCCATAAGAAACAAAATCGATGCTCCAAAATGCTTTAAAAAACAGTCTTTTTGGAGCATCAATTAATTTTTTACATAAGCATTTTGGAATGTTGTTTCTTCATGGAAAATTGCACGCATGTTGAGTATTCGTCAATGTTTGATTTTTTCTGATTTTTTATTTTATTTTACTATTCACAAGGGAGCATATGAGCTTGGGGGCAGAAACTTCATGTTCGCACAGCAGATGGCCATTACCCCATCACATGGCCCGATAGACAATCACTTTTATGACCAAAGTACCAACGACAATAGGACAACCCACCTTATAAACCAAATCAAACAGGTTAGCCGCCCTTTCAGACCACACAACCTCACGCCTGCCAAAAAATCTTTTTAAATTAGGCATTACATCATAATAATCAATCATTTGAGTAGTAATGAACACTGAAATGGAATTGTTGTAGATTTTACCTGAAGTTTTTTAACTCTGTTGTCACATCATCATAACGTGCTCGCTGAAACTCGTACCAGTTTCTAGCGCTCTACAATTCAACAAGGTAAAAGAAGTTGAGAAGGTAGTAACCAGTGCAAGATTTAGCGTTGTTATCCTTACATGTCATGTAGGATACAGGAGAACAAAAATATCAAGACAGTATTTGCAGCTTTAAATACACCTGATAAGTTCAGATATTACACCAAGTTCAAAACCTTTCAACTAACAGCTGCAAAAAGAAATTCATTAAGGGAGCATTCCTGACTGTTGGTGCTACAAGGTTAGATCTTTGACTGTTACTGCTCTAATTTCAGATCTGACAAAACTTACACCGTAGAAGACATACGATTTGTTATCATTCCATAATCAAGTTGTCAATCTTCCAATTAACACTAATAAGTCAGAACCTAATCATTCAAATCTGTGAATTGATCGACTGAATGGCTAAAATATGGAAAAGTACTGCTGGTATTTTACAAATCCTGAGGTCTCAACGACAGCGAAGGGTCTAGATCCACAGTTGGGGAAATCCAAGAGAACACCGATCAATCGGTTGATTTGCACTACCGACTCCAACTAGTGATTTAATTGAGCGAGCGTGGTGTGGAGGAGAAGGAGCATGCCTGGGGCCGAGAAACGGATGCGGACGAAACACTAGGGGATAATGGGAGCCTGAAAGCAGCAGGGGTGGGGGCCGAGCCGTGCAGCAGCAGAGGTGGGGATCCGCAACTTCGCAACCAGGTTGCACAGCGCCATGGATTGGTGGCCGGGTGTGGGGAGGGGGTCGAGGATGCGGCTAGGGTTTGGGTTAGGCGTGTCTTGATTTCTCTCTGGCGACGAAGGCTTATCAGCAGCGCTCTCCTCTTCTTTTGCTATCATCCCAAAATCAAGTTGTCAATCTTCAATTAACACTAATAAGTAAGAACCTAAGTGTCTCATTCACATCTGTGAACTGATTAACTGAGTGACTAAGATATGGAAAAGTCCTGCTGGTAGTTTACAAATTCTGACTAATAAGTCAGAATTTGTGAACTGAGTGACTAAGATATGGAAAAGTCCAGCTGGTAGTTTACAAATTCTGACAACCGGCCTCATGCGAAGGTAAAAACGAGAAAAGTTTTCATGACAATGCAAATGGTTGTCAAGTTAGAATTATCTGTAACAGTGCACCAACCATGTCAAAGGCAAAAGGGGAAGTTTTCATTACAGTAGAAAATGTTTTCAAGTTATAATGATCTGTAAGATCCACATCTCATTAAAATGCTGCCAACAGTAAAGATCTCGCATATGCATCAGAGCGCAATTTGTACTCCCTCCGTTCCAAATTAGTTGACTCAGATTTGTCTAGATGCGGATATATCTAGACATGTTTTAGTGTTAGATACATCCGTATCTAGATAAATTCAAATCAACTAATTTGGAACGGAGGGAGTAACAGCGAAGGCAATGCAGCCACTAATGCATCGCATACGCAGAGAAGGCTAGGGTGCGTATGGTATATGTTTGTGCCTTTACTCCTGATCCTTTCTTGAAATAAAAGGATGCGGTGAACAATAGAAGGCGCATCAGTAATCTCCCATTGCAGATGAACATACACTGGGGAGAAACCATTCGTCAGTAAGAGTTTCTGAATTGGTCGAGGAATCAAGCAACAGCACAACGGCGAAACTTGATGTCTCAGCGACAGCGAAGGGTCGAGATCCGGAGTTGGGGAAATCCAAGAGATGACCGGTCTATTGGTCGATTTGCACTACCGACTCCAACTAGTGATTTACTTGAGAGAGCGCGGTGGGCAGGAGAAGGGGCATACCTGGGGCCGATGAATGGACGCTCGCCAAGCGCTAGGGTCCGATGGGAACCGGAAATCAGCAGGGTTGGGGGCCGACGGGAGCCGGGCAGCAGCAGAGGTTGGGATCCGCAACTTCTTGGCCAGGTTGCGCAGCGCCATGGATTGCCGGCCGGGCGTGGGGAGGACGCGGCTAGGTTTTTTTTTTTTTGAGGGAAGACGCGGCTAGGGTTTGGGTTAGGCGTGTCTTGTCTTATCTCTGGCGATGAGGCTTCCCACCAGACGCTCTCCTCTTCTTTTACGCCTTCCCAGCACCGCGGTCTGCTCCGCAGAACGCGTGCCCTCGCGGGCTGGGCTCATGGCCTGTGTCAGGCCGGGCAGGGAGGAGATCCATGACTTGGGGGACTTGGTCCTTCACAGCATGGGGTGGATCTTCTTCTCAAAAAAACAAAAAAGCATGGGGTGGATCCGAGAGCAACTTATTGAGGAGGACTCTTCGGGAGCCTCTCAACGATCACTTGCGGGTGGGCTGAGAGCGTGCCGTCGTCACGTGTCGTGCTCTGGGCGCTTCCTTAGAATTTTATTTTTTCTTTAATTTTTTCGCACGTGTTTTCGGCTTTTTAGATGGGTTTTTTTTTCTGGTTTTTCCGCTTCTCGGGTTTTATTGGTCTTTCTTCGTTTTTCGACAAAATAAAGTTAAAAAAATTGCGTGAAAAAACATGTTTTCCTTTTTTTCTTTCGTGAGAGACACGGTTTTGCTTCCACAAGAGGTATGGTTTTGCTTCACCAAGAGGCACGGCCGTGCCTCTAGGTAACGGATAAAAAAACATGTTTTTTATTATTTTTTTCCGTGAGAGGCACCGTTTTGCTTCCGCGAGATGCATGGTTTTGCTTTCATGAGAGGCACGGCGTACCTCCCAGAAACGAAAAAATTATCTTATTTTTTTCCTTCCATGAGAAGCACGGTTTTCCTTCTGCGAGAGGCACGGTCGTGCCTCTCAAAAACAGAAAAAAAAACATATTTTCTCTTTTTTTTTCATGAGAGACACGGTTTTGCTTCCGCAAGAGACACGCTCGTGCCTCTCGGAAACGAAAAAAAACATGTTTTCTCCTTATTTTTCCTTTCGTGACAGGCACGGTTTTGCTTCCGCGAGAGGCACGGACGTGTCTCTCGGAAACAACTTTTGAAAAAGGAAAAAAATGATCCTCGTATAGTTTTTTCATGAAAAAAAATTCGTTTAAACCTATCAACATGGGATCTAGTTTTGAAGATCTCAATGCGAGGACTCCAACGGTAAAAATGGTTCGAGAATTGAACGCACGGTTTATGAGCAAAAATGTTTTGAACAAATAGATCTACGGAAAATGGGAAAACTCCCAGGTTGCGATCGCAACTGGGAAGGTGAGACTGGTCTTTGGAAGGAGTACTGCTTAATTAGTGATTTCGGATGGATCCTATTTTGACACGCGTGTGCGTCAAGGAGTCACTGCTTCGCTGAAACGAAGCCAGCGACACACGACACACAGGTCGTCCAACCTCGAGGAGCAACCGGTTTTTGGAACCTTCTAGAAGGTTCACTGAACCGGTTATCTACGTTTTTTTTCTTTTAACCGATTTTTACAGTTTTATTCATGTTTTTTTATTTCTTTTTTCCATTAATCTGCTTCTTTTCTTTTTTCACTTTTTGGTTTTCTTCTGTTTTCTTTTTTTGTTCTTCTCATAATTTCATAAAACAATGTTTAAATCTTAAAACAATGTTTCAAATTCCAAATTGTGTGCATGTTTTCAGATTTTTTTCATGTTTTTAAATTTTGTTCACGCTTTTAAATATATTTTCACATTTCAAAAAAATCGGAGTTCCAATTTCCAAAAAATCCGAAATTCTAATTATCTTAATTTTTTCAAAAATTGTGCATGTTCAGAAAAATGTTCACCATGTTGAAGAAAAATATTCACCGTAGATTGAAAAAATGTTCACTGTGTATAAAAATTGTTCATTTGTGTATAGAAATTTTGTTCAGCGTGCATTGAAAAAAGCTCCTCGTATATTTTAAAACATGTTATGTATGTATTTGAATGATGTTCACCAAATACTAAGAAAATGTTCAGTGTTTTTTAACTTTACTTTTTAAAAAATTGTTCACAATTTGAGAAAAATTGTTCAGATTTCGAAATTTGTGCACAATATTGAAAAACATTGTTTACGTTTTCATACTTTTTCAAATTTAAAAAAATGATGTTTAAAAAATCCGTATTTGAAATTTCTCATGATTTTTAAACATTGTTCCCATTCTTGAAGAACTTTTCACCTTTTTCCCAAGAAATGTTGATTTTTTTTTAAGAAAAAAAGGATCTGCCGCTGTATTTTGTACTTTAAATATAGCGCTGCATTGTGGATTTTGTAGTCGCTAGCTTGGATGGCTAGCCTCGCTAGAACTTAGAGTGATATCGGGAGTTCGTTGAGAGCTCCTCTTCAGCGCCCTCAGCGCCGCTTAGGCAAGTGGGCGCTCGAAGGCGAGCCATAGTGGGCCGGCCCAGGATCGGTCGCGACCAGCAACATGTTAAAAAACCAAAGGCGAAGAAAACATATATTCACCGCTATAATTCTGCTGGAGATGGGATTCGAACCCGCACGCAAATGTTTACAGGCTTAACGCATTAAACACTGCACCGCAATCAATCTCACGTCCAATAACTGAAACCGGAGCTATTTTACCGTTGTTTCAGTCCCAGTTAGGATTTTTTTCGAAAAAAGAAAACATATGAAACAGAATTCATGAATATTTAAAATGTTCATCGATTTTTAAAAATGAATTCACGAATTTCCGAGATAAAGTTCACAAAATCGAAAAAAGTTCACAAGATTTCGAAAAAAGTTCACCAGATTTCGAAAAAAGTTCACAAATTTGAAAAACATTCACTGAATTTTTAAAGAAAAGTTCACATATTTGAAAAAAGTTCATCAATTTTGAAAACAAAAGTTCACAAATTTGAAGAAAGTTCACCGAATTCTGAAAAAAGTTCACTGGTTTGAAAAAAGTTCATCAAATTTGACAAAAGAAGTTCATGAATTTGAAAAAAGTTCATTGATTTTGTAAAAACATTCAAGGATTTTCAGAAAAAGTTCACGAATACGGAAAAAGTTCATCAAATTTGAAAAAGTTCATTCGATTTGGAAAAAAAGTTCATTCAATCTGAAAAATGTTAATCAAATTTGAAAAAAAGGTCATCACAAATGAGAAAACGTTGATCGGATTTGAAAAAAGTTGAACAAAATAAAAAAAAAGTTCATCAAAAATTGAAAAAAATTCAACGAAAGTAAAAAAATCAAATGTGAAAAGAAGTTCATCGATTTTGCAGAAGAAATTCATGAACAAAAAAAGTTTCTCGAATTTGATAAAAGAAAGGGAAAAGGCGACAGAAAAAAGGAAAAAACAAGGACAAAAGAGAAAAGCGATGAAGCATGTGAGTAATCACAAAGAGGTCTAGTGGTTGATTGGTTGTTGTGTCGTGTCATAAACTGCTTGTCGCCGGATCGAATCCTAGCTCAAGCGGTCATTTTGCGTTTCAGAACTGAAGAGAACAAGTCAAAATGGGCCGGCCCATACGTGCGAGGAAGGCGCCGAATAGGATTTGCGGAGTTCGATTCCCAGTGGTCCGTATTTGTTTTTCGTTCTCCAGCATGGTCGACGCACATGGGCCAGCCCGTTAAAGGTTTGAGGGATTTACGGTTTTGCTAGGTCGTTCCCAGTTGGTTTTGGAACTTTCTAGGAGGTTCCCATGCTGTTTCCCCCCTTTTTTTTTCACTTTCTTTTTCTCTTTTCCTGTTCCTTTTATCTCCTTTTTCGTTTTAGCGATATTTTGGGTTTATTTTTTTTCTCCTTTTTTATTTTCTTTCACTTCTCATTTTTATTTGTCGATTTTATTTTTCTTTTTTCAAGAAATGTCCAGGAATTTCGAAGCCGTTTGCAATTGTTCACTTATATAAAAAATATGTTCGAAAATTCCAAAAAGCTTCAATTTTTGAAGTTTCGGTCGCAAATTCAAAGAATGTTCGGGAATTTCAGAAAATATTCCTATTTCCAAATTTATTTTTTAATTTAAAAAATTATGTGTTCAAATTTGTTCGCTAATACAAAAAAATTTGGGGAATTTAGAAAAATGTTCCTGTTTTCAAAATTTGTTCACAAATTCAATAATGATCATGTTTCCATAATTTGTTCGAGAATTTAAAAAATAATCCGGGAATTTCATAAAATGTTTGCGTTTTGAAAAACATGTTCATAATTTCGGATAATGTTCACGTTTTCCAATTTTGTTCCTGTTTTTGGGAAAATGTTCGCATTTACAAATAATTGTTCATAGTTTCCAAAAATGTACTCGTTTTTTTCCTTTTTTTTTTTACTTTTTTGACATTTCCAAAAAATGTTCGAGTGTTTACAAATTTTGTTCCGTTTTCAAAAAGTATTGACTTGTTAAAAAAGAAAAATTATGTTCGAAATTTAAAAAAATGTTTAAATCTTCTCTGCCTATAGTTTATATAAACAGTTGGTAGGGACGTGGTTCACTCTGGTTATGTCGTGTGTTCGATCCTACTCGCGAACACTTTTTTGCGAGCTGTTATTTAAGTATTCCGCTACTATTTGTTTCTTTTAGAGTTGCGTTGTTAAACTTCCACGAAAGTAACCCTGTCGCATTGGCTATGAGATGTTGCGTGGCTGCTGCCGGTCGCAGGTTCGATTTCAACCTACTGTGCTTTTATTCCCCTGTGCGAACCATCGACTGTGTACCATAATAAGCGGCATATAGGAGGCCCCACAGTCAGCGCCTTTGCCGCCAACAAGGGCAAATCCTATTCGCCCGTCGACTGTGTGCCATAATAAGCGGCATATAGGAGGCCCCACAGTCAGCGCCTTTGCCGCCAACAAGGGCAAATCCTATTCGCCCGTTTGCAGAATACACATTAACGGGCGCCTGCAGCGCCCTGCGCTGGGCCAGCCCATCTCACCCTTTTTCCTTTCCATTTTGTAGACGCAAAAAAAGGGAGCCCCCGCGGGGTATTGAACTCCCGACCTCAACTTCGAGTTAATAGGCAGTAACAACCGCGCCACCTCGCCGGAGCTGATGATTAACATCCTTTTATGTCTTTTCTTATTTCATCTTTCCTTTTACCTTTTTGCTTTTTCGTTTTTCGGTTTTGTTTTTTTGTTTTTTCTTTTTCTTTTTCTTCTTCCTGGATCAATGTTTTTTTTATAATTAATGAACTTTTTCTTTAAATTGATGAACTTTTTTCAAATTTAATGAATTTTTTTCAAATTCGATGAACTTTTAATGAGAGCTCGGGGCAGGGAGTGGTGGAGGAGAAGAGTGAGGCGACCGGCCGGTTGCACCTGGTCCGACCAGGTCATGACGGGCCAACGAGCTAACGGCCGTCAGGTGCCGGCCGTTAGGCATCAGTGCCACGTGGCCCTGAAATGTGGGCCATGTTCTGTCAGTTTTGTGTTCAAACCCAGCAAAACGGTCATCAATCAAAAGTGATAGTTTTTAGGGACAAATTAAAAAAACATGGTAGTTTTCGGTTAAAATTTTAAAGTTGATAGTTCTATGGGACGGTGACCCCAAAACATCCCCAAAAATGGTAGTTCTTTTGTCAATTACTCCGTCTAGAAAGATCTGGTGCCGGACGAATGAACCGTCTGCTACGGCCTGCAGGAGCAGCGCAGCCTCGACGGGTTGCTAAGACTAGCCACAATGGGGAGTAACTTAGACTAGTAACATGCATATGTTACTAGTCTGTGTTACTACCTCTATAGTGGGAAGTAACATATGTGTGGTAACATGCAACACTTCATTTATTAGGCTATAGACTCATCTTGTCTTGATATGTGTGATGTTACTCATACTACTAGTAACTAGCTATGTTACCACATGCCTCTCTTTCTTCATTTATTGCTTGCCACATCATCTATTTTGTCTAGAAATGTGTGATGTTACTACCTATGTTACTCCCACTGTGGATAGTCTAAGAAAAGAATGGGTTGTCCATCCCACCACGTTGCCACCGAACAAGGCTCGGTGAACCACAAGCGGCAAAATTTCGTGTTTTGACCCTTTTGTGGTATAAAATCGAGATCTGACCCCAGTTTGAATTTTTTTCGAGATTTGACCCTTTCTCCTACCGCCACGAGGCCCGGCGGTAGGATGCTATAGCCTACCGCCAGCACCTGCGGCGGTAGGAAACTTATCCACGTCAGCAGCGGTAACGGCCTCCGTCCCACCCTACCGCCGCTGGTCATGGCGGTAGCCTGTCCGATCCTACCGCCGAGGGCCCTGACGGTAGGGTTTGGGCAGTTATAACCCCGCGGGCCGGCCGCCCCACCCCTTCTCCCCCCACCCAGCCGCCCCAAGAACAGAGGAGTTTCCTCTCGCCCCCTCTCTCATCTCCTCCACTGCCCCCTCTGATCTTCGTCGTTTCTTCACCGTTTTTGCGGATCAAGATGGCCCCGAAGAAAGAAAAGTAAGCTCCTTCGATCCCTCCAATTAGTTTTAGTCAAATAGCTTCCGATTCGTCGCATTATTTGATTCAAATCACCCCCCTTCTTGAACTAGATTTAAATATTTTGAACCCTAGGATTGATTTAGGTTGATTATAGATGTTATATTGTGTTAGATATGAACTCTAGTCACTAGTTGGTATGGTTATGTGAAGATGAACCCTAGTTCATATTATTTTTGGAGGATTTTTTTTGATATGATGCATGTTGGAGGAATTTATTGTGATATGATGATGCATGTTGATATGCTATGATGAAAGTAGTGGATATAGTTGGAGAACAAATGTTGAACCCTCAAGATGAACCTAGTTCATAATTTTTTGTGTTAAATTTTTTTATGATATGATGAATATTGGAGATATTTGTTTTGATATAGGATGCATGTGGATCTTATATGATGCAAGTAGTGGATTTTGTTGGAGTAAACATGGTTAATCCCTCAAGATGAACCCTAGTTCATGGTTTTTGTTTTTGAAAACAATATGATATGATTCATGTTGGATGTTGTTGGAGAAATATGATATGATATGATATGATGCATTTGAACCATGGTGATTGCATCTTCATATATGTATTTTATTTAGTTCTTGATATATGTATTGTATTTAGTTCATGTTCATGATCATCTTGATATATGATTATTCAAAGATTGAACTCGTAGGTTTTTTTGGATGTGATGAACCTTTGTTATGCATCGATATGTTTCCTAGTTAATGATGAACCCTAGTTCATGTTAAAAAATCTTTTGATATGCTTATGCTTATGTTTATGCAATTTTTTTAGGAGGCCACCTCTTGCGGACGACATCGGCATGAAGTACACCATGCTTGACACTAAGTTCGACAAGCGTCACCGTGCCCGTTTCATTGAGAATGGAGTGGTAATTACCATTCTTAAACCAAATCTTTCGAATTGATGAAAACAAGTTGCTAACTATTATGTCCATGCTAATTATGCTTTGGTTATTGATTTTCACAGATGCTGCCGCCACTGCGGATGAGGGCTCACAAGACGACGGTTAAGATGGAGTACGACGAGCGGTACGCACCGTTTTTCAGGAGAGCCCGACTATTGGGTTTCGTCCTGCAGTTCAAGCGTAAGCCGCCGACGCTCGTCCACTCAGCTCTCACGGCTTTGATCGACCGGTGGCAGCCAGAGACGCACAGCTTCCATCTTCCATGTGGGAGATGACCGTGACCCTCCAGGATTGGGGGATGATTATGGCCCTACCGCTCGAGGGTCGTGCTCTAACAGGAAGAGTGGAGAGGACGAATTGGCACGATAGGGTTGTCGCCCTCATCGGCGACTGCCTCCCCGCTAAGAACAACCGGACTTCCGGCATACCGCTGCCATGGCTCCTCGAGCACCGGAGAAAGTTCCCGGAAGATGCCGAACCCCGGGTGGTGGAGCAGTACGCCAGGGCCTACCTGTGGTATCTTCTCACGGAGGTAGTGTTTCCGGACTGCTCCGGGAACTCTGCCCTATGGATGTATCTCGACTTCCTAAAGGACTGGGATGTGGGGTACAGCTGGGGGGCCGCCGGACTCGCCTACCTATACCGTTCGGTAAGTGAATATCACTTTCTTTCAAATATCATGGACGTGTGCTGCTTTAGATTTTGACATCTTATCATCTATACTTGGTTTGTAGCTTGACGACGCGACCCAGAGAGCGAAAGTCACGTCCGGTATGTGTAGATGTGTATGGGGCCTCTCCATTTGGATGTGGGAGCGAATCCCGCTGGGCCGTCCGGAGAAGCTGCGCTCGCGTGCATGGACGGACTATGGCGAAGACGACGAAGATGATCGGAACCCGACCGTCGCATACGCTTGGGACGTGGTGCGTGTCTACACGGGCGAATCGAAGGCCTTGTACAAGGTCTTCAGCAACGAGCTTGATGCTCTCACGCCTTTCCAGGTATAAGAACTACAATTTGAATAGTTTCGATAACACTTTCACTTGAGCTTACCATTGTTTGGTTCTAGGTTACTTGGCGGCCATATAATGATGATCGAGAGTGGGGGTTCGAGCTGAACAGCATGTGCAAGCAGGACCGGCTTCTCTGGCGGTGCATCGTGCCCATGATTTGTGTCTATGCCGTGGAGTACCACTTGCCACAGTGCGTTGCCGCACAATTTGGTAAGGCGTAACACACACCACCAGCCGGCATCGTCCACGATACCGGTGGCTACGACCTACACCAGTGAGTACCACAAGCCGTCCTCATCGATTCTAAGTTCTTGTTTTGATGTTTTACATTCATACAAGAAGGGTGTTTTACATTCTTTCTTATGCATTGCAGGATGAGCAGGCAAAAGAATCAGTCAATCATAGATTGGGAAGCCCAACATGCAAGATACGTGAAGGAATGGAACGAGTGGAAATGCCGCAAAGACACGGAGAGGAGAGTGATTGACTGGGACGAATACGAGGATCACATGCTGTGGTACGACGATGGCATCAAGCATCGTCTGCGTCTGAGGCCCCAGTGGACAACAGCAGATGCCGAAGACCTGTTCGATGACGAATCCGAGAATGATGCCTACAACGAGAGCATCAGAGAGCTTCAAGGCGGGTTTAGGGAGTACGGACCCCTCATGAACAGAGTGGTAAGTTGTTTTTATCTCTTTTGAACCGACGGTTGGATGAAATCAGCTTTTAGTGCTACTGACTCATTTATTACTTTGCAGTCTTCGGAGCTCAACAAAAGCATTTTTGAAGCCTCTGATGCGCTTAGTTCTATCCCCGGGACTCGAGCTAGTGAGAACAAGTTGAGGGAAACGGTGAAGGTAATATGGAGTTCATTTTCTTAAGTTCATTTGCAGAAATTGGACATTGCAGAAGTTCACATTGTTTCGTTATCATTGCAGAAGTACGTCAACAAAGCACGCAGGCTTGTGGGCCTGTTTGGGTGCGCTACAAACACCGAGGATGTTTTTTCTCCTGCACCGATGCGTAGCCTCGCTTCATCGAGCCATGCAGCCTCGTCGTCTAGGGCGGTTCAAGATGACGAGGAGGAGAGCGAGGACGATGATGATGAAGAGGAAGATGAAGAAGAGGGCGCAGAAGAAGAACATGGTGAAGAAGAGGAAGAGGACGATGAGGAGGAGGAGTACGATGATGACGACGGACCTCCAGCAACTCAGCCAACCCAGTGTGAGAAGAGGAATGTGCCGAAGAAGGATTGGAAGAGTCCATCCCCGTTTCAGAAAGCGCGTCCTACTCACCGCAAGAAGATGGCGGCCGAGAAGCGATCAAAGACCAACGAGGACCGAACGTCGAAGAGGGGAAGGAGGGACTGAAGTTGTTGACGTGCCGTGCCGTTGAACTATAAACATTTCATGTTTGCTTCATGGACAATTTGCTCGTGAAACTGTTTCGTGAACTTGCTATGTAAAACTTGCTCGTGGATGTGTGCTTGTTATGTATCCAACTTTATTATTTGTGGATTTGTGGATGTGTGCTTGCTATGTGATACATATGGTTCATGTTTATAAGTATTTAATTGTTATGTGCAAAAAATTGAAGACAAGAGAAGTTAGGAGGTGCAAAAAATGCACTATGGGCCACCCTACCGCCAGGCGGCGGTAGGTACGTACAGCCTACCGCCACACCTGCCGGCGGTAGGGGGCCTCCCCCAGCACGCCCCCTCCTGTGACCAAAACTGCCAGCAGCTCAGCGGGAGGGTTGCACACCCTACCGCATGAAACCTAACACAGATGCTCCGACCCTACCGCCGCGCCCTATGGCGGCAGGTTGTCGTTTCCTACCGCCGTGGTCCCTGGCGGTAGGGTTTGGGCATTTATAAACCCAGCCGCCCCGCCCAACCCACCCCACCCCCTTATCCCCCCCACCTAGCCGCCTTCTTCTTCCTCTCGCCCCTTTCTCATCTCCTCCACTTCCCCCCTCCGATCTTCTTCGTTTCTTCACGGATTTTGCGGATCGAATGGCTCCAAAAAGAGGAAAGTAAGCTCCTCCGATCCCCCAATTACTTTGAGTCAAATCACTCCTCTTTTTTGTAGCCTAAGAATAATGGTTCATGTTCATGTTCATGTTTAAAATCATGATGAACCCTAGTTGATATGATGAACCTAGGTGATTGCCTCTAGATAATACAAGTTAGGTGATGATCCTTCCCGATGAATCATGATGAACCTAGTTGATATTTTTTGAACACATGATGAACCCTAATACAAGCTAGGTTTTTTTGAAGGTGATGAACCCTAATTGAATACAAGTTAGGTTTAGAATTTTTGACCATATGATGAACCCTAGGTTTAGATTTTTTTTCGAGATGATGAACCCTAATGTGTGATGCATCCATATGTTTAGGTCTGCAACCGTGGCGCAAGCATCGCCCATTCATCTCCAACATGACCCATCTGCCTTGCCACTGCCGTACCTGTACGAGGCCCTCCTCGAGCTTCTGCAGCCGGTGGGAGCTGTTTCAGACAAGGTCCTAGAGGCGACGAGGGCAATGCGGTGGCACGAGAGGGCAGAGCGGATCTTTGACGATGTAAAGTGTTGGTCGCAGAGTGTGAAGGAGTGGAAGAGAGTGATTGCAGAGATGGAGGGAGATCCAAATATCTCCCGTGTCCGCCGGGAAGGGAGCATTGAAGCTGCCAAGCAGCACTCCAACTGGGAGCTGCGCAATTTGGGCCGGAGAATCTACTTCAAGAGCAATGCGGAGGAGAGAGCCAGGATGCCGCCCCCAAGTGCATCGGCGTTCGATATCATCAGCTGGGGAAGGGCGGAGGCGAAAACTCCAGCGAGCAAGGCAAGGTGGGACTGCTTGAACGGTCGGATGCCGACCAGCGTTCCGCCTCCGCCTGAACCGGTGGATTCGCTGCCGTATCTGTCTCCACGGCCAGGCCTAACATACAAGGGGCTCTGAAGATGTCTGCCCGCTCTATAAACTTGTCTTAAGAACTTGTTGCACCGTTTGTTGGCTTTGCGAAAGCTTTTTGCGAAATTACTTGCGTTAGTTGGGGTTGTCAAACTATGTGGACAAGTTTGCTATTTGCTATTTCCTACTTGTGAATCCATGTGTAAACTGTTTGATATTTGCTATGTGGAACCTTTATTAATATGTGAGCTCATATTTTGCTATTTGTGAAATTATGTGAAACCTGTGATAAAACTTTACAAAACAAACAATCACTAAAACTTGTAAAAACCTAAACCCACAGGACCCTACCGCCAAGCCATAGGGCGGTAGGTTCAGGCAACCTACCGCCAAGACCTGCGGCGGTAGGGTGTTGCGCTGGCCGTTAGGTAACGGTACTGGGCCGTCCATGCCACCGCCAGAACCCCTGGCGGTAGGTTGCGTGACCCTACCGCCGAGCCCTTTGGCGGTAGCAAAAGGGTCAGATGTCAAAAAAATTTCAAACAGGGTCAGATCTCGATTTTATACCACAAAAGGGTCAAAACACAAAATTTTCCCACCACAAGCCACCTGCATCGGTTTCCAGAGTAGCGGCGTGTTGACGTAGGCCCGAGTCGGACTCACGGGGTGGCGTAGTATCCAGCAATACTGAGGGACCACAAGGAGAGATCCCGAACGTTGAACAACACACAATCCGATGGAGGAGAGCATCAAACCGTGAGAGGGTGTGGCTAGCACAGTTTTACTGTTTCTTGATATATGATATGTGACTACAACGACTTTGTAGAACATTAAAGATCCGCTTATCGCCTAGCCATGGATGAGCGCGAGCGTCCATTGGCTTCTGCCATGAGCAGGGCAGAGGGCATCGGATGGTCGTCGCGCCATCTGGAAGATCATATGGGGGTGCCTTGCTCCCCCTATGGTACACGTATTCGCTTGGAGAGTCGTCACCAACTCACTTGCTACTTGGGCCAATAAAGCCTCATGGCACCTCGAGCTTACTGACATTTTCCCCCTTTGTGGTGTGGAACGTGAGGACGGATTCCATGCGCTTTGCAGGTGCCCCCTGGCAAGAGAGCTCTGGCATGTTATGGCCTTGGACTAGAATATTTCCAAGGTGGAGTCCAGTCACAACACAGGCCCAGAGTGGATTTTTACACTGTTGGACCCCTTGGATGACACGGCGAGACTGGTGGTGCTCATGACCATGTGGAGAATATGGCATGTCCGCAACGAGATTACTCGCGACAAGGCGCCGCCCACTGCTGAAGCCTCCCGGCGGTTTCTGCACGGGTATATCAATTCGCTCTTATGCATACAAGAGCACCCCAATGGTGACCTAGAGAAAGGAAAGATGGTGGTCTTGCCTTCACCACCACGCGCCACAGTAAGCACGACGCCCAAGGTGCGCGCGCGTTGGGTTCCCGGGCCGGGCTGGGCAAAGCTGAACATGGACGGGAGTTACATCGCAGCTACGGGTGCGGCGGGAGGAGGAATGATCCTGCGTAATGACAGAGGCGAGATCATATATAGTGCATGCAGGGAGCTCCGTACATGTGATAATGCTTTGGAGGCGGAGCTAGCAGCGTGTAGAGAAGGGTTAGAGTTGGCCTTGCATCGGAATAACCTACCTATTTTGGTTGAGATTGATAGCGTGGAGGCGGTGTCAATGCTCACAGGACATAAGCTGGATAGATCGTTACATCGTGCACTCGTGGAGGAGATATGCAGTTTGGCTCATCTTAATGCTAGGGAAATTTCTTTTATTCACTGTAGCCACTCTCAGAACATTGTTAGTCATGAGCTGGCCGCTTATGGCTGTAGTACTCCGCGCACAGCAGTCTGGCTCGCTGCCGGAATGGACTTTGTTGTAAACCTGGCTGTGGCTGAGAAGCCTCCTTGAGTAATGAGAATTTCTTTTTCCCCCGCAAAAAAAAAGATGCTTTACAATAACTAACTGAATGTAGAAGGGCTAAAATAAATATGGTAATCATAAATTAGATATAAGTATAAACTGGGCCTGGGTGTATTCCCTATGACATGGAACAACATGTATGCTAAATCACAGTTATTTGTACAACGTCTGGTGTTCATACAATAATGTTTGACGTATTATGGCTAGAAAACATCACCTTCCATAGTCGGTGTGTATCCTAGTTCGGTGACAGCAGATTTTCCTGTGGCCATTTCCAGATCGTGTAATCCTGTCAGAAAGAATGCATCATAGGTGTGAGCGAATTATTGGTGCATCATAACGGCCGGACCAAAAAAGTGGACTTACCTGGTGATATGTCTGCTTGTGAAATAGATGGGAGTTTCCTCAGTTCCTCTCCATTGTGAAGTGCAGAGGTAGCATTCTTATGGTTTTGGGCTTCATGCCTCCTTTTTTATATCCCATCTTTGTTACTTCTCCAAACGACATGTCCGTATTATTACCACTACTCCTCGCCACCATCGCCAGATGTGGTCACATTGTCCACCTATTCACGATGAACATGATCAGTCCCAAAGAGATGAGCTTGATTACCGGCTATGGTCACGTTGTTACCGGCAAGCATCTGAGTAGCAGTAGAAAGAGTAATCATTAAATGGTTATTTGACAATGTTGCTCAAACTGCATAGGGTCATATTTCTACCTGGACCTTCTGGGTGACACAAATAAAATATGATTTCAAGATCTACCATAAAGTCCATATTTTTCATGAAGGAGAACAGAAATGTAAATAAAACACATTTTGAGCATGCAATGTATTGCTTATTCACAACCCATGATTCAATCTCTTGAAACAACAAAACATGTTTTCTTTTAATTTCAAACTACAATGTGGAGCTAGCAAACCTAACTAAATGCATTCTTCTTATCTTATATTTCAATTTATATATTAACCCCATGGCGTAGAAATTCCCATTCTAAACGAAGCATTCCAAGGACCACATCACCTGCACCCAAGTCTATCTATTATGAATCAGCAACATACATGAAGCACATACCGGCTGCTCTGGAACATAGTTTGTCATCTATGAATAGAAGGTCATTAATTGTATAAGGGACTCCAGCATGGTTGCTCCGGAAAGTACTTAATGTAGGTTGTTGATCAGATCTTTACATAATACATAATACATATACATATACATATATAATATTAAAGAGATGAGGTTTTTATAGTTCTCTATACGTCATTTTTTTATAGCCGTTGATTTTATGTAAACGACAGAGATTGACGGATAAGATTAAAAAAAAGGATTATACGCAAAAAAAAAAAACTAGAAGCGAACGCACGGAAATAAAACCTCAAGATACGCCAGCCCTGATGTCTCCTGTCCTCTCACATCCCTGTCGACTAAGAAAACGAAGCCTACGTTGTTACTGAGTCCCGATCAAAATCAAAATTGAAATCAGATCGGATGCCTCCAAGGATGCTGTTCATTCTTCGTCTCCATAGTTACGAGGTCAAAGATAGATACTTATATAAACTTAAAAAAAAGAAGACGCCCTGGTCAGCTCGAAGACAATTAACACCCAGACTGGACACCGCTTCCCGGAGAAGCAGAGGATCACTGCCTGCACCCTCGTGATGCCAAGCAAGGGCAGAAGTCAACACGGATGAAAGCAGGAAAAAAAGGCAACAATGCTACACCTACGGACCACATCCTACAGAATTTACTTACGGACCTGTGTGATAGTTTTTGGTTGGATGGGAAATCAAAAGCAGGGCCCACAGTTGAATTCAAGGAGAGGAGAGATTGGTCAGTGGGAGGCGTCCGTAAAATGATTCCGTAGCTAGCGCGTAAGTCAAGCATTTTTGAAAAAAAGGGGCAGGTAGAACAGTGCGTGGTGACTGGTGAGTGACCTTGTTGGCCGACGGTGAGGGAGATCACCTCACCTCAGCTCACTAAAACCAGTCACCACGACTGGAACTTCATAGTAGTTCCAAACTTGGCGTGCCCGATCGAGTCGGCCATGTCGACCACAGTCTAGGCAGCAACCCCGACAGGAACTTCATCGCCGAGTTGCTGCTCTGCTCCACGAAGCTGACGACGTACGCCGCCGCCACCAGCCGGATGGTGCGCCACCTCCGCTCCTCGGCGTACTTCTCCAGCGCCGCGCAGCCGCCCTGGCCGAGCTCCGGGGCCATCAGGTGGAACGCGTCGCCGGCCACGCACACGCCGCCCCTGCAGATGCTGCCCAGGACCAGCGCCAGCGCCAGCGGGGACCGGAACCGCAGAGGCGACGACGCCACGTCGCTCATCTCGCTCCGCTCGATCACGTCCAGCGCCTCAGCGGGGATCATGGCGGCCCTCAGCTTGGCCAGCACGTGCTGTCGCATCTTGGCCGGGGAAGGGTACCAGGTGTACGTAATTCCAGTGCACGGAGGTGTCTGAGCAGGGGAGCACTCCGGAGCGGAAGCCCTGGCCGATGAACTGCATGTTAACTGACACAGTCCATGTATAGCTTCTCTGTACGGCTAACCCACGACTTGCACGATCACCGCGATCCCATGCACGTCGCTCTCTCTCTCTCTCTCTCTCTCTGCGCTCTGCAGCACTCAAGGTGCATTACTCTCTCGATCCCTCCTGTTCTCATGGTATCAGACGCCGGTTCTCTCCTGCGCCGCTGAACCTCTTCCGCTGCCTTCTTCTCCATCTGCACCTCGCCATGGCCATGCCGCCCCCTCCTCCACCACCTCCACAACCTCCGCCCAAGCCTAGCCATGGCAACTGCGGTGCGCCCACCTCCCCTGCTACACCGGTGCACAGCCATCCTCTCCTTACCCCATCAGCTCTCAGCCGCAGCGGCGCTCTTTTCATCCTCGACCTTAGCGCCTCGTCGTCCACGGCGCCGCCCAACCCTTCTCCACTGGCGGGCGTCTTCATCAACCAGCACGTCCCGATCGTGCTCTCACTCAACCCGCCCAACTTCTCCCATTGGCGTACGCTCTTCGAGGTCATGTTCCAGAAGAGCGCCGTCACCGACCACATCATCGGCGCGCCGTGGCGCCGGGACCCTGTCTGGATGCAAGACGATGCCCATATCGTCTCCTGGCTCTACAACCGTGTCAGCGCCGACGTCTTCGGCCTCATCCACCGTCTTCGGCCTCATCCACCAGCGCGGCGCCACGGCCGCCGAGGTTTGGGCCTCGATCTGCACCCTCTTCCTGGAGAACAGCGAGCATCAGGTAGTCTTCCTCGCTACCGAGTTCCGCCGTCTCGAGCAAGGCTCCATGTCCATCCTCTCCTACTTCGCCAAGCTGAAGGACTGCGCCGATCGCCTCGCCGATCTCGGCGCCCCTGTCACCGATAAGGACCAGCACTGAACATGATCCGTGGCCTGCACCCGCGGTTCCGCTACGCTGTTCCGATCCTAACCATGCAGACCCCCTTCCCCACATTTCTACGCTGTCGTGCCTTTCTTCTGCTCGAGGAAAGCCGTCAGTCCTCGGACACCACCACTGACACCGCCCTCCATGCCGCCCGTATCTCCACCAACACCAACAACGGGGCCGGTGGGAGTGGCGGCCCGCCGCTACAAGGGCAAGGGGAAAGGCTCCCACTCCGACGGGGCCTCGTCCAACTCCGACAGGGGCGCCGCACCGCCTCGTCCCGCCGCACCCGCACCTGCCCCATGGACTAGGATGGTGCACGCCTGGCCTATGCCGTGGCGCCCGCATGCTCCTGGCGCCGGAATCCTCGGGCCGAGGCCTGGCGGCGCTGCTCCGTTCACTGGGATGGCGTACCACCAGACCATGCTCCCCGCCAACGCCAGCTTCGGGCCTCCGACCACCTGGCAGCAGGCCGTCCCCGCGCACCCGCTGTACGGGACGCCCGCAGGTGGCGCCGCCGGGTCGTCTGCATCTTCATGGGATCAAACTGCTCTCATCCAGGCGCTGAACAATCTGTCGATGCAGCAGCAGCAGCCCCCTCCTCCTAGTGCAGACTGGTACCTCGACACGGGAGCGACGTCCCACATGGCGTCTTCTTCTGGTATGCTCTCCTCTTCTTGCCCCTGCAACACTGCTCGCATTGTAGTTGGCAACGGGGACTCCTTCGCGGTCACGCACACCGGACACCATCACATTCCCACCTCCAACTCCTCCCTCACGCTCAACAATGTTCTTGTCTCCCCCCATCTTATTAAAAACCTAATCTCTGTTAAAAACCTAGCTAGAGACAATCCTGTTAATGTTGAGTTTGATGACTTTGGTTTTTCTGTTAAGGATCGAAGAACGAGGAAGGTGATCCTCCGGTGTAACTCTGACGATGACGAGCTCTACCAGATGTCACCCGCCCCCACCCAAGCCACCCAAGCTTTCCATGCCCTCACTGCGGTCTCGCGCGATCTCTGGCACCATCGACCACACTGACGGCTCCGGCGCAGTATGCAGCGCGTGTCAATTAGGCAAAAGTACTAGATTACCATTTGCTTTGTCAGAACATGTATCATATTTCCCTTTCCAGTTAGTTCACTGTGATGTTTGGACCTCGCCTGTCATGAGCGTTTCTGGTTGTCAATACTATTTACTCGTGCTAGATGATTACAGTCACTTCGCCTGGACTTTCCCTCTTCGCCACAAATCAGAAGTTTTCCCCACGCTCCGCACATTTTTCACTTTTGTGCGTAACCATTTCAATCTCTCCATACTCACTGTCCAGACCGACAACGGACGCGAGTTTGACAACCTCGCCGCCCGTGAGCTGTTCTCATCTTTAGGCATCATCTTACACATGTCTTGTCCATATACCTCACCGCAAAATGGTCGAGCAGAGCACGCGCTCCGAACCCTCAACGATATCACGCGCTCCCTTCTCGTGCACGCACACATGTCGTACGAGTACTGGGCCGAGGCACTTCAGACAGCCACGTTCCTTCTCAACCGTCGCCCTTGCCGCCCACGACATGATCAAACACCATTCTTCCTACTTTACGGTACCCAGCCGGACTACGCGCCCCTACGCATCTTCGGTTGTCTCTGCTTTCCCAACCTCACACCCACCACACCGCACAAGCTCGCGCCCCGCTCCGTCCCATGTGTGCTCCTCGGCTACTCTCCCGATCACAAGGGATACAGGTGCTTGAACCAAACCACCGGGCGAGTTGTGACCTCACGCCATATTGTCTTTGACGAACATCAATTCCCCTTCCGCACACACATCCAGTACCAACCACACACACCACACGACGACAACATCCACGACCATCACCCTTCGCCGCCGATCCCCCAGCGTCCTCGCTCCACACTACCGCGGCAGGCCCGCACTCACTTTCCTGAACTTGCAGCCATGCCGGCCAAAACAGCTGCCATGGCAGCAGAAACACCTCCCAAACCAGCTGCCATGGCAGCGGAAGCATCTCCTCCCGCACCCTCCATTCCACCAGCGCCCGAAACACCAAGCCCTCCCAACGACGCCGCTACTGCACCTTCCTCATCACCTCCTGTTGCGCCCGTGGCTCATCGCCGCGCTCCTGCCTTGCCCACACACCCCATGCGGACTCGTGCGCAGGCCGGTATGTTTCGTCGAAACCCTAAGTACCACTCCAACCTTTCGGCCACAGTGGACACCTCCATCTCTCCCATCCCGAAAAGTGTGCACGCCGCTCTGTGAGATCCTTGTTGGCTTTCTGCGATGCAGGTGGAGTATAGGGCCTTAATGGAGAACAACATGTGGCGTCTTGTGCCGCGCCCGCCCGGAGCCAACATCATCACCGGCAAATGGGTGTTCCGCCACAAGTTCAAGTCCGATGGCAACTTGGAGCGATACAAAGCGCGCTGGGTCGTGCGAGGCTTCTCCCAACGCCCCGGTGTGGACTTCGACGAGACCTTCTCTCCCGTGGTCAAGGCCGCCACCATAAGCCTCGTCCTCACCATCGCCGCCTCGCGCAATTGGCGCGTACACCAGATGGATGTCAACAACGCGTTTCTCCACGGACACCTCACCGAGCAGGTCTACTGCCAGCAGCCGGACGGGTTCGTCGACAACACTCGCCCGGATCACGTTTGTCTCCTGGACAAATCGTTGTACGGCCTCAAGCAGGCACCACGCGCCTGGTTCTCTCGGTTCGCCGCGTATGCTCGGTTGATTGGCTTCACCAGCTCGCGGTCTGATCCATCGCTGTTCATCCTTCACAACAGCAGCGGCACGGCATATCTACTTCTCTACGTCGACTACCGCTCTTCTTCGCCAACTCCAGCAGCAGCTCTTCACCGAGTTCTCCATGAAGGATCTCGGACCCCTGCACTACTTCCTCGGCATCGCCGTGACGCGCAGCGCCAACAGCTTCTTCTTGTCGCAGCGCAAGTGTGCTGATGAGCTGCTGGAGCGCGCCAGCATGCAGGACTGCAAGCCGGCGCCGACGCCCGTGGACACGTGTGCCAAACTTTCTGCTGTTGATGGCGCGCCTGTCTCCGATGCCTCTGAGTATCGTAGCCTCGTCGGGGTCCTCCAGTACATGACCATGACAAGGCCGGACATCGCCTACGCCGTGCAACAGTGCTGCCTCGTCATGCATGACCCATGCGATGTTCATCTCGCTCTGGTGAAGCACATCCTTCGCTATCTCCGAGGCACCACGACGCATGGACTGCATCTTCATGGCACCTCCTCGCTCGAGCTCGTCGCCTACTCTGACGCCGATTGGGCTGGATGCCCCGACACGCGGCGGTCGACATCCGGCTACGCCGTCTTCCTCGATGACTCCCTAGTCTCCTGGTCGTCCAAGCGCCAGGCCACGGTGTCCCGCTCGAGCGCCGAGGCGGAATACCGAGCCGTCGCCGAACGCTGCTGGCTTCGTCAACTCCTCGGCGAGCTCCACGTGCCCCTGACCAAGGCCAGCGTCGTCTTCTGCGACAACATTTCTTCGGTGTACATGGCGGTCAACCCAGTCCATCATTGCCGCACCAAACACATAGAGCTGGACATCCACTTCGTCCGTGAGAAGGTGGCGCTCGGTCAGCTACGCGTTCTCCACGTCCCCACGCAACAGCAGTTCGCCGACGTGCTCACCAAAGGGCTACCCACGGCGGCCTTCCAAAACTTCCGGTCCAACTTGTACATCCTGCCACCGGACGCTCAAACTGCAGCGGGGTGTTAACTGACACAGTCCATGTATAGCTTCTCTGTACAGCTAACCCACGACTTGCACGATCACCACGATCCCATGCATGCCGCTCTCTCTCTCTCTCTCTCTCTGTGCTCTGCGCACTGTTGTACTTGTAACCTACATATACCCCAAGGGAATACAGCAGCATTCAAGGTGCATTAGAGCATCTTCAACAGCCGCCCAACGCGCGGCACGCTAAAAATGCGTTTGCGGCGTGCTGATCGTCTGTTTTGGCGCGACGGGAGCGCTGGCTCCAGCGGCCGCTGTAAACTTTAGCGTGCGCGCGTAGCTCCAGCAGGCGCGCTAAAATGCAGCACGCGCGAGCAGCCGGCGCTTGCCATATGTTGCATTTTGGACACGAAATGAATTTCAAACATCAAAACAAAGACATGGCATAATTTAAATCACACAAACAAGTTCATGATGACATAAAAAGTTCATGCCCACAAGTTCAAATTCATGCCCACAACATCATCCAACCAAGTTCGAAACCCGAACCAAGTTCATGACACAAAAGTTCACACCAACGAATGACCCATCAACAATCAAGCCTCGTCCTCGTCTTCATCTTCCTCTTCCTCTTCCTCCGATTCATCATCCGAAGACGATTCTTCCTCCTCCTCTTCATTGTCGTGCGCCGCATCATCATGTGAAGCTTGGAAGGTGTTGGCAAGATCTTCAACGGCATCTTCATGCGAAGGTGTGTGAGGCACACCGGAAGACATTCCATGAGAGACGCAAAACTCATGCCTCCCATGCCGCCCATGCCGCCAGGAGGTGCTCCGAAGCCACCCATGTCTCCCATGGTCTTCATGGTAGCTCCAAAGCCACACATGCCGCCCATGGTGGCTCCAAAGCCACCGATGCCTCCCATGCCGCCAAGGCTACCGCCTCCCATGCCGCCAAGGTCACCGCCACCCATGCCGCGAATCATGGCTCTTTTTTGGATCAAGACTTCTTCACGGGCAAGATCGACATACTCCTTTTGCGCCTCATTGAGGATAGATGTGTCCATGAAGAACAAGTACTTCTCCCAATCCAACAACCTAGATCGCTCCTCCATGCCACCCTTCTCTCCTCGGCCGCCAACCTCCTCTCCTCGGCCGCCAACCTCCTCTCCTCGGTCGCGGCATCTTGGTTCCTTGTCATCTTCCTCGCCTCGTTCGCTTCCTTTCTTGCCTTCACAATAGATTCCATAGCATTTTTGAGCTCGTCATCTTCTTTCCTTTTCTTCTTTTATTTTGCGTCTTTCTTGGTACCATCCGGTCGTTTTGGCTTCGAGTATGAAACCGAGTTTGGTGTAGGGCTTCTCTTGCCGTCATCACTTGATGCCTCTTCCTCGTCATCATCCAACTCAATTGTTCGCTTGCGTTTGTTGCTCATATCCAAATCATCCATATCATCACGCTTCTTCCATTTCTCATCATCCTTCAATGCTTCATAGCAATGAGGCAAGGTAAACGGTCTCCCTTTCTTGATCTTCCCTTTCTTGCTCTTCTTCTCCTCTCCTTTGAACAAGTTTTGTGAAATGTTGAACTACATAAAAAAAACAAGTTAGCACTACAAACACCAACAACAAGCATGATGAATATGGATGAAATGGCACTTACCCTATCTTCATCATTAGTGCCACTTGGGTTCAACTTGTCAACCGCCTTTTGTGCGGCCGCCCACTTTTGACAATCTCGGTTGATTGTCGACCACCGGGAGTGAAGAGATCGTTCCGAGCGGTCAATTCCACTCTTGTTGTGTAGATCAAAGTGATCCTTCATCCGGTTCCAATAAGCATCTCTACTTTGATCACCTCCAACGGATGGATCCCTCGACACTTGCAACCAAGTATTGCATAGCAAGACGTCTTCATCATTGGTGTAGTTGCCTCCTCTTCCTTTCGGTGCGTCGATAATGCCCTCACCATCCTCGTCCACCTCGAACTCATGGTCATCGAAATGCATGTCATTGGTTTGAGACCAATGCGAATTGTTGGAGCCAACACCCATAGTTGACATATATGCCTCATCGTTGAAACTACAAAGTATATACAACGAAGCAAATAAGCTATCTATATGTATGCATTCAAAAAATACAACAACAAAAAGTTGGCGAAATTTTATACCTTTGGGGCATTTCCTCGAACACCTTGTGCGCGTCGGCCGCCGGCTCAACAAGTGAGCTCGCCGGCGCTTCGGTAGCCGCCGCGCCCGTCGCACGCCCTGCAAGCTTCTTCCTTGACGGCTTCGAGGAGCCGGAGCCGTCCGCCGCCTTGTTCTTCTTCGCTGATACCTTGCCCTTCTTCGGCCGCGCCGCATTTGGGAGCTTCGAGAGGGGGGCACGTGGCTTCACGGCGGGCGCCGGCGCGACGCCACCCGCCGCCGAGGTCATCCGTGGCGGCATGAAAAGGCCGCGCGCGATGCCGGTGCTTGGAGGAGCTCTGGCGGAGGCGAAGCCAAAGCTTCCCGCGCTAGGGTTTGTGGCGGCGGCGGAGGGGTCGCGGGAGTAGGAAGGGGTGAGGGGGGTGCCGGCGCGGGCGTCCATCGGGTCGATTCGCCGGCGGCGGCGCGGGTGGGGCGAAAGGTGGCGCGGCGGAGAGAGTGCGGCGCGCGGAAGCGGGCGCACCAAATACACAGCGCGCGATGGCGATTCGGACCGCGTGCCCAACTCTATATGCCGCGCGCGCTTATTGCGCGTCCGCTGGAGCCCCTATATCGATTGCGCACGCGCTAAAAATGACAAATTTACGGCGCGACGCTTATTTAGCGCGGCTGTTGGAGATGCTCTTACTCTCTCGATCCCTCCCGTTCTCACTGCAGGATCTCGGGGCCGAAGCCGTGGCTGTCCGGGGTACGGACCGCCTCGAGAGGATCGGCTTGGGCAGGCCCAGCTATTTCGCCGCCACCGAGTTCACTCCGTCACACCCCACAAGAACCTGCACATATCCGGTTGATGGTGTAAGATTTTGTTACTGCAGACAAGAAGAGATGCACTGCATCGTTATGTCTTACGCTCGCTCTGATGGTGGAGCCGTCGGCCATGTGCAGGAGCTTGACGCTGCCTTCTTCCTCGATGGCGATGATCATGGAGGAATACCTGATGGTGCCCTCCGACAGCTCGTTCACGAGCGTCTCCAGCCAGAAGTTGAGCTTCACGCACCGAATTTCGGGAGACCCGCTGATGTAACCATGATATTGGTCAGAGAATTTGCTTCTAAGATTGTACATTGAGAAACTGTCAGATCGTGCTTCTGTAATTCAGTGAGCATGGTTTCAGATTCAGTACCTTTTGCCCTGCATCTTTAGGCTCACTTTTGCGGCAGCCTTGCCTGTGGATGCGAAGAAGGCCACCAGGCTGCCAAAATCAGGCAGTTTCAAACTTGGCGTGCCGGAGTTGGCCCTGCTCCTCAGCCGGTGCCGGCAACAAAACAGGACAATAGGGCGACAGATCGAGGGACGGGACGGTGACCTAGGCTCGCCTCTCGTCGCAGGTCACCGCTTCCCTAAGAGCATCTCTGCAGATATGATATATCCCCGTCCACAAAAAGTGCTTATCGAATAGGTACCACGTACAGCAAATATTTTTATAGGACAAATATTGACAAGTGCCTGCATATCGTTGCCACCACCGGACCTAGTACCTCCTTCATCATCATCCACATTGACCGAAGAAGGAGCACCACCATTTTCAACAACTTGGACCGGAGAATGAGCACCACCATCTTCAACTTGAAACGGAGAATGAGCACCATCACTACCATCATCCACATGGTTTGCCGAAGCACCAACACCACCTCCATCACCATTGCCAAAAGCTTCACCACCACCACCCCCATTGCCGAAACCAACACCACCTCCAAACACACCTCCACCACCATTGCCGAAGCCACCACCACCTCCAAACCCACCTCCACCACCATTGCCGAACCCTCCAAACCCATGCCGAAGCCACCACCACCAACATTGCCGAAAGCGAAACCCCCTCCAAACCCAACACCACCACCGACCATATGATTTTGAAGCTCCATCTTTCTCCGGCACATGATCTCCATTATTTTCAATTCCCAAAATTCTCTTGTCATTGCATCCATGCCCTCCGGATTCATTATCATGAACCCGTCCTCCTCGGCGGTCCTCTCATCCTTCCTCTTTTGCTCCTCTAGGGCGATCTTGTGCTCCTCGAATGCACACCTCTTCTCCCTCTCGTTCTCCTTATGCTTCTCTTTCTTCTCGGCCATGGCCAATTTAGCATCCCAATACTTGGTTAACATGGTCTCTCTCATCTTCGTCATCTCACCAATTTGATCTCTCAAAGTGCTTGCCTCGGCCGTCCTCTTCACTCTTGCTTTCTTCTTCTTGTTTCCATCCGGTTTGCCCTTGTTTCTCCCTCCTCTTGGTGCATCATCACTATCATCATCCTTTCCAATTTGACGAAGGCACATTTCTTTGGGGGAGCTTCCTTGTCCCTCACCCTCCACTTCTCACTATCCCGGAGCAAGCGCCAACAATGATGAAGAGTGAATGACCGGCCGCTGAAACCCACAGTTTACTTGAAATGTTCATTCTGAAGGAAATATGCCCTAGAGGCAATAATAAAGTTGTTATTTATATTTTCTTATATCATGATAAATGTTTATTATTCATGCTAGAATTGTATTAATCGGAAACTTGATACATGTGTGAATACATAGACAAAACAAAGTGTTACTAGTATGCCTCTACTTGACTAGCTCGTTAATCAAAGATGGTTAAGTTTCCTAGCCATAGACATGAGTTGTCATTTGATGAACGGGATCACATCATTAGAGAATGATGTGATTGACAAGACCCATCCGTTAGCTTAGCACTATGATCGTTTAGTTTGTTGCTATTGCTTTCTTCATGACTTATACATGTTCCTATGACTATGAGATTATGCAACTCCCGAATACCGGAGGAACACTTAGTGTGCTATCAAATGTCACAACGTAACTGGGTGATTATAAAGATGCTCTACAGGTGTCTCCGATGGTGTTTGTTGAGTTGGCATAGATCGAGATTAGGATTTGTCACTCCGATTGTCGGAGAGGTATCTCTGGGTCCTCTCGGTAATGCATATCATATGAAGCCTTGCAAGCAAAGTGACTAATGAGTTAGTTACGGGATGATGCATTACGGAACGAGTAAAGAGACTTGCCGGTAACGAGATTGAACTAGGTATGATGATACCGACGATCGAATCTCGGGCAAGTAACATACCGATGACAAAGGGAACAAAGTATGTTGTTATGCGGTTTGACCGATAAAGATCTTCGTAGAATATGTGGGAGCCAATATGAGCATCCAGGTTCCGCTGTTGGTTATTGACCGGAGATGAGTCTCGGTCATGTCTACATAGTTCTCGAACCCGTAGGGTCCGCACGCTTAACGTTCGATGACGATTGGTATTATGAGTTTATGTGTTTTGATGTACCGAAGGTAGTTCGGAGTCCCGGATGAGATCAGGACATAACGAGGAGTCTCGAAATGGTCGAGACATGAAGATTGATATATTGGAAGACTATATTCGGATACCGGAATAGTTCTGAGGTGTATCGGGTATTTTCCAGAGTACCGGGGGGTTACCGGAACCCCCCGGGGGGTTATTGGGCCTTCATGGGCCTAGTGGTGGAAGAGAGGAGGCAGGCCAAGGTGTGGCGCGCGCCCCCCCCCCTAGCCAAACCGAATTGGACTAGGGCTAGGGGGCCGGCCCCCCCTTTCCTTCTCTCCTCCTCCTCCTTACCCCCTTCTCCTTGTGGAAGTAGGAAAGGGGGGAGGGGGAGGGGGCGAATCCTACCTGGAGTAGGACTCCCCCCCTTTGGGTGCGCCCCTTATGGCCGGCCTCCTCCTCCCTCTCTCCTTTATATATGTGGGAGAGGGGCACCCCATAGACACACAAGTTGATTGTTTTAGCCGTGTGCGGTGCCCCCCTCCACAGATTTCCACCTCGGTCATATTGTCGTAGTGCTTAGGCGAAGCCCTGCGTCGGTAACTTCATCATCACCGTCACCACGCCGTTGTGCTGACGAAACTCTCCCTCGGCCTCAGCTGGATCTAGAGTTCGAGGGACGTCACCGAGCTGAACGTGTGCAGATCGCGGAGGTGCCGTGCGTTCGGTACTTGATCGGTTGGATCGCGAAGATGTTCGACTACATCAACCGCGTTACTAAACGCTTCCGCTTTCGGTCTACGAGGGTACGTGGACACACTCTCCCCGCTCGTTGCTATGCATCACATAGATAGATCTTGCGTGATCGTAGGATTTTTTTTTGAAATACTACGTTCCCCAACATTGGTATCAGAGCCAGGTCTATGCGTAGATATTATTTGCATGAGTAGAACACAAAGGAGTTGTGGGCGTGGGTGTAGACATATTGCTTGCCGTTACTAGTTGTTACTTGGTTCAGCGGTATTGTGAGATGAAGCGGCCCGGACCGACATTACGCGTACGCTTACGTGAGACTGGTTTCACCGCTGCGAGCACTCGTTGCTTAAAGGTGACAGGCGGGTGTCTGTCTCTCTCACTTTAATTGAACCAGTTTCAATGAAGAGGGTTCTTTTAGAAGATCAAAAAGCAATCACTACACCACGTTGTGGTTTTGATGCGTAGGTAAGAATGGTTCTTGCTCGAAGCCTGTAGCAGCCACGTAAAACTTGCAACAACAAAGTAGAGGACGTCTAACTTGTTTTTGCAGGGCTTGCTGTGATGTGATATGGTCAAGACATGATGTGATATAATTTGTTGTATGAGATGATCATGTTTTGTAACAGAGTTATCGGCAACTGGCAGGAGCCATATGGTTGTCGCTTTATTGTATGCAATGCAATCGCCATGTAATTGTTTTTACTTTATCACTAAGCGGTAGCGATAGTCGTAGAAGCAATAGTTGGCGAGACGACAACGATGCTACGATGGAGATCAAGGTGTCACGCCGGTGACGATGGAGATCATGATGGTGCTTCGATGATGGAGATCAACAGCATAAGATGATGATGGCCATATCATGTCACATATTGAATTGCATGTGATGTTAATCCTTTTATGCATCTTATTTTGCTTAGTACGGCGGTAGCATTATAAGATGATCTCTCACTAAATCTCAAGGTACAAGTGTTCTCCCTGAGTATGCACCATTGCTACAGTTCGTCGTGCCGAGACACCATGTGATGATCGGGTGTGATAAGCTCTACGTTCACATACAACGGGTGCAAGCCAGTTTTGCACACGCAGAATACTCGGGTTAAACTTGACGAGCCTAGCATATGCAGATATGGCCTCGGAACACTGAGACCGAAAGGTCGAGTGTGAATCATATAGTAGATATGATCAACATAGTGATGTTCACCATTGAAAACTACTCCATCTCACGTGATGATCGGACATGGTTTAGTTGTTTTGGATCACGTGATCACTTAGATGATTAGAGGGATGTCTATCTAAGTGGGAGTTCTTAAGTAATATGATTAATTGAACTTTAATTTATCATGAACTTAGTACCTGATAGTATTTTGCATGTCTATGTTGTTGTAGATCAATGGCCCGTGCTACTGTTCCTTTGAATTTTAATGCGTTCCTAGAGAAAGCTAAGTTGAAAGATGATGGTAGCAACTACACGGACTGGGTCCGTAACTTGAGGATTATCCTCATTGCTGCACAGAAGAATTACGTCCTGGAAGCACCGCTAGGTGCAAGACCCGCTGCAGGAGCAACGCCGGACGTTGTGAACGTCTGGCAGAGCAAAGCTGATGACTACTCGATAGTTCAGTGTGCCATGCTTTACGGCTTAGAACCGGGACTTCAACGACATTTTGAACGTCATGGAGCATATGAGATGTTCCAGGAGTTGAAATTAATATTTCAAGAAAATGCCCGGATTGAGAGATATGAAGTCTCCAATAAGTTCTACAGCTGCAAAATGGAGGAGAATAGTTCTGTCAGTGAACATATACTCAAAATGTCTGGGTATCATAATCACTTGACTCAGCTGGGAGTTGATCTTCCGGTTGATAGTGTCATTGACAGAGTTCTTCAATCACTGCCACCAAGCTACAAGAGCTTCGTGATGAACTATAATATGCAAGGGATGGATAAGATAATTCCCGAGCTCTTCGCAATGCTAAAGGCTGCGGAGGTAGAAATCAAGAAGGAGCATCAAGTGTTGATGGTCAACAAGACCACCAGTTTCAAGAAAAAGGGTAAAGGGAAGAAGGGGAACTTCAAGAAGAACGGCAAGCAAGTTGCTGCTCAAGTGAAGAAGCCCAAGTCTGGACCTAAGCCTAAGACTGAGTGCTTTTACTGCAAAGGGACTGGTCACTGGAAGCGGAACTGCCCCAAGTATTTGGCGGATAAGAAGGATGGCAAAGTGAACAAAGGTATATGTGATATACATGTTATTGATGTGTACCTTACTAATGCTCGCAGTAGTGCCTAGGTATTTGATACTGGTTCTGTTGCTAATATTTGCAACTCGAAACAGGGACTACGGATTAACCGAAGATTGGCTAAGGACGAGGTGACTATGCGTGTGGGAAATGGTTCCAAAGTCGATGTGATCGCCGTCGGCACGCTACCTCTACATCTACCTTCGGGATTAGTTTTAGACCTGAATAATTGTTATTTGGTACCAGCGTTAAGCATGAACATTATATCTGGATCTTGTTTGATGCGAGACGGTTATTCATTTAAATCTGAGAATAATGGTTGTTCTATTTATATGAGTAATATCTTTTATGGTCATGCACCCTTGAAGAGTGGTCTATTTTTGTTGAATCTCGATAGTAGTGATACACATATTCATAATATTGAAACCAAAAGATGCAGAGTTGATAATGATAGTGCAGCTTATTTGTGGCACTGCCGTTTGGGTCATATTGGTGTAAAGCGCATGAAGAAACTCCATACTGATGGACATTTGGAATCACTTGATTATGAATATATTGGAACCTTCCAAACCATGCCTCATGGGCAAGATGACTAAAACTCCGTTCTCCGGAACGATGGAGCGAGCAACAGATTTATTGGAAAAAATACATACTGATGTATGCGGTCCAATGAATATTGAGGCTCGCGGTGGGTATCATTATTTTCTGACCTTCACAGATGATTTGAGCAGATATGGGTATATCTACTTGATGAAACATAAGTCTGAAACGTTTGAAAAGTTCAAAGAATTTCAGAGTGAAGTGGAAAATGATCGTAACAAGAAAATAAAGTTTCTGCGATCCGGTCGTGGAGGAGAATATTTGAGTTACGAGTTTGGTCTTCATTTGAAACAATGCGGAATAGTTTCGCAACTCACGCCACCCGGAACACCATAGCGTAATGGTGTGTCCGAATGTCGTAACCGCACTTTATTAGATATGGTGCGATCTATGATGTCTCTTACTGATTTACCGCTATCGTTTTGGGGTTATGCTTTAGAGACGGCTGCATTCACGTTAAATAGGGCACCATCTAAATCCGTTGAGATGACACCTTATGAACTGTGGTTTGGCAAGAAACCCAAGTTGTCGTTTCTTAAAGTTTGGGGCTGCGATGCTTATGTGAAAAAGCTTCAACCTGATAAGCTCGAACCCAAATCGGAGAAATGTGTCTTCATAGGATACCCAAAGGAGACTGTTGGGTACACCTTCTATCACAGATCCGAAGGCAAGATATTCATTGCTAAGAATGGATCCTTTCTAGAGAAGGAGTTTCTCTCGAAAGAAGTGAGTGGGAGGAAAGTAGAACTTGATGAGGTAATTGTACTTGCTCCCTTATTGAAAAGTAGTTCATCACAGAAATCAGTTCCAGTGATTCCTACACCAATTAGTGAGGAACCTAATGATAATGATCATGAAACTTCAGATCAAGTTACTACTGAACCTCGTAGGTTAACCAGAGTAAGATCCGCACCAGAGTGGTACGGTAATCCTGTTCTGGAGGTCATGTTACTTGACCATGACGAACCTACGAACTATGAGGAAGCGATGATGAGCCCAGATTCCGCGAAATGGCTTGAGGCCATGAAATCTGAGATGGGATCCATGTATGAGAACAAAGTGTGGACTTTGGTTGACTTGCCCGATGATCGGCAAGCCATAGAGAATAAATGGATCTTCAAGAAGAAGACTGACGCTGACGGTAATGTTACTGTCTACAAAGCTCGACTTGTTGCGAAAGGTTTTCGACAAGTTCAAGGAGTTGACTACGATGAGACCTTCTCACCCATGGCGATGCTTAAGTCCGTCCGAATCATGTTAGCAATTGCCACATTTTATGATTATGAAATTTGGCAAATGGATGTCAAAACTGCATTCCTCAATGGATTTCTGGAAGAAGAGTTGTATATGATGTAACCAGAAGGTTTTATCGATCCAAAGGATGCTAACAAAGTGTGCAAGCTCTAGTGATCCATTTATGGACTGGTGCAAGCATCTCGGAGTTGGAATAAACGTTTTGATAGTGTGATCAAAGCATATGGTTTTATACAGACTTTTGGAGAAGCCTGTATTTACAAGAAAGTGAGTGGGAGCTCTGTAGCATTTCTAATATTATATGTGGATGACATATTGTTGATTGGAAATGATATAGAATTTCTGGATAGCATAAAAGGATACTTGAACAAGAGTTTTTCAATGAAAGACCTCGGTGAAGCTGCATATATATTGGGCATCAAGATCTATAGAGATAGATCAAGATGCTTAATTGGACTTTCACAAAGCACATACCTTGATAAAGTTTTGAAGAAGTTCAAAATGGATCAAGCAAAGAAAGGGTTCTTGCCTGTGTTACAAGGTGTGAAGTTGAGTCGGACTCAATGCCCGACCACTGCAGAAGATAGAGAGAAAATGAAAGTCATTCCCTATGCTTCAGCCATAGGTTCTATCATGTATGCAATGCTGTGTACCAGACCTGATGTGTGCCTTGCTATTAGTTTAGCAGGGAGGTACCAAAGTAATCCAGGAGTGGATCACTGGACAGTGGTCAAGAACATCCTGAAATACCTGAAAAGGACAAAGGATATGTTTCTTGTTTATGGAGGTGACAAAGAGCTCGTCGTAAATGGTTACATTGATGCAAGCTTTGACACTGATCCGGATGACTCTAAGTCACAAACCGGATACGTATTTATATTGAACGGTGGAGCTGTCACTTGGTGCAGTTCTAAGCAAAGCGTCGTGGCGGGATCTACGTGTGAAGCGGAATACATAGCTACTTCGGAAGCAGCAAATGAAGGAGTCTGGATGAAGGAGTTCATATCCGATCTAGGTGTCATACCTAGTGCATCGGGTCCAATGAAAATCTTTTGTGACAATACTGGAGCAATTGCCTTGGCGAAGGAATCCAGATTTCACAAGAGAACCAAACACATCAAGAGTCGCTTCAATTCCATCTGCGATCAAGTCAAGGAGGGAGACATAGAGATTTGCAAGATACATACGGATCTGAATGTTGTAGACCCGTTGACTAAGCCTCTCTCATGAGCAAAACATGATCAGCACCAAGACTCCATGGGTGTTAGAATCATTACTGTGTAATCTAGATTATTGACTCTAGTGCAAGTGGGAGACTGAAGGAAATATGCCCTAGAGGCAATAATAAAGTTGTTATTTATATTTCCTTATATCATGATAAATGTTTATTATTCATGCTAGAATTGTATTAATCAGAAACTTGATACATGTGTGAATACATAGACAAAACAAAGTGTCACTAGTATGCCTCTACTTGACTAGCTCGTTAACCAAAGATGGTTAAGTTTCCTAGCCATAGACATGAGTTGTCATTTGATGAATGGGATCACATCATTAGAGAATGATGTGATTGACAAGACCCATCTGTTAGCTTAGCACTATGATCGTTTAGTTTGTTGCTATTGCTTTCTTCATGACTTATACATGTTCCTATGACTATGAGATTATGCAACTCCCGAATACCAGAGGAACACTTAGTGTGCTATCAAACATCACAACGTAACTGGGTGATTATAAAGATGCTCTACAGGTGTCTCCGATGGTGTTTGTTGAGTTGGCATAGATCGAGATTAGGATTTGTCACTCCGATTGTCGGAGAGGTATCTCTGGGCCCTCTCGGTAATGCACATCATATGAAGCCTTGCAAGCAAAGTGACTAATGAGTTAGTTACGGGATGATGCATTACAGAACGAGTAAAGAGACTTGCCGGTAACGAGATTGAACTAGGTATGATGATACCGACGATCGAATCTCGGGCAAGTAACATACCGATGACAAAGGGAACAAAGTATGTTGTTATGCGGTTTGACCGATAAAGATCTTCGTAGAATATGTGGGAGCCAATATGAGCATCCAGGTTCCGCTGTTGGTTATTGACCGGAGATGAGTCTCGGTCATGTCTACATAGTTCTCGAACCCGTAGGGTCCGCACGCTTAACGTTCGATGACGATTGGTATTATGAGTTTATGTGTTTTGATGTACCGAAGGTAGTTCGGAGTCCCGTATGAGATCACAGACATAACGAGGAGTCTCAAAATGGTCGAGACATGAAGATTGATATATTGGAAGACTATATTCGGATACCGGAATAGTTCTGAGGTGTATCGGGTATTTTCCGGAGTACCGGGGGGTTACCGGAACCCCCCGGGGGGTTATTGGGCCTTCATGGGCCTAGTGGTGGAAGAGAGGAGGCAGGCCAAGGTGTGGCGCGCGCCCCCCTAGCCAAACCAAATTGGACTAGGGCTAGGGGGCCGGCCCCCCCTTTCCTTCTCTCCTCCTCCTCCTTCCCCCCTTCTCCTTGTGGAAGTAGGAAAGGGGGGGGGGGGGCAAATCCTACCTGGAGTAGGACTCCCCCCTTTGGGTGCGCCCCTTGTGGCCGGCCTCCTTCTCCCTCCCTCCTTTATATATGTGGGAGAGGGGCACCCCATAGACACACAAGTTGATTGTTTTAGCCGTGTGCGGTGCCCCCCTCCACAGATTTCCACCTCGGTCATATTGTCGTAGTGCTTAGGCGAAGCCCTGTGTCGGTAACTTCATCATCACTGTCACCACGCCGTCGTGCTGACGAAACTCTCCCTCGGCCTCAGCTGGATCTAGAGTTCGAGGGACATCACCGAGCTGAACGTGTGCAGATCGCGGAGGTGCCGTGCGTTCGGTACTTGATCAGTTGGATCGCGAAGACGTTCGACTACATCAACCGCGTTACTAAACGCTTCCGCTTTCGGTCTACGAGGGTACGTGGACACACTCTCCCCACTCGTTGCTATGCATCACATAGATAGATCTTGCGTGATCGTAGGATTTTTTTTTGAAATACTACGTTCCCCAACACATTCGCGATGCAATCCTACACATGGACATTGATTGAGGCAAGCATGAACTCAAACTCTTATCAACTCGGCGAAAGCCAACAAAATGAAGAAACACTCACATAATCATCAATAATGACACCACTGGAGGTGCATTCCGCACTTGCTCCAAGCACCCACTCCAACGACCACAAGTTTTGTTGATGATTCCCAACGGCCTTGACATGACTTCACAGTTCGTCCGGAAGGGAACGGGATGATTTTCTGGTACTTGTCCTTGATCCTTTGCCAATAATTTCCATAGTTTTGATCTTTGCCGACCACGACGTCAAGTGAGACACTCTCCCATGCTTGAATCAAGCACACATCCTCCGTATCCGTGTAGTTGCCGGTCCTCCCCACCGTAGCATCGTACTCGGCCTCCTCAATCACTTCCACTTCGTCACCATCGTCATTTGCTTGATCCACCTCCGCCTCGACCTCCATGTGAGGCGTATCAAAATCGTCAAGGGGAGCACTGATGACCCACAAGTATAGGGGATCTATCGTAGTCCTTTCGATAAGTAAGAGTGTCAAACCCAACGAGGAGCAGAAGGAAATGACAAGCGGTTTTCAGTAAGGTATTCTCTGCAAGCACTGAAATTATCGGTAACAGATAGTTTTGTGATAAGATAATTCGTAACGGGTAACAAGTAACAAGTGTAACTAAAGTGCAGCAAGGTGGCCCAATCCTTTTTGTAGCAAAGGATAAGCCTGGACGAACTCTTATATAAAGCAAAGCACTCCCGAGGACACATGGGAATTACTGTCAAGTTAGTTTTCATCATGCTCATATGATTCGTGTTCGTTACTTTGATAATTTGATATGTGGGTGGACCAGTGCTTGGGTGATGTCCTTACTTGGACAAGCCTGCCACTTATTATTAACCCCTCTCGCAAGCATCCGCAACTACGAAAGAAGAATTAAGATAAATCTAACCATAGCATGAAACATATGGATCCAAATCAGCCCCTTACGAAGCAATGCATAAACTAGGGTTTAAGCTTCTGTCACTCTAGCAACCCATCATCTACTTATTACTTCCCAATGCCTTCCCCTAGGCCCAAATCATGGTGAAGTGTCATGTAGTCGACGTTCACATAACACCACTAGAAGAAAGACAACATACATCTCATCAAAATATCGAACGAATACCAAATTCACATGATTACTTATAACAAGACTTCTCCCATGTCCTCAGGAACAAACGTAACTACTCACAAAGCACATTCATGTTCAAGATCATAGGGGTAATAAATATCATTAAGGATCTGAACATATGATCTTTCACCGAATAAACCAACTAGCATCAACTACAAGGAGTAATCAACACTACTAGTAACCCACAGGTACCAATCTGAGGTTTTGAGAGAAAGATCGGATACAAGAGATGAACTAGGGTTTGAGAGGAGATGGTGCCGGTGAAGATGTTGATGGAGATTGACCCCCTCTCGATGAGAGGATTATTGGTGATGATGATGGATTTGATTTCCCCCTCCGGGAAGGAAGTTTCCCCGACAGAATAGCTCCGCCGGAGCCCTAGATTGCTTCTGCCCAGGTTCCACCTCAAGACAGCGGCGCTTCATCCCGAAAGCTTCTTTCTGATTTTTTCCAGGTCAAAACCCTACATATAGCAGAAGATGGGCACCGGGGACCTTACAGGGGGCCCATAAGCCCTAGGGGCGCGCCCAGGGGGTAGGGCGTGCCCCCCAGGCTTGTGACCACCTGGTGGGTCCCCCTCTGGTATTTCTTCACTCAATATTTTTTATATATTCCAAAATAATTCTTCATAAATTTTCAGGACTTTTGGAGTTGTGCAGAATAGGTCTCTCAGATTTGCTCCTTTTCGGTCCAGAATTCCAGCTGCCGACATTCTCCCTCTTTGTGTAAACCTTGTAAATAAGAGAGAAAAGGCATAAGTATTGTACCAAAATATGTAATAACAGACTATAATGCAATAAATATCAATATAAAAGCATGATGCAAAATGGACGTATCAACTCCCCCAAGCTTAGACCTCGCTTGTCCTCAAGCGAAAGCCGAAATCGATAATCATGTCCACATGTTTAGAGATAGAGGTGTCGATAAAATAAAATACGTACATGAGGGCATCATGATCATCTTTAGAACATCAACATATATTGACATATAATTTCTTATGCTAAAGTGACAATTCGTTCACAAGGTAAAGTATGAATCAGAAACTTTATTGGAAACCAACAAACTATGATCTCAGTCATTGAAGCAATTGCAATTTATCATAATATCGGAAAGAGTCAATGTAAGAGCTTTGGTATAGCAAGTCCACATACTCAACCATCTTTTAATCTTTCACAATTGCTAACACTCACGCGATACTTATGAGTTCAAAACCTCAATCGGACACAAAGAAAGATAGAGGCTTATAGTTTCACCTCCCAACCTTTTACCTCAAGGGTAATGTCAACAATAATACTTTATGATAACCTACATCCGAGTGGGTATATATATCTGGATCTTTCCCCAACATATAGTGCTTGCCAAAAAGAAAAAGTGTAAAAAAAGAAAGGTGAAGATCACCATGACTCTTGTATAGAGGTAGAAGGTAAAAGTAAAAGATAGGCCCTTCGCAGAGGGAAGCAGAGGTTGTCATGCGCTTTTATGGTTGGATGCACAAAATCTTAATGCAAAAGAACGTCACTTTATATTACCGCTTGTGATAAAGAACTTTATTATGCAGTCCGCTGCTTTTATTTCTTCCATATCACAAGTTCGTATAAAGCTTATTTTCTCCACACTAAAAGATCATACATATTTAAAGAGCAATTTTTATTGCTTGCACCGATGACAACTTACTTGAAGGATCTTACTCAATCTATAGGTAGGTATGGTGGACTCTCATGGCAAAACTGGGTTAAGGATGTTTGGATGCACAAGTAGTATCTCTACTTGGTGCAAAGGATTTGGGTAGCATAAGAGGGAAAGCAAGCTCAACATGTTGGGGGATCCATGACAATATAACTTCTATTCGGATATAAAAAAAACATAACCCATTATGTTGTCTTCCTTGTCCAACATCAACTTTTTAGCATATAATATTTTAATGAGTGCTCACAATCACAATAGATATCCAAGATAGTATATTTATATGTGAAACCTCTCTTTCTTCATTACTTCCTATTAATTGCAACAATGACCAAAACTATATTTGTCAACTCCCAACAAATTTCATGCGACATACTTCTTATATGTGAAGTCATCACTTCCCATAAGATCATTATATAATCTTTTTATTTCTTTATTCTTTTTCTTTCTCTTTTTCTCAAGATCATAGCAAGAAAGCAAAGCCCTCAACTCAAAACTAATCTTTATTATATAACTCTCGGACTCGATTACATAGAGGGAACATAAAGCAAAACTCAGAGCTAGATCATACTAAAAATTTTATTCTACTAGATAAAGATGTAACCAAAAGGATCAAACTAAGAAAAACGATAAAGGTAAAGATGTGATGGTGATACAATACCGGGGCACCTCCCCCAAGCTTGGCATAAGCCAAGGGGAGTGCCCATACCCATGTACTCAATTTTCCTTCTTTGGAGGTGATGGTGGTGAAGTTGATGATGATGATGTGGGCTTGTCCTCCATCTTCCAAGGCATAGGTTCACCATCGTAAAAAGATGAACGAGTCTCCGGGATCCTCAAATCTGCAGCCAAACTCATCCTCTTAAATCTGTATTCATACTCACAGTTTTGGCTTTGCAGGTCATAGATCTGGGCTTGGAGATGCTCGATTTTCTCATGAAGCTTGAAGATGGCCTCCCCGATGTTCTTGGCGTCCAGCTTGTGGTCACGGGTAAATTCCGTGATCATGGAGTGATTGGCGTTGAGTCCGTGTTCCACCATCCCTTGGCACTTGAAGACTTGCTGCTCCATTGCTTCGAGCCTTGTCTCTACGCTTCCAGTATTCTTTGGCCCTTGAACATCGCGGATGTGCAGCACCCCCTCACGCATCTCAATGGTTTGAGGGTGTTGCAGCACCTCCGCAAGGTAGGGGTTGATGACTGATACGTCTCCAACGTATCTATAATTTTTGATTGTTCCATGCTATTATATTATCTGTTTTGGATGTTTTATATGCATTAATATGCTATTTTATATTATTTTGGGACTAACCTATTAACCTAGAGCCCAGTGCCAGTTTCTGTTTTTTCCTTGTTTTTGAGCTTCGCAGAAAAGGAATACCAAACGGAGTCCAAACGGAGTCCAAACGGAATAAAACTTCACGATGATTTTTCTTGGACCAGAAGACACCCAGGGGACTTGAAGTCCAAGTCAGAAGAGCCGCGAGGCGGCGACAAGGGTGGAGGGCGCTCCCTAGGGGGGGCGCCCCCTGCCTTGTGGGCCCCTCGGGACTCCTCTGACCTAGCCCTTCCTTCTATATACTCACATATATTCCAGAACCACCAAATAAATCCACGAAAACACTTTTCCACTGCCGCAACCTTCTGTTCCCGTGAGATCCCATCTTGGGGCCTTTTCCAGCATCCTGCCGGAAGGGGAATCGATCAAGAAGGGCTTCTACATCAACTCCATTGCCCTTCCGATGATGCGTGAGTAGTTTACCTCAGACCTACGGGTCCATATCTAGTAGCTAGATGGCTTCTTCTCTCTCTTTGATTCTCAATACAACGTTCTCCTTGATGTTCTTGGAGATCTATCCGATGGAATCTTCTTTTGCGGTGTGTTTGTCGAGATCCGATGAATTGTGGATTTATGATCAGCTTATCTATGAATATTATTTGAATCTTCTCTGAATTCTTTTATGCATGATTTAATATCTTTGTATTTCTCTTCGAATTATCAGTTGGGTTTGGCCAACTAGATTGGTTTTTCTTGCAATGGGAGAGGTGCTTAGCTTTGGGTTCAATCTTGCGGTGTCCTCACCCAGTGATAGTAGGGGTAGCGAGGCATGTATTGTATTGTTGCCATCGAGGATAAAAAGATGGGGTTTTCATCATATTGCTTGAGTTAATTCCTCTACATCATGTCATCTTACTTAAGGCGTTACTCCGTTCTTTATGAACTTAATACTCTAGATGCATGCTGGATAGCGGTCGATGTGTGGAGTAATAGTAGTAGATGCAGGCAGGAGTCGGTCTACTTGACACGGACGTGATGCCTATATGCATAATCATTGCCTTGGATATCGTCATAACTTTGCACTTTTCTATCAATTGCTCGATAGTAATTTGTTCACCCACCGTATTATTTGCCTTCATGAGAGAAGCCTCTAGTGAAACCTATGGCCCCCGGGTCTATTTTCCATCATATTACTTTCTGATCTACTATTTTCCATCATATTACTTTCCGATCTACTATTTTGCAATCTTTTATTTTCATATCTATATACCAAAACCCCCCAAAAAATATTTTATCTTTTATCTATCTCTATCAAATCTGACTTTTGCAATTGACCGTGAAGGGATTGACAACCCCTTTATCGCGTTGGGTGCAAGTGTTTGATTGTTTGTGCAGGTGTTGGTGATTTGTGCGTTCTTCTCCTAATGGATTGATACCTTGGTTCTTAATCGAGGGAAATACTTACCTCTACTGTGCTGCATCACCCTTTCCTCTTCAAGGGAAAAACCAACGCAAGCTCAAGAAGTAGCAGGAAGAATTTCTGGCGCCGTTGCCGGGGAGATCTACGCCAAGTCAAGACATACCAAGTACCCATCATAAACTCTCATCTCTTGCATTACATTATTCGCCATTTGCCTCTCATTTTCCTCTCCCCCACTTCTAAAACAATTTTCAAAAAAATACAAAAAGATTTCCCTTTTTATTCGCCCTTCTTCCATTCGATCTTTTGTTTGCTTGTGTTACCATGTGCCTTCTTTTTGCTTGCATCTTCGCTTGCTAAAAGTTTATGGATCCTCATCCAGTTGCTAATCTTTTTAAGAGATCCAATTATGATGAACCAATTTCTAGTGGTTTGAGTGCACTAGATTATCTTTATGAAGTTTTGCTTGAAATTCGTGAATCTGAAAATTGTGATGAAGTGTTAAAAGAAGAAATCTCTGAAGTGATTCACGGTATCTCCTTGGATGAAAAGCATGATTGCAATGGTTCTACTATAAATTCTATTATTGTCAGTTGTGCTAATGATATGCAAAACCCTAAGCTTGGGGATGCTAGTTTTGCTAGGTCCACTACTTATTGCAATGATCGTGATTGGGGTGATTTTTCTTATGATCTTGAAAATTTATTTAAGCCTCATGATGAATATGTTTGCAATAATATTGAAAGTGGGTTTGGAAGAGTATCAACTCTAGGTAATAATGATCCCACTATTTTGGAGTATGATCAATCTTATGAAATTTTTGATAAAAGTGGGCTTGGAGAGGTCATGACTTTGGTTAATGTCAATCCCACTATTTTGGAAGAGTGTCAACTTTGCATGCATGTGGATCATGTAGAGAATATGTTATGTGATAGCTATATTGTTGAATTTGATTATGATCCTACATGTAATTATTATGAGAGAGGAAAATATGGTTGTAGAAATTTTCATGTTACTAAATTACCTCTCGTTATGTTGAGATTGCTATTGTTTCTTTATTCTTCCTTGCATATACTAGTTTTTGCTTTCCTTGATAATTTGTTTGCCTATAAGATGCCTATGCATAGGAAGTATGTTAGACTTAGATTTTTTTTCACATGCTATATGATGCTCTCTTTGTGCTTCCATTCTTGTCTTTCATGTGAGCATCATCAAAATTATCAATGCCTAGCTAAAAGGCTTTAAAGAAAAGCGCTTGTTGGGAGACAACCAAATATTTTTCCTTGCTGTTTTCCAATAAAATTTTCATCTAGCCTCTGGTTAGATGTGTTTTGGTGTTTTAATTAGTGTTTGTGCCAAGTAAGACCTTTTGGATGGCTTACGGTGATAGTTGATTTGATCTTGCTGAAAAACAGAAACTTTTGCATCCAGTCACAGAATTTTAATAATTCACTGGAGCATTGAAAAACCCTGAATGTTTTACACGATATTGATATACAAATTGTCTCTGTTGTACTAATTTTTCAGAATATTTGGAGTTATAGAAGTATTAGAACAATTCGGATTTTCGTAGACTGTTCTGTTTTTGACAGATTCTGTTGTCTTTGTGTTGTTTGCTTATTTTGATGAACCTATGGGTAGTATCGGGGGGGGGGGGGGTAGACCATGGAGAAGTTGGAATACAGTAGATATTACACCAATATAAATAAAGAATGAGTTCACAACAGTACCAAAAGTGGTGATTTTATTTTCTTGTACTAACGGATCTCACGAGTTTTCTGTTGAGTTTTGTGTTGTGAAGTTTTCAAGTTTTGGGTAAAGATTTGATGGACTACGGAATAAGGAGTGGCAAGAGCCTAAGCTTGGGGATGCCCAAGGCACCCCAAGGTAATATTCAAGGACAACCAAGAGCCTAAGCTTGGGGATACCCCGGAAGGCATCCCCTCTTTCGTCTTTGTCTATCGGTAAATTTACTTGAGGCTATATTTTTATTCACCACATGATATGTGTTTTGCTTGGAGCGTCTTGTATGATATGAGTCTTTGCTTTTTAGTTTGCCACAATCATCCTTGCTGTACACACCTTTTGAGAGGGACACGCATGAATCGTGATTTATTAGAATACTCTATGTGCTTCCCTTATATCTTTTGAGCTAGGCAATTTCGCTCTAGTGCTTCACTTATATCTTTTTAGAGCACGGCGGTGGATTTATTTTATAGAAATTATTGAACTCTCATGCTTCACTTATATTATTTTGAGAGTCTCTCTAAACAGCATGGTAATTTGCTTTGGTTATAAATTTAGTCCTAATATGATAGGCATCCAAGAGGGATATAATAAAAACTTTCATATAAAGTGCATTGAATACTATGTGAAGTTTGATTCCCTATGATTGTTTTGAGATATAAAGATGGTGATATTAGAGTCATGCTAGTGAGTAATTGTGGATTGTAGAAATACTTGTGTTAAAGTTTGTGATTCCCGTAGCATGCACGTATGGTGAACCGTTATGTGATGAAGTCGGAGCATAATTTATTTATTGATTGTCTTCCTTATGAGTGGCGGTCGGGGATGAGCGATGGCCTTTTCCTACCAATCTATCCCCCAAGGAGCATGCGCGTAGTACTTCGTTTCGATAACTAATAGATTTTTGCAATAAGTATGTGAGTTCTTTATGACTAATGTTGAGTCCATGGATTATACGCACTCTCACCCTTCCACCTTTGCTAGCCTCTCTAGTACCGCGCAACTTTCGCCGGTATCATACACCTAGCTTTTACCTTCCTCAAAACAGCCACCATACCTACCTATTATGGCATTTCCATAGCCATTCCGGGATATATTGCCATGCAACTTTCCACCGTTCCATTTTATTATGACACGTTCCATCATTGTTATATTGCTTTGCATGATCATGTAGTTGACATAGTATTTGTGGCAAAGCCACCGTTCATAATTTTTATACATTTCACTCTTGAGTCCTTGCACATCCCAGTACACCGCCGGAGGCATTCATATAGAGTCATATTTTGTTCTAAGTATCGAGTTGTAATTTTTGAGTTGTAAGTAAATAAAAGTGTGATGATCTTCATTATTAGAGCATTGTCCCATGTGAGGAAAAAAATAAAAGAGGCCAACGAAGCCCACAAATAAAATAAAAGAGGCCAAAGAAGCCCACCAAAAAAAGAGAGAGAGAAAAGAGAGAAGGGGCAATGTTACTATCCTTTTTCCACACTTGTGCTTCAAAGTAGCACTATGATCTTCATGATAGAGAGTCTCCTATGTTATCACTTTCATATACTAGTGGGAATTTTTCATTATAGAACTTGGCTTGTATATTCCAATGATGGGCTTCCTCAAATTGCCCTAGGTCTTCGTGAGCAAGCAAGTTGGATGCACACCCACTTAGTTTCTTTTTGAGCTTTCATAAACTTATAGCTCTAGTGCATCCGTTGCATGGCAATCCCTACTCACTCACATTGATATCTATTGATGGGCATCTCCATAGCCCGTTGATACGCCTAGTTGATGTGAGACTATCTCCTTCTTTTTGTCTTCTCCACAACCACCATATTCTATTCCACCTATATTGCTATGTCCATGGCTCACGCTCATGTATTGCGTGAAAGTTGAAAAGGTTTGAGAACATCAAAAGTATGAAACAATTGCTTGGCTTGTCATAGGGGTTGTGCATGATTTGAATACTTTGTGTGGTGAAGATGGAGCATAGCCAGACTATATGATTTTGTAGGGATAACTTTCTTTGGCCATGTTATTTTGAGAAGACATGATTGCTTTATTAGTATGCTTGAAGTATTATTGTTTTTATGTCAATATTAAACTTCTGTTTTGAATCTTATGGATCTGAACATTCATGCCACAATAAAGAAAATTACATGGATAAGTATGTTAGGTAGCATTCCACATCAAAAATTCTGTTTTTATCATTTACCTACTCGAGGACGAGCAGGAATTAAGCTTGGGGATGTTTGATACGTCTCCAACGTATCTATAATTTTTGATTGTTCCATGCTATTATATTATATGTTTTGGATGTTTTATATGCACTAATATGCTATTTAATATTATTTTTGGGACTAACCTATTAACCTAGAGCCCAGTGCCAGTTTATGTTTTTCCTTGTTTTTGAGCTTCGCAGAAAAGGAATACCAAACGGAGTCCAAACGGAATAAAACTTCACGATGATTTTTCTTGGACCAGAAGACACCCAGGGGACTTGGAGTCCAAGTCAGAAGAGCCGCGAGGCGGCGACAAGGGTGGAGGGCGCGCCCTAGGGGGGGCGCCCCTGCCTTGTGGGCCCCTCGGGACTCCTCTAACCTAGCCCTTCCTCCTATATATTCACATATATTCCAAAACCACCAAAGAAATCCACGAAAACACTTTTCCACCGCCGCAACCTTCTGTTCCCGTGAGATCCCATCTTGGGGCCTTTTCCGGCATCCTGCCGGAGGGGGAATCGATCACGAAGGGCTTCTACATCAACTCCATTGCCCTTCCGATGATGCGTGAGTAGTTTACCTCAGACCTACGGGTCCATAGCTAGTAGCTAGATGGCTTCTTCTCTCTCTCTGATTCTCAATACAACGTTCTCCTTGATGTTCTTGGAGATCTATCCGATGTAATCTTCTTTTGCGGTGTGTTTGTCGAGATCCGATGAATTGTGGATTTATGATCAGCTTATCTATGAATATTATTTGAATCTTCTCTGAATTCTTTTATGCATGATTTAATATCTTTGTATTTCTCTTCGAATTATCGGTTTGGTTTGGCCAACTAGATTGGTTTTTCTTGCAATGGGAGAGGTGCTTAGCTTTGGGTTCAATCTTGCGGTGTCCTCACCCAGTGACAGTAGGGGTAGCGAGGCACGTATTGTATTGTTGCCATCGAGGATAAAAAGATGGGGGTTTCATCATATTGCTTGAGTTAATTCCTCTACATCATGTCATCTTACTTAAGGCGTTACTCTGTTCTTTATGAACTTAATACTCTAGATGCATGCTGGATAGCGGTCGATGTGTGGAGTAATAGTAGTAGATGCAGGCAGGAGTCGGTCTACTTGACACGGACGTGATGCCTATATGCATAATCATTGCCTTGGATATCGTCATAACTTTGCGCTTTTCTATCAATTGCTCGACAGTAATTTGTTCACCCACCGTATTATTTGCCTTCATGAGAGAAGCCTCTAGTGAAACCTATGGCCCCCGGGTCTATTTTCCATCATATTACTTCTATTTTCCATCATATTACTCTCTGATCTACTATTTTCCATCATATTACTTTCCGATCTACTATTTTGCAATCTTTTATTTTTAGATCTATATACCAAAAACCCCCAGAAAATATTTTATCTTTTATCTATCTCTATCAGATCTCACTTTTGCAATTGACCGTGACGGGATTGACAACCCCTTTATCGCGTTGGGTGCAAGTGTTTGATTGTTTGTGCAGGTGTTGGTGATTTGTGAGTTCTTCTCCTACTGGATTGATACCTTGGTTCTTAACTGAGGGAAATACTTACCTCTACTGTGCTGCATCACCCTTTCCTCTTCAAGGGAAAAACCTACGCAAGCTCAAGAAGTAGCAATGACCTTCTCGAAAAACTTGTCCTTCGGAGCGCTCGGGGACGTCATAGCGATCTAGATCTGCCAGAAAAACATCTCGAAACAAGAACAAAGAATTTTGTCGTGGTACAGTGGTCAAAACCTCCGGGAGATTATATAATGAATTTTTACCGACCAAAAGAAGTGTACTGCAAGAAAACGGAGTCCGGAGGGCACACGAGGTGGCCACAAGTCTGCGAGGCGCGCCTAGGGGGGTAGGGCGCGCCCCCAAGGCTTGTCGCCTCCTCGTGCAATTTTCGGACTACTTTTTATTTTCCTAAATTTTTAAATATTTCAAAACGGAGTAAAATTGCCATTGGAAAAGTTTTGGAGTCGGTTTAGTTACCTCACCACATACCTATTCCTTTTCGGAGTCTGGAACGTTCTGGTAGGTTTCCCTTATGTTCTCCTCCGGTGTTATGGTATTAATAATATTTGTTTCAACATTTATGGGAGTACCTGAGATATAATGTTTGATTCTTTGCCCGTTTACCACCTTCGGGTTATTGCCTTCGGTGTTATTAATCTTGATGGCACCGGAACGATAAACCTCCTCGACAATGTAAGGCCCTTCCCATTTAGAGAGAAGTTTTCCTGCAAAAAATCTTAAACGAGAATTGTATAGCAAGACATGGTCACCTAGATTGAACTCACGCTTTTGTATCCTTTTGTCATGCCATATTTTAACTTTTTCTTTAAACAACTTGGCATTTTCATAGGCTTGGGTTCTCCATTCATCAAGCGAGCTAATGTCAAATAACCTCTTCTTACCAGCAAGTTTGAAATCATAGTTGAGCTCTTTAATTGCCCAATAAGCTTTATGTTCTAGTTCTAGAGGTAAGTGACATGCTTTTCCATAAACCATTTTATATGGAGACATACCCATAGGGTTCTTATATGCAGTTCTATAAGCCCATAGTGCATCATCAAGTTTCTTGGACCAATTCTTTCTAGATCTATTAACAGTCTTTTGCAATATCAATTTTATTTCTCTATTACTCAATTCCACTTGACCACTAGACTGAGGATGATATGGAGATGCAATTCTATGGTTGACATCATATTTAGCAAGCAATTAACGGAAAGCACCATGAATAAAGTGTGAACCACCATCAGTCATTAAATATCTAGGGACACCAAACCTCGAAAAAATAACTTCTTTAAGCATTTTAATAGAAGTGTTATGATCAACACTACTAGTTGGAATAGCTTCTACCCACTTTGTAATGTAATCAACAACAACTAAAATATGTGTATACCCATTAGAGGAAGGAAAAGGTCCCATATAATCAAAACCCCAAACATCAAATTGTTCAATAACAAGTGAATAATTCATAGGCATTTCCTGACGTGTACTAATGTTACCAATTCTTTGACATTCATCACAAGACAAGACAAACTTACGAGCATCTTTGAAGATAGTAGGCCAATAAAAACCAGATTGTAATACTGATGTCTACTACGCAACCTTTCTTCTTGTAGACTTGTGTTGGGCCTCCAAGCGCAGAGTTTTGTAGGACAGTAGCAAATTTCCGTCAAGTGGATGACCTAAGGTTTATCAATCCGTGGGAGGCGTAGGATGAAGATGGTCTCTCTCAAACAACCCTGCAGCCAAATAACAAAGAGTCTCTTGTGTCCCCAACACACCCAATACAATGGTAAATTGTATAGGTGCACTAGTTCGGCGAAGAGATGGTGATACAAGTGTAATATGGATGGTAGACATAGGTTTTTGTAATCTGAAAATATAAAAACAGCAAGGTAACTAGTAACAAAAGTGAGCGAAAACAGTATTGCAATGCTTGGAAACAAGGCCTAGGGTTCATACTTTCACCAGTGCAAATTCTCTCAACAATGATAACATAATTTGATCATATAACAATCCCTCAACGTGCAACAAAGAATCACTCCAAAGTTTCTATCGGAGAACATAGGATGAAAACGTGCATCAACCCCTATGCATAGATTACCCCAATGTCACCTCGGGAATCCGTGAGTTGAGTGCCAAAACATACATCAAGTGAATCAATAGAACATCCCATTGTCACCACAGATATCCCATCGCAAGACATACATCAAGTGTTCTCAAATCCAATATTCAATCCAACATAACGAAACCTCAAAGAGCAAGACTCAATTCATCACAAGAAGGTAGAGGGGGAAGAACACCATATGATCCAACTATAATAACAAAGCTCGCGGTACATCAAGATCGTGCCAAATCAAGAACACGAGAGAGAGATCAAACACATAGCTACTGGTACATACCCTCAACCCCGAGGGTGAACTACTCCCTCCTCGTCATGGAGATCATCGGGATGATGGAGATGGCCTCCGGTGATGATTTCCCCCTCCGGCAGCGTGCCGGAACGGGCTCCCAATTGGTTTTTCATGGCTACAAAGGCTTGCGGCGGCGGAACTTCCGATCTAGGGTTCTTTTCGGAGGTTTCTATATTTATAGGAATTTTTGGCGTCGGAAACAAGTCAGGGGGTACCCGAGGGGCCCACAAGCTGTGGGGGCATGCCCTAGGGGGGGCCCTAGGCTTGTGGCCGCCTCGGGACTCTTCTGGCCCAACTCGGATGCTCCGTGGGTCTCTTCTGGTCCATAAAAAATCAACATAAATTTTCAGCTCGTTTGGACTCCGTTTGATATTCCTTTTCTATAAAACTCAAAAACAAGGAAAAAAACAGAAAACTGACATTGGGCTCTAGGTTAATAGGTTAGTCTCAAAAATAATATAAAATAGCATATTAATGCATATAAAACATCCAAAACAGATAATATAATAGCATGGAACAATAAAAAATTATAGATACGTTGGAGACGTATCAAATACCTTGTGTGCAGTTCTATCTCCAGCATGGTGTCCTCCATAAGCCTCGGAGTGACACTTGCGTAGGATTTGTTCCTATTCATGCTCAGGTACACAACGTCTAATAACACCATCTACTCCTTCTTTATAAAGGTGTGGGTCATCCCAGAAGTAATGTCTTAAATCATGGAAAAACTTTTTCTTTTGTTGGTATGTGAAGCTAGGTGGTATAAATTTAGCAACAATATAATTGGCATAATCAGCATACCATGGAGTACTACGAGAAGCATTTATGACAGCTAATTATTTATCAGGAAAGCTATCATCAATAGGTAGTGGGTCATCAAGAACATTTTCTAACCTAGACGAGTTGTCTGCTATGGGGTTCTCAGCTCCCTTTCTATCAATAATATGCAAATCAAATTCTTGTAGCAAGAGAACCCATCTAATAAGTCTAGGTTTAGCATCTTTCTTTTCCATAAGATATTTAATAGCAGCATGATCGGTGTGAACAGTTACTTTGGAATCAACAATATAAGGTCTGAACTTATCACATGCAAATACAACTGCTAAAAATTCTTTTTCAGTAGTAGCATAATTTCTTTGAGCACTGTCTAGAGTTTTACTAGCATAATGGATAACATTTAATTTCTTATCGACTCTTTGTCCTAGAACAGCACCAACAGCATAATCACTAGCATCACACATAATTTCAAAGGGTAGATTCCAATCAGGTGGTTGAACAATAGGTGCAAAAATTAAGGCTTTCTTAAGTATTTCAAAGGCTTCTACACAATCATCATAAAAAACAAATGGAACATCTTTTTGCAAGAGATTAGTGAGAGGCCTAGAAATTTTAGAGAAGTCTTTAATAAATCTCCTATAGAAACCAGCATGACCAAGGGAACTTCTTATACCTTTGATATCTTTAGGACACGGCATTTTTTCAATAGCATCAACTTTAGCCTTATCAACTTCAATACCTCTTTCAGAGATTTTATGCCCCAAGACAATATCTTCATTAACCATAAAGTGGCACTTCTCCCAATTCAAGACAAGATTAGTTTCTTCACATCTCTGCAAAACTCGATCAAGGTTGCTTAAGCAATCATCAAAAGAAGTTCCGTAAACAGAGAAATCATCCATGAAAACCTCAATAATCTTTTCACAAAAGTTAGAGAATATAGCAGTCATACATCTTTGAAAAGTAGCATGTGTATTGCATAAACCAAAAGGCATACGTCTATAAGCAAAGGTACCAAAAGGGCAAGTAAAAGTAGTTTTTTCTTGATCCTCTTGTGACACAGGTATTTGAGAGAAACCAGAATAACCATCTAGAAAGCAAAAGTGTGTATGTTTGGATAATCTTTATAGCATTTGATCAATAAAAGGTAGAGGGTAATGACCTTTCCTAATAGCTTTCCTAATATCTATAGCCTGTAACAATTCTTTGTGGAATCAATTCATTTTTATCATTAGGAACAACGGTAATACCTCCCTTCTTAGGGACACAATGAACAGGACTTACCCATCTACTATCAGCAACATGATAAGGTATACCTGCTTCCAGAAGCTTTAATATTTCATTTCTTTCCACTTCCTTCATCTTAGGATTTAACCTTCGTTGGTGATCAACAACTGGTTTAGCATCGGGCTCCATATTAATTTTATGCTGACATAGAGTGGGACTAATGCCCTTAAGATCATCCAGAGTATATCCAATAGCTGCACGGTGCTTCTTCAGAGTTTTCAATAATTTCTTTTCTTCATGCTCTGAAAGTTTAGCACTAATAATAACAGGATATATTTTCTTTTCATCAAGATAAGCATACTTCAATGTATCAGGTAATTGTTTAAGATCGAACACATGATCACTCTTGGATGGTAGAGGATCTCCAAGAGTCTCAATAGGCAAATTGTGTTTCAAAACAGGCATCTGTTTAAAGAATATTTCATCTTATTCCTTTCTTTCTTTCATAAACATATCATTTTCATGGTCTAGCAAATATTGTTCTAAAGGATTAGTAGGAGGCACAACAATAGAGGCAAGATCAATAATTTCATCTTTACTAGGCAATTCTTTATCATGGGGTTGTCTACGAAATTTGAAGAAATTAAAGTCATGAGACACATCCCCAAAGCTTACACTAACATTTTCTTTCTCACAATCTATTTTAGCATTGACAGTGTTCAAGAAAGGTCTACCAAATATAATGGGACAAAAATAATCTTGTGGGGAACCAAGAACAAGAAAATCAGTAGGGTATTTTATTTTCCCACACAAGACTTCAACGTCTCTAACAATCCCAATTGGTGATATAGTGTCTCTATTGGCAAGCTTAATAGTAACATCAATATCTTCTATTTCAGCAGGTGCAATATCATTCATAATTTCTTGATATAAAGTAAAGGGAATTGCACTCACACTAGCACCAAAATCACATAAGCCATGATAACAATGATCTCCTATTTTAACAAAAACAACAGGCATGCCAACAACAGGTCTATGTTTATCTTTATCACCGGGTTTGGCAATTCTAGCAGCTTCATCACAGAAATAAATGACATGCCCATCAATATTATCGACCAAGAGATCTTTAACCATAGCAATACTAGGTTCAACTTTAATTTGTTCAGGGGGTGTAGGCGTTCTAGTATAACTCTTACGAACCACAATTGAAGCTTTAGCATGATCCTTTATCCTAACAGGGAAATGTGGTTTTTCCATATAAGCAGTAGGAATAACAGGATCAACACTATAAGTAATAATTTCTTATTCAACTTTAATAGGTTCAACTACTTTTACTTCAATGGGAGGATGATATTTAAACCACTTCTCCTTAGGGAGATCAACATGAGTAGCAAATGATTCACAGAAAGAAGCTACTATCTCAGAGTCAAGTCCATATTTAGTGCTAAATTCACGAAAAGCATCGGTATCCATAAAAGATTTAACACAATCAAACTTAAGGTTTATACCTGACTCCTTACCTTCATCGAGCTCCCAATCTTCAGAGTTGTGTTTAATTCTTTCCAATAAATCCCATTTGAATGCAATAGTCTTCTTAATAAAAGAACCAGTACAAGAAGTATCGAGCATGGATTGATTATTACGAGAAAGCTGAGCATAATAGTTCTGAATCATAATTTCTCTTGAGAGCACATGATTGGGGCATGAACATAACATTGACTTAAGCCTCCCCCAAGCTTGAGCGATATTTTCTCCTTCACGAGGCCAAAAATTATATATATAATTTCGATCACGATGAACCAGATGCATAGGATAAAACTTCTGATGAAATTCCAATTTCAATCGGTTGTAGTTCCAAGCTCCAATATCAACACATAGCCTATACCATGTCAATGCCTTTCCCTTTAAAGATAAAGGGAAGACCTTCTTCTTGATATCATCCTCGGGCAAAGCTGCAAGCTTAAATAATCCACAAACTTCATCCACATAGATTAGATGCATATCAGGATGTAGTGTTCCATCTCCTGCATAAGGATTAGCTAGCAGTTTCTCTATCATACCCGAAGGAATTTCATAATAAATATTTTCAGTAGGTGCACTAGGTTGAGGAGCAACTCTTTGTTCTTCTGGTCAGGGTGAAGATACCCCGAACAAGCCCCTCAAAGGATTATTTTCCATAGCAACAAGTGACAGTAAATTTCAGCACACTACATAAATTTTTCCTTACCAAATTCCACTCACCAAAGGCGCTTCACTCCCCGGCAACGGCGCCAGAAAAGAGTCTTTATGACCCACAAGTATAGGAGATCTATCGTAGTCCTTTTGATAAGTACGAGTGTCAAACTCAACGAGGAGCAGAAGGAAATGACAAGCGGTTTTCAGCAAGGTATTCTCTGCAAGCACTGAAATTATTGGTAACAGATAGTTTTGTGATAAGATAATTCGTAACGGGTAACAAGTACAAGTGTAACTAAAGTGCAGCAAGGTAGCCCAATCCTTTTTGTAGCAAAGGATAAGCCTAGACGAACTCTTACATAAAGCAAAGCGCTCCCGAGGACACATGGGAATTACTGTCAAATTAGTTTCATCATGCTCATATGATTCGCGTTCATTACTTTGATACTTTGATATATGGGTGGAACGGTGCTTGGGTGCTGTTCTTACTTGGACAAGCCTCCCACTTATGATTAACCCCTCTCGCAAGCATCCGCAACTACAAAAGAAGAATTAAGATAAATCTAACCATAGCATGAAACATATGGATCCAAATCAGCCCCTTACGAAGCAACGCATAAACTAGGGTTTAAGCTTCTGTCACTCTAGCAACCCATCATCTACTTATTACTTCCCAATGCCTTCCCCTAGGCCCAAATCATGGTGAAGTGTCATGTAGTCAACGTTCACATAACACCACTAGAGGAAAGACAACATACATCTCATCAAAATATCGAACGAATACCAAATTCACAAGATTACTTATAACAAGACTTCTCCCATGTCCTTAGGAACAAACGTAACTACTCACAAAGCATATTCATGTTCAAGATCAGAGGGGTAATAAATATCATTAAGGATCTGAACACATGATCTTCCACCGAATAAACCAACTAGCATCAACTACAAGGAGCAATCAACACTACTAGCAACCCACAGGTACCAATATGAGGTTTTGAGACAAAGATCGGATACAAGAGATGAACTAGGGTTTGAGAGGAGATGGTGCTGGTGAACATTTTGATGGAGATTGACCCCCTCTCGATGAGAGGATCGTTGGTGATGACGATGGCTTCGATTTCCCCCTCCGGGAAGGAAGTTTCCCCGACAGAACAGCTCCGCCGGAGCCCTAGATTGCTTCTGCCCAGGTTCCGCCTCGAGACGACGACGCTTCGTCCCGAAATCTTCCTTCTGATTTTTTTCGGGTCAAAACCCTCCATATAACAAAAGATGGGCATAGGGGACCTGACAGGGCCCCCACAAGCCCTAGGGGCTCGCCCAGGGGGGGTAGGGCGCGCCCCCCAGGCTTGTGGCCACCTGGTGGGTCCCCCTCTAGTATTTCTTCGCCCAATATTTTTTATATATTCCAAAATAATTCTTTGTAAATTTTTAGGACTTTTGGAGTTATGCAGAATAGGTCTCTCATATTTGCTCTTTTCCGGTCCAGAATTCCAGCTGCCGGCATTCTCCCTCTTTGTGTAAACCTTGTAAAATAAGAGAGAAAAGGCATAAGTATTGTACCAAAATATGTAATAACAGGCCATAATGCAATAAATATCAATATAAAAGCATGTTGCAAAATGGACGTATCAAGCACTCAAATCCACCGGATTCTAGGCCAACATTTTGGTATATGTTGAGTGCATGCTTTGGCTACAAAATTCAATGGGCAAAGCTCAAACAAGTGATTCAAAGTCGAAGCAAAGATCACCGGAGCACATGAAGCAAAAGGAAAGAATTGTATCTCCCAGACGTTCGAACAGGTGGTAGGTGTGACCGGTGGAGTGGCCGTGATTGGGGAGAACATGGTCGGTCGGAGGCGGAGGAGGAGCCCGGCCTCTTACCGCGATCGCCTTCTTGCTCGGGGGCTTCGCCGGCGCATCGGCCGGGCCAGTGGAGGCAGACTTCTTCATGCAGACGACGGCCTTGACGGGAGGAACCGGAGTGGGGTCGAAAGAAGGTTGTGCCGCGCTGGCTGAGCCCCCTTGTGAGGGAGTCCCAGATTAAGGGGTCCTCGGGCGTCCGGGTTATGTGACATGGGCCGGACTGATGGGCCGTGAAGATATACGATAGAAGGCCTTTCCCCGTGTCTGGATGGGACTCTCCTTTGCGTGGATGGCAAGATTGGCATCCGGATGTGTAATTTCCTTCCTCTGTAAACCGACTCTGTACAACCCTAGCCCCCTTCGGTGTCTATATAAACCGGAGGGTTTAGTCCGTAGAGGCTATCATAACTCTCATAGGCTAGACATCTAGGGTTTAGCCATTACGATCTCGAGGTAGATCAACTCTTGTAACCCCTATACTCATCAAATACAATCAAGCAGGACGTAGGGTTTTACCTCCATTAAGAGGGCCCGAACCTGGGTAAACATCGTGTTCCCTTTGTCCCTTGTTACCTTCGATCCTCATACGCACAGTTCGGGACCCCCTACCCGAGATCGGCCAGTTTTGACACCGACATTGGTGCTTTCATTGAGAGTTCCTCTGTGTCATCGACGGAAGGATCGATGGCTCGCCTTGTCATCAATGACAACATCACCTCTGGAGGAGCCCTAGTTCCGGGACAGATCCTCCAACTCGGCGGTTTTACCATGGGCGCCCGCTCGGCCGTTAAGCCAAAGGTGGCCCCCCAAATCGCCAAACATCATCTCCGCATCAGCCTCGAACACTCTGAAAAGATGGATCCGGCAGATGTCTCGTCCTTGAATGAACTGCTAGATCACATCGCCACCCTGGGGGTCGCAATAGACTATGATCGGATTGGGCTTAAACCCGATCAGAGGGAAATCAAGTCCCCGCCGATCACCCATCTGGTAGCGATCATGGAGGAACAAGCCGAGAATACTTCTCCCCCTAAGTTGATAACAAGCTATGTTTGGATTTCTGAGCCCTGCGAGCCGGATACCCATCTTCGGGAAGAGACCACAGGTCCTCCGAACATAGAATCAGGCGTTGAGCCCGAAACTCACCAGGACCCTCCTGATCCTGGACTAGTGACCTCGGAGATTCTTCAAACTCCGGATCCAATAGCGGGTCGGGGTTCGGATTTTAGGCCACCCACCCACCACAAGCAGTATTCCCCAAGCAATTCAGGTCCTCCAGATGTATGTGACCTAATGTATGTACGACAGCAACCTCAGGAAACGGTCCATCACTTCTGGGCCAGATTCCTCCTTGTTAAAAACAAGATTAAAGATTGCTGCGACAAGGACGCGATTTCAGTTTTCTGCCGCAACTGTACGGACGAGGGAATCCTCAATGCCCTCAACCGCCGCCGCATACTGCACTTTGCAGATTTGGCACATATAGTACAGAAGTACTGCGCAATGGAAAGCGCCTGGAAAGCCCAGACAGCCCAGTGGGAACCTCCCACCTTTAAGCAGCCCACTGGACGGGCAAAAAGGATGCACCCTTATGGGACACCCGATCATCATCTCATTGACAAGAAAATCAAACCCTTCACGGGACATAGAATTGTCCTTGATGAATTGCTCGGCAAGCCCTGTCAGATACACACGATGCCGAATACCAAACCAACACATATCCTTCGGGCATGTTGGGTACTCCGGCAGGTGGCTAAGAGCGGCGAGGCCATCATCACCAACACCACCCCGGAGAAGCACTCTTCGGAGGATGACGACCTCAATGTCTTTACGGTCTTCGAGACCTTTTCTTCAAATAATCGGCGCAAAAGGGCGCTCCACGACCTCGCCGAAGTTAACCAAGTAGCCGCACTAAATCCTTGGAATGATATGGCAATAACTTTCACCGCCGACGACGAACCAAGGGCCAGATCAGTCCGAGCACCTGCCGCCTTGGTCTTAAACCCAATTATAGACGGCTTTCGACTCACCAAGGTGCTCATGGACGGTGGCAGCGGACTAAACCTCATCTACGAAGACACGCTCAATAAAATGCAAATGGACAAGAGTCACATCGAGCAAAGCATCACCACCTTTTGAGGGATTATCCCCAGTCGTGAAGCACGATGTTTGGGGAAAATTAAACTTGATGTAGTATTTGGTACGCCGGAGAACTACAGGTCCGAAGAGTTGCTCTTCCACGTGGCACCTTTCAATAGCGGATATCACACCTTGTTGGGGCGAGATGCCTTCACACGCTTCCAAGCCATACCCCATTACGGGTATATGAAGCTCAAAATGCCAGGGCCCAACGGAGTTATCACCATCACCAGTGATCCGGATATAGCGCTTCACGCCGAAAACAAAACGGCATCCTTGGCCCTCGAGGCACTATCTGAAGCCCTAGCGGCCGAGGAGAAAACTACTCTGCGTTCCACAGTGGACAAAGATGATGTAATCCTCGATAAGAGGCCCAAGTCCACTTCTTTCAAACCAGCAGACGAAATAGTAAAATGTCAAGTACACCCGACGGATCCCAACAAGACAGCCTCCATTGGAGCACAGCTGGATCCAACAATCGACGCCGCACTAAGAGCGTTCCTGCGCGAAAATTGGGATATATTCGCCTGGCACCTTTCGGACATGCCCGGGATCCCACGCAGACGGGCCGAACATAGCCTCAATATTATAAAGGGGTTCAAACCAGTCAAGCAAACGCTGCGGCGATTTTTCGAACCCAAACGACAAGCTATGGGGGAGGAGCTAGCTAAACTTCTTGAAGCAGGGTTCACCAGGGAGATTAAACACCCGGATTGGCTAGCAAACCTGGTCATGGTACGGAAGAAGGATAAATCCTGGCGCCTTTGCGTCGATTTCAAAGACCTCAATAAAGCCTGCCCTAAGGACCCCTTCCCGCTGCCCCGCATTGACCAAATCATTGACGCGACTGCAGGACACGATTCATTGTGTTTCCTCGACGCATACTCCGGATACCATCAAATTAAGATGAAGGAGTCCGACCAGCCCGCAACGGCATTCATTACCCCGTATGGGCCTTTCTGCTTCAACACCATGCCGTTCGGACTCAAAAACGCTGGTGCCACTTACCAATGCATGATTCAAACATGTCTGGAGAAACAAATTGGCAAGACAGTGGAGGCATACGTAGATGATGTAGTCATCAAGACTAAACATGTCAAATCATTGGTGGACGATCTACGCCTCACATTCGACAACCTCCGAACATATGACATACGGCTCAATCCAAAAAAATGAGTCTTCGGCGTTCCAGCCGGAAAACTACTCGGGTTCATCGTTTCCAATAGAGGAATCGAAGCAAACACAGCCAAAATCCGAGCCCTGTCACAATTGGCAACCCCAACAGACCTAAAGCAGGTCCAAAAACTAGCTGGGTGCGTGGCAGCTTTGAGCCGCTTTATCTCTAGATTGGGAGAAAAGGCACTGCCACTTTATCGCCCACTCCGACGAACCGACCACTTCGAATGGACGGATGCGGCAACAGCCGGATTGGAAGAAATAAAAACTTTGTTAGCAAGCAACCCAATCCTCACCGCACCAAACGTCGGCGAACCTATGTTGCTCTACATATCTGCAACTCACCAGGTGGTGAGCGCGGTGCTCGTCGTCGAACGAGAGGAAGAGGGACATAAATTCCCACTCCAAAATCCAGTATACTATGTATCGGCGGTCCTTACACCGTGCAAATCTCGATACCCACACTACCAAAAGATAGCGTATGCGGTCTTCATGGCATCCCGGAAGTTGCGGCACTACTTTCAAGAGTGTTCGATCACAGTAGCATCCGAAGTACCACTCAATGATATCATAAATAATCGGGACGCCACCGGCCGCATAGCCAAATGGGCCATTGAGCTCTTACCGTTTGAAATAACATACAAACCACGCCGAGCTATTAAATCTCAGGTGTTGGCCGACTTCGTCGCCGAATGGACGGAAGCCGAACTCCCTAAAGAATACAGCACATACTCCCACTGGGTAATGTACTTCGATGGCTCCAAAATGTTAGCCGGGTTGGGAGCCGGTGTCATCTTAACTTCCCCTACTGGGGACACAGTCCGCTATATATTGCAAATAATGTACACGGACTCCAACAACGCAGCCGAATACGAGGCACTACTGCACGGTCTTCGGATAGCTGTTTCTATGGGCATTCAACGCCTAGAGGTGCGTGGGGATTCGAACCTCACAATATCCCAAATAAATGGAGATTTCGATGCAAAGGATCCAAAGATGACAGCATACCGCGACGCCGTACTCAAAATATCAGCTCGATTTGAGGGGCTCAAGTTTCATCACGTCGCTCGAGACAGTAATCAGGCAGCGGCCATCCTTGCTTGAATGGGTGCTAAACGCGACCCCGTCCCATCTAACACCTTTGTGGAAAGGCTCTTCAAGACATCCGTGGTATGGCAGGACAAGAGTGGCAACACTAGTCCGGAGCCAATCATACCCTCAGATGCCGAACACAATTCTGATATCATCGGGGGCTCGGGCACCGAAATGACACCTTCCGCCCATGTAATCATGGCTGTCATTGCTCCATGGACTGAACCCTTCCTGGCTGTAACACCCCCTTGTAATGGCCACAGTGATCAGCTGTTAATAATGCCATGTCATCATCATTTGCAGTGCCAAATCATTTGGGTTAATAATCCAATTCAAATTCAAAATCTGAAAATCAAATTAAATTCCAAAGTGCAAATTGAAGTTGATCAAACTCTGCTGGAGAAATGTTATTTAATTAGCAAATAATCCAGTGGTCATGGCAAAATCATAATCATTATTTTTGGAGTTAGCTAAGTGAGTGAAACAACCTGAAACAGCACTCAAAACAGACTATTTACATCTATTAAATTAATATCAAACTCAAATGGAATCCAAATTTGTCCAAACCACTTTTTGGTGAGATATAATATTGCATTGCAATATTTGGGCCAACTCCCACATTTTTCAAAAGTGCACAAGTGCCCTAAACATTTTGAAACAGAAAAGGATAAAAGAAAATGGAGAAGCTAAAACAGAAAATCAAAAGCGGGACACTGTGCACTGGGCCTTAGTGCACAGTGCCCCGAGTCGCGGCCCAGCAGGCCCACCTCGTCTCCCTCCTCCCCGTGTCGTCCCCGCCGTGGCCGCGCGCGCGCGCGCCAGTCGGCCGGCGACACCGCGGCGCCACCGACGCTACAGGGAGGAGGAGGAGATAAGGCCGGAGCCACTCGACCCCCCTGGCTTCCCCTGGCATTCCCTATCTCTCTCCCTCGCTCGCTCCGCCCGTCTTCCCCCTCAGATCCGGGAGCAGCCGGACGCGGCCGCCGCCGCTCGACGCCGTGCTCGCGGCTACCGGCCTCGCATCGCCTCGTCGAGATGTCCCTCGCCTCCGCCGTGGTCGACCGCGTCGCCTGAAGCTCTCTGGTGGAGCAGGGGAGCTCCACAGGCGTCGTTTTTCTCCGCCCCCTTTGCTTCGGTCGCCGGCGCCTCTCCGTCGATTCCCGGCGCAGCAGCTACTAAACCACTCGCCGGGCCTACGTGTGAGCCTGCACGGTGAGCTTCTCCCCTCCTCTCTCTCGCTGCGCCATAGGAACCGCCGTAGCTAGCCGCCACCGTGGTCGTGCTTTGGCCGCCGCCGACGAGCTCGTGCTCGTGGCCATGGCTGCTTCCGTGCTTGGCTAAGCACCGCGCTGTGCTCCTGGCAACCCCGGGAGTCGAACGCGCACTCGCACGTACCCCCTCGAGCCGCGCAGCCGCGATCCCGTCCAGACCCCGAACTCCGGCGCCGCCCGCGAGCTCACCGTCGACGGTTCCGGTAGATTCCGGCGACGAGACCACTCCCACGCGACGGGCGAGTCCCCTGGCTTTCGAACGCACCCAAGCCCGGCTCGAACCGAGCCCTATAGCTCGATTCCGGCCAACTCCGGCGACGCGCCGCCGTGCGATTTGGTCGCCGGCGACCAGCCGCCGGCCCCGCTGACGTGGCACAGGCGGGGCCCACCCCTGGGTCACTGACCCGTGGGCCCCAGGGGCCCGACCGGCCAGCTGACCGGTCAGCCCTGCTGACTGGACCGGCCCAGTCGCTGACACGTGGGCCCCACCTCCCTGATTAATTAGTTAAAACAAATTAGAAATAAAAATAAACTAATTAACCTAATGTCTCACTGACATGTGGGGTCCACCCCCTAATTAATCCTGGTAATTAAACTGAATCACTGATTAAAGAAATAGAGGCTGACATGTGGGTCCCACTGGACCCACATGTCAGGTTTGACTGGTCAACCGTCCTGTTGACTTGCTGACATCAGCAGCGCATCATGCTGACGTCATAATTCATTTTCTGTTAAATAAAATAATTCCAGAAATTCAAATAATCTTTAAAAATTAATAACTTTTAAACCGTAGCTCGGATCGAAAAAGTTAAAACATGAAAGTTGCTCAGAACGACGAGACGAGTCTGATCGTGCCGTCTGTTTCTCCATCGGAACCTCCTACGTAGAAGAACTCGTAACTCCGGACCCGAATCCGGCAGATGAATAGTGCACACACGTCGGATATTAAATCCTAGAATAATTCAAAAATTAACTAAAATGACTTAGATGCATATTCAGGCAACCCTGCACTGCATCATAGCATCACACGCACCGTGTTGCATTTGTTTGCATTATGTTTACCTGTTTCTTCCCCCTCTTCTCTCTCGGTAGCCCCCGACGTTGACGTAGCTCCCGAGGCAGACGCCGCACAGGAGTACGACTACGTCCCCGATGATACTACTGAAGACCTTGCCCTTGCCCCCGAGCAAACAGGCAAGCACCCCCATTTTGAGCATGCCTATATCGCCTACTCTTTTCTCTCTTATGCTTGCATTAGAACTGCTACTGCTACTGTTTTCCTATATCTGCTGCATAGCCTGATTATTGTACCCTGCTTTGTTACCTTACTGGTTATCCTAGACTGATTATTATAGGTTGGGTAGAGACACGACAGAGACCTCCACTTGATCCCGACTGCCCTGCTGGATATCAGAAGACCCGATCATCGGGATTGAGGACCAGACCCTGGCACCGCACATCACTACCCCTTAGTTGCCGACACTGCTGGGTTACCGTCGAGTGCCGAGGGTGATACCTCATTAGCACTTCTGATGTTAACCTTGTAGGTTAGTTACTCGGTCGTGGTAAGCGAGGGTGATTCCTCCTACACCACCCCCGATAACGACATCGTCGCGCAACCTCTCAAGTGTGGACCTCGAGGGTGATTCCTCCTTCGTTCACCTTGATGATAACATCGAGCGGGAATTCCATCGAGGGTGATTCCTCAGGGTTCCCTTCGGTGTCAGACACACCGTTACCTTGGATATTATGACTTGCACTAAACTATGATACTAAAGACGGGTCGGCCCTGAGGGGTACCCGCGCGAGCTTATTGCGAAGTGATGTGGAGTCGGGTTGACCTGGATGGTGCCCGCGAGATAACTACGAGGCGTGGCCGGGCATTCTTAGCCCTTGCCACAAGTCCTCGAGACGGGGCGACGGGGTCACATCGATCGTGAGTCTCTGCTCGTTTCCGCGCGCTCCTAATCCACTACGGTTTGGATATTTGATCCGAGGGGCCTCTGGCCCGATAGCACTAACCATCACGTGGGCATAGTATGGGCGTTCTGCGTCGTACACATCAGCCGAAGCTTGTTTGACGTCAGTAAGGAGCGGCGCACGCCGAGTTGGACTGGTAACGCAACTGCGCTTGTATAAGGGGTTGCTAGGTCTGCTCTCGGTGGCCCCGTAACGTGCAGGAGTTCCCGGGGCGATGGCCCAAGACCCCTGGGGGCATAGGTTTAGTCCGGCGTGCTGACCTCTCTTATAAGCCTAGGTCGGGTTGCGGCGTGTTGCTTAGCCGAGGCCGGGCATGACCCAGAAAAGTGTGTCCGGCCAGAGTTAAGTGAGCGTGGTGGGTAAGTTGGTGCACCCCTGCAGGGAAGAAACTTCTATCGATAGCCTGTCCTACGGTAACGGACACTCGGAGTTGTATCCCGATCGGTACAACTAGAACATGTGGTGAGAACTGGATAGTACGGCTCTGGGATTGCTTTCTCGCAGGGAGTCGAGAAAGGATCTCAGGTCGAGGTTGATGATATTACTACTACTACTTTACATTATGTTCATCTGCTCTCTCCTGATGCTGCAAGACTGTCGAAGCTTGTTGAAGATGCTAGTCTTCGATAGGACTAGGCTTTCCCCCTCTACTCTGGCATTTCTGCAGCCCAGTCCACATATACAGCCATTCCTTTGACAATGATGCATATGTAGTGTAGATCCTTGCTTGCTGAGTACTTCGGATGAGTACTCACGTTTGCTTTATTTTCTTTTTCCCCCATTTTCCATTTGATGCCACCAGACGACGGAGCCCCTAAGCCAGAAGCCCCAGCCGACGACCAGTACTACTATCCGCCTGGCGAGTACTACTACTACGAAGAGCCGTTCGACGACCAGGAGTAGGATCGGAGGGTCCAGGGCAGGAGGCCTACGCCTTTCGATCGTAGTTTTTATTTTTACCCCGCCTCTGTGAAGGCTTATCTCTCTCTCTGTAATATATCTGTACTCAGATATCTAATGCTTCCGCTGACGCTTGTATGCCATCGAGCTTGTATTCGAGCCCTCGAGGCCCTGGCTTGTAATATTAAGCTTGTATGACTTTATTTTTATGTTTTAGAGTTGTGTTGTGATATCTTCAAGTGAGTCCTTAGGCTTGATCGTGCGCATTTGCGTGTATGATTAGTGCACGATTAAGCCGGGGTCGTCACAGGTTGGTATCAGAGCCGACTGCCTCTAGGAATCCCCCTTTCCAATTCCTTGGCCGAAGTTGAGTCTAGTGGTCAAAAAATTGTTTTACTAACTTGGCTGTGTGGCTTACGGGCCCACGTCGCCAACTGGGTGGTATTAGGATCTTTTATTCCTCGTCTTTACTCTGGGATTCTAATCTCTCATCTATTCGGGTTTAATAAAATTTACTAACACCGACATTTAGGTTCTCATTAATTCTATCCACCCGGAGAACTGGATTCAGTGCGATTTCCCTGTCATTGATCTGATTAGTCTGATAATCATTTCCTTTCCATTGTTTTGTTTAACCTTTCCTTTTGAGATCGGTTATATTTCTCATTGTCTTACGACAATCCTGAACTTCTTATTTCAGATGGATCGACTGTTTCCCCCTCGTCCTACGACGCAGCTCGTGCTTCGCACCTGTGCTCGAGACGTCCCTGGGTTTCCAGCTGTTCTGATCGCCCTCTTGATCAGGCTGGGATACCGCTGGTGCCCCGAGTACATGGTCTATGAGGTTTATCGTGAGTTCAACCAGGAGCAGTACTATGCTGATGTTCGCATCTACGATCAGCAGGATAACTCTGACACTGAGCTTCACCGTTTTCACGGTATCGGCGTGACGATTGAGATGGCAGTCCATGATGCCGCCTACTCTGCTGTCGCACGTCTCCGAGGAGAGCACAGTGCTAACTTGGATGATACTGTGTTTCGGTACATTCCGTATGCACCTGTTGGAGATGCTACTGGATTTTACACAGCTATCTGTGCCCCGTACGAGCCTCGTCGCTATGATCAGCGAGTTCTGATCCACTACGCTCAGGCTTTGGATCGCACTGTTCGTGCACTTGCTGTTGAGTTGTTTGCCACTCGAGCACGCTACTACGAGGCTATGACACAGTTGCTACCAGCTGTTCGTGCAGGGATGCATCCGGAGTACATTCTTTACCCGAGCAGGACTGAGATGCCATCAGGGATCGTCTGGCCTGCTGTGGGAGGTCACACGCCTGCACGTGGACCTCTTCTTTCTTCTCGAGACCGAGTTCTGCATCAGAGTGCCCATGGAGCGCAGGATCCTTCTGCGACGAACGTCCATCGTCCGCACTTGCAGTTACCCCGTTTCAGTGGTTTTCTCCGACGTTGATGTAGCCTTTGCTATGTCCCGTTGTGTACTTTCTTACCGCGTGCCTGCGCGCCGCCTAGCATGTCTAGCTTTTCATTTGCGCCGTTATGCTGCCCGAATGTAACCGACTATGTATGGATCTCTATGTCTTAATGACTACTTTCAGCATCTGTGCACTACTTCAATAAATGTCGAGTTACATCATGTTTATTGCTAAACACTTGCATAAGCTATTGCTGAAATACCCCTGTTGAATTAGCAGGATGGCTGACAACAATCCACCACCGCCGCCACCACCTGATTATATGGCAGCGATGATGCAACAGTTTGAAATCAACCGCCAGTTTATGACGGGAATTATGCAGCAGTTTCCTCGTCCTGATGCTAATCAGCAGCCTTTCTCCATCACTTTGCCAGAATTTTGCGGCTCAGCCCATCCTTCTTCCGCAACACAGTCAACCCATTGGATGCCGATGACTGGCTGCGTGACATCTCCCATGAGATGGAGTCTGCTAGTGTCGCCGAAATTAACTATGTCACTTTTGCGACATATCTTCTTAAGGGTCCCGCAGCCCAATGGTGGGTCACTCACCGACAGGCTCTGCCGCCTGGTACTGTCGTCACTTGGGCAGAATTCAAGATTGCATTCCGTGCCCGCTACATTCCTCAAGCTGTCATAGCTCGGAAGAAGGCCGAGTTCCGTAGCCTTGTTCAGGGCAACAAGACCGTGGAAGTATATCAGCGCGAGTTTCTTGACTTATCTCGCTATGCTGAAGAAGACATTCCTACTGATGAGCGAAGACAGGAGAAGTTCCGTGAAGGACTGCATCATGACATACAGTTGGCACTGCTTGTCCAGGATTATCCTGATTTCGCCACCTTGGTGAATAAGGCCATCATGGTTGAAACTGCACTTAAGAAGCACAAGGAAGCGTCCAGACGCACCCGTGAGTCGGGCTCCTCTTCGGGCTCGTCTTCCCAGAAGCGACGCATCTGGTTCCCCAAAGGCATGTTCCGTTCAGCAGCTCCTGCGAACAGACCTTCTTATGCTGCACCACGTCTGCCACCTCCACCACCGAGACAGCCCCTGCCAGCTCCAGCACCTCGAGCTCCAGCACCTCGTCCTGACAGCGGACTATGCTTCAAGTGTGGCAAGCCAGGTCACCGTGCTAGAGATTGTTCTCAGAATCAGAATCAACTAGCTCTCCCTTCTGCTGGACGTGGAATGGGCCGTGGTATTCCTCAGCAGCGCAACAATAATGCCAGACCTTCTTACGGTCGTGGGCAGTACTACCACGTCAACATGTCTGAAGCTCCAGATCAACCAGATACTGTGATGGGTACACTTCTCGTTAATTCAGTACCAGCATCTGTTTTATTTGATTCAGGAGCATCGCATTCCTTCATGTCAGAACCTTTTGCACGCATGCATGACATTAAATGCGAATACATGAACACACCCTTATTGGTACACACCCCCGCGGGTGGTTGCCGAACCTTTATAGTTAGCTATAATGTTCCCGTTGAAATCGAAGAGTTGGAGTTCAGTGCGTCTCCCATTATTCTGAAATCGTCCAAGATTGACCTTATTCTGGGAATGGATTGGTTGAAGGCCCACTATGCCTCAATCAATTGTGCCACCAAAGTTGTTCACCTCTTGCACCCCTCGAATGAGATGGTGAATTACCATGCTCATATCACTCAGAACGCCGAGGCTCAAATTTATGCCTTGAATGCGTTGAATGCTTCTCCGCTTGATGGGATTGAGACTATCCCAGTTGTCTGTGACTTCCCGGATGTTTTTCCAGAAGAACTTCCAGGAATACCCCCTGCTAGAGCTGTCGAGTTCGTCATCGACTTGAAGCCTGGCACCACTCCTATTGCGAAGCGTCCTTACAAGATGCCTCCGCACCACCTCATCGAGCTTAAGGAGGAAATTGATAAATCTTTAAGGAAGGGTTTCATTCGCCCCAGTTCCTCTGCATGGGAAGCACCGTCTCTTTTCGTCAAGAAGAAAGATGGAACGAATAGGTTGGTCCAAGATTATCGTCCTATCAACCAGGCAACCATTCAGAATAAATATCCACTTCCCCGGATCAACGATTTATATGATCAACTCGCTGGATCTTCGGTGTTTTCTAAACTCGACTTGAGGTTGGGTTATCACCAGATCCGTGTTCGCGAAGAGGATATTCCGAAGACTGCATTCGTTACTCGTTATGGCTCTTACGAGTACACAGTCATGTCGTTTGGTTTAACAAACGCTCCAGCTACATTCTCCCGCCTAATGAATTACATATTCATGGATTACCTCGACAAATTCGTCGTGGTATATCTGGATGATATTCTGGTTTATTCGAAGAACAAAGAAGAACATGCTGAGCACCTTCGACTAGTTCTGGAGAGACTTCGAGAGCACCAATTATATGCCAAGTTCTCTAAATGCGAATTCTGGCTTCCTGAAGTGACCTACCTTGGACATGTGATTTCCAAGGACGGTATTGCCGTTAACCCGGAGCGTGTTCAGGCTATCCTTGACTGGACTCCTCCGAAGAATGTCAAGCAGGTCCGAAGCTTTCTCGGTCTAGCCAGCTATTGTCGCCGATTCGTCGAGAACTTCTCCAAGATCGCCAAGCCCCTGACTAATCTGCTCCACAAAGGCGTTAAGTTTGAGTGGACAGACAAGTGTCAGGAAAGTTTCCAAACCCTCAAGGACAAGCTCACTTCTGCTCCAGTGCTTGCTCCTCCTGATTCTCGCAAGGACTTTGTCATATATTGCGACGCCTCTCGTCAGGGATTAGGCTGCGTCCTAATGCAAGAGCGGAGAGTAATTGCATATGCTTCACGTCAATTGCGTCCACATGAAGAGAATTATCCAGTGCATGATCTTGAACTTGCAGCAGTGATGTATGCATTGAAGTTATGGCGACACTACCTTCTGGGTAATCGATGTGAAATTTATACCGATCACCAAAGTCTGAAATACTTATTCACTCAACCGGATCTTAATCTCCGACAACAACGATGGTTAGAAGCTATTGCGGATTATGACTGCGGTATTTCTTATACCCCGGGCAAAGCTAATGTAATGGCCGATGCCCTGAGTCGCAAGTCATATTGCAACAACCTCATGGTTAGGCAAGCTCAACCTCGTCTTCACGCAGAACTGACTCAGCTGAATCTGCGAATTCTTCCCCAGGGTCCTCTTAATAACCTTGTGGTACAGCCAGACCTTCTGAAGGCTGTTAAAGAAGCGCAAGCCAAAGATGCTGAAATTGACTTGATGAAGAAGGAGCTTCACCTTGCTAAGTATCGGGATTTCTCAGTTGCTGAAGATGGTACATTATATTTCAGAGACCGCATCGTAGTACCTCGCTTCGAGCTGATGACTGACAAAGTCATGAAGGAGGCCCATGATACACCGCTGTCTATCCATCCGGGTAGTACCAAAATGTATCGAGATCTTCGTCAAAGGTACTGGTGGTCTAGGATGAAGCAGGATATTGCTCGTTATGTTGCCGAGTGTGACGTTTGTCGTCGCGTGAAGGCAGAACATCAGAAACCTGCTGGAATTCTGCAACCGCTCCCTATTCCTCTATGGAAGTGGGATAAAGTGCAAATGGACTTCATCACTGGTCTTCCCAAGTCTCAGAAGGGTCACGATGCCATTCTTGTCGTCATCGACCAACTCTCCAAGGTTGCTCATTTCCTAGCTGTTAAGGAGACTATCACCGCTAGCCAGCTAGCAGAACTGTACATTGCCAGAATTGTTTCACTCCATGGTATTCCCAAGGAAATCAGTTCAGACCGTGGCAGTATTTTCACTGGCCATTTCTGGGAAAGTTTCCAGAAAGCAATGGGAACTCATATTACCTGGAGTTCAGCTTATCATCCCCAATCTCAAGGCCAAGTTGAGCGCGTTAATCAAGTGCTTGAAGACATGCTTCGAGCTTGTGTTATATCCTTCGGTAAGAAATGGGAGGAATCTCTCCCGTATGCCGAGTTCTCTTATAACAACAGTTATCAAGCCAGCTTAAAAATGGCCCCATTTGAGGTTCTTTATGGTCGTAAATGTCGAACCCCTCTGAATTGGTCAGAAACTGGGGAACGACCTCTTGTTGGACCGGACATCATTCAGCATGCCGAAGAACAAGTCCGAATTGTCCGGGAGAATCTCAAAGCAGCTCAAGACCGTCAGAAGAGTAATTATGATCGCAAGCGATGGGGTGTGATCTATCAACCTGGTGATCAAGCCTATCTTCGTGTCACTCCAATGAAGGGCACCCGTCGTTTCGGAATCAAGGACAAGCTAGCTCCTCGCTACATTGGTCCTTTCCGTATCGTGGCTAGACGTGGACATGTGGCATATAAATTGGAGTTGCCACCGCAATTCTCCCATATTCATGATGTCTTCCACGTGTCGCAACTCCGTAAGTGCTTCAAGGAATCCCCGCACCGTGCAGTGGATCATGAGATGCTCGAGCTACAAGATGATTTTTCCTATAAGGAGCATCCGATCCGCATCCTCGACGAAGCTGAGCGTCGTACTCGTCAGAAGACGACCAAGTTCCTAAAAGTGCAATGGTCGAATCATACTGAAGATGAAGCCACTTGGGAACGCGAGGATCATCTTCGGGAAGAATATCCCGAACTCTTTCCTTCTACCTCCTAAATTCTCGGGACGAGAATTTCTTTTAGAGGAGGAGAATTTGTAACACCCCCTTGTAATGGCCACAGTGATCAGCTGTTAATAATGCCATGTCATCATCATTTGCAGTGCCAAATCATTTGGGTTAATAATCCAATTCAAATTCAAAATCTGAAAATCAAATTAAATTCCAAAGTGCAAATTGAAGTTGATCAAACTCTGCTGGAGAAATGTTATTTAATTAGCAAAAAATCCAGTGGTCATGGCAAAATCATAATCATTATTTTTGGAGTTAGCTAAGTGAGTGAAACAACCTGAAACAGCACTCAAAACAGACTATTTACATCTATTAAATTAATATCAAACTCAAATGGAATCCAAATTTGTCCAAACCACTTTTTGGTGAGAGATAATATTGCATTGCAATATTTGGGCCAACTCCCACATTTTTCAAAAGTGCACAAGTGCCCTAAACATTTTGAAACAGAAAAGGATAAAAGAAAATGGAGAAGCTAAAACAGAAAATCAAAAGCGGGACACTGTGCACTGGGCCTTAGTGCACAGTGCCCCGAGTCGCGGCCCAGCAGGCCCACCTCGTCTCCCTCCTCCCCGTGTCGTCCCCGCCGTGGCCGCGCGCGCGCGCGCCAGTCGGCCGGCGACACCGCGGCGCCACCGACGCTACAGGGAGGAGGAGGAGATAAGGCCGGAGCCATTCGACCCCCCTGGCTTCCCCTGGCATTCCCTATCTCTCTCCCTCGCTCGCTCCGCCCGTCTTCCCCCTCAGATCCGGGAGCAGCCGGACGCGGCCGCCGCCGCTCGACGCCGTGCTCGCGGCTACCGGCCTCGCATCGCCTCGTCGAGATGTCCCTCGCCTCCGCCGTGGTCGACCGCGTCGCCTGAAGCTCTCTGGTGGAGCAGGGGAGCTCCACAGGCGTCGTTTTTCTCCGCCCCCTTTGCTTCGGTCGCCGGCGCCTCTCCGTCAATTCCCGGCGCAGCAGCTACTAAACCACTCGCCGGGCCTACGTGTGAGCCTGCACGGTGAGCTTCTCCCCTCCTCTCTCTCGCTGCGCCATAGGAACCGCCGTAGCTAGCCGCCACCGTGGTCGTGCTTTGGCCGCCGCCGACGAGCTCGTGCTCGTGGCCATGGCCGCTTCCGTGCTTGGCTAAGCACCGCGCTGTGCTCCTGGCAACCCCGGGAGTCGAACGCGCACTCGCACGTACCCCCTCGAGCCGCGCAGCCGCGATCCCGTCCAGACCCCGAACTCCGGCGCCGCCCGCGAGCTCACCGTCGACGGTTCCGGTAGATTCCGGCGACGAGACCACTCCCACGCGACGGGCGAGTCCCCTGGCTTTCGAACGAACCCAAGCCCGGCTCGAACCGAGCCCTATAGCTCGATTCCGGCCAACTCCGGCGACGCGCCGCCGTGCGATTTGGTCGCCGGCGACCAGCCGCCGGCCCCGCTGACGTGGCACAGGCGGGGCCCACCCCTGGGTCACTGACCCGTGGGCCCCAGGGGCCCGACCGGCCAGCTGACCGGTCAGCCCTGCTGACTGGACCGGCCCAGTCGCTGACACGTGGGCCCCACCTCCCTGATTAATTAGTTAAAACAAATTAGAAATAAAAATAAACTAATTAACCTAATGTCTCACTGACATGTGGGGTCCACCCCCTAATTAATCCTGGTAATTAAACTGAATCACTGATTAAAGAAATAGAGGCTGACATGTGGGTCCCACTGGACCCACATGTCAGGTTTGACTGGTCAACCGTCCTGTTGACTTGCTGACATCAGCAGCGCGTCATGCTGATGTCATAATTCATTTTCTGTTAAATAAAATAATTCCAGAAATTCAAATAATCTTTAAAAATTAATAACTTTTAAACCGTAGCTCGGATCGAAAAAGTTAAAACATGAAAGTTGCTCAGAACGACGAGACGAGTCTGATCGTGCCGTCTGTTTCTCCATCGGAACCTCCTACGTAGAAGAACTCGTAACTCCGGACCCGAATCCGGCAGATGAATAGTGCACACACGTCGGATATTAAATCCTAGAATAATTCAAAAATTAACTAAAATGACTTAGATGCATATTCAGGCAACCCTGCACTGCATCATAGCATCACACGCACCGTGTTGCATTTGTTTGCATTATGTTTACCTGTTTCTTCCCCCTCTTCTCTCTCGGTAGCCCCCGACGTTGACGTAGCTCCCGAGGCAGACGCCGCACAGGAGTACGACTACGTCCCCGACGATACTACTGAAGACCTTGCCCTTGCCCCCGAGCAAACAGGCAAGCACCCCCATTTTGAGCATGCCTATATCGCCTATTCTCTTCTCTCTTATGCTTGCATTAGAATTGCTACTGCTACTGTTTTCCTATATCTGCTGCATAGCCTGATTATTGTACCCTGCTTTGTTACCTTACCGGTTATCCTAGACTGCTTAGTATAAGGTGGGTAGAGACACGACCGAGACCCCCACTTGATCCCGACTGCCCTGCTGGACATCAGAAGACCCGATCATCGGGATTGAAGACTAGACCATGGCACCGCACATCCCTTCCCCTTAGTTGCCGACACTGCTGGGTTATCATCGAGTGCCGAGGGTGATACCTCGTCAGCACTTCTGATGTTAACCTTGTAGGTTAGTTACTCGGTCGTGGTAAGCGAGGGTGATTCCTTCTACACCACCCCCGATAACGACGTCGTCGCGCAACTCCTCAAGGTGGACCTCGAGGGTGATTCCTCCTTCGTTCACCTTGATGATAACATCGAGCGGGAATTCCATCGAGGGTGATTCCTTAGGGTTCCCTTCGGTGTCAGACACACAGTTACCTTGGATATTATGACTTGCACTAAACTATGATACTAAAGACGGGTCGGCCCTGAGGGGTACCCGCGCGAGCTTAACGCGAAGTGATGTGGAGTCGGGTTGACCTGGATGGTGCCCGCGAGATAACTACGAGGCGTGGCCGGGCATTCTTAGCCCTTGCCGCAAGTCCTCGAGACGGGGCGACGGGGTCACATCGATCGTGAGTCTCTGCTCGTTTCCGCGCGCTCCTAATCCACTACGGTTTGGATATTTGATCCGAGGGGCCTCTGGCCCGATAGCACTAACCATCACGTGGGCATAGTATGGGCGTTCTGCGTCGTACACATCAGCCGAAGCTTGTTGGACGTCAGTAAGGAGCGGCGCACGCCGAGTTGGACTGGTAACGCAACCGCGCTTGTATAAGGGGTTGCTAGGTCTGCTCTCGGTGGCCCCGTAACGTGCAGGAGTCCCCGGGGCGATGGCCCAAGACCCCTGGGGGCATAGGTTTAGTCCGGCGTGCTGACCTCTCTTATAAGCCTAGGTCGGGTTGCGGCGTGTTGCTTAGCCGAGGCCGGGCATGACCCAGAAAAGTGTGTCCGGCCAGAGTTAAGTGAGCGTGGTGGGTAAGTTGGTGCACCCCTGCAGGGAAGAAACTTCTATCGATAGCCTGTCCTACGGTAACGGACACTCGGAGTTGTATCCCGATCGGTACAACTAGAACATGTGGTGAGAACTGGATAGTACGGCTCTGGGATTGCTTTCTCGCAGGGAGTCGAGAAAGGATCTCAGGTCGAGGTTGATGATATTACTACTACTACTTTACATTATGTTCATCTGCTCTCTCCTGATGCTGCAAGACTGTCGAAGATTGTTGAAGATGCTAGTCTTCGATAGGACTAGGCTTTCCCCCTCTACTCTGGCATTTCTGCAGCCCAGTCCACATATACAGCCATTCCTTTGACAATGGTGCATATGTAGTGTAGATCCTTGCTTGCTGAGTACTTCGGATGAGTACTCACGTTTGCTTTATTTTCTTTTTCCCCCATTTTCCATTTGATGCCACCAGACGACGGAGCCCCTGAGCCAGAAGCCCCAGCCGACGACCAGTACTACTATCCGCCTGGCGAGTACTACTACTACGAAGAGCCGTTCGACGACCAGGAGTAGGATCGGAGGGTCCAGGGCAGGAGGCCTACGCCTTTCGATCGTAGTTTTTATTTTTACCCCGCCTCTGTGAAGGCTTATCTCTCTCTCTGTAATATATCTGTACTCAGATATCTAATGCTTCCGCTGACGCTTGTATGCCATCGAGCTTGTATTCGAGCCCTCGAGGCCCTGGCTTGTAATATTAAGCTTGTATGACTTTATTTTTATGTTTTAGAGTTGTGTTGTGATATCTTCAAGTGAGTCCTTAGGCTTGATCGTGCGCATTTGCGTGTATGATTAGTGCACGATTAAGCCGGGGTCGTCACACTGGCCTACCTTAATAGGCGGGAGCTCCCTGAGGACCAGAATGAGGCCCGTCGCATAGTTCGACACTCGAAAGCCTACAAGGTTCATGAAGGAGAACTCTACAAGAAAAGTACTACTGGAGTTCTTCAAAGATGTATCTCCGAAGAGGAGGGACGGCAGCTCTTGGCCGAAATACATGCTGGTCTCGGTGGCCATCACGCCGCCGCTCGGGCCCTCGTCAGTAAGGCCTTCCGTACAGGTTTCTTTTGGCCTATGGCCCGAGCAGATGCACAGGCTCTTGTACAACGTTGTGTCGGATGCCAGCTTTTCGCCAATCAAAGTTACATGCCGCCCACCGCCTTAAAAACAATCCCCATTACTTGGCCTTTTGCGGTCTGGGGGCTGGATATGGTCGGACCCCTTAAAGGGGGAAGCCACAAGAAGAAATATTTGCTGGTTATGGTGGACAAATTCACTAAGTGGATAGAAGCCAAACCAGTAAAAACGGCTGAAGCTGGACCTGTGATCGACTTTATATCTGACGTTGTACACCGTTATGGTGTCCCTCACAGTATCATTACTAACAATGGCTCTAACTTCACAGCCGATGAGGTGAAAACTTGGTGTGCTAACTTGGGCATCAAGCTCGATTACGCCTCCGTATATCACCCTCAAACAAACGGTCAGGTCGAACGGGCTAATGCCCTGATAATGAGCGGCATCAAACCCAGACTAGTGCGATCCCTATGGGAGTCAGATAAGCACTGGGTCGAGGAACTCGATTCCGTACTCTGGGGGCTGCGGACCACGCCCAATCGCACGACCGGATACACCCCCTTTTTTATGGTGTACGACGCAGAGGCTGTTTTGCCCTGCGATATTATTCATGACTCACCTCGAGTGCGCATGTATGAAGAGAGAGAAGCCGAGCTCGATTGGCAGGACGACCTAGACGGCCTGGAGGAGGAGCGCGATGTTGCAAAAGCCCGTTCCGCATTCTATCAGCAGCAGGCTCGGAGGTACCAAAGCAGAGAAGTGCGGGCCAAGACTTACAATGTCGGCGAACTCGTTTTACGCCTCCCAGAGAAGAAGAAGGACAAGCTCAAACCAAAATGGGAGGGTCCCTTCATTATAGATGAAGTTCTCACAGGAGGAGCCTATCGCCTTCGTAACGCATCGGATAATCGCCTAGAGCCGAATCCATGGAACGCTGCTCGGCTCCGAAGATTCTACACATGAGTTCGGTCATACTATTTTCGTTCCTTTTTTTTTTCTCCTCTTCATTTTGTTTTTGTTTCCTCATTTTTATACGATTCCCAGGATGTGTTTGGATCAGCCGAACACTTGGGGGGTAAAACATCCTAAAATGTATACACCCCACCATGTCTGGGGGCTTCTTTAACCGAAGCTTATTATTATTTCGAGCCTGGAGCTCAAAATATAAAATGTCGTTTGCTCATATACATCCTTTTTGCCATTATATGCACCTCTATGACTTAAGTTTTTGCCAAGCTGGGTTTCCTTGCTCCTGTGTTTATGCCCTACGTTCCCGATTGTTCGGCTAGGGCATAAAGGGAGCACCTCTGCGATTGTTACAACCGGGTCACCGGACATGTACCTCAGACGGGTGAAGCCGAAAGCTAGCGTTCTTAAGAGAATAGGTGGTCGGCAATCAAACGACAGATTGTTACATTCTTGTAACCACTCCAAATACTGTGGGATAGTTTTTCCGTATAACGGACCAAAGCCCTGGCATGCATAATTACTGCCTGCCAACCCAAGGAAAGGAATCCTTAACGGAACTATTTTCCTTGGAAGATGTTTCTTACATATGTAATATAACATACATCCCGAACTATAATTTTTTGTCTGTTCGAGCACAATGACTGGGTTGCCTGGTTTCCGGACATCGTGAATGTTTCTTTTCATTCCCCATAGTATCCGGAAACACTCCACCATTTTGGTCCGGAGGTTAAAGCCGAAAGCCTGCGATGACAAAACTTTTCACATGTTCGGATAAAGGCACAGGTTGATCATAACGCACTCTAATACATTGCATCAAATACCTATTCCTTATCTATTCCATCTATAAGGCTGTCTAACCTACAGTCTTCCTGCGAATACTTCGCAGCTATCATTACTTGGTCATACACCAAACTCACTGGAATCTCTTTCCCGTCTGGTCCCTGTGGTCCCACTCGGGCCATATGATTTGGATCTAGCTTGGTGAAGCGTGTTTTCACCATGGCCCAGGCTTCTCGTGCGCCTTCACGGCAGGCGGATGTCTTCCATAGCTCAAACTGGTGCCGGGCACCTTTGAACAGGTTTGCCAAGCCCTCCATACTCTCTGGAGGGGTATCGGATGGCCATAAAGCCTTCACCATACTCTTCATGGCCTTCCGGGCCTGAGCATGTACCGCAGACAGCTCCTTTAGCACGTCGCCTTGAAATCCGAATACTTCCTCTTCCGGCCTACCAGTTAACAGACCTGCAGCAACAGAGTCATGATATTCCGAATTATGGATTAAACATGAGCACCTAGGGAGGTTCTAAATAAAAGAGGAAGACATACCGAATATACCGCCCTTCAGTTTTTCATTTTCTCTCTGAGCGGCCGATAACTGAGCCTTCAAGCTCTCTATCTCTTTGGATTTTTTGTCCTTTTCCTCCTTGAGATTTTTCTCCCTAGACGCACTCGTTGCGATCTTTTTCATCTCCGCCAGTTCGGCGGTAACAGCATTCAACTGCATTTGGTTTGTTTTCAGCTCCTGGGCTAGCGCAGTGTTCTTTTCTTTAAGGACCTGCAGGGTATATCGATCCTTAAATCGGTTTGCCTCACCGCTTCAAGTCTCGGGGGCTACTGGCATATGACTATCCAAAATTGCATAAAAGCTTACCCGTATGTCCTTTGAGAACAACTGAGTGACTCCGGCAAGTCCGTCTCGAGCAGCTCGGATATATGCATCCACCGTGCTGAGTGCGGTAAACTCTTGCTCGGAAAAAGCCGGGGCACGCATGGCTTCCTTTAATCGACGGTGATCCATCACGCTCTCCACTTCGGAATTCGTGACAGATACGTCGTCCGAATCCTCATGAGGATTCGGATCTGGCATTGCCTCGGTTCTCGTCCTAGTTGGCGACTCCGGCACCGGATTGGCGGACATTCGGCTAGCAGGGCATTTTCCCACCGTCTGCCGCGTGTTTCTCCTGACATCAAAGATAAGAAGGAGACCTTAAGCAATCTGGACTCTTGCCTAGGCATGTATTAAGCGGACATACCTCTTGGAAGACTGTGGGGTTTCTGCAGCACTCCCGGTCCCCTTTCGTTTTGAACGGCTGCCCTGCGTAGGGGCCGCCCTCGAGGAGGTACGGTCTGCCGAACGCCGATCCTGTTAAAAGTTCGGAACGGTATAATAAGCAAAAGTGCAGATAAGGGTTTCCTTTCAAGAGCCCTCCGAATACTTACGATGCAGAAGGGATAGAGGCGGGGGTAGTCGACGGTGATAGCCACTCTTAAGCCGTCAAGGCTCGCTTGATAGAATACCCCATCATCGAACTCTATGTATATGTCCGGATCCTCGTGAAAGCCAGGGTCTCCATCGCGGCTATGATCCTCTGGCTGTGGAGCGGCACAACGGACGTCCTCGATCATCTTCCTCCATGACTGTTTTTGGTAACAAAGGGCAAAGTTGATTAGTATCTGTGATAGCAATAAGGCAGCGCGGACAATCGAAATCTTACCCATTCTACGGGGTTGTACATGGAATAGCCATCCTGGCAGTTTAAGTGGAGGAAGTCTTCTTTCTCACCCTTATACAGATCGGCCAGGATTGTGGCCAGTTCGGTAGGGGTATCCGGACCCTTCCGTCTGTAACAGGCAGCGTCATCTTCTCCATTATAACACCATAAGGGAGTTACTCTAGATTGGAGAGGCTGGACGCACCTCTTTATTGCAATAGCCATGACCTCGACTATCGAGAGCTCGGTATGGGCTAGTAACCTGATCTTGTTAACCAACCTTTTTATTTCCGCACTGTCTTCCTCCTTGGGACTTCGGGGATGCCAGTTGAGACGCTTCTTTAAAGGAGCACTGGAAAATTCGGGAAGGCCGCGCCGAACTGGGTCCGGCAATGGGACGTCGTCCATATAAAACCATTCCGAAGACCACTGTGGGTATACCTCCTTGGGAGTTCCTACGAGGTATCCGGATCCGACTATACGCCATACTTCAGCACCGCCCACTTCCAAAATAGAGCCTCCCCGATGGCGGGGAATAAGGCAAAAGAACTTCCTCCATAGTTCAAAATGGGCCTCGATGCCTAAGAACAGTTCGCAGAGGGCAACAAAACCTGAGATGTGCAGAATCGAACCTGGGGTAAGGTTGTGCAGTTGGATGCCGTAAAATTCCAATAGGCCCCTGAGAAAGGGGTGGATTGGAAATCCTAGGCCCCGCAGCAGAAAGGGGATGAAGCACACCCTCTCCTCCTTGTTGGGGTTGGGGAAATTCTCAGCCATCACATCATTGCCAATTGAGGCCAATCCCGCTCGAACGGGGACTAGATCTGCGAGGGGAAGGTAGCCCTGCGTCTGGAGTCGACTCAGCTGAAGATGAGGCACAAAACAACTCTGCCAATCACCCTCTTGAGGACCATGAGGGCGCGAAGATGAGCCTAGAGCACTGGCCATGTTGGAAGGCTTTGTTCGTAGCTAATCTTGACGGTCTTTCTTTTGCGCGATATGAGATGGCATTTGGGGATCTAGCTCTCCTTATATAGATGCTGTCCGAGCGTGGTGAGGGGCTTATTTGCAAAAAATCACAGACCATTCGTATTCGCCCGGTGCGCGGAAATCGAAGCGACCACAGAAAAGGATCATAAAGGCAGCACATCGAGGTCAGAACCGGACTGTCATCAATCCAAAGTACAAATGAAGAACCCACCTTGCAAAGCCGAAGACATAAGCCGGATACTACGTCGTCATTGAAGGCAAGTTCGGGGGCTACTGAGGGAGTCCCGGATTAAGGGGTCCCCGGGCGTCCGGGTTATGTGACATGGGCCGGACTGATGGGCCGTGAAGATATAAGATAGAAGGCCTTTCCCCGTGTCTGGATGGGACTCTCCTTTGCGTGGATGGCAAGATTGGCATCCGGATGTGTAAATTTCCTTCCTCTGTAAATCGACCCTGTACAACCCTAGCCCCCTCCGGTGTCTATATAAACAGGAGGGTTTAGTCCGTAGAGGCCATCATAACTCCCATAGGTTAGACATCTAGGGTTTAGCCATTACGATCTCGAGGTAGATCAACTCTTGTAATCCCTATACTCATCAAATACAATCAAGCAGGACGTAGGGTTTTACCTCCATTAAGAGGGCCCGAACCTGGGTAAACATCGTGTTCCCTTTGTCCCTTGTTACCTTCTATCCTCAGGCGCACAGTTCGGGACCCCCTACCCGAGATCGGCCGGTTCTGACACCGACACCTTGGATGATGTGCTTCCCTTGCCACTTCCTCTTGCCGCCGCCGGCGGAAGGTGTTGGGGCGGTGCCGGCATGAACGGTCGAGGGACACTACTATAGGAATGCCTAACAGTGGCGAGCACAAAAATGCCAGTAGTGGCGGGCCAGGCTGCGAGGGACGCCCGCCACTACTATACCCGCATCAGTGGGGCCGGGTAGAGTCTCTGCAGTTGCGGGCAAGGCGTGTTTGCCCGCCACCGGTAGAGTCTCTGCAGTGGTGGGCAACACGCATGTTCCTACCACTGTTTATTCTTGTTGCAGTGGCAGGCTTATTAGAGCGCCTACCACTGAAGGCTTAGGCATGCGAATTAATTTTTTTGCAGCCACAACAACAATTGTGCTGCCATGGCTGCATTTTGCATAAAACCAATTTGAAATCTTCAATACTAGAAGCAAATAAAGCACGCATTGTAAGCTTAGGCATGCAAGTTCATTAGGTAATTAGTACTCTTCATAACAACTACTGACACTTCAAATTTGTTCCAGTTAACAAACCAACAACAAAGTATCACAAGCATCTTAACTAAGTAACTAAGCTTCTAAATAAGGTCTACAACAACCATCATTTGGAAGTTGTTGTTCCTATTGTTCCTTATTGTGATGACCACTCATGTGTCAATCCTTAGTCGTCTCTTTCCCTTCAGGAATTCCCGCCAGCCGATCTCATATAACGATATGCGGCCGTCTATGTCTGTCTTGTATTGAATGCTGGTGACATGACCTGCTGCTCCAAGGCGTACTCCAGCCATGCCTGCAGCAGGGATGTCCTCGCCGGAAATCATCTTCATAGGTAATTTGTATGATCCTCATGATTAAAAGCAAAATAGAGCACACAATAATGTTAGACATCTCGCCATATATTGTTATGAATAAAAAAGAGAGAAAAGAATACAAAACATACCACAGTGTGTTTCACGATTTTGGTCTTAGTAAAACGGTGCACAAATGGCCTCCCCAAGTAGTGCACACTTGATGGTAGGATCACGATGAGATTAGCCTTCTCATCCTCAGTAAGCTCTTTCATTCTTTGAGAGAAAATTGTAGAATTGTATGGACCATCATCGTCATCATCTCCGCTACCCTCATCATCTTCCTCATCCTCATGCTCCTGGTTATCATCATCCTGGCTAGCATCATCATCATCCTGGCTCTCATCATCCTGGCTATCCTCATCATCATCTTTGTCAAGTTCATCATCTTGGTCGGAGAAATACTCAATCCTTAACTTGTTGACCGCTTTCTTCAAGTAAAAGCCTATGTACTCTCCCCCAATGAGCTTATTATTTGAAATGTACTTGTTCCATCCCCTCCTATGATGGTTTTATCCTTTTGCTTACAAACGTCAATTTTGTATGATTGTCCTTGACCATCCAAAAAGTTGAATCTGTCACCGATTAAATTATTGAATTGGACCCTTATGTTGCATGGAATACACTATGTAACAATTAACAATAATGCAGTTAATAATTAATGATATGCACAGTACAAGAATTCAGCAAATGGTTAGAATTGAATGATAAAGTTAAACATTGTTACCACAGATTTTTCGAATCCCTCCCTCAAAAAGAGCTCAAATTCTACTGCATGGGATACGCTATCCGTACAGGGATTTTTACAGACATTGCAGACCTTACGCACCATGATCCCGTCGTCAAGAAGTTAAACACTGTTATCATTTGTGCTAAGTCATGAAAGTAGTATTGAGAAGTGGCATAAAAAATCGGCAGAAAAATTGTCATCACGATGAGGTATGATCATAGATTACTAGGTAGTACGACAATATATATAAGCAAGTTTATCAAGTCTACAAAATAAGGCTCTACGAAGTCACGAACACATATATAATACTCCATAGCAAGTTTCATAAGTACTACACTAAAGGTTCAAACGTCTAAAGCACGGAGTTATACGACTAGCCATGGTGGAGAGATCAACTCCTAATCTAAGTCAACGTCAGAGCCAAAGTCGTCATCCTCGTCGGAGGACTCAACGACTCGGTCCCAGTCTATCGGGTCATCCCCGGCATCCTTTTGGTTGCATGCATTCATCAGTAATGCCTCGTTAATGGCGTACAGATGTGGATCCTCCCGAAGATACTGTTCCACCAAGGGATTGGTGCTTTGCCGTTCACGGGCCCTGATGAGCGCCTCGGCCCTCATGTGCTCTTTCTCCTCGGCTTTGGAGACTATCCTCATGTTAGGAGGAGCTATCTGACTCGCGCGCCAAGCATCCTGAGCCATTGTTTCTTGCCAGTGTTGTGGTTTTGGATTTGGGCGCCCATTTCCCGAGGGCCTCCGAAAAACACCACGGTACCTGCTATTCTCCGCCATTTCAGGGGTATAGAGTACAGATTGATCTATCTTGAGATCATATGTGTAAAAGGGCAATAACTGGCCAGACGTGTCGCAACATGTAAACGGTGTCGAAAATCATTCAAACTAGACATGGATGCCTACCATGGGCATGGCTCCTTGGTTGCAAAAGTTGGGATCATTCCTCACATGTCAAAAAATGACCTTGTTTAAGAGAGAGTGTTTGGGTAGGCCAGAAGGGTCCGTTTGTGAGCACGACATTTTTCGACATTTGTGAAATGGATCCAATTTTTTTCCATCACCTTGTATCACCAATTCATGCTACCATGCCAAGTTTATTTATTTTTCAACAAGTTTTGCATTTTATGGAGTTTAATTGGTGGAAAAGACCGATAAATGGTTGAACGTGTCGTAAGGTGCAAACGGTGTCGAAAGTCATTCAAACCAGACATAGATGCCTACCATGGGCATATGCCCTGTGGCAAAAGTTCAGATCATTCCTCACATGTCAAAAAAAGACCTTGTTCAATAGAGCATGTTCAGGTAGGCTAGAAGGGTCCGTTTGTGAGCATGTTGTTTTATTGACATATGTGAAATGGCCTCATTTTTTCCGCTACCTTGCATCACCAATTCATGCCATCATGCAAAGTTGTTTTGGTTTTCGACAAGTATTGCATTTTCTGGAGTTTTCTCGGTGAAAAAAGACCGATAAATGGACCATGACCTAAAAAAATAAAATGAATTTAATTAAAAATTATGTAATATGTACAATATGAATACAATTTTTACTCCCTTCGATCCAGAACAGGTGTCGATGTTCTGGATCAAAGTGAGTAACTAAAATAATTAATAAATAATTTAATATGATGGAGTTATTAATGAAAAAAGAATAAATAATTGGTATGACTCGTATTAAGAATAACAAACTAAATAAATATACATAAAAATGAAAGTATAAAATAAAATGGTATGATGGAGATATCTATATCACATTGGCAAGTGCCTTTTTCTCTTCTCCGCTCGAACCCTCTGCAGAATGTGGGGGGCAAATAGGAGGAGCGCCAAATTTCCTGTCCTTGCGCTACCAACCTTGCCGCTCCTCCTCTTCTCCGATGGCCTGCTTGGCCTTGGGCTGCGGGAAGAAGCTCTGGGGAAGCAGTGGTGTGTAGATAGGTTCCAGGACGTGCTGTTGAGATGCCCGGAGATGAAGAAGCTCGGGGAGCGTGACCTCTATGGTTGTTGCCTCCGATCGATAGAAGGTTGGGATAAAATCTGGCTCTTCGGAGCGGATGGCTGTTGTGGCTCACTAACATCACTGTGCAGGGGGTCCTTCAACTCAAAGTGAGCTGCTTATCCGTATTTTCTCCGGCCTTTGGCTATGGTAGTTGGCCTTGACACGGCGGAGCGGCACTGTAATCAGAAGCAGAGAAGCCTAAGGAAAGGTGTTGCGAAATTTCTCCGGGTGTATATTCTATTTTGAAAAAGGAAACTCGAGATCCAAAATCGGATATTCAATTCGGTGCCCGGGCACATCTACACCCGGTGAATAGTAAAAAAATACAAAACAAATTCAAAAAGTTCTGAATTTTTTTTAGGTGTGATGAAGATTAGACCTGGCCAAACCTCGGGCCGGGCCTAGCCAAGCCCGAGGCAAAAAACCTAGGCCCGGGCCCGGCCCGACCCGATCGTCGGGCCTGTTTTTTGGGCCCGAGCCCGGCCCGAACACGTAAAAAGCCCGCCGAGCCTCGGGCCTCGGGCCTCGGGCCGGGCCCCTTCAGAAAAGTGCAAAAATGATGGGCCCGGGCCCAGCCCGGCCATCGGGCTCAAAATCTAGGCCCGAGCCCGGCCCGGTAGCTGCGTCGGGCCGGGCCGGGCTTCCCATGGCCAGGACTAATGAAGATGCTCCAATATTCCCCAAGAGCCAAAAGGAAGGCCGCGTCGCCATTCCAATTTCCAATCCAATATTCCCCACCAAAGTCTGTAGGCAACTTGTTCCAATCCCCCCCTCCCGCACCCCGCTCCCGCACCCGCACCCGTCGCCAAAACCCTAGCCGCCGCCGCCGCCCCCGCACCATGGCCGGCGGCCTCCACCCCTACGTCGACGGTGAGGAGCCCGAGTACCCACGCCTCCCCGCCCTCAAGTGGCTCCTGTTCCCCGCCGCCTGGGTCCGCGTCGAGCCATCCGCATCCGGCGGCCCCTACGTGATAGGGATGCGCCAGCTCTCCCCCCCCCCCCCCCCACCACCACCTCGCCGGCGTCGCGCTCGAGAAACCAGGTGGCGCAGACATCATCGCCGCTCCACATCCGCCCGCCTGCCTGGTCGCCACGGGCACCTCCACCCGCACCGCCCCTGCCAAATGCGGCGGCCTACCCCCTCCCGCCGTCCACCGCCACGCCGTCGTCTCCACCGCCGCCGTCGATGAGGAGCGGCGTGGAGGGCGCGTCCTCGCCACCATCCCTCGCCTCGCCGCCCCACGTCTCGGTGCGCTGGTCTCCCGTCTTCCCCTCCACTCAGGGGCGCGCCGCCTCCTCCACTCAGCGGCCGACGGCCGGCGATGGGCCTCGACTCAGATCCTAGTGCACCGAGAGGAACTGGAGGAGGTCAGGACGAGGCTGACCAAAGTCGAGGTGCGAACACTCGCCCTCGAAAGAAAATCACGCAATGCCCGACTTCGCGCAGTCGGTGCCTTGGTGGTTTGCCCAGCCGCAGTAGGCTTACGCTGGTTGGTTCTGCAGCCAAAACAAGGAAGTTATCATGGAAGCAGTAGGTAAAGTGGTGGTGGATGCCGCAGTGGAGGAGCTGAAAAGGAGGCGGCCGACCATGTCCGGTGCGAGCGCATGGCTCAACGCTTGCACCGGGGGCTGGGTTGGTTCCTCCAAGGAACAGCAGCTTGAGGCGGCTGCAAAGAAGCTGCACGAGGAGCACGAGGAGCACGAGGAGCACAAGCGCTGGACCATGTACCTCCACAGCTGCCTTAAAGATGAGTACCTCTGGGTCTCCAGCATCAAGTACAGGTTCGCCGGCCAGCCAGATGTATCGGATGAAGAGTGGGGCAGATTCCAGGATGCTCTGAAGAAGAAGGGCGGCGAAGGAAAGAAGTGAACCTCCTGTTGTTATGCTATCAGGGACAGCGAGAAGATGGGTTGGTGGGTCGCCAATGCAAAGGAGGAGTCCGTGTTATGATATCTCGTCAAGTTGTCGTCTTTTGAACATGTATTGGATTTGGTCATTGGACTGAGATATTGATCTTATCGCTGCTGTTTTGTCATGATTATCCTTATATGCATTGTCATAATGAGTTACTCGTGCCATTAATGTTAATGGTGACTGTTTACCTATTTGGTTTGTGCTTTGTTCTATTTGTAGTGCTGCTTTAGTTTATATGTGACTGGAATGCAAACCGACCCATTTGTTTGTCCTTGGCAGTACAAATTGTAGGATCCACTTGTTTGTCATTCCTAGTGCTGCTTTTGTTGCTATGTTGTTGGCATGCATGCAAGGTTGAGCTGTACTCATGCTAACTCCTGCTATGGCCATGCATGTAAGCCGGCCACACATATATGATACTGTACTCTGTCAAGGGAAGTGCCACCATGTACTGGTTGCATCTGCCATTCCTTCCACTCTACATGCATGCCCTCCACCATGCAATTTTTAATTTCTGTGCCAACAATATTTATCATCTGTTGTCGTTAAGCCATCTGCTACTCCTTATGATCTTGCTTCTTTTCCCCAAGCCAATTTTTCGTAGGGGAGTTGCTGTGAGCGGAGATACAAGAGATAAATGATAAAATGAATGTTTTATACAGGCCGGATGGCCTGAGCTTTGTGTGTACAAAAGATATGAAGAATCAATGGAATAAAACCTGGATGGATATACAATCCTTGGTGGAAGCATTAGAACAGCATCATCACAAAGGGGTCTTGATAATTCCAGCAATGAACTGAATGCTAATAAGAGCCCAGAAAGTCTACTAAACGTGTTCAAATTGACCGTTTCCGTCCATAAGCTGCAGTAAGGGGGGAAACTTAAATCATGGCTGTGGCCAAAGCTATATTACCATTCAGCAAGAAAGAAACAAGAAACGATGGTGGTGATCCCAAATGAAATAGCTGGGAAGCAGTTTATCGGAAAGGGTTAATAGGAACTTACACCAACAACAACAAGATGGGAATCAATGTATTCCGCATAACTGATAAAATACGGGAAGCATGCAAGAAGTGCAGAAAGCTAGATAGCTGGTAGACAGTAACCTATGTTTCAAAGGCATGGAATAAATTCTGGCCAGGGTTGTGGCTGGTTCCAGCTTGTATAGTGTAGGTAGCAAATGTCTCTACTTTTGAGTTGCTTTCTGGAACAACTTGCTATTTTGAGTTCCTTCCCGGTTAGCAAGTAAATAATGTGTATTGCCTGCAGAGTGGTAAGAAACAGAGCAGATGACAACACATAACCTTTCGCCCATTTGACACTGTTACCCTTATACATGAATGTGTGCATGTCACTGCAGAATAATAAAAGAAACTTCGTTAGTATGCCTCTTCAAGGGCGCATGAGCTGTACAAGAAGCGGTTGCACGCTTCGCTGCACCGATGATAATCTATGATGTGCATCATCTTATGTTTTTGTGCAATAATATGCGTCTAATATAGAGATTTAATGCTATTAGAGGGTATTACCAATAACAGAAGTGTGAACTCCAACACCATCAATTTGGTTATTTTCCTCGTTAAACTTGGCAACACTCATGGTCAGTTTGCCACGTATCAAACATTTTTAGCTTACCTTGCATGATGCTAGGCAAGCGACTTGATCATTTTTTAATGGAATACCCCAATCATTTTTCTTGCTGAACCAACTCAATCCTTATGCAAAAGAATAAATAAATTCCAACGGTAACCAAATGATCTTGTAATTAGTTTCATAAAATTAAGACATCTCATAAATCTTCCTAGTAAGAAACTACAATAAAAAACACATAGTGCAACCATAAAAATAGATCTACTATTTTCTAAAAGACATGTAATCATGCACATCATCAGGGTATTTATATTGTATAACATTTGACTTTGTGAGATAGAATACCGCTTCTTAACAGTGTAAAAACACAATAGGAAATCACAACCAATGCCCGGTCAGACAATGAAATGTTTCTTTTTTGCATGATGGTTCATGCCCTTGAGGCTGCAATGGTGAGTTAACACTTAACTAATTCATATTGCCAGGTACATATAAATCAAACTGCCATTGGATGATGGTTGTAAGAAAAAATAACAACAGGCTAGCTAGCATCATGAGGCCATACCTTCCATGGATGCATGATTTGATATTTTGTGAGATGCTTCAGAATCTGATGATGGGCATTTGGCATCCGGAATTGCAAGTGTACATTTTTGTCGAATACATCCTAGGTTTGATCGTTAATCAATGTTGGTGTATCTCATTCGTTTTTTATCAGTTAAATGTATTATGGTCCCTCACACATTCAGAACCATATTGAAGCTTTAGGAGCTTCTTTACCAAGTTAATCTTATAATTGTAGTCTGGTGTGTCCCCTCTTGAATCCATAACCACATCTCATAAATCTAATCCACTGCGCCTGGCATTTGTTTTCAAAATACAATGGTGAGCGACCAAGAAAATACACATGACATGAGGTGCACCTTTATATACATACTACTCAAGTACTCAACCAGAGGTGTACGGTATATACACCATACTAAATTGGAGGTGTGCCTTACACCGAGACATTTACACCCTAAATCATGTGGCACTTGAGTTCATGTCAGTAAAAGGAAATATAAACTCAACTAACCTTCAAGCAGGAAATAGATTGTTCTGAAAGATCCCCCAATGCAACGTTTAACAGATAGCTTTTGCTCGCCGCCGGGAGCCTTGCTTCTTCTTCACAAGATACCTCCCGCGGTACAAACTATGAAACATCAATGTAAAGACGTACGCCAAGATTAACAGATGATTTTTTTTATTTATTTATGAAAAAATAGTAAAACTACTGTGCATATGTTTTTTGTGTGTTTTTCCAAAGTAGAAGAAAGACTAAGTTGATCTAGAGAAATGAAAAGAAACAAGGGCACTATAACTAACAATAAATAAGGGGACTGTGTAGGGAGCCTCCACCCAAGCCTGTAGCTGATAGAACAGAGGCTTGATTACTACTGAAACCAACAATTCTCTAATCATACAAACACATGAGTGGTCGAGACTCAATAGTAATTTTGAATACCCGGAAGCAACAGGGAGTAGATGGTGCAGGGTGACGTTGGTGGTCGGCAGTCAGATGCAACGTTGCAGCTCCGGGTCCGGGGTATTGGTGGCCAACCTTGAGAAAACAAGCGATCCCCTCCTCCTCACCATCTCCCAGTTCATGTCGGCCATGCGTGCGTGAATGGATGTTATTCATGAGATGAATGAAATCAAACGCCTACCTAGCTACACATCAAATGCCTACCTACACTGGTCAATCAGGTTGGATGAGAGAGATAGTCGTCGGTTTACGTGTATCTAGAACTAAAATACGTCTAGATACATCCATTTCCGAGACAAGTAATTCCGAACGGAGGGAGTACCTGATATGGTGGCCGGCAGCCGAGCGTGAGGAACATGCATGATAGAGAGGAGAGGACCCTCAGCTCGCCGCGGCCGATATTTCTGCCATGGTGTCCTGCTGCTCCCGCTCGCAAAGAATCTGATGCTTACAAAACGCCGGCAAGAAGCAGAGCAGCCAGCGGCAGCACCCGCGCCGTGAGCGCCCACGCAACCAAGACGCCGACGCCAGTTGCAGCCGGTCCGCGGAGCAACAAGAGGATGCGGCGAACCCCTGCAGCAGTGGCTTCCTTGCCGGCTGCCGAGGCCAAACCTGACCGATGCATCAACGCGCGCATTCGCGAGCTCACTGGAGGGGGACGTGCTTGGTGGGTGGTGGCGCGCAAGATTGGGCAGAACTTGGCGGCGACGGCATGGTGGAGAGGTATGCCGGCTCGCTCAAGGAGCTTCTTGGTGGAGCAGCAGAGGAACGCTTCCGGGCACCCATGAACCAGAGCAGCAGATCGACTAGGACAATTTGATTCTGACAAAAGACGAGATGGACCCGGACGACTTGGCGCTGCAGGATATTGGTCTTGGCATGCCTCCGGCTCTGGCGGACAAAGGAGAGGAACCAAAGCAGATCGACCTGGACTACTGTCCTACTCCTACCAAATGATAACGCCAGAACGTCAGGAATCTGGCATCTCGTCCCCAACGGCTTCGTCCCCCTCGATTAATTCCATTCCAGCACGACCAAATGAAACGACCACAGCCCCCTTATCCACTGACATTTTTCTGTTTTATTGTGCTTTCATTTTATTAACGTCTGGTAAGAGGTCCAGCAAAACGGGACATGCTAAAAGCATCTCCAACAGCGGCGGTAAAAAACGCGCGTGCGGGAAACTTGTGTTTTAGCGTGCTCCAGCGGGCGCGGGAGATTCCGGCGCGCGGGAAAAGTTCGCGCGCGCGAAAAGGCGGCCCGGCGCGCACTATAAATCCAGCGCCTCCTCCACGCGCCCTTCCACCGCTCCCACGCACCGTCTGCCGCTCTCTTCATCTCGCCTCTTTTCTCACCTCGCCGCCGGGGAAGTTCGGGCTACCGCAGCGTCCGCGCGCGCCCCTCCGGTTCCTTCTCCGCCGAGATCCGGTCCGGTGAGATGCACCTCGGCCTCGGCACACTCGACACCGCCCACGAGGCCGCCCGCGCGTACGACGCGGCGGCGTGGCGCCTCCGGTGGCCTCGTACGGAGATGAACTTCCCCGACGTGCCGACGCGGGAGCGGGTGCAGGAGCTCGGGCCTCCCCCGCGGCTTATCACCGACGAGGACCGTCGCGACAACCAGAGGCGGGAGCGCCTTCTCGGCATCGCCGAGATGGACGAGGACGCCATGGCACCGTGTCGCCAACGCTTCTCGGACGACATCGTCAACGAGCGCGAGTTCTACGCGCAAAGGAGGGCGGAGCGAGCCGCCTATCGCGAGGACAGGCGGCCGCGGAAGGCGGCCGCGCTTTTCAACATCGAGCTCAAAGGAGCGTCGACCCGGGACTCCGACGATGAACGGTGGATGGACGCCTTAATTACGACGTTGGAGGAGGAGGAGGACATCTCTGAGTCGGAGTCGAAGGAGGAGGAGGAGGACGACGACGAGTAGTTGAACTATCTTTTTTTTTTATCTATCTATGCTATGAACTATCTATCTATGTATCTTTTTTAATTATCTATCTATGCCTATCTATGAGTATCGAGTCGGAGTCGAATGTGTATTGAGTCGGAGTCGAATGAGGAGACGACGAGTAGTATATAATATCAGGTTTGCTATTTCACATCTAGATGTGAAATACTTATCTCACATCTAACTCCTAAGCCGTTTGATTGATAACTTTAAGATCCGTGTTCTTTTAAAACATGCACTAGTGCAGCGTTACGTTTCTTTGTCCGGTTGTCCCGTTTCGGAAGCTTACATTAGGTAGCTGGCTCGGCTGCTACGTTAGCTAGCTGTGCTTGGCTCGTACCTTATGGGTTCTAGTCTATATATGAGCTGCTGCGTTTTATTTCTTTTTCTGTTATTTCTTTCTTTTCTTTTTCTTTTTTTGTTTTATTATTTGTTTTAAGTTATCAACTATTTTAGTTTTATGTTTTTGTATTTTATATTTTCCTCTTTTCCATTTCTTTTTTCTCTTTTTTTTTGTTTATTTTGTTTTAAATTCGTGAAAAATCACACTGTCATATGTTTGGTTTAAATGTCATGTAAATCTTGATTGCGGACTATTTTGTCGCACATCCCATATCGTGCCGTGCGTCTGGTGTCTATTTATTGATCTTCTTGAGCGTGCGTTTTTTGTTCAGCCATTTTTATGGCGCGATCTAGGGGTTCTGTTTCTGATTAGTTTTGCTAATTATCATCTACATGAGAGTTAACAATGTCTCATCTAACTTATATACCGTTAGATATACATGCTTCCGAGTCGCGCTTGTTGTCGTTTTGTCTTGTTTTCTGTTCGTCCCTCGTGAAGCAGTGAGGCCCGGTATGACTTTTTTTAGTGGGCCAATTTATGTTTTGTGTTTTGACTTTATTTGTGGGTTGTACTATTTTTGTAGAGGGTCACATGTCTTTTTATTTCTTGCTTTGCTTATTTTTATTTGACTGTGTAGTAGATGAGAGCTAACTAGAATTTTTTTTCCGGATTTGCTAAATCTCTAGATGAGATTTAGTGATGTATCTCATCTAAGCCTATAATCATACGATTTGTTTAATGTTTGCACAAACTCAATCATGTGCGCCCGTGTCAGTTCGTTCTTCTTTGTCGCACGTCCTCTTGTCACATTTTGTTTTGTGTCGGCCTATTCTCGCATTTTCTTTCACATGAACCATATATGTTGTCGTTTGGGAGGCGCGACCCGTTTATTTTTTGTTTGTTTTCGCTATGCGTTTTTTGTGGCATGGTGGAGAATTTGTAGAGCCCATCCTCGACTCACAAATAGATTTGTAGTTGTCCCTGATGCAAATTCACCCCCGACTCACAACTGTGCATGTGTTTTCTTTGTCATCCTAGTTGCAAGTTCACTCCCGACTCGCAACTGGGCCCGTAGTTTGTTAGTGTCCAAGTTGCAAGTCAACCCTTTGCTCGCAACTAGGCCTGTAGTTTGTTTCATCCTAGTTGCAAGTTCACCCTTAACTCACAACTTGGCTCGTAGTTTCGTAGTTGTCCCAGTTGCAAGTTCACCTTTGACTCGCAACTGGCCCCATAGCTTGTTGTCACGGTTGCAAGTCCATCTTGCACTCGCAACTCGTATTGTAGTTTTGTTTAGTTGTCCGAGCTGCAAGTCCACCATCGGCTCGCAACTCGCATCATAATTTATTTAGTTGTTTCAGTTGCAAGTCCACCCTCGAATCGTAACTAGGTTCGTAGTTTGTTTTATCCCAGTTGCAAGCCCACCCTTGACTTGAAATTCGACCTATGTTTTACTTTTCATCGCATTTGCAGGTCCACCCTTAACTTGCAACTGGGCCCGCAATTTGTTTAATCCTAGTTGCAAGTCACCCCTTGACTCGCAACTGGGCTCGCAGTTTTGTAGTTCTCTTGACTTGCAAATGGAGCACGTGTTTTTGTAAGTCTACCCTCGACTCGCAGCTGGGACTGTAGTTTGGTTTTCATCCCAGATGCAAGTCTACCCTCGGCTTGCAACTAGGCTCGTAGTTATCCCAGTTGCAAGTCCACCGTGGACTCGCAACTGGGGCCCGACCTTATTCTCCCGATTACAATTCCACTCTCGACTCGTAACTGTGGGCCGACCTTTTTTATCCCAATTGCAAGTCCACCCTTAACTCGCAACTGGGTGTCCGACCTTTTTTTGTCCGAGTTGCAAGTCCACCCTCGACTCAGAACTGGGGCCCGACCTTTTTCTCCAGTTGCAATCCCACTCTTGACTCGCAACTGGGCCCTGACATTTTTTTGTCCTAATTGCAAGTCCACTCTCGACTCGCAACTGGTGCCCGACCTTTTTTTGTCCCAGTTGCAAGCCCACCCTTAACTCGCAACTGTGCGTCCGACCTATTTTTGTCCCAGTTGCAAGTTCACCCTCGACTCGCAACTGGAGCCTGACCTTTTTTCCCCCAGTTGCAATCCCACTCTTGACTCGCAACTCGGCCCCGATATTTTTTTGTCCTAATTGCAAGTCCACTCTCGACTCGCAACCGGGGCCCGACCTTTTTTGTCTGAGTTGCAAGTTCACCCTCGACTCGCACCTAGGCCCAAACATTTTTTGTCCCAGTTGCAAGTCCACTCTCGACTCGCAACTAGGGCCCAACCTTTTTTTGTCTCACTTACAAGCCCAACCTATTTTTATATATGTTTAATATTTTTTTCAAATACATGATTAACATTTTTTCAAGCACATATTTTTTCAAATACATGATTCACATTTATCTTGCATTATATGAAACTTTTTTTAAACTATGTGAATATTCTCTAAATTTCATGAACATTTTTTTATTGACATTTTTGTAAAGCTGCGCGATTTTTTTTTACACTGCATGAATTTTAAAAATACATGCGAACAATGCTACTTTTCATGAACATTTTTTCAGTGCGCAGGGAACATTTCTCGAAACTAAATAAATAAAATAATCTCACTCTTGCATGTACGCACGTGGCATGTAGAGTGAAAACAAAAGTGCATGGCTCTACGTATTGTTTCACACATGTATGGTGGTGTTCAGTGTGCGTTCAGCTGTGTGTTTTTTTTTTCTGAGACAAGCATTCAGCTGTACGTGCACATGTCAGTAACAAATGTGTGTCCAATGCTTTAGCGGGTGATGGGCGTGGGTTGGGCAGCGACAAACAAACAACCCAGGACAAACGACCTGGGGAATGAAGTTGGAAACGGGAGAGAGGAACTAATCATAGTTGTCAACAAAAGAGAGCTACAATGTAGGTTGATGTCATATTAGATGTGAGATATTATCTCACATCTAGATGTGAGATAGTTAGACTCATATAATATAGCGCGTCTGCTGGAGCGGCGCGCGCGCGTAATTTTTTGCAGTGGCCGCTGGAGCCAGCGCTCTGTGGCGCGCAAAAACTGGCTATTCCGGCGTTGTAAACGTTTTTTTAGCGCGCCGCGCGTTGCACGCCTGTTGGAGATGCTCTAACATTGTGTCGAGCTAGCAAATAACATCTATCATCTACTACTCCATCCCATAGATGTTTTTGCAAGTAAACATAGCTTGCAAAAATGTCTTATATTATGGGACGGAGGGCGTATGTGACACTTCATTCAGTATATAAACCTTTCCAATTCTAGCATAAACAGGAGCTACATAGTGTGGCGCTAGCAAATGACATGCCCAAAAGAGTCGAATTGCAGCAAAGAGTAGCAGAAACGAACTAATTTTTTATCAATCAAGATGCTGAATTCTTTTTTTGACAAAGCGCTGACGGATAGCCATAAACAAGAAGAAAAACAGCACATGTACATCGAACAGCAAGATTGGCTAAGACTCAATCAGGCTTCCGAGGTCTATCAAGCAAGAGCATGATCTTGCGGCGTCCGGCTTCTTTCCAAAGCGAGATTTCATCCAACATCAGGTTGAAGACACTGAAAACGCTGGAGCTAGAGTTGCGAAAGATTCGGGCGTTTCGCTCCTTCCACGTGAACCACCAGATGGCCTGCACCAGACAGTTCCAGCCCTTCTTGTTCGGGACAGCAGGATTGGAAGCAGAGAGAGCTCTCCACCCAGTCCGAGAGGCAGGTGGTATCACTGGAGGGGGCTAAGGTGGCCGGGAGATTGCAGCGCAGCAGCATGAGCCCTCAAATAGCCTGAACAAATGCGCATTGGACGAGCAAGTGAACGGCGTCTTCATCCCCCGAGCGACACAGGCAGCAAACCGGATCATGGGGCCAGCCCCTCTTCCGCAGGTTGTCCCCGGTCAGACATTTGCCCAGAACGGCCAACCATGCGAAGATGCGACATTTGAGAGGTGCATCGGAGCACCAGACCGTGTCCCTCAAAGCTGTCCGAGAGCAACCCTCGAACTGAATAGCGTAAGCAGAGGCGGAGGAGAAGAAACCATTTTCAGTCCATCTCCAGGTAACCGTGTCTGCTCAATCGGGCGTTAGCTGAACCTCGGCAATTTCGGTCCAAATCTTGAAGAATTGCGCAACAGCAATGGGTGGTAGGTTGCCACGCAGGTGTCTGATCCACCGGTTCCCTAGCAGTGCTTGCGAGACCAAGAGGTTCTTCCTCGTGCAGCAACTGAACACATCCGGCGCGCAGCTACTTAGACTCACACCATGCAGCCAAGGGTCCAGCCATACCTTGATCTTCTCGCCATCTCCGAGAACGAACCGAACCGATGCATTGAAAAGGTAGTTGAGCTTGCGGTCGATTGGAATTTGCAGCCCTGCCCAAGGTTTAGCTGGCTCCGTCCACGATTGCCAAAGCCATCGAAGCCTGAGAACGAGGCCCTGCGCTTGCAGGTTGGAGATGCCGAGGCCGCCAAACTCTTTTGGACGGCACACCGCTTTCCAGCTCAGCAAACATTTGCCACCCACAGCCACTTCCTTGCTCTCCCATAGGAATCCTCTTCTTAACTTGTCGACGAATTTGTGCAGCCATATCAGTTGTGCAAGCACGATCATCTGAAACACCACCATGGCCGACAGGACATGCTTCACCAGTATCAAACGACCATCAATTCCCATGTGCCCCAGCTTCCAGCATTTAACCTTGCTCAAGATCTTGTCCAAATATTCTTGAAAATCCATTTTTTTTTCAGCTGGGAGTCGGAAAGAGGCATTCCCAGATACTTGCAAGGGAAGCTCTTGCAAACTCCCAGTGCCTCCCCCAAGAATCAAGATCAACGTCAAATCCAGTCCCTCGCATCGAATGGGCGTGAAGGAGCTCTTGGTGAAATTGGTATGCAGGCCAGTAGCTTCCCCAAAGAGACGCAGCAAATTCTTTAACGAAGACATCTCATCCACCCTAGGATTAATGAATATGACAGCATCATCCGCATAGAGAGATGTGTGATACGGCATCGGCTGATTGCCGATGGGCTTCAGAACCGAGGCATTGACCGCAGCAGTGACAAGAGCAGCAAGACAATCCATGACGATGACGAAAAGCAGTGGCGACAAAGGGTCGCCTTGCCGGAGACCCTGCTGATGGATAATCGCTTCCGTGAGGTTACCATTAACCAGCACCTTGGAAGAGGCAGAGGAGAGCATAATTGAGAGCCAATCATGCCATTTGCAGCCAAGACCCTTGGCCTCGAGCACTCGCAGCTGAAATTCCCATGAAACCGAATCAAAGGCCTTCTCGATATCTAATTTTACCATGAGCGCTGGTGTCGTGGATTGCTTGAATTTTCTGGCGAGGCACTGCACGTACATAAAGTTGTCGTGGATTGTCCGTCCCTTGATGAACGCACTTTGACAGGGCTGGACGAGCTCCTCCATCCGGCATCGCAGCCTAGCGGCCAAAATTTTCATAAAAAGCTTGCCAAAAAAAGTTGATGAGACTAAGTGGCCGGTAGTCATGAGGCGAAGCCGCATAGGATTCTTTGTCAACAATACTATGGCAGCCGAGTTGAGCAGGTGCAGGTTGGTTGCATTAAGCTTTTCTACCTCGCCGATGGCCCTCATGACATCTTCCTTGACAGTGTCCCAGTCCCAGTCCCAGCAGCTCTGAAAAAAACATGGCGTATACCCGTCAGGACCCGGCGCCTTGTTCGGATCGAGCTCGAACAACACCACCTTCACTTCATCCTCAAGGATTGGTTGCTCCAATTCAGTGAGATCAGATGCCACAATACCGATGGCGTCCACATTTAGCGAGTTTGCCCTGTTGCGCTTGCGGCCCAAGAGCTGTGAGTAAAATTGAAATAGGGCCTCGTCCTTGCCATCCTGGCTGGTGATTGGTGTCCCCTCGACCACAAGACGGTGAATATAATTCTTGCTACGACGAGCTGAAGCTTTGGCATGGAAAAATCTTGTACTTGCATCACCTTCCCGAATCCATTGAATTCTGGATCTTTGCCTCCACATGGAGCGCTGCAAAGCAGCGATCTTCTTTCATCTTAAGACAGCTGCCGCCTATCCATAGCCTGGTCCAACATGAAGATCAGCTTGCTCGAAACCGTGGCCCGAAGCTGGAGGTCACCAATCATACGCGAATTCCAAGCGCGCAACGCTCTGGAGGGCAAGCTTCCTATGCAGCATCAGGTAAGCATCACGGCAGTTCGGATCAGCCTGCCACGCCGCATTGACCACCTGCTAGAATCCGTCCATGCGAACCCAATGGTTTTTGAATCTGAACCTTTGAACGGGCCTGAAATTAGCGTCGCAAGTCAGCAGGATAGGACAGTGATCAGACATATCCGATGAAAGAGCCTGCAGCAGACAGCTCGGCATCATAGCATCCCCTTCCTCGTTGAAAAGCACTCTGTCCAGCTTCACCATAGTGGCATTTTGCTGCCCATTGCTCCAAGTATACCGGCGGCCATGAAGGTAAAGGTCCTTGAGCTGCAATTCATTGATGAAAGCCCTGAACGCAGCCATCAATCTCCTGTTAATGTTCGGGTTGCTCTTGTCCGTGGCCCTAGCAATGAGATTGAAGTCCCCAGCGAGAATGCAGGGGGTTCCCGCAGGGAACACATCAGAAACTTGTCTCTTCAATCAAATCATCTAGTAGAGCCAACTTGGCAGCACCCTCTTGCGGTCCGTAAACATTGATCAAACTGAATTTGAAGCCGGAACCAACAAAGCAGCCCTCAGCAGCGACAAAACTCCGGCGCTCGACGGGATTACTGAATCTGCCACAGCACTGTTCCATGCCAAAATGACACCAACTCTAGTTCCAACAGCAGGGGCAAATACAAAATCAGAGAAACGAGCACCACAACATTGCTGGATGATTCCCAGATCAACAAATTCAAGCTTGGACTCTTGTAAACAGACCACCGATACATTGTTGAGGGAGACAACAGAGCGAACGACACCACGCCGTGCGGGGTTATTCAGCCCCCACACGTTCCAGATCAGAAGGTTGCAATCCATAGGGAAACTATAAAATCGACAAGCTGCAACTAGACCTTGGCTGGCCCCCGCGTCACCGGCCTTGGCAAGCGCGGTCAAAGCCTCGATCTGTTCCGGTGAGAGGGGTTGACCGAAGACATGCTTGTATCTCTCCAGTTGCTCCTCATCAGACTCGTCCCCTCTCTCAGCGATGGCCAACTTTCCGGCCATCTTCATGGTGCGGTTGCCGCCGCCGCCGCCGCCGGAACCCTTCCTCCCTTGGACACGAGCACTGTGCGCACGGGTAAGCAGGAGTAGACGGTTCCACATCATGGGCCAGCCCATCCACCAGCTGCGAGTCGAGCACCGCTGAACTAGGAACAGCGTCTTCTCAAAAAAAAAAAAAAAAAAAGTAGCAACGGCGATTAATAACACAGTTTTTTTCCTCCAAAAAAAAGATTAATAACACAGTTTTGGTTCTCATCATCTCTAAGCTAAAAAAAATAAAAAAAATCCAGTGTTATTACCCGTAAAAAAAACCCAGTGTTATTATGCTAAAAAAAAAAGATCCAGTGTTACTGTCCCAGTTTCGGCCTGTCAGTCTTTGCAATGTTTTATATAAGATTGCGTCCAAAGTCATTGCTAACCGTTTGAAGCTAGTGTTGCTGGAAATAATTTCTAAAGAACAGTCTGCTTTTGTTCCGGGGCGGCTGGCGTATGAGTGCTTGCATTTCATGAAGAGGAATAAGGCACGGAAGCACACGCATGGTGCACTAAACCTTCATACGATGAAAGCATATGACCGAGTAGAGTGGGAGTATCTGGAGGCTATAATGCTCAAACTTGGTTTTCGGGAGAATTAGGTCAAGATTATAATGGGGATGGTCAGGTCGGTTTCTTTTCAGTACTCTCTAATGGTCAGAAGCTAGAAGAGTTCAAACCAACACGTGGGATTCGTCAAGGTGATCCTATTTCACCGTATCTTTTTTTTTTATTCTTGCAGCAGAGGGCCCTTCGTGCCTTTTGAAATCAGGTGTCCAGTCATCTCCGGGAGGCATTCAAGTGGCTACAACAGCCCTGCCGGTGAACCATTTGTTGTTTGCAGATGGCAGCCTGCAGTTTTTTTTTTTCTAAAAGCAACTAGAGAGGGTGTGAAAGAGGTTTCTGCTTTGCTGGAAATTTATGCAAGAGCTTCTTGGCAGCGTATTAACAAAGAAAAGTCATCAATATTCTTCAGTAAGCTAACGGTGTCCCGAGGATGTACGAGGAGTGGTAAAAAATATATTTCAAATGTGCCCAATGAGCAACTCAATGAGAAATACTTGGGAATGCCAACAGATGTGGGCATGTCAAAGAATGGAGCTTTTAAGTATTTGAAGGAGAGGTTGTGGAATAAAATTTGGTGGATGGATGGCAAAGGTGATGTCTTCTGCTGCCAAGGAAGTATTGGTAAAATCCATTCCGCACCCAGTTGCTACTTTTCTCAATGTATTGTTTTAAATTACCAACGGGTCTCTGTGCCAAACTAACATCTATGGTGAATGCCTTCTGGTGGGGGAGTAAGAGTGGTCAAAGGAAGCCCTACTGGGTATCACGGGACACTATGTGCGTGCCAAAATACATGGGCGGCCTAGGTTTTCGGGATTTCAAAATATTCAATTTAGCTCTCCTAGCTAAACAGGCCTCGAGGATCTTTGAATGTCCAGCATCATTGAGCGCCAGAATTCTTAAGGCGGTCTACTTCCCAAACACGGATTTTTTTGGGGGTCGAAGTGGGTTCTCACCTGTCCCAAATTTGGCGATCTTTAGTAGAAGGCCGAGATATCATGAAGCAAGGTCTTATCAAGTGGACTGGCAACAGTGAGACTACAGAAATTTCTAACATGAATTGGATCCCGAGACCGGAGAACATGTGTCCTATTGTATCCAGGGAAGCTGATCCACCACGGATGGTTAGTGAACTAATTCACGCTCAAGAAACTAGATGGGATTCTGAAGTCATTGGCCAAGTCTTTCTACCATATGATGCGATGGCGATATTACAAATCCCGGTATGTACACGCAATGTAGAGGACTTCTAGTCATGGAACTTTGAAAAGTCTGGGCGCTTCACAGTGCGCCCATGCTACAGGATGGTGATGGAAACAAAGATACGCAAAGAGGATTGGCTCGAGGGATGGACTGATTCGTCCAATACGTCTGCTGCAAAAAAATCATGGGACACACTATGTCATGTCACAGTCCCAGCGAAGCTCAAGATGTATTGGGCCAAGATTATAATGGGGATGGTCAGGTCAGTATCTTTTTCAGTACTGTTTAATGGTCAGAAGCTAGAAGAGTTCAACCCAACACATGGGATTCGTCAAGGTGATCCTATTTCACCGTATCTTTTTTTGCTTGTAGCAGAGGGCCTTTCATGCCTTTTGAAATCAGGTGTTCAGTCATCTCCCAGAGGCATTCAAGTGGCTACAACAGCCCCGCCAGTGTACCATTTGTTGTTTGCAGATGACAACCTGTTGTTTTTTAAAAGCAACTAGAGAGGGTGCGGAAGAGGTTTCTGCTTTGCTGGAAATTTATGCAAGAGCTTCTTGGCAGTGTATTAACAAAGAAGAGTCATCCATATTCTTCAGTAAGTTAGGGGTGTCTTGAGGATGTATGAGGAGTGGTAAAAGATATATTTTAAATGTGCCCAATGAGCAACTCAATGAGAAATACTTGGGAATGCAAGCGGATGTCTAGAAAAAACTAGAGATGGGGCCATGTCAGCATTGACCCTGACGAAAGGACTAGCCAGCGTGCTTGAGGCGCCAGCCAGGGCCATGTGCACTTCATGGGTGCTCAGCAGGTGTGGGGCGCGCACGGCGACATCTGGAGAGGAATGGGGCAGGATGGCCTCCAAGATGTTGGGAGCCTCAGACAGTGTTCAAATCATCGAAGAGGCAACCTAATATGTACTATGTAGTACCTCCACCACAGAGGAAGCAATAGCCACCATCATAGGCTTGATAGCAGAAAAGTGCAGCATGCTGTGGTAGGGCAGCCAACGGTGGGGTGTGCGCACTGGCCATGCCAGCCGGTTGGGCAGAGGGGCCCCCGGCTACTTGGACCGCAGCGACCGGCTCCACAGGACCGATGCCCAACGGCAGCGCACCATCATGCTCTCCCAGCTCCATACTGGGCGCAGCGGTGTTAGGAATAGCCAAAGGGCGAACCGCAACCATTGCCTCAGCCCAAACAGTTGGGTTCACGTCCCGGAACTGCCTCGCACGAGAGGCGCGATGGCGCTCGGACAGAATGCCCAAACCAACGTCTCGTTGTCGCTGCTACTTGTGAGCTGCATTGGGATTTCCCCGAAGAGGAGAGGATGATGCAGTACAGTAGAGATAAGTATTTCCCTCAGTTAAGAACCAAGGTTATCAATCCAGTAGGAGAACCAAGCAACGACTCATTTGGTTTTTATATATGATAAAAGATAGACCCAGGGCCATAGTTTTCACTAGAGCCTTCTCTCTTGAAAATAGCATACGGTGGGTAAACAAATTACTGTTGGGCAATTGATAGAAAAGCAAATAATTATGACGATATCCAAGGCAATGATCATGTATATAGGCATCACGTCCGAGACAAGTAGACCAAAATGATTCTACATCTACTACTATTACTCCACACATCGACCGCTATCCAGTAAGCATCTAGTGTATTAAGTTCATGAAAAACGGAGTAACGCCTTAAGCAAGATGACATGATGTAGACAAGATAAACTCACGTATGAATAAACCTCATCTTTTTACCTTTAATAGCAATGATATATACGTGTCATGTCCCTTCTGTCACTGGGATTGAGCACCGCGAGATCGAACCCATTACAAAGCACATCTTCCATTGCAAGATAAATCAATCTAGTTGGCCAAACCAAATCAATAGATCTGAGAGAAATACGATGCTATAACAATCATGCATAAAAGAGTTCAGAGAAAACTAAAATAATATTCATGGATAGATCTGATCATAAACTCACAATTCATCGGATCCCAATAAACACACCGCAAAAAGTGATTACATCGGATAGAACTCCAAGAACATCGATGAGAACATTGTATTGAAGATCAAATAGAGAGAAGAAGACATCTAACTACTAACTATGGACCCGTAGGTCTGTGGTAAACTACTCACGCATCATCGGAAGGGCAGCAAGGATGATGTAGAGCCCCTCCGTGATTGAATCCCCCTCCGGCAGAGTGCCGGAAAAGGACTCCAGATGGGATCTGACAAGAACAGGAACTTGCGGCGGCGAAAAAAGTATTTCATGGAATCCTCTGTTGGTTTCACGATTTTAGAGAATTTATAAAGGTGGAGTTAGGTCAAACGAAGCCATGTGAGCCCCACAAGCCACCAGGGCGCGCCCCACCCCCTGGGCGTGCCCTGGTGCCTCGTGGGATGCTGCTTTATCTTCTCGTCCCCTCCCGAAGCTTCCAGGGTCTCTTATTGCCAGAAAAAAAATCTTCAAAAAGTTTCGTGGCATTTGGACTTCGTTTGGTACTGATATTCTGAAAAATTAAAAAACAAGCAAAAAAACAGCAACTGGCACTGGGCACTAAGTTAATAGGTTAGTCCAAAAAATGATATATAATTGCTTGAAAGTGTATATAAAACATCCAAGGTTGATACTATAATAGCATGGAACAATAAAAAATTATAGATACGTTGGAGACGTATCAATCGCCTCCAAGCATCATCGGTGATGCCGTGCGCCCAAGAGTTAGCGAGCTCCTCTCCAGGGTTGGGTGCAAGTATTTGCTTTTGTGTGTGCAGGTGCTGTTCACTAGGGTTTGCTTGGTGCTCCTTATGGTTCGATAAACCTTAGTACTCAACCGAGGGAAATACTTATCGCTACTATATTGCTTCTCCCTTCATCTTCGGGGAAAATCCCAACGCAGCTCACAAGTACCTTCACTCAAACTATCATCTATTTGCTCTACTTTTTATGTGCCTTTTTATTTGCCTCTCATTTTCATTTCCCTCCACTTCTCCCAAAAGCAAAAAACACCAAAATATTTTTCTTTGTTAGTTTGCTTGCTTGGCCACTATGTCTCAAGAAAACACTAAGTTGTGTGACTTTTCAAATACTAATAATAAAGATTTTATTAGTACTCTAATTGCTCATCCCGCCACTAGTGCGGAGTCATATGATATTAATGTTGCATTGCTAAATCTTGTTATGAAAGACCAATTTTCTGGAAATCCTAATGAAGGTGTTGCATCCCATCTTAATACCTTCGTTGAATTATGCGATATGCAAAAGAAAAAAGATGTGGATGATTATTATTAAGTTAAAATTATTTCCATTCTTGCTAAGAGAACATGCTAAAACTTGGTTTTCATCCTTGCCTCGCAATAGTATTGATTCTTGTGATAAATGCAAGGATGCTTTGATTGCCAAGTATTTTCCTCCCACTAAGATTATTTCTCTTAGAAATCAAATTATGAATTTTAAGCAACTTGAGCATGAACATGTTGCACAATCTTGGGAAAGAATGAAATTAATGATTAGAAATTGTCCCACTCGTGGATTAAGCTTATGGATGATAATACAAAAAAAATATGTGGGACTAAACTTTGTGTCAAGAAATCTTCTAGACTTTGCTGCATGTGGTACTTTTATGGAAATCACATTGGGAGAAGCTACAAAACTCCTTGATAATATAATGACAAATTATTCTCAATGGCACTACGAATGAGCCAACTGGTAAGAAGGTAAACTATGTCGAAAAAGTTTCTACTTTGAGTGATAAAATGGATGCTCTTATGAAAATTCTAGGTAGTAAACATGATCATGTTGATCCCAATGATGTGCCACTATCTACCTTGATTGAGAAAAATAATGATGCTATTGATGTGAATTTTGTCGCTAAAAATAATTTCAACAACAGTGATTACAGAGGGAATTTTAATCCTAGATCGTATCCCGGTAATCCATCTAATAATTATGGTAATTTGTACAACAATAACAATAACAATAACAATAATAATAATAATAGGATACCTACTGATCTTGGGAACAACATTAAAGAATTTATTAGTTCTCCAAAGATTTTCAATGCTATGGCAGAAGAAAAACTGCATAAAGTTGATGATATGGCTAGAAATATGGATGGAATTGCTCATGATGTGTAAACTTTTAAAATTATAACTTTGCCACCTAAGCATGATATTAACGAGTCAATAAAATCTATGCAAGTCTCCATTAGTGAAACTAAAGAGAGAACTGCTAGGTTGAGAGCTAAGCGAGAATTCCTATAAAAAGCTATTCCACCCGGTTTTTATCGTAACCATGATGAAGATATTAAAATGATTGGTGTCTCACATATTACATATTTGTTTAGTAATATAAAACTTGATGAAAATGGACTAGAGATGAGCCAATTTTAGCTAGAAGACGTCGCCATTGTTCGAAGGGTGATGATCTTAATGATAAAAGTGGGTTTGGAGAGGTCGAGACTTTAAATAGTGATGTGCCCACTACTTTGGATTACAAGGACTTTAATTATGATAATTGTTCTTTGATTGTTGCAATCCATGATTAATTCACCTAATGCTTACAAACAAAATAAAGCTTTTACTAAACATATTGTAGAAGCAATGACAAAAGCTTATGAAAAAAACTAGAATTAGAAGTTTCAATACCTAGAAAATTACATGATGAATGGGAACCTACTATTAAAATCAAGATTAAAAATTATGAATGTAATGCTTTGTGTGATCTAGGTGCTAGTGTCTCTATTATACCAACTAGATTGATTTATCTTCAGTGGGAGTGGTGCTTTGTAATGGGTTCAATCTTGCGGTGTCCTCACCTCTTGACAGAAGGGGCAGCGAGGCACGTATTTTTATTGTTGCCATTAAGGATAAAACGATGGGGTTTATTCATATTGCTTGAATTTACTTTGTCTACATCATGTCATCATATTTCATGCATTACTCTGTTTGTTATGAACTTAATACGTAGAGAGGCAAGCATAGAAGCGCTCTTGCAATGAAGTAACAGTAGTAGATGCAGGTAGAAATTTGTAACATGAATTGGATCCCGAGACCGGAGAACATGCGTCCTATTGTATCCCGGGTAGCTGATCCACCACGGATGGTTAGTGAACTAATTCACGCTCAAGAAGCTAGATGGGATTCTGAACTCATTGGCCAAGTCTTTCTACCATATGATGCGATGGCGATATTACAAATCCCGGTATGTACACGCAATGTAGAGGACTTCTAGTCATGGAACTTTGAAAAGTCTGTAGGGTAACGCAGCAGAAAACAAAAATTCCTGACCTATGCACCAGCCCAGGATCACTATGAAGATGCATACAAGGTTTTTGATCTGATCGTTACCGAATCGTAGCGCAACGAAAGTAGAGTCGATGTAGATCGTCGGTGCAGATCCCCGCAGCTAGGATTTACAACCTCCTAACCATGAGGATGTTCTCCCTCGTCTATTCCTCAGACAGCCCTTCGGGAGGCGGTTGGACAGTCCCTCGGACGGTGTCACGAACAACCCTTCCGGAGGTGCTTGGACAATCCCTCGGACGGTGTCATGGACAGCCCTTCGGGAGGCGGTAGGACAGTCCCTCGGACGGTGTCACGGACAGCCCTTCGGGAGGACCCTATAAACTCGGACAGCCCTTCGGGAGGACCCTCGAACAGCCCCTCTGTAAAAAGATCGAACCTACGACCTCTCTACGGGGTTGCACACATACGGTGTCAGCTATCCGGCAGGGTTTCGCCGTCCAGAACTAGTTCCCACCGGAACCCAGACAGTCTTTCGGCTCTGCGAAATTATTTCATGTGAGGAAGAGAAGAAGCCAGATCATGCATGGCATATTGTAGGAGTATGAAAGAAAGAGTGAGTGTGGGGAGCTCCTCTCCACCTCTATTTATAGGAAAAGCCAAGGGGTGAGTGGCATTTGAAAATACCAAAAAACCCATCACAAATGACCTTCATAAGGGCATAAAGGGGAGGCAAGTGGAGCTCCATGGAGGAGCTCCTCCTTGGACGTCCACACCATGTGGGCCCCCACAAAAGGGGTTCTCACCTTCACCAAGAGGACACAAGTTTCTTCTGGTGGCAATCGACAAGTTCACCAAGTGGATGGAAGCCAAGCCGGTGACCAACGCGGAGGCCAACACAACAGTCAAGTTCGTCTGCAGCCTCATCCACCGCTTCGGTGTCCCGCACAACATCATTACGGACAACGGATCCAACTTCACCGCTGCGGTATTCCAGGATTTCTGTCACAAACGACGGATCCACATAGACTACGCATCGGTGGCCCACCCCCAGTCCAACGGACAGGTCGAATAGGCCAATAGACTGATCATGGAAGTTCTAAAGCCACGACTCATAACACCGCTCCTACGAACGAAAGGCAACTGGGCAGAGGAGCTCCCGTCCGTCCTCTGGAGCTTACGGACGACGCTAAACAAGTCAATCAGCTACACACCCTTTTTCATGGTGTATGAAGCAGAGGCAGTTCTCCCATCAGACATCGAGTGCGACTCGCCATGAGTCCGCGCATACGAAGAGGAGGCCGCCGAGGAAAGCGGGAAAGACGACGTCACCGCAAAGTAAGAGGCACACCTCCTCGCCCTCGAACGCACAAGTATTTATCAACAGAAGCTGCGCCAGTACCAAGGTCGGCACGTGCGATCACGCGAGTTCAATGTCGGTGACCTCGTCCTACGCCTCAAGCAGAAACCACGCAAGAACAAGTTGTCCTCCGCATGGGAGAGCCTCTACATCATCCACGAGGTCCTCAACAACGGGGCCTAGTACCTCCGCAACAAGAAAACATGTTGGATCACATTGCGACCTTGGAATGCCGAGAATCTCCGTTTATTTTATGCATAAACATTTAAATATTACATACTTTTTTGCATAAATAAACTGTAAATCTGCATAGCATGTATATATTTAGCTCAAACAGACTCATGTTGAAAAATAAGGATCCATCGGCACTTGCGACGACGAGGACGAGGACCATGTGACGGCCGACGCAATATGCCCTTCGGCAAGGCCCGGCGTGACCATGAGCGTGATGAACCAGCATCGTGGCTGACATCGCCCGTGACAACGTAAAATTGTGCTCTTCTATGACAGTCCGGCGATGTCCTTGATGAAGGTTCCACGAACGTCTCATGGGCGTAGTGTAGTGTCTCGTCGAGCGGCTTCGAGGGCGTGCTTGATGGAGATGCGAGGAGGACACCTGCTTGGCAGCGATGAGCCAAGCGATCCTCAAGTAACATGCTGGCGTTCCCTCATAGAGGTCACGTGAACTACCATCTCCCACAGCAAGGTAAAAATGAACAAACATTTTTGTTTGCTCAAAAAATCACTCACAACAAACGCTCCAGAATTATCAGGTCAAAACAGATAAATTTGTCATCCTATTATATAAGGATTTGCTATGTTCTAAAGTAAAACATGGCATCCTACAGCATGATTATTGTTAAAATTAATTATGTAATTAAGGGAAATCTCCCCTTGCCCAACGGACAAGCGGTTGCACCGCACGGACGCCTGTGTCCCTGGCAACCGATGCATCTCCCTGGAACCGACGCCTCCTCTGGATCGTCGTGTCTCTCCAGGAGATATATAAGCGTCATGTAACCATCGTCAAGAGGAATCGATCATTTTGATTTCAAACACGTTATCAACCCGTAGAACAACCAGCGAAGAGCAAGAAAGAACAGAGAAAGAAAGGGAGAGAAGAGATCGAGACTCGCCGGTGAGATGTCCGGCCTCGTTTCCTTCTACCTTCGCCTGATCCGCGAGGACGGTCGCCGCTACCGCCTCGTTTCCCTTCGCCGCCATGGAGTGGGTGGCCTCCGGCATTTCCGTCGCCGGATGCAGGCCATGCCGCTGGACGCGGCCACCATGGCGCTGGGAGGGGCATGCGTGGAGGTGACCACGTACCTGGACACCACCGCTGCGCCACCGGACGCGCCCATGGCCATGCGCCCCTGAGGTTCGACCCTCGGATGGTGGCCGGCCCGTGCGCCCCGATGGTCTACGGGGCCGCTGCCGCGCCTGCCCTGCCCACTGGGTCTCCGCCTCCGCCCCCTCCTCCGCCGGCCGCATGGATCCCGCCGTCGACGCCGACGCCTGATGCCGTGGCCGCTAGTCCGAGCCTCCGCCCGCTTGGCTACGCCCCGGTGCCGATGCGCTCGACGGTGAATGCAGAGGAAGCGCTCGCCTTCATCTCCGCGCCAACCGGCGCCTCCGGCGTCGTTCGCCTTGGAGTTGGCATAAAAGGCGCCGCCGCCGCCGGCACGCCTCAACAGGAGACGGCCGCGGGCTCGAGCAGCCGCGCGGAGCGGCGCTTCGGCCGCCTCTTCGGGCGCGCCGTTGCAGCCCTCGACCGCCGCCCAGGCTCATGGGCTCCGGCGAACCTCGGCTTCGCCGCTACTCCGCTGCGCCAGGCCCTCACCGTCATTGTCTCCTCTTCGGATGAAGAGGCCTCGTCGGTGTCGTGTCGCTGACTACTGGAGATGCGAGGGGAGGCGCCGAAGCTCGCCTCAACCACCGGCGACTGGGCTCCCTGCTCCCCGCTCGCGCAGGTGGTGGTGGGGGATCGAGTGTGGTGCGGGTCGGGGCGGATCCTTATCCGTAACCGCCCCACCCCTCGCCTCATCTTCTTATGCGGTGCGGGTGGCTGCGGGCTGGCCTCTGCCGGTTGTGGCAGCCCAGGCCCAGGCGACCGGCCTGCTCCCTTCAGGATTTGTTTTTCATTTTTTTTCTTTTTTCTCTGTTTTTAGTTAAACACTAGTACTAATTATTGTATTAGTGCAGTTTTAGACTATGTTTAGTACTGTTTAGTACCTAGTTTGACTGCTACTTACATTCTAGTCCAGTTCTAGATTAAATCTAGGTTAGGACTTGTGTAATTATTAGTGTGTTTATATTATGTAATGGATTGATATTATAAATAAAGTACCAGATTTCATGTGAGAAGAATGGCATGTTCCATGTGTTTACCACATATCAGGTTCTCTTGAACATGTTTTTGCGATTGAGGTCATCTTCTCTCGCATATCAAACTTGCAAATTTTTGAATATTTCTCCCTCATTATATTTGGAATCACAAGGTAATGAGTTGGGATCTGCTGCTCATTTGCAGATTATCTCCTCTTACTATGAGGTCTATGCTTTGTCATTCTCGACAAGCGATTACCTCCAATGTGTATTTCTTATATCTGAATTGTAGCATACACAAGGTAATGGCGATATAGCCTATTACTGTGAGATCTAAGCGATCTTCAAAGTGTTATGTTCACACAATTGAGGTTGAGAATTTTTCAAGTTTTTCACTTGAGCATCAAATTTTTGCATTCTTATTACACAACCATGATGGTTTTTAATTTACCGCCCGTAAATTAATTATCTCTGGTTCCCCATGTAGGCAAAGATGACTGCCAAAGAGTTTGAGGAGCTTGCCCTCAATGGCCACAACTACCCTACATGGGCTATGGACATCAAGATCAGTCTTGCGTCTCGTGGGATTGCGCGTGCAATCCAGCCCCCTGAGACTCCTCTCCCGGCTGGAGCCACGCCGCTGACAGAACAACAGGACTATGCTGCTTTATTCATCATAAGGCACCATATTCATCCAGATCTCAAGTCTGAGTATTTACAGGAGGAATCTCCTAGTACTTTGTTTTTGGCCCTCAAAACGAGGTATGAACAGCAGAAGGCAGTAGTCCTGCCAGAAGCACTCCATGATTGGACTCATCTTCATCTTCAGGATTTTAAGTCCATTGGTGAGTATAATCATGTTGTTCTTAAGATATGTTCCAAACTGCGCATTTGTGAGAAGGAACCTACTGAGGGGGAGAAGATAGAGAAAACTTTGTCTACTATGCTCCCTTCAGACAGGATCCTCCAACAGCAATACCTTGCTCGTAACTACACTGTCTATTCCGAGCTTATTCACATGTTACTTCAGGCTGAAAAGCATGATGAGCTACTCGCTAAGAATGGCTCTCAGCGCCCAGTTGGGGCACAACCTTTACCTGAAGTTCATCTGAATGTTGCAAATAGACAAAAGATTAATGGTACCTTTCGGGGTAAACAATCCAACTTCGAGCATAAGCGAAAGCGCAATGTGAACAGGAGATCCAGAAATGCAAGGGAAAAGGCACTTCAAAGCCCAGGTTTGATAAATTTAAGCTTTGCAACAAGTGTGGATGCTACACGCATTCTACTGAAAAGTGCACAATGCCCAAGCATCTGGTTATGCTGTACCAACAATCTTAGGGACGCAAAGCACCTCAAGGGAAAAGGTTTGAAGCCAACTTCAACCTTCATCCGCATAGCGCAAAAGGAGCCGGTGGTTCGCACGATGTTCCTCCTGGACCAAGCAACGCCATGATTCCTTATCCGCTTGAGGATCCTGCTGAAACGGAGAACATGTTGATTGAGTACACCGCAAACAACATGTTTGGCGACTTCAACTACTCCCTCAATCTCCTTAGTGATCTACTTAATTATGTCCATTTGTGATGATTGTAATAAGAACATAAGTTTGTTGTTGTCTTTATATTGTATTGTATCAGCACATTTGATATAATAAGATTGTATTCTATGTATTAACATGAGGTTTTATTATTGAAAATTCTTTTGTTTTATATAGTTTTCTACGGGGACAATCCACTAGTAGAAAACAGGGCTTTTGTCCCGGTTCCAGAGGGCCTTTAGTCCCGGTTCTGGAACCGGGACAAAAGGGTCGGGACTAAAGCCTCTACTAAAGGGGCTCCACGTGGCCGCAGGCTGGAGCGGGGCTGGAGGACCTTTAGTCCCGGTTGGTGTTCCTTTAGTCCCGGTTGGTAACACCAACCGGGACTAAAGGAATATTTTAAAAAAAAATTGAAATTTTTTTTTGAATTTTTTTCTTCTGATATTTAAATCTTTGAATTATTTGACAATTTAATCTCTAATCACCCCTCCTCACTGCTTCAGAATTTAATCTCTAATCTCTAATCAGCACTCATTCCAAATCGTCTAACTTCCCGGCTGGTCACCCATCCTCTCACTACTCCAGCCCAAGCACGCTTAACTTTCAGGTTCTATCACCCCTAGTTTCCAAGTCTGCACTTGTTGTTTTCCTAACAATAGTAAGCTATTAATCCTGTTAACCCTTAAGTCTTGATGTCACATGATTTAATTTTTTGAATTCTAAACAATTATTAAAATAAACAACAATGATTAACAAACAACAATGATTAATTTAAAAACTCTAAAATACTTCAAAAAAAAGGAAAAAATTACAAAAAAAATCAAAAATTCTCCAAAAATAAATAAATCCAAAAATCCAAAATAATACAAAAAGTTAAAAAATAAAATAATATAAAATATTGAATTTCAATAAAAATAAAATAGTAATAATAATATTAATAATAATAATAATATTGATTTCAATGAAAATAAAATAAGTAATATTATTATTATTATTATTATAGCCATTTATTCATTTAATATCTTTAAATCTGTAAATCGAAATTCGACAATAATATATCCATTATTATCAGAAAAATGTGACCATGATGTCACACGCTTCACCGTTTGAGTTTGAAATTATTATTCTAAAAAACAATAATTATTTAGTAACACTAATATTTATTGAATAAGTAGTTTGACCGTTGTTTGACCACATTTCATTTTTTTAAACTTATATTAACTGAAGAATTTTTGTTTTTTCAATATGAACCATTCAAAGCCACATCCTTAAATTTCAACCCTTTTTGACTTCATTTGCTTTTTTTTCATGCATTTAATGATTCTTTGAGCTAAATTAACCTGAAATTGAAAAGCACTACAAATGAACTCTGAAAACCCTGAAACTTGGCATGGTATCATCATTTCACCCAAATAGCTTGTGCTAAAAAGTTGAGAGGGTTATGGCAAAAACTAGATGCACTTCGTGTACAAACTGGACCATCTCTTTCGAAGTAATAGGGTTTCGGACAAAAACTCAACTGTTACAAAGACATTTCATTTTTTTAATCTTATTTCAACTGAAGAATTTTTGTGTGTTCAATATGAACCATTCAAAGCCACATCCTTAAATTTCAACCGTTTTTGACTTCATTTGCTATTTTTTCATGCATTTAATGATTCTTTGAGCTAAATTAGCCTGAAATTGAAAAGCACTACAAATGAACTCTGAAAACCCTAAACCCGGGACTTAAAACCCTCGAAACTCTATTCTAAACAGTAAACACTAAAGGGTCAAACCCTAAAACCTAACCCTAAACTTGGAAATCTAAACCCTAGCCCTAAACCCTAAAACGTCTAAAACGTCCAAAAACTCAATTTTCCCTTTGGAATTTTGTGATTTTAAAAAATTGTCCTAAACCCTAAACCCGGGACTTAAAACGTCCGAAACTATATTCTAAACAGTAAACACCTCGGGTTCAAACCATAAAACCTAACCCTAAACTCTGAAATCTAAACCCTAGCCCTAAACCCTAAAAACGTCTAAAACGTCCAAAAAATCAATTTTCCCTTTGGAATTTTGTGATTTTAAAAAATTGTCCTAAACCCTAAACCCGGGACTTAAAACATCTGAAACTGTATTCTAAACAGTAAACACCTCGGGTTCAAACCATAAAACCTAACCCTAAACTCTGAAATCTAAACCCTAGCCCTAAACCCTAAAAACGTCTAAAACGTCCAAAAACTCAATTTTCCCTTTGGAATTTTGTGATTTTAAAAAATTGTCCTAAACCCTAAACCCGGGACTTAAAACGTCCGAAACTGTATTCTAAACAGTAAACACCTCGGGTTCAAACCATAAAACCTAACCCTAAACTCTGAAATCTAAACCCTAGCCGTAAACCCTAAAAACGTCTAAAACGTCCAAAAACTCTATTTTCCCTTTGGAATTTGGTGATTTTAAAAAATTGTCGAAACGAAACTGTTTCTTCGGATCAATCTTTTTTTTTCTGCAAATTTTGATATATTATTTGTATTTTTCTGAATTAGGATGATTTAGTTATGATTTTTCGAAGTTTAATGTGGTAAAAGGCTTTAGTCCCGGTTGGTGTCTCCAACCGGGACTAAAGATAGACCTTTAGTCCCGGTTAAAGACATCAACCGGGACTAAAGGGCTGGGAAAAAAATTGAAATTTGAAAAAAATAATTGAAAAAAAAATTGAATTTTTTTTCAGTCCCGGTTGGTACCTCCAACCGGGACTAAAGATAGACCTTTAGTCCCGGTTGGAGGTACCAACCGGGACTAAAGGTGCTGGCACAGTTCGAAGCCGATCGAAAACCCTTTAGTCCCGGTTGGTGTCTCCAACCGGGACTAAAGGTCCCGTTCAAACCGGGACTGATGCCTGCGCCGCTCGAACCGGGACTAATGCTCACATTAGTCCCGGTTCGTAACGCAACCGGGACTATTGCTCCGATCCGGCTTGGACAAAAGCCCTATTTTCTACTAGTGATCCGATAGAAGAGGAATTATGCCTTGTGGACAGTGGTACCACAAACTCCATACTGAGGGAGATGAAATATTTCCAAACTCTAAAAAAGATGAATGGAGATATTCTAACTATCGCTGGACGCGATACAGTGATTGTTGGTACTGGACGTGCCATATTCACCCTCCCAAGTGGTACACAAGTGAAAATTGAGGATGCTTTATTGTATCCCGATTCTTCACGAACCCTGATCAGTTATCGAGATATCCGTAAAAATGGTTTTCACATTGAAACCCATGAAGACAACAAACAGGAGTATCTACTCTTTACTAAAGATCACGGATATGGCAAAAAGGTACATGAGAAAATTCCTTCTCTATCGTCTGGTTTGTACTATACGTACATCAAACCCGTGGAACATGTTGCATACAAAGTAATTTTTTAGAATGTTAACACATTCCAAACCTGGCATGATCGCCTAGGCCATCCCGGAATCGGGATGATGAGAAAAATTACTAGCAATTCCATTGGTCATAATTTGCTTGAGTCAAAATTTCCTCAATCTTCAGATTTTGTGTGCACATCTTGTGCCACAGGAAAGCTAATTTTGAGGCCCTTGCGCCTCAAAATACAAGCTGAACCACTTCGGTTCCTTGAACGTATTCAAGAAGACATTTGTGGTCCCATTCAACCATTATCTGGACCTTTCAGGTATTTCATGGTTCTGATTGACGCATCTACACGATGGTCACATGTGTGTCTTCTATCCACACGAGACCATGCATTTGCCAAGATAATGAGGCAAGTCATTAAGTTGCAAGCCCATTATCCTGAAAGTCGAATTAAATCAATTCGAATGGACAATGCCGTAGAATTCTCCTCACGTGCTTTCAATGATTATTGCATGGCTTTGGGGATTGAAGTTCAGCACTCTATTCCATATGTCCATACACAAAATGGTTTGGCTGAATCATTGATTAAGAGGATCAAACTCATTGCAAGACCTATGTTAACGAATTGCAACTTGCCAACCTCTTGTTGGGGTCACGCTGTTTTATACGCTGCTGACTTGATACAATTGAGGCCAAATGCATATCAGAGTTCTTCCCCTCTGGAATTGGTACGTGGAAATCCTCCTAGCATTTCCCATCTGCGTAAGTTCGGATGTGATGCATACATCCCGATCTCACCACCACAGCGGACATCTATGGGCCCACATAGGAAGTTGGGGATCTATGTGGGGTACAAATCGCCGTCGATTATCAAGTACCTGGAACCCCTGACTGGGGGTCTGTTCACAGCCCATCATGCTGATTGCATATTTAATGAGGAACATTTTCCGGCATTAGGGGGGAGATTTCAAGTACCAGAAAGAATGCCCGAAAATTGATTGGAATGCTCATGCCATTTAATCCTCTGATCCACGTACCCAAGAGACCGAACTTCAAGTTTGGAAGATTATTAATTTGCAACATCTTGCAAATAATCTGCCAGATTCATTTACTGATCTGAAAGATGTTACAAAATCCTTAAATCCGGCCAGAAACGCGCCAGAAAGAGTGGAGGTACCAATAAAAACAACTCAACTCCCTATTCCTAAAAAGAGGGGGAGTAGTACGGCCTCTGACCTGGAGCATGCTTCTAGCAAGCAGCAAAGGAAATCGAGGAGAAAAACCTCGGAGTCAGTAAATGTAGGTCAACTCAACGTTGACAAACACCTGATGGGTAGTATACACCTAGTGAAAGGGCAACCTCCACAACCCAGCTCCAGTGTGCACAAACTGGCTGGGATATCGGAACACGCAGACTCAATCGTATTGGGAAATCACGAAGAGTCACTAGGGGTGCAGGAAATTTCCATCAACTATGTTGATTCTAGAGAATCATTTGACCGTAAGACTACGACTATCGACATATATTTTGCTGAAAAAATTGCAGATACCCTTCTCACTGATCATGATCCAAGGTCTATCGTTGAGTGCCAAAAGCGCTCCGACTGGCCTAAATGGAAGGATGCAATCCAAGCAGAAATTGCCTCACTTAACAAAAGAAAGGTATTCACTGAAGCAATACCTACACCTCCCAATGTTTTCCCTGTGGGATTCAAATGGGTTTTCCTCCGGAAACGGAATGAGAACAATGAGGTGGTGAGATATAAAGCAAGGCTCGTAGCACAAGGTTTCACGCAGAAACCCGGCATTGATTTCACTGAAACATATTCTCCAGTAATGAGTGCAACTACTTTTCGATATCTTATATCCTTGGCAGTGCAAAATCGTCTATCTATGCAGTTGATGGACGTCGTGACCGCATATCTTTACGGGTCACTAGATTCAGACATATATATGAAGGTTCCTGATGGAATCTCTGTCCCGAATAAAAGTGCAAAACGCAACATGTATTGTGTAAAGCTGAATAAGTCATTATATGGCTTAAGACAGTTGGGACGGATGTGGTACAACCGACTCAGTGAGTTCCTTCTTCAGAAAGGTTATTCCAATAGTGCTGATTGCCCATGTGTTTTCATCAAGAAGTCCTCTACAGGATTTTGCATCATTTCTATGTACGTTGATGATCTCAGCATCATTGGCAACACACCAGATATTGATGAAGCACGCAATCACCTAAAGATGGAATTTGAGATGAAGGATTTGGGTAAAACCAAATTTTTCTTAGGTATTCAACTTGAGCACCTTCCCTCAGGAATCATGGTACACCAAGCTGCCTATATCCAAAAAATATTGGAGAAATTCAATATGGACAAATCCTATCCATCTAAAACTCCCATGGTGGTTTGATCTCTAGACGTAGAGAAAGATCCGTTCAGACCAAGGGATGATGGAGAAGAGGTGTTGGGACCTGAAGTTCCATACCTCAGTGTCGTTGGAGCGCTTATATATCTTGCAAATTGCACAAGACCTGATATTGCATTTGCAGTGAATCTACTTGCTAGACATAGCGCAGCTCCCACCAAACGTCATTGGTCTGGAGTGAAGAATATCTTTCGGTATCTCCAAGGCACAAAGGATCTTGGCCTATTTTTCCAGTTCCAGAAAAATCAGGACTCTGATATGATTGGATATGCAGATGCCGGCTATTTGTCTGATCCCCATAATGCCAGATCAAAGACCGGCTTCATATTCCTACATGGTGGCACTGTTATATCATGGAAGTCTTCAAAACAGACTCTAGTGGCAACATCTACCAATCATTCTGAAATAATTTCATTATTTGAAACAACATGCGAATGTGTATGGCTTCGCAGAATGATAAACCACATACAACAGTCATGTGAAATTGGTTCGATAGAATCACCAACCATTATCTATGAAGATAATGCGGCCTGTGTTGCACAGATGCAAACAGGATACATCAAGAGTAATATTACTAAGCATATTTCTCCTAAGTGGTTTTTCCCCATGATCTTCAGCAAAGCGGGGAAATAAACGTCTTGCAAATTAAATCATGCGAAAATCTTGCTGATTTATTTACCAAGTCTCTAGCAAATTCTACATTCCAGAAATATGTTCATGGAATTGGTATGCGACGACTTCGGGACTTGCAAGCGTCAGGGGGAGTCTCTTCTTGAGATATCCTTGTTCAAACAACACGTTACGCTATCTCTCTTTGTGAGTATATGTTTCAGCATCTCATCAAAGATTTTATGAAGAACTTTTGGAGAAGAATCTTTTGAGATGATAGAGCTTCCCGGTCAATCGTGAAGATGATTCTACATGGTCAAGCGTAGATTAAGGGGAGTGTTGAAATTAATTATGTAATTAAGGGAAATCTCCCCTTGCCCAACGGACAAGCGGTTGCACCGCACGGACGCCTGTGTCCCTGGCAACCGATGCATCTCTTTGGAACCGACGCCTCCTCTGGATCGTCATGTCTCTCCAGAAGATATATAAGCGTCCTGTAACCATCGTCAAGAGGAATCGATCATTTTGATTTCGAACAATTATTCCTATGCATTTTCAGAGATTTGCGATGATTGCAACATGGAGAATTGCCATCCTAAAAAAACTGTAAAAATTGACATGCTCAGGATTTGCCATCCTGGCAAGGAAATTGTCATACTACATCAACAACAACAAAAAGTGAAAACTACCATGCTCAAGAAACAGAAATGCCATCCCGAATGTGTTCGCTTAGATTGCCATCCCGAATGTGTTCGCTTAGATTGCCATCTTGATGTGTGTGGAGCAAATGTTTCAGAATTCGCGCGCGGGATCCAACACTAAGGGCGTTCACTCGGAAATGCTGAAAATCAGTGAACGCCAACAATCTGACGTAAGCATTTAGGTTTCTTTTTTACCGGCTGCAGGTCCCTAGCTTGTCATAGGAGTATACGGTTAGCATTTGAGAAAAAAAAAATTGGCCCATACTGTACCATGACAAACCTCACACATATACCTCCAGTGATGGTAAATATGTTTACGGCATACAAGCATCTTGGTAAGTTGTTTCGTATAGAAATGTTAGCACAAATAGCACTGGAAACACTCCAACCAAGACAACAAAATATATTCTTCTCTTGAGTTTCCAGCAAAGTATAATGATATAGCTTAAAAATAATTGGTACCCTGATATACACATCCTCAAAATGGTATGGACAAATTGGACATTAGCTATCGCTTCACTATCAAAAGCTTATAAACTTATAAGCAGTATGGGCACAGTTGACAATGTTACCGCCACAATAAACAAAGTGGCCCCTGAACAAAGTGCAGCCGGAGAAACCTCACTCCACTCAGTACATTCACAAGCACAAACAAATACATTCTTCATCAAACGAACAAGTGCAATAAACATCACGGGGACGAAGTACGCTTTGACAAAAATAAATTAAGTCATAACCACCTGTCCATGACACAGAACGGTTGTATGGATAAGTAGTATGGATAATTGGTACTCTGATACACACGTCCTCAAAATTGTATGGATAAGTTGGACATCATCAGGCACAACAGTTCCAGCTTATCGCTTCACTGTCAAAAGCTTACAAACTTGACCAGTATGGGGAAAATTGACAAAGTTACCGCCACAAAAAGCAAAGTGGCCAAGTCCACAGTACATAAACCAGACCCCTGAACAACGTGCAAACGGAGAACCTCACAATCAGTACTTCCACAAGCACAAACAAAAGTTGAAAGCAAACACAACATTCTTCATCAAACCAAGGCTCAAAAAAACATTCTTCATCAAACCAAGTGCACCAACACCATTACCAGGAAGAAGTACGCTTAGACACAATTACATCAAGTCAAAACCACTGGTCCATGACACACAACGGATCAAGACACGTACGCAACAAACCATTATTTCTACATGGTTATCTGCTCTTGCAGGCAGTTCCCAGTTACCACAACCAGAGTGCTCACGACAAGTGCACACGCATCTGCACTAATGAACAGAGCAGCAGATGGCCATTACCCCCATCACATCTTCTGATAGGCAATCGCCCGATAGGCAATCCCTTTCATGACCACACTACCAACGACAATAGGACAACCCACCTTGTAAGCCAAATCAAGCAGGTTAGCCACCCTTTCAGACCACACAACCTCAAGCCTGCCAAAAAGAAAAAGAAAAATTACATTAAGGCGCCACCCTTTCAGACGACACAAGCTCAACCAATCATAATAATTAATCATTTGAGTAGTCATAAACACTATACTCCCTCCGTAAAGAAATATAAGAATGTTTAGATCACTCTTATATTTTCTTTACAGAGGGATTAAAATGGAAGTTGTTGTAGCTTTTACCTGAAGTTTCTAAACTCTCTTGTCACATCATCATAACGTGCCCGCTGGAACTGGTACCAGTCTCTGGCGCTCTACAATTCAACAAGGTAAAAGAAGATTAGAAGGTAGTGACCAAGATTTAGCCTTGGTATCCTTGCATGTCATTGTAGGATAAAGGGGAACGAAAATATCACGAGACACTATTTGCAGTGCTAAAAGCTCTTGAAATCATAGACCTGATAAGTTCAGATATTACACTAAGTCGAAAACTTTCAACAAACAGCTGCAAAAAACATTTATAGGGGAGCATTCCTGACTGTTGGTACTGCAATGTCAGATCTTTGACTGTTAGTGCTCTAATTTCAGATCTTACAAAACTTACGCCGTACAAGGCATACAATGTGCAATCATCCCAAATCAAGTTGCCGATTAACACTAGTAGTCAGAATTTACGTGTCTCTCGTTCAAATCTGTGAATTGATCAACTGAATGACTAAAATAAGGATCTGCGCACCAGCCTCATGCAAAGGCAAAACGAGAAAAAATTTCATGACAACGCAAATGGTTGTCAAGTTAGAATGATCTGTAACAGCGAGCGCGTCAACCACGTCAAAGGCAAAAAAGGGGAGAGCTTCCATGACAATAACAAATGGTTGTCAAGTTAGAATGATCTGTAACAACTAGCGCGTCAAGCAAAGGGAGAGTTTTGATGACAATAACAAATGTTTTCAAGTTAGAGTGATCACATCGCGTTAAATTCTGCCAACAAGGATATAGCCACTAAAGAACTCACATATGCATCAGGGCGTACAGCGAAGGCAAGTGAAAACGCGCACACACACACACACACACACACACACACACACGGGGGATAAACAACCATGAAATTGGCCACCTACGAATCTGCTAGTCTTTTGGGGCAGATTAATTCAATGTCAAATCGATTAGCTAGCGAGGAATCAAGCAACAGCACAAGGGCAAGACTTGAATATGGCAAGGAAGGGCGAAACTTGTGGTCTCAGCGACAGCGAAGGGTCGAGATCCGGAGTTGGGGAATCCAAGAGATCACCGATCTATTGGTCGATTTGCTCTACCGACTCCAACTAGTGATTTAATTGAGGGAGCGCGGTGTGCAGGAGGAGGAGCATACCTCGAGCCGAGAAACGGACGGCGGCGGAACGCTAGGGTCCGATGGGAGCCGGAAAGCAGCAGGGGTGGGGGGCGACGGGAGCCGGGCAGCAGCAGAGGTGGGGATCCGCAACTTCGCGGCCAGGTTGCGCAGCGCCATGGATTGCCGGCCGGGGGAGGGAGGGAGGGTGGACGCGTCTAGGGTTTGAGTTAGGCGTCTCTTGTCTTGTCTACTCTCTGCCGATGAAGGCTTCCCACCAGCGCTCTTTTACGCCTTCCCACCACCGCAGAACGCGTGCCCTCGTCGACCGGGCCGGGCTGGGCCGGACCAGGCTCATTCATCCACGCCCATGATGTTTGGACCCCGAGGAGGAGATAGTTTCTTTGTCTTTGTCTTTGTCCCCAAAAAAAAGTATCTTTTTTCTTTTGCGGGTGAAAAAAAAAACAAGGTAAATTTTCCCGCGTGTCCGCTCTAAGGTTTTTCTTTTCTTTTTTGCATGGTAATATGTGTCTCATTTATATAGTATCATAAAGATCATAGTACAAGTCATGTACATACCGACCTGCCAAAACTGAACAAATAGCAGAACGCTGTCAGGTCTAAGGTTAAGGGGCAGAAACACACATATTGTTGTAATACATAAGCCAAGTACATCAACCAAATTGACACACCAGAATACCGATACAACTTCTCTTTATTCATAATTCTTCTCCGCCACACTTACAATGAAGTTGTCAAATCTTGTTTAGATAAATGCACATGACCGCCGAAGTGGGAGACTTGGTCCATAGCATGGTATCCTTGGTGGGACACACCAGTGCCCCCAAGCTTTCCAACACTCTTCCTTGGACGTTTATCTGTATATCATGCCTTAAAACTTCATTTGCACGTATTTAGATACGTTATAACCGAGCACTTTTCCAGCCCTTTCAGGCCATCAGCATTTCTATCCGTTGGATCGTCTTTTTTAGGCTTTCCCGGCCGTCCGATTCGCTCTTAATACCACCTAATTCGCACGTACTGGCTGCCCTAGCCTTATCGGGCCGCTGCTCCGGTGGATTTTTTGGGCACCCGACATTCAATTGGACCTACTGGCGTAATGGGCCTATACTGATTCTTGTCGATCACAAAAGTGTATATAGGACAGAACCCTAAAACAAGGGCGGTCGCGACCCTTGTCTGTTTTGTAGCAAGACTCGAACCAGCAACTTCCTCGTACAAACTTTGACACGATAACCAACCAGCCACCATCAGCTGATGTGTTTACATACCTCTTTCTCCTTCTTTTCTTCTTTCCTCTTTCCACTTTCCTTTTTTCTTTTTTCTTCTTTCTTGTTCCTTTTTTCTCGATTTTTCAAATGGTTTTGTTTGGTTTTTATTTTCCTTTTTTTGTTTTGTTTTCTTTTTTATGTTCCTTTTTCTTTTGCAATGTGCAAACTTTTCAGCTTCGTTTTTCTAAATCAATGAACCTTTTTTCAACGTCGATGAACTTTATTCAAAATCAATGAACCTTTTTTTCTAAATCAATGAACTTTTTATAAAATGAATGAATTTGCTTCAAAGTCGATAAATGATTATTTTAAAAATCAATGGACTTTTTCAATATAGATAAACTTTTTTCCAAAATTGATGAACTTTTTTAAAATCAATGATTTTTTCAATTGTTTGAACTTTTTTCCGAAATTGGTGAATTTCTCAATTTATGGTATTCTTTAATTTGTGAACATTTTGCAAATCCGCAATTTTTTCCAAATCCATGAACTTTTCCAAAAAGACGAATCGTCTTTTGAAAGTGAACGGTTAAAGGTCAAACATGTCAATGGTCAACTTTTTATACAGGTCAAACATCAAGAAGTTTTTTTGGTCGAACCGCGAAGAAGACTGAAGTTTCAAATTTATTTATTTTCTAAAAAATTTGTTTCAAAGTTTTGGCTTTTCCCAAAAAAATTGAATTATAATTTTCATAAAAAATAAGGTCATGACATTTGAAACAAAGTTCACAAAATTTCAAAAAGTCAACAAATTTCAAAAAAATCATGAATTAAGAAAAGAAAACAAATATATAAAGAAATAAAGAAAAAGAAAAGAAAAATGAAAAATCCCAAAGAAAAACGGCCAAGAAAAAAAAAGCATATTGTTGTAATACATAAACCAAGTACATCAACCAAATTGACACACCAGAATACCGATACAACTTCTCTTTATTCATAATTCTTCGCCGCCACACTTTTAATGACGTTGTCAAATCTTGTTTAGATAAATGCACATGACCGCCAAAGTGGGAGACTTGGTCCATAGCATGGTATCCTTGGTGGGACCCACCAATGCCCCCAAGCTTTCCAACACTCTTCCTTGGATGTTTATCTGTATATCCATGCCTTAAAACTTCACTTGCACGTATTTAGATACGTTATAACCGAGCACTTTTCCAGCTCTCTCACGCCATCAGCATTGCTATCCATTGGATCATCTCTTTTAGGCTTTCCCGGCCATCCGACTCGCTCTTAATACCACCTAATTCACACATACTGGCTGCCCTAGCCTTATCGGGCCGCTGCTCCGGTGGATTTTTTGGGCACCCGACATTCAATTGCACCTACTGGCTTAATGGGCCTATATTGATTCCTGTAGATCACAAAAGTGTATATGGGATAGAACCCTAAAACAAGGGCAGTCGCGACCCTGGTCTGTTTCGTATTCTCTCGCTCGCCAATGGCGATCCTGGACATGCCGCAAGCCACGGATCCCACTCCTCTCCCCGACCCTGACGGACCAGATCTTGCTGAGGTCCGCCGCCACCGATGTCTTCCCTCCTCCTCCAAAGAGGAGTCATCTCAGTCCCCCACCATCGAGGTCTACCTCCTCCCGCACCAGCATCATCTCAGTCCATCGCCGAGCTCCTCCTCGTGCTCCTTTGCCAACTCCTCAGGCCCGACCATGCCGCAGCGCGGCACTCCTCCGACCCAACTCCATGGCGTCCAGCACATCGCAACGCCGACCGACCGCTCCCCCGTCCTCCCCCGATCCATGTCCAACGCGTGCAGCCCTCCGGGGCCCTCCTGAATGCCACCAATCGAGTTGCATGAGTATTTTTTCCTTACTTCCTTATTGAACGCAGATCTCATCAGTGGATACAGTGAGTAGTTTGATTGCATTATACATGTTTTTTTTAATAAATCGATAACTTTATTAATTGGAAATAATAGTTACATCATCCGTAAGAAAAAGGTACAATTGCATCCATGGGCTCCTCAAAATAGTCCCTTGTCACGGAAACTTTCGCTAATCTAGCTATTTCATGATCCACCTTATTTGCTCCCCTATTACAATGTTCAAATCTAGTAAAAGGAAAATCACAAGCCAAAAAATAACAATCGTCGAAGACCGCTGCTGCCGCCTCCCGTCGATTGTCCTCCATTCTTCATTGTGTTGATGACTTCAATGTTGTCGGAATTAATAACAAGGCGGTTGCATCCTGCTCTCTGTGCAAGCAATAATCCAAAATGTAGTGCTAAAACCTCTGTTGTCAAAAGATCAGCACACCAATCAAATTTCCAATTCCCGCCAATAATAAATCTCCCTTTATCATCTCTAATAACAGCCCCAGTTGTGCCGCTAAGCATATCATGATAAAAAAAGCATCAACATTCAACTTAACAAAGCCCACAGGAGGTCTACTCCAACCTCCTGTTTTACTAGTTGCATTGGGGGAATGGGCATTCACATAGTTAGTTGTTATTGCCCTAATCTCCATGGAAGATTGGTTCGCGTTATGGACCTTTCCTTCATGAATTAGCATGCGTCTATCCCACCATAGATACCAAGCGGTTATAGCTATTAGCTCACATACATTCTTAATGCCCAGAATAGATAGTTCGTTCTCTGGCATAAGGAGTAAAAATTCCAGAATTGCTTCTCCTGCCCGATCAATAACACAAGCTTTTTTAATCACCCCATACATCCTTAGCTTATTCCAAACCTCTTTTGCTTTCTAACAGAGGAACAAAACGTGTTTCGTGTCCTCCGGTCCATTCGAGCATGAGGGACATATAGGAGAAACCTTCATGTGTCTATTTGCAAGCATAACACGGCATGGGAGGGTTCCATGCAGCGTACGCCAAATAATTTTTTTAACCTTTGCAGGACAAGACAATTTCCAAACCTTACCCTAAATAGGATTCACATTGATTCTACCCATACCGTTTGTATACTGCAATTTCTTTCCATGTTGTTGGTTCCGTTCCTCCAAATAAGCAGATCGAACAGTGAACAAACCATTTTTTGTATAGCTCCACGCAATGAAATCTGGCATATCATTCATAGGAAGGGGAATAGCGAGAACTCTTTGAGCATCAATCGGCCACAAAGTTTGTCTCACCAGATCTTCGTGCCAACAATTCATGACTGGATCAATGAGATCAGATACCTTTGACAGAAGGTGCCCTCTTCTAGGAGTAATAATTTTCCTATTCGCACCATGAGGAACCCATGCATCTCTCCAAATATTGATTTTTTGACCATTTCCAACTCGCCAGATATAACCCTTTTTCAGCGAGTTAACTCCCGCCATAAGCTTTGCCAAGTGAAAGACGCACCCTTTTTAAAAATTGCACTCATCAAATCACCATCAAGGAAATACTTAGTTCTCAAAATAGTGGCACATAAAGAATCTGGTTTATTAATAAGACGCCATGCTTGTTTAGCTAACAAAGCCATGTTGAAACAATGTATATCTCGAAATCCCATGCCTCAGTTTTTTGGAACACACATTTTCCACCACGCCATCCAATGCATTTCTCTTCTGATTGTCCTTCTCACCCCACCAAAAATGCGACATCGCGTCAATGATTCCTTTACAAATCTTTTTAGGGATTTTAAAGACGGACATGGCATAGGTAGGGATAGCTTGAACAACAGATTTGAGCAAAATTTCCTTCCCTCCGGCGGATAACAGTTTTTCCTTCCATCCACTAATTCTCATAATAACTCAATCAATCAGGAATTGGAAACAATCACTTTTATCCATACCCACATTGGCCGGCAAACCCAAATATTTATCATTAAGGGCTTCAGTCATAATATTCAAAATTGTACAAATTTGTGCCTTGTCTTCCACTTTTGTGTTTGGACTAAAAAATATGCTAGATTTTTCGACACTCACCATCTGTCCCGAGGCGGCACAATAAGAATCCAACACTTCTTTCAACGCCTTCGCATTCATAACATTTGCTTGCATAAGTATCAAAGAATCATCCGCAAAGAGAAGATTGGAAATTGGTGGAGCATCTCTGCAAACCTTTACGCCTGAAACATTTTCATTCTCCTCATCTTTGGCTAAGAGGGCAGCTAGGCCCTCCGTGCATAATAAGAATAAATACGGAGAGAGGAGATCTCCTTACCTCAATCCTCTAGTAGGTTTAAAACTCTCATTTTCTTCAGCATTAAACTGGACCTCGTACTCCACAAAGGAAACACATTGCATAATTAAGTTCACCCAATTTTCTTCAAATCCCAATCTCAACATGATTCCCTTTAAAAATGACCATTCGACTCTATCTTATGCCTTGTGCATGTCCAATTTGATGGCACAAAGACTCTCTTTACCAGCCCTTTTTTTCTTAATTGTATGGAAGCACTTGTAAGCCACTAATATATTGTCTGTAATTATTCTTCCAGGCACAAAGGTGCTCTAATTTGGGCTTATAATATCTAATAAGATTATCTTCAAACGAGAAGCAAACATCTTGGAAATTACCTTATACACCACATTACACAAGCTAATTGGTCTAAACTGAGTTACCTTTTCCGGAGCATTAACCTTTGGGATCATTGAAGGAAATATGCCCTAGAGGCAATAATAAAGTTGTTATTTTATATTTCCTTATTCATGATAAAGGTTTATTATTCATGCTAGAATTGTATTGATCGGAAACTTAAATACATGTGTGAATACATAAACAAATACCGTGTCCCTAGTAAGCCTCTACTAGACTAGCTCGTTGATCAAAGATGGTTAAGGTTTCCTAACCATAGACATGTGTTGTCATTTGATAACGGGATCAAATCATTAGGAGAATGATGTGATGGACAAGACCCATCCGTTAGCTTAGCATATTGATCGTTCAGTTTATTGCTATTGCTTTCTTCATGTCAAATACATATTCCTTCGACTATGAGATTATGCAACTCCCGGATACCGGAGGAATACCTTGTGTGCTATCAAACGTCACAACGTAACTGAGTGATCATAAAGATGCTCTACAGGTATCTCCGAAGGTGTTTGTTGAGTTGGCATAGATCGAGATTAGGATTTGTCACTCCGAGTATCGGAGAGGTATCTTTGGGCCCTCTTGGTAATACACATCATAAGCTTGCAAGCAAATGACTAAGGAGTTAGTTACGAGGTGATGTATTACGGAACAAGTAAAGAGACTTGCCAGTAATGAGATTGAACTAGGTATAAAGATACCAATGATCGAATCTCGGGCAAGTAACATACCGATGGACAAAGGGAATTACGTATGTTGTCGTAACGGTTCGACCGATAAAAATCTTCGTAGAATATGTAGGAGCCAATATGGGCATCCAGGTTCCACTATTGGTTATTGACCGGAGAGGTGTCTCAGTCATGTCTACATAGTTCTCAAACCCGTAGGGTCCGCACGCTTAACGTTCGTTGACGATATAGTGTTATATGAGTTATATGATTTGGTGACCGAATGTTGTTCGGAGTCCCGGATGACATCACGGACATGACGAGGAGTCTTGAAATGGTCTAGAGGTAAAGATTGATATATAGGACGATGGTATTCGGACACCGGAAGAGTTTCAGGATGCACCGGGTAGTCATCGGGTCACCGGAAGGGGTTCCGGACACCCCCCGGTAGGTATATGGGCTTAATGGTCCAAGGAGGGGACAGACCAGCCCACAGGGGGCTGGTGCGCCCCTCTCCCTGGCCGGCCATCCCTAGGGAAGGAAAGGGGGGAGGGCTAGCCCCCTGCCTTCCCCTTCTCATGGGAGAAAGGAAAGGGGGGGGGGAGGCTCCCTCCCCTGCCTTTCCCCCGCACCTATATATGGAAGGGGGAGGCGCGGCTAGGGGAGTGATACGTCTCCATCGTATCTATAATTTTTGATTGTTTCATGCCAATATTATACAACTTTCACATACTTTTGGCAACATTTTATATGATTTATTGGACTAACCTATTGATCCAGTGCCCAGTGCCAGTTCCTGTTTGTTGCATGTTTTTTGTTTCATAGAATATCCATATCAAACGAAGTCCAAATGCGATAAAAATTTACGAAGAATTATTTTGGAATATTTATGATTTTTGGGAGGTGGAATCAACGCTAACGGAGGCCCACGGCCTCCACAACCCACCAGGGCGCGCCGGGCACCCCCTGGCGCGCCCAGGTGTCTTGTGCCCTCCCCGTAAGTCGGTTGGGACCTTCTTCGGGCGCAAGAAATATAATTTATGGAAAAAAATCATGTAAAAATTTCAGCGCAATCGGAGTTACGGATCTCCAGGAATTTAAGAAACGGTGAAGGGCCAGAAAACAGGAACGCGAAACAGAAGAGAACAGAGAGGGAGATCCAATCTCGGAGGGGCTCCCACCCCTCCGCCGCCATGGAGGCCATGGACCAGAGGGGGAACTCTCCTCCCATCTAGGGGGGGAGTGCAAGGAAGAATAAGAATAAGGAGGGGGGCTCTCTCCCCCTCTCTCCCGGTGGCGCCGGAGTGCAGCTGTGGCAAGGATTGTGACGACGATCTACGTCAACAATCTTGCTACCATCAACACCAACTCTCTCCCCCTCTATGCAGCGGTGTAACACTCCTTCCCCCTATTGTAATCTCTACTTAAACATGGTGCTCAACTCCATATATTATTTCCCAATGATCTATGGTTATCCTATGATGTTTGAGTAGATCAGTTTTGTCCTGTGGGTTAATCGTGATCTTGGTTGGTATGAGTGTATATTTTATTTATGGTGCTATCCTACGATGCCCTCCATCTCACGAAAACATGAGGGGTCCTCGCTGTAGGGTGTTGCAATATGTTCATGATTCGCTTATTGTCGATTGCGGGGGTGACAGCAGCCTAAACACGGGTAAGTGGGTTGTTGCATATGGGAGTAAAGAGGACTTGATACTTAATGCTATGGTTGGGTTTCACGACCTTAATGATCTTTAGTAGTTGCAGATGCTTGCTAGAGTTCCAATCATAAGTGCATATGATCCAAGTAGAGAAAGTATGTTAGCTCATGCCTCTCCCTCATATAAAATTGCAAGAATGATTACCGGTCTAGTTATCGATTGCCTAGGGACAAATGACTTTCTTGTTGACAAAAGCTATCCACTTTTATTATCTTGCAATTTATTCATAGTTTTATTCTCGCAAAGTACTCGTAGTTTTATTCTTGCAAAATAGTTTCATACTTGTTTTAGGTAAAGCAAACGTCAAGTGTGCGTAGAGTTGTATCGGTGGTCGATAGAACTTGAGGGAATATTTGTTCTACCTTTAGCTCCTCATTGGGTTCGACACTCTTATTTATCAAAAAAGGCTACAAACGATCCCCTATACCTGTGGGTTATCAAGACCTTTTTCTGGCGCCGTTGCCGGGGAGTAATAGCGTGGAGTGAATATTCTCGTGTGTGCTTGTTTGCTTTATCACTAAGTAGATTTTATTTTCTATTCTAAGTTGTTCTCTATCTCTAGTTATAAATATGGAACACAAAATACCAAAAAAATTAGTTGTACCTACTAAACCAATGGTTGAAGAACCGCCGAAAATCTATCATACTACTGAAGCTTTCTACATGGATCATCTTCGATCCCTATGTGCTCGTGTTGAAACCCCAACTAGCTTAGTTGAGGGCAAATCATTAGATGAGCATGCTCATTTTGTGTGACACTGCTTATCTCAAAAAGGGAAACTTTTACTGCATCAAATTAATACTATGCAATGCTATGCTTGGAATTTATGTGAAATAAATGATTTTACTTGTTGTTCTGAAGACCCTAAGAAACACCTTCCTTATCAATGTGAGTTTAGAGATAATGGAATTCTATCTTCTTATGCAAAGGATGTTTATAATTACTATGATGTTGAACAAATTGAAGAATTTGTTGCTTTTAAGGGTGCTTATGAAATTGCTTCTTTGATTGAAAAGTATGATGCTACTCTTTACGATTGTAATTTTTTTGCCATACTTAAATATTGCTATGAAAACTATGCTTCTAATGCTTATATTAATGAGTTTATTGAGAAAGTCTCCGCTGTCCAAGAAGAGACTGATATTTTGCAGGAGTCTATGGAAGAAGGAATTGATGAAACTGTGAGCTCATTAGATGAAAAAGATGAGGAGGAGAGTGAAGAACAAAAGGAGGAAGAGCGGATTGATCACCCATGCCCACCTTCTAATGAGAGTAACTCTTCAACTCATACATTGTTTAATTTCCCTTCGTTCTTACCGAATGATGAATGCTATGATAATTGCTATGATCCCGTTGATTCATTTGAAATATCCCTTTTTGATGAACTTGATGATTGCTATGCTTGTGGCCAAGATGCCAATATGAATTATGCTTATGGAGATGAACTTGCTATAGTTCCTTATATTAAACATGAAATTGTTGCTATTGCACCCATACATGATAGTCCTATTATCTTTTTGAATTCTTCAAGCTACACTATATCGGGGAAGTTTGCACTTATTAAGGATTATATTGATGGGTTGCCTTTTACCGTTGCACATGATGATTTTGATGAATATAATATGCATGTGCTTGCTTCTCCTACTTGCAATTATTATGAGAGAGAAACTACATCTCCACCTCTCTATGTTTCCAACACGATAAAATTGCAAGAAACTGCTTATGCTATGTATTGGCCATTACTTGATGTGCATGAATTGTTCTTGTATGACATGCCGATGCATAGGAAGAGAGTTAGACTTCGTTATTGCATGATATATGTTGCTTTGTGCTCAATACTAAATGCCAAATTATTGTTAATTAAAATTGGCTTTGATATACCTTGGGATCCGAGTGGATCCATTACTTGAGCACTTTATGCCTAGCTTAATGGCTTTAAAGAAAGCGCTGCCAGGGAGACAACCCGGAAGTTTTAGAGAGTCATTTATTTCTGCAGAGTGCTTTTATAAAGTTTAAAAACAAAAAAATATAGAGGGGAACTTAAAACTTTTCAACAAAAGAGAAGCGATTGAAAGTTGATGCATTGGAGAAGTGAGGGTCGACCTTGAACACTTGTGTTCATGCTCATGGAAACAATGTAAATTTTTCATGGAAGTTTCTCACAAAAATAATTATCCCCTTGTATAAATCCATTGTATTATAAAAATAATGTGCCAAGTTTTGCCTTTAGGATGATTAGATTGCTTGTTGGTATGTGCGGTGCAAAAATTGAAACTTTGGCTGTAGTGCGCAATTTTACATTTTTTACTGGAACGTCGAAAGTTTCTGAAACTTTTTGCACAGTATTTCTATATAATTTTTTTATTTTTTCCTAATGTTTTAGAATTTTTAGAGTTACATAAGTATGGTGAATGTTCAGATCTTTACAGACTGTCCTGTTTTCACAGATTGCTGTTATAGCTTCATTATTTGCGTATGTTTGAAATCTTGTTGAGCTCCCTTTGACTTGGGGCCATAGAATTGTGATAGCATACAGTGGGTAATGTTTGATTATAATTATACAATAATGTTATTGCAGTACATGATGGGATTTGACTACCATATTCACTAACCCCGCCACTAAAAGTTCGGTTAAGTTTTGTGTGGATGAAGTGATCAAAGATCGAGGAGGTCTCGGTATGAGGAGAAGGAGGAGAGGCAAGAGCTCAAGCTTGGGGATGCCCAAGGCACCCCAAGTATATATTCAAGGAGACTCAAGCGTCTAAGCTTGGGGATGCCCCGGAAGGCATCCCATCTTTCTTCAACAAGTATCGGTATGTTTTCGTCTTCGTTTCGTTCACGTGATATGTGTAAATCTTGTTGCGTCTTTTGTGTTTATTTTTCACTTTTATTTTATGCACCATGCTGGTATGAGATAGTCCATGGTTGATTTATAGAATGCTCATTGCACTTCACTTATATATTTTGAGTATGGCTTTGTAGAATGCTTCATGTGCTTCACTTATATCATTTGAAGTTTGGATTGCCTAATTCTCTTCACATAGAAAACTGTTATTTGTAGAATGCTCTTTTGCTTCACTTATATTTATTAGAGCATGGTATTTTGTAGAAAGAATTAAACTATCATGCTTCACTTATATCTATTTAGAGAGTCAACAGGAATTGGTCATCTGCATGGTTAGTCATAAAATCCTACATAAAACTTGTGGATCACTGAATATGATATGCTTGATTCCTTGCAATAATTTTGCTATATAGAGATGATAATATGTGGGAGCTACTAGTAAATGGTTGTGGTTAGTAGGAATATTGGTGTTAAGGTTTGTGATTCCCGAAGCATGCACGTACAGTCTCTCGTTATGCTATGAAGTTGGAGCATGATTTATTATTGATTGTCTTCCTTATGAGTGGCGGTCGGGGACGAGCGGTGGTCTTTTCCTACCAATCTATCCCCCTAGGGGCATGCGTAGTAGTACTTTGCTTCGAGGGCTAATAAATTTTTGCAATAAGTATATGAGTTCTTTATGACTAATGTGAGTCCATGGAATATACGCACTCTTACCTTTCCGCAATTTGCTAGCCTCTACGGTACCGTGCATTGCCCTTTCTCACCTCGATAGTCGGTGCAAACTTCGCAGGTACATCCAAACCCCGTGATATGATACACTCTATCACACATAAACCTTATTATATCTTCCTCAAAACAGCCACCATACCTACCTATTATGGCCTTTCCATAGCCATTCCGAGATATATTGCCATGCAACTTCCACCGATTCTATTTTGATGACTTGAGCATTCATTGTCATATTGCTTTGCATGATCATATAGCTGACATAGTACTTGTGGCTCAACCACCGTTCATCATTTTTTATACATGTTACGCTAGATCATTGCACATCCTGGTACACTGCCAGAGGCATTCATATAGAGTCATATTTTGTTATAAGTATCTAGTTGTAATATTGAGTTGTAAGTAAATAGAAGTGTGATGATCATCAATTTTCATTATTAGAGCATGTCCCAGTGAGGAAAGGATGATGGAGGCTATGATTCCCCCACAAGTCGGGATGAGACTTGAAGGAAATATGCCCTAGAGGCAATAATAAAGTTGTTATTTTATATTTCCTTATTCATGATAAATGTTTATTATTCATGCTAGAATTGTATTGGTCAGAAACCTAAATACATGTGTGAATACATAGACAAACATTGTGTCCCTAGTGAGCCTCTACTTGACTAGATCGTTGATCAAAGATGGTTAAGGTTTCCTAACCATAGACATGAGTTGTCATTTGATAACGGGATCACATCATTAGGAGAATGATGTGATGGACAAGACCCATCCGTTAGCCTAGCATTATGATCATTCAGTTTTATTGCTATTGCTTTGTTCATGTCAAATACATATTCCTTCGACTATGAGATTATGCAACTCCCTGATACCGGAGGAATACTTTGTGTGCTATCAAACGTCACAACGTAACTGGGTGATCATAAAGATGCTCTACAGGTATCTCCAAAGGTATTTGTTGAGTTGGCATTTATTGATTAGGATTTGTCACTTCGAGTATCGGAGAGGTATCTCTGGGCCCTCTCGGTAATACACATCATAAGCTTGCAAGCAAATGACTAAGGAGTTAGTCACGAGGTGATGCATTACGGAACGAGTAAAGAGACTTGCCGGTAACGAGATTGAACTAGGTATGAAGATACCGATGATCGAATCTCGGGCAAGTAACATACCGATGGACAAAGGGAATTACGTATGTTGTCATAACGGTTCGACCGATAAAGATCTTCGTAGAATATGTAGGAGCCAATATGGGCATCCAGATTCCGCTATTGGTTATTGACCGGAGAGGTGTCTCAGTCATGTCTACATAGTTTTCGAACCCGTAGGGTCCGCACGCTTAACGTTCGATGACGATATAGTATTATATGAGTTATGTGATTTGGTGACCGAATGTTGTTCGGAGTCCCGGATGAGATCACGGACATGACGAGGAGTCTGAAAATGGTTGAGAGGTAAAGATTGATATATAGGACGATGGTATTCGGACACCGGAAGTGTTCCGGGGGGTACCGGGTACATATCTGGTCACTGGAAGGGGTTCCGGGCACCCCCGGCAAAAGATATGGGCCTTATGGGCCAAGAGGGGAAATGCACCAGCCATAAGGGGCTGGTGCACCCCCCATATGGGCCGAACTAGAGGAGAAGGAAAGAGGGGAAGGGAGAAGGAAGGGGGGGGGGATTCGGCCTCCTCCTTCCTTCCCTCCTCCCTCCTCTTTCCTTCCCCCTCCGGCAAATAAGGAAGGGGGGGGGGGGCGCCGGCCATGGGGAGACCCCAAGTAGGATTCGGCCTACTTGGGCACCTCCTGGCTGCCTCCCCTCCCCCTCCCACCTATATATATATGTGTGTGGGGGGGGGGCGGGGGGGGGCGCCCCTAGCACACACCAGATCAATTGTTAGCCGTGTGCGGCGCCCCCCTCCACCGTTTACACACCCGGTCATATTCTCGTAGTGCTTAGGCGAAGCCCTGCAAGGATCACTTCACCATCACCGTCACCACGCTGTCATGCTGACGGAACTCATCTACTACCTCGACAACTTGCTGGTCAAGAAGACAAGGGACGTCACCGAGCTGAACGTGTGTAGAACGCAGAGTTGCCGTGCGTTCGGTACTTGATCGGTTGACGTGAGAAGAAGTTCGACTACATCAACCACATCGTGAAACGCTTTCGCTTACGGTCTATGAGGGTACGTGGACACACTCTCCCCCTCGTTGCTATGCATCTCCATGGATAGATCATTGGTGTGTGTAGATTTTTTTTTGTTTTCCATGCAACGTTTCCCAACAGTGGCATCCGAGCCAGGTCTATGCGTAGATGATATGCACGAGTAGAACACAAAGAGTTGTGGGCGGTGATAGTCATACTGCTTACCACCAACGTCTTATTTTGATTCGGCGGTATTGTGGGATGAAGCGGCCCGGACCAACCTTACATGTCCACGCACATGAGACCGGTTCCACCGACAGACATGCAACTAGTTTTGCATAAAGGTGGCTGGCGGGTGTCTGTTTCTCCTACTTTAGTTAAATCGAATTTGACTGCGGCTGGTCCTTGAAGAAGGTTAAAACAGCAAACTTGACGAAACACCGTTGTGGTTTGATGCGTAGGTAAGAACGGTTCTTGCTAGAAGCCCGTAGCAGCCACGTAAAACTTGCAACAACAAAGTAGAGGACGTCTAACTTGTTTTTGCAGGGCATGTTGTGATGTGATATGGTCAAGACATGATGTGATATACATTATTGTATGAGATGATCATATTTTGTAAAGTTATCGGCAACCGGCAGGAGCCTTATGGTTGTCTCTTTATTGTATGAAATGCAAATGCCATGTAATTGCTTTACTTTATCACTATGCGTTAGCGATAGTTGTAGAAGCAATAGTTGGCGAGACGACCACGACACAACGATGGAGATCAAGGTGTCGAGCCGGTGACGATGGAGATCATGATGATGCTTTGGAGATGGAGATCAAAAGCACGAGATGATGATGGCCATATCATGTCACATATTTTGATTGCATGTGATGTTTATGTTTTATGCATCTTATTTTGCTTAGTACGGTGGTAGCATTATAAGATGATCCCTTAACTAAATTTCAAGGTAAAAGTGTTCTCCCTGAGTATGCACCATTGCTACAGTTTGTCGTGTTGAGATACCACGTGATGATCTGGTGTGATAGACTCTACGTTCACATACAATGGGTGCAAGACATTTTTGCAGATGCAGAATACTTGGGTTAAACTTGACGAGCCTAGCATCTACAGGCATGGCCTCGGAACACTGGAGACCGAAAGGTCGAATGTGAATCATATAGTAGATATGATCAACATAGAGATGTTCACCATTGATAACTACTCCATCTCACGTGATGATCGGACATGGATTAGTTGATTTGGATCACGTATCATTTAGATGACTTGAGGGATGTCTATCTAAGTGGGAGTTCTAAAGTAATTTGATTAATTGAACTTAATTTATCATGAACTTAGTCCTGATAGTATTTGCATATCTATATTGTAGATCAATGGCCCGTGCTACCGTTCCCCTGAATTTTAATGCATTCCTAGAGAAAGCTAAGTTGAAAGATGATGGTAGCAACTACACAGACTGGGTCCGTAACTTGAGGATTATCCTCATTGCTGCACAGAAGAATTATGTCCTTGATGCACCACTAGGTGAAAGGCCTGCTGCAGGAGCAGATGCTGATGTTTTGAACATCTGGCAAGCTTGATCTGATGACTACTCGATAGTTCAGTGTGCCATGCTTTATGGCTTAGAATCGGGACTTCAAAGATGTTTTGAACGTCAAGGAGCATATGAGATGATCCAGGAGTTGAAGTTAATATTTCAAGCAAATGCCCGAGTTGAGAGATATGAAGTCTCCAACAAGTTCAATAGCTGTAAGATGGAGGAGAACAGTTCTGTCAGTGAACACATACTCAAAATGTCTGGGTATCATAATCACTTGACTCAGCTGGGAGTTAATCTTCCAGATGATAGTGTTATTGACAGAGTTCTTCAATCACTGCCACCAAGCTACAATGGCTTTGTGATGAACTATAATATGCAAGGGATGGAGAAGACAATTCCCAAGCTCTTCGCAATGCTCAAAGCTGCGGAGGTAGAAATCAAGAAGGAGCATCAAGTGTTGATGGTTAACAAGACCACTAGTTTCAAGAAAAAGGGCAAGGGAAAGAAAGGGAACTTCAAGAAGAATGGCAAGCAAGTTGCCACTCCCGGGAAGAAGCCCAAAGCTGGACCCAAGCCTAAAACTGAGTGCTTCTACTGCAAAGGGACTGGTCACTAGAAGCGTAACTGCCCCAAGTATTTGACGGATAAGAAGGATGGCAAAGTGAACAAAGGTATATTTGATATACATGTTATTGATGTGTACCTTACTAATGCTTGTAGTAGCACCTGGGTATTTGATACTGGTTCGGTTGCTCATATTTGTAACTCGAAATAGGAGCTACGGATTAAACGAAGATTGGCTAAGGACGAGGTGACGATGCACGTCGGGAATGGTTCCAAGGTCGATGTGATCGCCGTCGGCACGCTACCTCTACATCTACCTTCGGGATTAGTTTTAGACCTGAATAATTGTTTTTTGGTGCCAGCGTTGAGCATGAACATTATATCTGGATCTTGTTTAGTGCGAGACGGTTGTTCATTTAAATCAGAGAATAATGGTTGTTCTATTTATATGAGTAATATCTTTTATGGTCATGCACCCTTGAAGAGCGGTCTATTTTTGTTGAATCTCGATTGTAGTGATACACATATTCATAATATTGATACCAAAAGATGCAATGTTGACAATGATAATGCAACATATTTGTGGCACTACCGTTTAGGTCATATTGGTGTAAAGCGCATGAAGAAACTCCATGCAGATGGGCTTTTGGAATCACTTGATTATGAATCATTTGATACTTGCGAACCATGCCTCATGGGCAAGATGACTAAAACTACGTTCTCCGGAACAATGGAGCGAGCCAATGACTTATTGGAAATAATACATACCGATGTGTGCGGTCCAATGAGTGTTGAGGCACGCGGCGGGTATCGTTATTTTCTGACCTTCACAGATGATTTGAGCAGATATGGGTATATCTACGTAATGAAACACAAGTCTGAAACATTTGAAAAGTTCAAAGAATTTCAGAGTGAAGTGGAGAATCATCGTAATAAGAAAATAAAGTTTTTACGATCTGATCGTGGAGGTAAATATTTGAGTTACGAGTTTGGCCTTCATTTAAAACAATGTGGAATAGTTTCACAACTCACGCCACTTGGAACACCACAGCGTAGTGGTGTATCCGAACGTCGTAACCATACTTTATTAGATATGGTGCGATCTATGATGTCTCTTACCGATTTACCACTATCGTTTTGGGGTTATGCATTAGAGACAGCTGCATTCATGTTAAATAGGGCACCGTCTAAATCCGTTGAGACGACACCGTATGAACTGTGGTTTGGCAAGAAACCTAACTGTTGTTTCTTAAAGTTTGGGGTTGCGACACTTATGTCCAAAGGCTTCAGCCTAATAAGCTCGAACCCAAATCGGAGAAGTGCGTCTTCATAGGATACCCTAAGGAAACAATTGGGTACACCTTCTACCACAGATCTGAAGGCAAGATCTTTGTTGCCAAGAATGGAACATTTCTAGAGAAGGAGTTTCTCTCGAAAGAAGTGAGTGGGAGGAAAGTAGAACTTGATGAGGTAATTATACCTTCTCTCAATTTGGAAAGTAGCACATCAGAGAAATCCGTTCCCATGATGGCTACACCAACTAGAGAGGAAGCTAATGATGATGATCATGAAACTTCGGATCAAGTTACTACTGGACCTCGTAGGTCGAACAAAGCACGTTCCGCACCAGAGTGGTACGGTAATCCTGTCCTGGAAGTCATGTTACTAGACCATGACGAACCTACGAACTATGAAGAAGCTATGATGAGCCCATATTCCGACAGATGGCTTGAGGCCATGAAATCTGAGATAGGATCCATGTATGAGAACAAAGTATGGACTTTGGTGGCCTTGCCCGATGATCGGCAAGCCATAGAGATTAAATGGATCTTCAAGAAGAAGACTGACGCTGATGGTAATGTTACTGCCTACAAAGCTTGGCTTGTCACAAAAGGTTTTTGACAAGTTCAAGGGGTTGACTACGATGAGACTTTCTCACCCGTAGTGATGCTTAAGTCGGTCCGAATCATGTTAGCAATTGCCGCATTTTATGATTATGAAATTTGGCAAATGGACGTCAAAACTGCATTTCTTAATGGATTTCTTAAAGAAGAGTTGTATATGATGCAACCAGAAGGTTTTGTCGATCCTAAAGGTGCTAACAAAGTGTGCAAGCTCCAGCGATCCATCTATGGACTCGTGTAAGCATCTCGGAGTTGGAATATACGCTTTGATGAGGTGATCAAAGCATATGGTTTTATACAGACTTTCGGTGAAGCCTGTATTTACAAGAAAGTGAGTGGGAGCTCTGTAGCATTTCTAATATTATATGTAGATGACATATTGTTGATTGGAAATGATGTAGAATTTCTGGATAGCATAAAAGGATACTTGAATACGAGTTTTTCAATGAAAGACCTCGGTGAAGCTGCTTATATATTGGGCATCAAGATCTATAGAGATAGATCAAGATGCTTAATAGGACTTTCACAAAGCACATACCTTGACAAAGTTTTGAAGAAGTTCAAAATGGATCAGTCAAAGAAAGGGTTCTTGCCTGTATTGCAAGGTGTGAAGTTGAGTCAGACTCAAAGCCCGACCACTACAAAAGATAGAGAGAAAATGAAAGTCATTCCCTATGCCTCAGCCATAGGTTCTATCATGTATGCTATGCTATGTACCAGACCTGATGTGTACCTTGCCATAAGTCTGGCAGGGAGGTACCAAAGTAATCCAGGAGTGGATCACCGGACAGCGGTCAAGAATATCCTGAAGTGCCTGAAAAGGACCAAGGATATGTTTCTCATTTATGGAGGTGATAAAGAGCTCATCGTAAATGGTTACGTCGATGCTAGCTTTGGCACTGATCCGGATGACTCTAAGTCACAAACCGGATACATATTTTTATTGAATGGTGGAGCTGTCAGTTGGTGCAGTTCCAAGCAGAGCATCGTGGTGGGATCTACGTGTGAAGCGGAGTACATAGCTGCTTCAGAAGCAGCAAATGAAGGAGTTCATATCCGATCTAGGTGTAATACCTAGTGCATCGGGTCCAATGAAAATCTTTTGTGACAATACTGGAGCAATTGCCTTGGCAAAGGAATCCAGATTTCACAAGAGAACCAAACACATCAAGAGACGCTTCAACTCCATCCGTGAACAAGTCAAGGAGGGAGACATAGAGATTTGCAAAATACATACGGATCTGAATGTAGCAGACCCGTTGACTAAGCCTCTTCCGCGAGCAAGACATGATCAGCACCAAGACTCCGTGGGTGTTAGATTCATTGCAATGTAATCTAGATTATTGACTCTAGTGCAAGTGGGAGACTGAAGAAAATATGCCCTCGAGGCAATAATAAATTTGTTATTTTATATTTCCTTATTCATGATAAATGTTTATTATTCATGCTAGAATTGTATTGGTCGGAAACCTAAATACATGTGTGAATACATAGACAAACACTGTGTCCCTAGTGAGCCTCTACTTGACTAGCTCATTGATCAAAGATGGTTAAGGTTTCCTAACCATAGACATGAGTTGTCATTTGATAACGGGATCACATCATTAGGAGAATGATGTGATGGATAAGACCCATCCGTTAGCCTAGCATTATGATCGTTCAGTTTTATTGCTATTGCTTTCTTCATGTCAAATACATATTCCTTCGACTATGTGATTATGGAACTCCCGGATACCGGAGGAATACCTTGTGTGCTATCAAACGTCACAACATAACTGGGTGATCATAAAGATGCTCTACAGGTATCTCCGAAGGTGTTTGTTGAGTTGGCATAGATCGAGATTAGGATTTGTCACTCCGAGTATCGGAGAGGTATCTCTGGGCCCTCTCGGTAATACACATCGTAAGTTTGCAAGCAAATGACTAAGGAGTTAGTCATGAGGTGATGTATTATGGAACGAGTAAAGAGACTTGCCGGTTGTAGGGTAACGTAGCAGAAAATAAAAAATTTCCGACCTACGCACCAGCCCAGGACCACTATGGAGACTGCATACAAGGTTTGATCATTTTCGTTACCGACTCGTAGCGCAACAGAAGTAGAGTCGATGACGATAGGTGGTGCAGATTCCCGCAGCTAGGATTTTACAACCTCCCAACCACGAGGATGTACTCCCTCATCTGCCCCTCGGACAGCCCTCCGGGAGGCGGTCGGACAGTCCCTCGGACAGTGTCACGGACAGCCCTTCGGGAGGACCCTCGAAACTCGGACGGTTACTCGGACAGCCCTCCGGGAGGACACTCGAACAGCCCCTCGGGCAAAAGGACGAAACTATGACCTCTCTACGGGGTTGCACAAATACGGTGTCATCTATCCAGCAGGGCTTCGCCATCCAGAACTAGTTCCCACCGGAACCCAGACAACCTTTCGGCACTACGAAACTATTTCGTGGGAGGGAGAGAGAATGCCAGATCATACATGGCTTGTGTGAGAGAGTTGGAGTGGGGATGGAGAGCTCCTCTCCACCTCCTTTTATAGGGGAAGGAGGGGGGGGTGGTGGCTGAAAATTTCAGCCACATGACAAGCATCCACAAAACAAGGGGAAAGCATGTCCCCTTGTCCATGGCACCCCAACATGGGGGCCCCACATGGCGCCCCACCTCCTCCCAACCAGCCCCACCTTTTGTGGGGGCTGCCCCCCACCATGGGCCCCCCCAACACTTTGTCTAGCCACAAGGGGGCTGCCCCCTAAAGCCCCCCCTAAAACAGCCCAAAAACAGCCCCCACGAATCATGGGATCTTGTCCCCTCACGCTGGGACAAGATGTTTTCCGTGACTATTACTTCTGAAAAATTCCGAAAGGTCCCAGAACATTTCCGGCACGCTCTAAAATTATCTAGACTCGCTCCGAAACATTTCCGGTATGGTGGTTTAATTTAAAACCATCTTTGTTTACTCTGTAAACAATCCCGGCAGCTCCGAAACTTCTTTTCAGTTTTTTTTCTCCAGAAAAATTCCAGAAGTTACCAGACCAATCTGGCAACCTCCAAAACGTTCCCGGTGCTTGATGAAACCTTTTTGGATCAATGGTTTTATCCGAAATAACTTTTTGGTTTTACCGAAACTTTTCCGGTGTTCTCTCCGAAACTTTTCCGTTGTCTCCGAAACTTTTCGAGTGACTTTCTGTCGGACTCCTTTTCTAGTATTCAGCAGATAGATGACCCTTAAGCGTGTGACCCTATAGGTTCGGTGAAGTATAGACATGACCCGGAAACCCCTTCCGACCAATGATCAACATCGGAGCCGTGGACACCCATATTGACCCCTATACCCACACAAATGAATATTCGAGTGAACCTCCAGTTGCCGTGTGCTATTCCTGTTGCTTCGTGATATGTTACAAATACCCGAGGTGAGACATGTTGGCATCCCCATGGATTAGCAACTTGTCCACTATGCGAGTTACCTCGTTACCGGTATTGTTCTCTTTTCTCATTACCGTGTTCCGACATCCCCGTGATCAAATCACAAAGTGTCTAGCCAGACGATGATGGATAATGTAACACCGAGAGGGCCCAGAGATATCTCTCCATCGTCAGAGGAGCAAATCCCAATCTTGAGTTATCAAGTTAATTGACATACTTTTCCATGAACCCGTAAGCCACCGTAATAGCCACCCATTTACGGATGACGTTTAACAAACCCCAAAGTTCATGAAGCAAGCATGAAGAAACTCGATACTCTCATGGTCTAAGGAATTATGCAAATGTAAACCATCTCTGTGTTATTAACCATTAACTTGTGACGAATGTATTCTCATAGCATAACATCAATTCGGGTCGATTCAACACAAATGTTCTTCTAACATTGTGCCCTCAAAGTTGCCGGCATAGTCATGCCCATGATCAGGAAAACAGAACCATCATGCAACACTTGAGCTAGTCTTAGAGGCCAGACTAGGAATACATTTTACCGTTTATTATTCCACACGTGCATTTGAGTCTTGCTCCGAGCCTCGTGGTTATTGTAGACTCAAGAACCATAGCAGTTATAGCATGGAACATAAACCTAATTATGAACAAGGAGATAATCAATAACATTTATTATTTCCTCTAGGGCATATCTCTTACAGACTCCCACTTGCACTAGAGTCAATAATCTAGTTAACGCTAATGCACTTTTCACCTGTGGCACACTGGTGTAAATATGCTTCGCTTGTGGTATAGCCTGATGTCCAACGGATCTAACGACTTCAGTTTCGTGTGTATCTTTGCATATCCTCGCGTTTTCACACTTTCACAAAATTTATTTTTGTGGACTTGGCTTTGTGTGTATGTGAATCACAGGTCGAACCTGGATTCCTCGGACTAAGTTATGGAGCAACTACCTGCAATAGTGTCCCATTGACAAAAGCCATCTTGGAACCATACTAAGTTCATGAATGAACTATATGATTCAACATCTTCTTTGTCGCTTTTAAAAGCGGAAACGTACTTTGCCTCTGTTATAGAATTCGCCACAGTAACTTGTTTGGAACAATTTCCAACTACCGTGCCACCATATTGTGTATTACACAAAACCCTTAACTTAAATTAAAAATCGCATGGAGCATTGATGAAGACTGTATCGATGTAATTACTTACAACGAGCACTTCATAATCTCTGCTTGCGAGAAAACATGTCATCAGTACTACTCTAGTACTCAATGACATCTTTCACTGTTGTCCCATGATCAGTACTTTTGATCACTTTGGTATCTATACTCGCAACAGCTTTGGAGTATTGGACATATCTGGTTGTTTACATACCATGGAAAACATGATTAATCCAAACACGAAGGTGTGTGGAATCTCCATCATGTGTTTTGCTCATCAGTGTTTTTGGGACACCGAGTCTTGCAAAACTCTTTCCATGTGACTTCGACAAGAATCACTCCTTGGCATTTTTAAATGCTAAAAAGTTTTAGCATCTTGTCAATATATATTCATTGCTTAGCCCCATTAGGTAAATCTATCTCCAGAGATCATTATGCCTAATATTAAGGCTATTTAGCCCAAGCACTTCATCAAAAAAACTATTTTCAAATGAAGTCCTAATTCGTGTCAAGAAATTTATTTCCAATTAACAATGTGTCAGGCACACAACATTTTAGAAATATTATTATGCTCTCACTTACTTTCTTGAATCACAAGCATCTTCGTTACCCATTGATGAAGTCAAAACCCTTTTGACCATTTCATCAAAACACGAAGATTCCAACTCCATTTTGCTCTCTTCTGTCCATCGCTAGAACTCTGAAGTATGCACACTCACTAGCATCCTCTGGACTGACAAAATACCTTGGACTATAACACATGCAAGTCCTTGGTTTCATTTCCATCAGATGGAAATCCTTTCGTCATCCTTGTTTCATATCTCATGATTGAAATATGTATTAATTGCTAGTTCAACTCGAACCGACTTTAAGCATCGCTATGGTGAAACATCCTCATCATAGTCAACTCCTTGAACTTGTTATTTCAACAAGTCGAGCTTTATGGATAAAACATTTTTATCCGTATCAGTTTTTAGTTCCATAAATATTCGTTAGACTCTAAGTCTTCCGAAAGGTGTATCAAGATTTTAATCTTGAATCACTTATATGGAAACTATCTCGGATTGTATTGGCATTTAGCCAATTCCAGAGTCAGGGCCCATAAACGCTTCCTTGTGTATTGTAGGTATACTGTTGTCTAACAACAATATCTCGTTTGAGCACCTACGAGGTTTGCACGAGCCTTGCCTACGTGGTTCAGCTGCAAGTTCGACCGAAGTCCATACATTTTATTGTAGAGACTTCCGTATCAGTCGCAGTAGGAAACTCTGGAATTACTTCCAAGGTATCTTTCCTTTGATCTGATGATGAAGATACTATTATCTTGTCGAGTTGCACTGTTCTCCCACTCACCTTTTTGAAAGAACCATTTTCTTCAAAAAGCATACCGTTCTTTGTGGCAAACCTATTTGCCTCGGTATAGTGAGGGAGGAATACCCAATTACTTGGGATAACCTACAAAGTAGCACTTGTCTGATTTGGAATAGGTTTGTAACCTTTTACACAAGCCCCATATTCCAAATGTTTAAGAAAAGATATAACATGGTTGGGCGTACCATACCATGGCATCATTTCAACAGACCTGATGGAGTTCTTTTCAGTGTAAAAGCCACTGTCTCTAAAGCATCACTTTTAAAAGGGATAATGGCAAATTTATTTATGTCATCTTTGATCTTACCATGTCATTAATGGTTCGATTACATCTTCACGGACTTTCCACTTGCAGTGGTGTTCCGAGAGGTGCAAGTTATGAAACCCCTTTCACAACTCATCAGACATTCGCTAAACTTGTAACTCAAATATTCCTTTCTGCAATCGAATTGTAGAAACATAATTTTCTTGTTACAATAACTTCTACTTCATTTTGAAAACCTTTCGAATGATTTCAAAAGATCCAGACTTACGTCTTATCAAGTAAATATCCATATATCTACTTGAGTCATTTATGAAGATAGATAAATCCACTACTAACAACATTTATCGGACTACACACATCAAATGTATGATCACCAATAAGTTTGTTATTTGTTCCTTATGGCCTGTGAACGGTATTTCAGTCACTTCACTTTTTGGATGAAATTTGCAAGTGTCAGATGATTCAAAATCAAATGACTTCAAAATCCATCATAATGGAATTTTCCGTGTGGGTTCCTCCAATGTGACCAAATGCAGTGCCACACATATGTGGGATTCTTTTAGTCTTGCGACATTTAGCGTCAGTGTTATGGATGTATCATATTTCCATCAATATTCGTAACATACATCCCATCTTGGATGGAAGCATGGCCCTTCATGTTATTCATAATACTGAACAACAATTGTTGTTTTTATGAACAACTCTTTTGCAACAAACATTGTGCAATGGGCTAGAGTGTATGAAACTCTAAAATGAATTATGAAAGTAAAACCCAGAGGTAATGTATTATTATAAACATTCATAACATACATCTCATTCATAATGAAAGTGTGGCCCTTATGTTATTCATAACACCGAACATCAAAAGTTCTCTTATGAACAACCTTCTTGCAAGATACCTTATGCAATTGGCTAGAGTGTGTAAAACTCTAAATGAATTATGAAAATAAATACAGATGGTAATACACTGATGGAAGGTATAGTAACATTTACTATGTTCCCTGTGTATACCTAAACCTCATTCCTGGCTAGTCTTTCAGGCCATAATAGTTCTTACATCGAGTTGCAACAGAATGTAATCGAGCGGGTATCTTTGTGATTAACTCACAATACCCAAGAATTAGTGATTAACATGTTTAACCATAATTCCCAGGAACTATATCTTTGACCAACCTTCTATACATCAAAAACTTGTATGACATTCATACATGAGCTGGATATTCCAGTCTTCTATCTTATTGCCTTTATACTTCTAACAGTTTAACTTTTAGTATTTCTCCTACTTTCAGAAGAAGCACCCAACTTAAGAGTGGCGTTAGCCCCGGACTTCCTAAGCGTGAAAGTTTCACTAACACCCTTCGGACACTTCCTTTCTCTTTAAGTTGTTGTTTTATTCACCTTTCATCATATGATAGGCATTCTTCTGGATCCCTTTCTTATCAGTCTAATGCATAGTAAACTCCTTTACTAATAGTTTGCAAACAAGCATTGCTTTGGATATCTCATATCTTTTAGCCTTTGTCTGTCTCTGAAAATGATTTTCAGATTCCATGAATATCACATAACTATCCAAACTTTCAAAGTTCGGGTCTCATGGAAGCAAACATATTGCACTTGACTGAAATGGAATTCTAGCTTTTGGATCGAAGGACGAGAGTCATATGATCCATAGCATAAGCGAGAGAATAACAAAAGTATGTGATAGGACAAAATCCTTCTCGGCACTCTTGAGGACAATCCTCACATTACGTTACCAACCGTAAAGATTTAACCAGATATTTAACAGCTATTCAATTTTAACAGGGAAGGTGGAAACGCGAGCCATTATTCTACAACTTTTATGCAAACCACACTTAGACAGAGTTCACAATTAATTGCACTGAGAATTAATCAAGTTAATTCTACAGAGCGCTCCCACTCAAATCAATATCTCTCATAATTGATTGTGAGCGATTCAAGATCCATATTACAATTCAACGCCAAGGATGTATCCATCTCAAGTGACGAGAATTGCAATCGGTAGGCCAACTTGCCAATCACATCTCTATGTGACTCTTGTTCATCTTTCGATGGGCGTGTTCCGAGCTCAGGACTTTCAAGCTAGAACATCAAGACAACCAAGTGATCTCGCTGCGAGGTCTCAACTCACCCGCCTCACACATCCCTAATCGTTCGTACCCATGTATCCATGTGATACCCTGAAAAGTTAGGTGCCATGACGGTGCTACACTTGGGAGAACACTAACTACTTGATATTTTTGTGAGAGATCACCCTAATAAAAGTGACTATTGCACAATCAAGAAGGGTGCATCATAAGGGAAAACATCTTAGGCAATTCATAATAGCATGATATGGTATAGCCCTTTCTGATGGAGAAGTCTTTCATTTCTTCGTCTTCGGCATTCACGTCGGTGTTCACCTTCGCGAAGTTTGCCACCACCCTGTCGATGCACCAGATAATATTGCTATCTCTATAGCTAATAAAATAATGCATTACTTAAGGTTGACACGCATGTCAATAAAGTGACAATCATATGGCTCCAGCCTTCATGCCGAATCATGACACGCAGGTCATGTTAATCAATTTACATTGTATAGTCATCTCATACATAATCAAATTATTATGAGCACTGCTATACTACATCACATGCACATGCAAACCCTCCTGCAAAACCAAGTTAGACGCCTCTAATCGGTTCATGCAAAAACTTGTTTTACGTGGCTTCTAAGGTTTCGAAACAAACCGAAGCTACCAACGTCCATCATCAAGTATGATAATCCAAGTCGCTAGATTAACAATGCGGGGTGTATGAAACACGAGATAATAAAATCTCGAGCCCCATACTGAACTTCATCATACACATGACCCCCGTGCAGATCATATCTGCATTGCCCTTTCGTCTGCGAAACATCCATCTTTCTTTAACTATGGTGGAACCCAAAGAACTGTTAGCACTTCGTTGATCTGTCAATCAGCATACTCAGGAGCAGCATGAAAGGATCGCGGATTGCCAGAACTTTGTGAGATTCCACCATGCCGTCAAGATCAGGATTATGCAAATTCAAGGGAAGCAACAGGAACATCGGGTAACAATTTCATCTGCTACCCGCACAAATAATTTTCAGTAATAGAACTCATCTACTACCTAATTATATTGTGCAACACCCATACATCTTATGTATTCTAGATCGCAACCTGCATCTACGCATAGCACGGCTCATGATGCCACTGTAGGGTAACGTAGCAGAAAATAAAAAATTTCTGACCTACGCACCAGCCCAGGACCACTATGGAGACTGCATACAAGGTTTGATCATTTTCGTTACCGACTTGTAGCGCAGCGGAAGTAGAGTCGACGACGATCGGCGGTGCAGATCCCTGCAGCTAGGATTTTACAACCTCCCAACTGCAAGGATGTACTCCCTCATCTGCCCCTTGGACAGCCCTCCGGGAGGCGGTCGAACAGTCCCTCGGACAGTGTCACGGACAGCCCTTCGGGAGGACCCTCGAAACTCAGACGGTTACTCGGACAGCCCTCCGGTAGGACACTTGAACAGCCCCTCGGGCAAAAGGACGAAACTACGACCTCTCTACGGGGTTGCACACATACAATGTCATCTATCCGGCAGGGCTTCGCCATCCAGAATTAGTTCCCACCGGAACCCAGACAGCCTTTCGGCACTATGAAACTATTTCGTGGGAGGGAGAGAGAATGCCAGATCATGCATGGCTTGTGTGAGAGAGTTGGAGTGGGGATGGAGAGCTCCTCTCCACCTCCTTTTATAGGGGAAGGAGGGGGGGGGGGGTGGTGTCTAAAAATTTCAGCCACATGACAAGCATCCACAAAACAAGGGGAAAGCATGTCCCCTTGTCCATGGCACCCCAACATGGGGGCCCCATATGGCGCCCCACCTCCTCCCAACCATCCCCACCTTTTGTGGGGGATGCCCCCCACCATGGGGGGCCCCCCCAACACTTTGTCCAGCCACAAGGGGGCACCCCCTAAAACAGCCCAAAAACAGCCCCCACGAATCATGGGATCTTGTCCCCTCACGCTGGGACAAGATGTTTTCCGTGACTATTACTTCTGAAAAATTCCGGAAGGTCCCAGAACATTTTAGGCACCCTCTAAAATTATCTGGACTCGCTCCAGAGCATTTCCGGTATGGTGGTTTAATTTAAAACCATCTTTGTTTACTCTGTAAACAATCCCGGCAGCTCCGAAACTTCTTTTCGGTTTTTTTCTCCAGAAAAAATTCAGAAGTTACCAGACCAATCTGGCAACCTCCAAAACATTCCCGGTGCTTGCCGAAATCTTTTTGGATCAATGGTTTTATCCGAAACAACTTTTCAGTTTTACCGAAACTTTTTCGGTGTTCTCTCCGGAACTTTTCCGTTGTCTCCGAAACTTTTCCAGTGACTTTCTCTCGGACTCCTTGTCTAGTATTCAGCAGATAGATGACCCTTAAGCATGTGACCCTATAGGTTCAGTGAAGTATAGACATGACCCGGAACCCCTTCCGACCAATGATCAACATCGGAGCCGTGGACACCCATATTGACCCCTATACCCACACGAATGAATATTCGAGTGAACCTCCAGTTGCCGTGTGCTATTCCTGTTGCTTCGCGATATGTTACAAATACCTGAGGTGAGACATGTTGGCATCCCCGTGGATTAACAACTTGTCCACTATGCCAGTTACCTCGTTACCGGTATTGTTCTCTTTTCTCGTTACCGTGTTCCGACATCCCCGTGATCAAATCACAAAGTGTCTGGCCAGACGATGATGGATACCGTAACACCGAGAGGGCCCAGAGATATCTCTCCATTGTCGAAGGAGCAAATCCCAATCTTGAGTTATCAAGTTACTTGACATACTTTTCCATGAACCCGTAAGCCGCCGTAATAGCCACCCATTTACGGATGACGTTTAACAAACCCCAAAGTTCATGAAGCAAGCATGAAGAAACTCGATACTCTCATGGTCTAAGGAATTATGCAAACGTAAACCATCTCCGTGTTATTAACCATTAACTTGTGACGAATGTATTCTCATAGCATAACATCAATTCGGGTCGATTCAACACAAATGTTCTTCTAACATTGTGCCCTCAAAGTTGCCGGCATAGTCATGCCCATGATCAGGAAAACAGAACCATCATGCAACACTTGAGCTAGTCTTAGAGGCCAGACTAGGAATACATTTTACCGTTTATTATTCCACACGTGCATATGAGTCTTCCTCCGAGCCTCGTGGTTATTGTAGACTCGAGAACCATAGCAGTTATAGCATGGAACATAAACCTAATTATGAACAGGGAGATAATCAATAACATTTATTATTGCCTCTAGGTCATATCTCCTACTCCGGTAACGAGATTGAACTAGGTATGAAGATACCGACGATCGAATCTCGGGCAAGTAACATACCGATGGACAAAGGGAATTACGTATGTTGTCATAACGGTTCGACCGATAAAGATCTTCGTAGAATATGTAGGAGCCAATATGGGCATCCAGGTTTCGCTATTGGTTATTGACCGAAGAGGTGTCTCGGTCATGTCTATATAGTTCTCGAACCAGTAGGGTCCGCACGCTTAACGTTCGATGACAATATAATATTATATGAGTTATGTGATTTGGTGACCGAATGTTGTTTGGAGTCCAGGATGAGATCACGGACATGATGAGGAGTCTCTAAATGGTTGAGAGGTAAAGATTGGTATATAGGACGATGGTATTCGGACACCGGAAGTGTTTCGGGGGGTACTAGGTACATATCGGGTCACCGGAAGGGGTTCCGGGCACCCCCGGCAAAAGATATGGGCCTTATGGGCCAAGAGGGGAAATACACTAGCCACAAGGGGCTGGTGCGCCCCCCATATGGGCCGAACCAGAGGAGAAGGAAAGAGGGGAAGGGAGAAGGAAAGGGGGGGATTCGGCCTCCCCCTTCCTTCCCTCCTCCCTCCTCTTTCCTTCCCCCTGCGGCAAATAAGGAAGGAGGGGGGGGGGGGGCGACGGACATGGGGAGACCCCAAGTAGGATTGGCCTATTGGGCACCTCTTGGCTGCCTCCCCTCCCCCTCCCACCTATAAATATGTGTGTGTGTGGGGGGGGGGGGGGGTCCCCTAGCACACACCAGATCAATTGTTAGCCGTGTGCGGCGCCCTCTCCACCGTTTACACCCCTGGTCATATTCTCGTAGTGCTTAGGCGAAGCCCTACAAGGATCACTTCACCATCACCGTCACCATGCCGTCGTGCTGACGGAACTCATCTACTACCTCGACAACTTGCTGGATCAAGAAGGCGAGGGACGTCACCGAGCTGAACGTGTGCAGAACACGGAGGTGCCGTGCGTTCGGTACTTGATCGGTTGACGTGAGAAGAAGTTTGACTACATCAACCGCGTTGTGAAACGCTTCCGCTTACGGTCTATGAGGGTACGTGGACACACTCTCCCCCTTGTTGCTATGCATCTCCATGGATAGATCATTGCGTGTGCATAGAATTTTTTTTGTTTTCCATGCAACATTTCCCAACAAGACTCTGGACAATGAGAGAAAAAAAAGAAAAAAAGAAAAAAAAAAGAAAAGAAAAGAAAAAAAAAACAAAGAGAGAAGGGGCATGCTAGTTCCAGACTTGTGCTTCAAAGTGGCACCATGTTTTTCATATAGAGAGTCTCCTATGTTGTCACTTTCATATACTAGTGGGAATTTTTCATTATAGGATTAGATGCACACCCACTTAGTTTTCATTTTGAGCTTTCATACACTTATAGCTCTTAGTGCATTCGTTGCATGGCAATCCCTACTCCTCGCATTGATATCAATTGATGGGCATCTCCATAGCCCGTTGATTAGCTGCGTCGATGTGAGACTTTCTTACTTTTTTGTCTTCTCTATATTTATCCCTATCATCATACTCTATTCCACCCGTAGTGCTATATCCATGGCTCGCGTTCATGTATTGCGTGAGGGTTGAAAAAGCTGAAGCGCGTTAAAAAGTATGAACCAATTGCTTGGCTTGTCATCGAGGTTGTGCATGATAAATACTATGTGTTAAGAAGACAGAGCATGACAAGACTATATGATTTTGTATGGATAACTTTCTTTAGTGTTGATATTTTGGAAGACATGATTGTTTGTTGGGATGCCTGAGTATTGATATCTTTATGTCAAATTATAGACTATTGCTTTGAATCACTCGTGTCTTAATATTCATGCCATGATTAGACATATGATCAAGTTTATGCTAGGTAGCATTCCACATCAAAAATTATCTTTTTTATCATTTACCTACTCGAGGACGAGCAGGAATTAAGCTTGGGGATGCTAATACGTCTCCGTCGTATCTATAATTTTTTTATTGTTTCATGCCAATATTATACAACTTTCACATACTTTTGGCAACATTTTATATGATTTATTGGACTAACCTATTGATCCAGTGCCCAGTGCCAGTTCCTGTTTGTTGCATGTTTTTCGTTTCAAAGAATATCCATATCAAATGAACTCCAAACGTGATAAAAATTTACGGAGAATTATTTTGGAATATTTATGATTTTTGGGAGGTGGAATCAACGCTAACGGAGGCCCACAGCCTCCACAACCCACCAGGGCGCGCCGGGCACCCCCTGGCGCGCCCAGGTGTCTTGTGCCCTCCCCGTAAGTCGGTTGGGGCCCTTCTTCGGGTGCAAGAAAGATAATTTATGGAAAAAATCATGTAAAAATTTCAGCGCAATTGGAGTTACAGATCTCCGAGAATTTAAGAAACGGTGAAGGGCCAGAAAACAGGAACACGAAACAGAAGAGAACAGAGAGGGAAATCCAATCTCGGAGGGGCTCCCGCCCTCCGCCGCAATGGAGGCCATGGACCAGAGGGGGAACTCTCCTCCCATCTAGGGGGGAGGCCAAGGAAGAATAATAAGGAGGGGGGCTCTCACCCCCTCTGTCACGGTGGCGCCGGAGTACCGCCGGGGCAAGGATCGTGACGGCAATCTACATCAACAATCTTGCTACAGTCAACACCAACTCTCTCCCCCTCTATGCAGCGGTGTAACACCCCTTCTCCCCGCTGTAATGTCTACTTAAACATGGTGCTCGACTCCATATATTATTTCCCAATGATCTATGGTTATCCTATGATGTTTGAGTAGATCCGTTTTGTCCTGTGGGTTAATCGTGATCTTGGTTGGTATGAGTGTATATTTTATTTATGGTGTTATCCTACGGTGCCCTCGATCTCGCTCAAACGTGAGGGGTCCTCGCTGTAGGGTGTTGCAATATGTTCATGGTTCAATTATTGTCGGTTGCGGGGGTGACAGCAACCTAAACACGGGTAAGTGGGTTGTTGCGAATGGGAGTAAAGAGGACTTGATACTTAATGCTATGGTTGGATTTCACGACCCTAATGATCTTTAGTAGTTGCGGATTCTTGCTAGAGTTCCAATCATAAGTGCATATGATGCAAGTAGAGAAAGTATGTTAGCTCATGCCTCTCCCTCATATAAAATTGCAAGAATGATTACCGGTCTAGTTATCGATTGCCTAGGGATAAATGGCTTTCTTGTTGACAAAAGCTATCCACTTTTAATATCTTGCAATTTATTCGTAGTTTTATTCTCGCAAAGTCATCGTAGTTTTATTCATGCAAAATAGTTTCATACTTGTTTTAGGTAAAGCAAATGTCAAGTGTGCGTAGAGTTGTATCGGTGGTCGATAGAACTTGAGGGAATATTTGTTCTACCTTTAGCTCCTCGTTGGGTTCGACACTCTTATTTATCAAAGAAGGCTACAAATGATCCCCTACACTTGTGGGTTATCAGGGAGGACCCCAAGTAGGATTCAGCCTACTTGGGGCGCCTCCTTGGCTGCTCCTCCCTCCCTCCCACCTATATATATATGGGGGGGGGGGGGCTAGCACAACATAACATTGTCTTAGCCGTGTGCGGCGCCCCCCTCCACCGTTTACATCCCCGGTCATATTTTCGTAGTGCTTAGGCGAAGCCCTGCAGAGATCACTTCACCATCACCGTCACGATGCCGTCGTGCTGCCGGAACTCATCCACTACCTCGCCATCTTGCTGGATCAAGAAGGCGGAGGACGTCATCGAGCTGAACGTGTGCTGAACGCGGAGGTGCCGTACGTTCGATGCTTGATCGGTTTGAACATGATGAAGTTCGACTACATCAACCGCGTTGTCAAACGCTTCCACTTACGGTCTATGAGGGTACGTAGACACACTCTCCCCTCTCGTTGCTATGCATCTCCATGGATAGATCTTGCGTGTGAGTAGAATTTTTTTTGTTTTCCATGCAACGTGTCCCAACAGTGGCATCCGAGCTAGGTCTATGAGTAGATGATATGCACGAGTAGAACACGAAGAGTTGTGGGCGGTGATAGTCATACTACTTACCACCAACGTCTTATTTTGATTCGGCGGTATTGTGGGATGAAGCGGTTCGGACCAACCTTACATGTCCACGCACATGAGACCGGTTCCACCGACAGACATGCAACTAGTTTTGCATAAAGGTGGCTGGCGGGTGTCTGTTTCTCCTACTTTAGTTGAATCGAATTTGACAACGGCCGGTCCTTGAAGAAGGTTAAAACAGCAAACTTGATGAATCACCATTGTGGTTTTTGCCATAGGCAAGAACGGTTCTTGCTAGAAGCCCGTAGCAGCCATGTAAAACTTGCAACAACAAAGTAGAGGACGTCTAACTTGTTTTTGCAGGGCATGTTGTGATGTGATATGGTCAAGATATGATGTGATATATGTTGATGTATGAGATGATCATGTTTTGTAATATCGACAACCGGCAGGAGCCTTAGGGTTGTCTCTTTATTATATAAAGTGCAAGCGCCATGTAATTGCTTTACTTTATCACTATGTGTTAGCGATAGTTGTAGAAGCAATAGTTGGCAAGACGACCCCGACGCAACGATGGAGATCAAGGTGTCGAGCCAGTGACGATGGAGATCATGACGATGCTTTGGAGATGGAGATCAAAAGCACAAGATGATGATGGCCATATCATGTCACATATTTTGATTGCATGTGATGTTTTTCCTTTATGCATCTTATTTTGCTTAGAACGGCGGTACCATTATAAGATGATCGCTTCACTAAATTTCAAGATAAAAGTGTTCTCCCCGAGTATGCACTGTTACCAAAGTTCGTCATTTTGAAGCACCTCGTGATGATCGGGTGTGATAGACTCTACGTTCACATACAACAGGTGTATGACAGTTTTGCACATGCAGAATACTTGGGTTAAACTTGACGAGCCTAGCATGTACGCATGGTCTCGGAACACTGGAGACCGAAAGGTTGAATGTGAGTCATATAGTAGATATGATTAACATAGAGATGTTCATCATTGATGACTACCCTATCTCACGTGATGATTGGACATGGGTTAGTTGATTTGGATCATGTATCACTTAGATAACTTGAGGGATGTTTATTTAAGTGGGAGTTCATTAGTAATTTGATTAATTGAACTTAAATTTATCATAAACTTAGTCTTAATAGTTTTTGCATATCTATGTTGTAGATCAATAGCTCGCAATCTAGCTCCCCTATAATTTTGATATGTTCCTAGAGAAAACTAAGTTGAAAGATGATTGTAGCAATAATGCGGACTGGGTCTGTGATCTGAGGATTATCCTCATTGCTGCACAGAAGAATTATGTCCTTGATGCACCGCTAGGTGACAGACCTGTTGCAGGAGCTGATGCAGACGTTATGAACGTTTGACAAGCTCGATATGATGACTACTTGATAGTTTATTGCGCCATGCTTTACGGCTTAGAATCGGGGCTTCAAAGATGTTTTGAACGCCATGGAACATATGAGATATTCCAAGAGCTGAAATTGGTATTTCAGACTTATACCTGTGTTGAGAGGTATGAGACCTCTGACAAGTACTTTGCCTACAAGATGAAGGAGAATAGCTCAGCCAGTGAGCATGTACTCAGAATGTCTGGGTACTACAATCGCTTGAATCAAGTGGGAGTTAATCTTCCAGATAAGATAGTGATTGACATAGTTCTCTAGGCACTATCACCAAGCTACTAGAACTTCATGATGAACTATAAATATGCAAGGGATGACAAAAACGATTCCCGAGCTCTTCGCGATGCTGAAATCGGCGAAGGTAGAAATCAAGAAAGAGCATCAAGTGTTGATGGTTAACAAGACCACTAGTTTCAAGAAAAAGGGTGAGGGAAAGAAAGGGAACTTCAAGAAGAATGGCAAGCAAGTTGTCACTCCCATGAAGAAGCCCAAAGCTGGACCCAAGCCTGAAACTGAGTGCTTCTACTACAAAGGAAATGGTCACTGGAAGCGGAACTACCCCAAATACTTGGCGGATAAGAAGGATGGCAAAGTGAACAAAAGTATATTTGATATACATGTTATTGATGTGTAACTTACTAGTGTTCGTAGTAGCCCCTGGGTATTCGATACCGGTTCAGTTGCTAAGATTAGTAACTCGAAACATGAGTTGCAGAATAAACAGAGACTAGTTAAATGCGAGGTGACGATGTGTGTTGGAAGTGATTCCAAGGTTGATACGATCACCATCGCACACTCCCTCTACCTTCGGGATTAGTGTTGAACCTAAATAAATGTTATTTAGTGTTTGCGTTGAGCATGAACATGATTAGATCATGTTTATTGCAATATGGTTATTCATTTAAGTTAGAGAATAATTGTTGTTCTGTTTACATGAATAAACCCTTCTATGGTCTTACACCCAATGTGAATGGTTTATTGAATCTCGATCGTAGTGATACACATATTCATAATATTGGTGCCAAAAGATACAAAGTTGATAATGATAAGTGCAACATACTTGTGGCACTGCCGTTTGGGTCATATTGGTGTAAAGCACATGAAGAAATTCCATGCGGATGGACTTTTGGAATCACTTGATTATGAATCATTTGATACTTGCGAACCATGCCTCATGGGCAAGATGACTAAAACTCCGTTCTCCGGAACAATGAAGCGAGCTAAATAACTTATTGGAAATAATACATACCGATGTATGCAATCCAATGAGTGTTGAAGCGCGCGGTGGGTATCGTTATTTTCTGACCTTCACAGATGATTTGAGAAGGTATGGGTATATCTACTTGATGAAACACAAGTCTGAAACATTTGAAAAGTTCAAAGAATTTCAGAGTGAAGTGGAGAATCATCGTAACAAGAAAATAAAGTTTCTACGATCTGATCGCAGAGGCGAATATTTGAGTTACAAGTTTGGCCTTCATTTAAAACAATGTGGAATTGTTTCACAACTCACGCCACCTGGAACACCACAGCGTAATGGTGTGTCCGAACGTCATAACCGTACTTTATGAGATATGGTGCGATCTATGATGTCTCTTACTGATTTACCACTATCGTTTTGGGGTTATGCATTAGAGACAGCCACATTCACGTTAAATAGGGCACTGTCTAAATCCATTGAGATGACACCGTATGAATTGTGGTTTGGCAAGAAACCTAAGCTTTCGTTTCTTAAAGTTTGGGGATGCGACGCTTATGTCAAAAGGCTTCAGCCTGATAAGCTCGAACCTAAATCGGAGAAGTGCGTCTTCATAGGATACCCTAAAGAAACTATTAGGTACACCTTCTACCACATATCCGAAGGCAAGATCTTTGTTGCTAAGAATGGATCCTTTCTAGAGAAGGAGTTTCTCTCTAAAGAAGTGAGTGGGAGGAAAGTAGAACTTGATGAGGTAACTGTACCCTCTCTCGAATTGGAAAATAGCACATCAGAGAAAACAGTTCCCATGATGCCTACACCAACTAGAGAGGAAGCTAATGATGATGATCATGAAACTTCAGATCAAGTTACTACTGAACTTCGTAGGTTGACCAGAGCACGATCCGCACCAGAGTGATACGGTAATCCTGTCCTGGAAGTCATGTTACTAGACCAAGGCGAACCTACGAACTATGAAGAAGCTATGATGAGCCCAGATTCCGACAGATGGCTTGAGGCCATGAAATCTGAGATAAGATCCTGATATGTCTCCAACGTATCTATAATTTTTGATTGTTCCATGCTGTTATATTATCATTCTTGGATGTTTTACAATCATTTTATAGCAACTTTATATCATTTTTTGGGACTAGCCTATTGACATAGTGCCCAGTGCCAGTTGCTATTTTTTGCTTGTTTTTTACTTCGCAGGAAATCAATACCAAACGGAGTCCAAACACAGCGAAACTTTTTGGTGATTTTTTCTGGACCAGAAGACAGACGATGGGCCAAGAAAGTACCTGAGGGGGGCTCCGAGGGGAGCACAACCCACCAGGGCGCGCCTGGGGGCCCAAGCGCGCCCAGGTGGGTTGTGCCCACCTCGGTGGCCTCCCGCACCGCCTCTTTGCTCTATAAATACCCCAATATTCCAGAAACCCTAGGGGAGTCGAACGAAAATCAATTCCAGCCGCTGCAAGTTTGAGAAACCACAGATCCAATCTAGACACCATCAAGGAGGGGTTCATCATCCTCATTGGTGCCTTTCCGATGATGCGTGAGTAGTTCATTGTAGACCTACGGGTCCATAGTTAGTAGCTAGATGGCTTCCTCCTTCTCTCTCTCTCTCTCTCTCTCTCTCTCTCTCTCTCTTTTGATTCTCAATACAATGGTCTCTTGGAGATCTATTTGATGTAACTCTTTTTGCGGTGTGTTTGTTGGGATCCGATGAACTTTGAGTTTATGATCAGATCTATGTTTTTATCCATGAAAGTTATTTGAGTCTTTTGATCTCTTATATGCATGATTACTTATAGCCTCGTATTTCTTCTTTGAATATTTGGTTTAGTTAGGCCGACTAGATCGATTTTTCTTGCCATGGGAAGAGATGCTTTGTGATGGGTTCGATCTTACGGTGCTTGATCCCAGTGACAGAAGGGGAACCGACACGTATGTATCGTGCTATTAAGGATAACAAGATGGGGTCTATTTCTACATAAATAGATCTTGTCTACATCATGTCATCATTCTTATTGCATTACTCCGTTTCTCCATGAACTTAATACACTAGATGCATGCTGGATAGCGGTTGATGTGTGGAGTAATAGTAGTAGATGCAGGCAGGAGTCGGTCTACTAATCTTGGACGTGATGCCTATATAATGACCATTGCCTGGATATCGTCATGATTATTTGAAGTTCTATCAATTGCTTAATAGTAATTTGTTTACCCACCGTATGCTATTTTTCTCGAGAGAAGCCACTAGTGAAATCTACGGCCCCCGGGTCTCTTCCTTATTATATTTGCCTTTGAGATCTATTTTTATTTACTTTTATTTTCAGATCTATTAATCCAAAAACACAAAAATACCTTGCTGCAATTTTTATTTATTTATTTTATCTCGCGTTCCCGCGAGATCTATTTATCCAATCTACTACAATTTTACCTATCTTTTTACCCGTGAGGGATTGACAACCCCTCTCTTACGTCGGGTTGCAAGTATTTGTTCTTTGTGTGCAGGAGCTGTTTATGTGGTGTTGCGTGGTTCTCCTACTGGTTCGATAACCTTGGTCTCATCACTGAGGGAAATACCTACCGTAGCTGTGCTGCATCATCCCTTCCTCTTTGGGGAAATACCGACGTAGTTCAAGCCACATCAGATCCATGTATGAGAACAAAGTGTAGACTTTGGTGGACTTGCCCGATGATCGGCAAGCCATAGAGAATAAATGGATCTTCAAGAAGAAGACTGACGCTGATGGTAATGTTACTATCTACAAAGCACGACCTGTCGCAAAAGGTTTTTGACAAGTTCAAGGGGTTGACTATGATGAGACTTTCTCACCCGTAGCGATGCTTAAGTCCGTCCGAATCATGTTAGCAATTGCCGCATTTTATGATTATGAAATCTGGCAAATGGATGTTAAAACTGCCTTCCTTAATGGATATCTTAAAGAAGAGTTGTATATGATGCAACCAGAAGGTTTTGTCGATCCTAAAAGTGCTAACAAAGTGTGCAAACTCCAGCGATCCATCTATGGATTGGTGCAAGCATCTCAGAGTTGGAATATACGCTTTGATGAGGTGATCAAAGCATATGGTTTTATACTGACTTTCGGTGAAGCCTGTATTTACAAGAAAGTGAGTGGGAGCTCTATAGCATTTCTAATATTATATGTAGATGACATATTGTTGATTGGAAATGATGTAGAATTTCTGGATAGCATAAAAGGATACTTGAATACGAGTTTTTCAATGAAAGACCTCGGTGAAGCTGCTTATATATTGGGCATCAAGATCTATAGGGATAGATCGAGACGCTTAATAGGACTTTCACAAAGCACATACCTTGACAAAAGTTTTGAAGAAGTTCAAAATGTATCAGTCAAAGGAGTTCTAGCCTATATTGTAAAGTGTGAAGTTGAGTAAGACTCAAAGCCTGACCACGGCAGAAGATAGAGAGAGAATGAAAGTCATTTCCTATGCCTCAACCATAGGTTCTATAAAGTATGCCATACTGTGTACCAGACCTATTGTTTTTGGCAAGGGTGTACAATAGTGATCCAGGAGTAGATCACTGGACAGCGGTCAAAATTATCCTTAGTTACCTAAGAGGACTAAGGAAATATTTCTCGGTTATGAGGGTGATAAAGAGTTCGTCGTAAAGGGTTACGTCGATGCAAGCTTTAACACCGATTCAGATGACTCTGATTCTCAGTCTGGATACATATTGAAAGTGGGAGCAATTAGCTAGAGTAGCTCCATGCAGAGCATTGTAGACATAGAAACTTGCAAAATACATACGGATCTGAATGTGGCAGACCCGTTGACTAAACCTCTCTCACAAGCAAAACATGATCATACCTTAGTACTCTTTGGGTGTTAATCACATGGTGATGTGAACTAGATTATTGACTCTAGTAAACTCTTTGGGTGTTTGTCACATGGTGATGTGAACTATGGGTGTTAATCACATGGCGATGTGAACTAGATTATTGACTCTAGTGCAAGTGGGAGACTGAAGGAAATATGCCCTAGAGGCAATAATAAAGTTGTTATTTTATATTTCCTTATTCAAGATAAAGGTTTATTATTCATGCTAGAATTGTATTGATCAAAAACTTAAATACATGTGTGAATACATAAACAAATACCGTGTCCCTAGTAAACCTCTACTAGACTAGCTCATTGATCAAAGATGGGTAAGGTTTCCTAACTATAGACATGTGTTGTCATTTGATAACGGGATCACATCATTAGGAGAATGATGTGATGGACAAGACCCATCCGTTAGCTTAGCATATTGATCGTTCAGTTTATTGCTATTGCTTTCTTCATGTCAAATACATATTCCTTCGACTATGAGATTATGCAACTCCCGAATACCGGAGGAATACCTTGTGTGCTATCAAACGTCACAACATAACTGGGTGGTCATAAAGATGCTCTACAGGTATCTCCGAAGGTGTTTGTTGAGTTGGCATAGATTGAGATTAGGATTTGTCACTCCGAGTGTCGGAGAGGTATCTCTGGGCCCTCTCGGCAATACACATCATAAGCTTGCAAGCAAATTACTAAGGAGTTAGTTACGAGGTGATGTATTACAGAACGAGTAAAGAGACTTGCCGGTAACGAGATTGAACTAGGTATAAAGATACCGATGATCGAATCTCGGGCAAGTAACATACCGATGGACAAAGGGAATTACGTATGTTGTCATAACGGTTTGACCGATAAAGATCTTCATAGAATATGTAGGAGCCAATATGGGCATCCAGGTTCTGCTATTGGTTATTGACCGGAGAGGTGTCTCGGTCATGTCTACATAGTTCTCGAACCTGTAGGGTCTGCACGCTTATCGTTCGTTGACGATATAGTGTTATATGAGTTATATGATTTGGTGACCGAATGTTGTTTGGAGTCCTAGATGAGATCACGGACATGATGAGGAGTCTCGAAATGGTCGAGAGGTAAAGATTGATATATAGGACGATGGTATTCGGAAACCGAAAGAGTTTCGGGACGCACCGGGTAGTCATCGGGTCACCGGAAGGGGTTTCGGACACCCCCCCGGTAGGTATATGGGCTTAATGGGCCAAGGAGGTGACAGACCAGCCCACAGGGGGCTGGTGCGCCACTCTCCCTGGCCGTCCAGCCCTAGGGAAGGAAAGGGGGGGAGGGCTAGCCTCTCCTGCCTTCCCCTTCTCATGGGACAAAGGAGGGGGGGGGGGGCCTCCCTCCCCTGCCTTCCCCCCGCACCTATATATGGAAGGGGGGGGGGCGCTGATGACCCACAAGTACAGGGGATCAATCATAGTCCTTTCAATAAGTAAAAGTGTCGAACCCAACGAGGAGCAGAAGGAAATGACAAGTAGTTTTCAGCAAGGTATTCTCTGCAAGCACTGAAATTATAAGTGACGAGTAGTTTGATAGCAAGATAGTTTGTAACGAGCAAGTAACGGTAACGGTAAAAAAGTGTAGCATGGTAGCCCAATCCTTTTGAGGCAAAGGACAGGCCAAAACGGTCTCTTATGATAAGCAAAGCGTTCTTGAGGGTACACGGGAATTTCATCTAGTCACTTCCATCATGTTGGTTTGATTTGTGTTCGCTACTTTGATAATTTGATATGTGGGTGGACTGGTGCTTAGGTGCTGTTCTTACTTGAACAAACCTCCTACTTATGATTAACCCCCTCGCAAGCATCCGCAACTACGATAAAAGTATGAAGATAAAATCTAACCATAGCATTAAACTTTTGGATCCAAATCAGTCCCTTACGAAGTAGCGCATAAACTAGGGTTTAAGCTTTTGTCACTCTCGCAACCCATCATCTAATAACTACTCCACAATGCATTCCCTTAGGCCCTAATAAGGTGAAGTTCCATGTAGTCGACATTCACATGACACCACTAAGGGAATCACAACATACATACCGTCAAAATATCGAACACATATCAAGTTCACATGATTACTTGCAACAAGATTTCTCCCGTGACCTCAAGAACAAAAGTAACTACTCACAAATGATAATCATGCTCAAGATCAGAGGGGTATTAAATAGCATAATGGATCTGAACATATAATCTTCCACCAAATAAACCATATAGTAATCAACTACAAGATGTAATCAACACTACTAGTCACCCACAAGTACCAATCTAAGGTTCTGGTACAAAGATTTAACACAAGAGATGAACTAGGGTTTGAGAGGAGATGGTGCTGTTGAAGATGTTGATGGAGATTGCCCTCCCCAAGATGGGAGAGTTGTTGGTGATGATGATGACGATGATTTCCCCCTCCGGGAGGGAAGTTCCCCCTGCGGAATCGCTCTGCTGGAGGGCAAAAGTGCTCCTGCCCAAGTTCCGCCTCGAGACAGCGGCGCTTCGTCCCGAAAGTCCTCTCCTTATTTTTTCTAGGTCAAAATGACTTATATACCAGAAGAGGGGCACCGGAGGTTGGCCAAGGAGGGCACAACCCACCAGGGCGCGCCTGGGCTCCCTGGCGCGCTCAGGTGGGTTGTGCCCACCTGGTGGGCCCCCTTTGGTAGTTATTTGCTCCAATAATTCTTATATATTCCATAAAAAATCTCCGTGAAGTTTCAGCTCATTTGGAGTTGTGCAGAATAGGTGGCCTGACGTAGCTTTTTCAGGTCCAGAATTCCAACTGCCGGTATTCTCCCTCCTTGTGTGAACCCTGCATATTATGAGAGAAAAGGCATTAGAATTACTCCAAAAAGCATTATTATACATAAAAACAATATAAATAACAGTAGGAAAACATGGTACAAAATGGACGTATCAACTCCCCCAAACTTAGACCTCGCTTGTCCTCAAGCGAAAACCAAAATCAAAAAACATGTCCACATGCTTAGAGAGAGAGAGGTGTCAATAAAAACAAAATACGGACATAGAAGCATCATGTATATTATTATAACAGCAACAAACTTTAACATAAAACTTTATCATAGAACTTCTATCATATAACTTCTCATGAATAAGTAACAATTCATCACAACATCGAAGTATAAAGCATAAACTCTATTGAAAACCAACAAACTATGTTCTCAGTCAACTTTGCAACTACAATTCGTCATCTTTTCAAAAAGGGTCACGTATCAGAGCCTTTAGGCAAGTCCACATGCTCAACCATCATATAGTCTTCTATGATTGTTAACACTCACCGCATACACATGAGCAAAAAGTTTCAACTGGACACATAGAAAGATAGAGGCTTATAGTTCCGCCTCCCAACGTATTCACCTCAAGGGTGATTCCAACAATAATAACTCATGCCCACTCATATTCAACTGGATATATGTGCCTAGATCTTTCCTCACCACATGGTGCTTGCCAAAAGAGAAAATAAAAAGGAATAGAGAGAAATACTTTGACTCTTGCATAAAAGTAAATACATAAAAGTAAAAGATAGGACCTTCGCAGAGGGAAGGAGAGGTTTCCATGCGCTTATTTGTTTGTATGCTCAATCTCTTAGTGCAAAAGAACATCACGTTATATTGCCCCTTATGATAGCAACCTTTATTATGCAGTCTGTCGCTTTTATTCTTTGCCATCACAAGTTCATACAACGCTCAATTTTCTCTTACACTAAATGATCCAACACTTTTAGAAGCAATTTTTATTGCCTTATTGCACCGATGACAACTTACTTGAAGGATCTTACTCAATCCATAGGTAGGTATGGTGGACTCTCAAAGCAAGATTTGGGTTTAAGGGTTTTTGGATGCACAAGTAGTATCTCTACTTAGTGTGGAATTTTTGGCTAGCAAAGATGGGGGACAAGCACCACATGTTAAAGGATCTATGACAATATAACTTCTATGTGAATATGGACAAACATAAATCATTACGTTGTCTTCCTTGTCCAACGTCAACAATTTTGGCATATAATATTTTGATGGGGGCTCACAATCACAAAAGATGTCCAAGATAGTGTATTTGCATGTGAATATTCTCTTCCCTTATTAATTCTTTCATGAATTGCATCATTGACCAATGCTATGTTTGTAAATCTCCAATAAAATTTTCTACTTATACTCTTCCTTATGTGATGTCATTACTTACCATAAGATTAGCATATGATCTTTGTCATTTATTTCCTTTCTTTTTATTGAACATGCAAGTAAAGAAAACAAAACTTTATTATATATCTCGCACACGATTATAAGGATAGATCACTAAGCAAACACTCGAAAAGAAAGGATCAAACTAAACTTTTATTCAACTAAAGCAAAAGATAACTGAGGATCGAACTAAGATAAGTAAAGGTAAAAGATAGTGGAGGTGATACGATACCGGGGCACCTCCCCCAAGCTTGGCACAAGCCAAGGGGAGTGCCCATACCCGATACTCAAGTTTCCTTTGGTGATGAAGAAGGAGGTGGTGGTGATGAAGTGGTAGCAATCTTATCCTTAGGTTTCCATGGCAAGGGCTCACCATCATAGGAGGAAGAGTGAGTCTCGTGGGTCTTGCAACTGGCAGCCAAACTCATACCTTTAAACCTTGCCTCATATTCAAAGACATGGTTTTGGAGATCGTAGATCTAGCTTTGGAGAAAGTTGATTTGCTCGTTGAAGGTGAAGACGATGTCCTTCATGGACTTGCCATCCACCTTGAGATCACGGGTGTAGTCCGCGATCATGAGGTGATTGGCATTGAGTCCATGTTCCACCATCCCCTTGCACCGGAAGACCTCCTGCTCCATAGCTTCAAGCCTGGCCTCCATGGTTCCCGTCCCTTTGGGACCTTGCACATCGCGGATGTGGAGCATCCCCTCATGCATCTCGATAGCTTGAGGGTGCTGCATCACCTCCCGCAAATATGGGTTGATGACGTTCTCGAAGAACTTGTCCTTGGAGGAGCTCGAAGCAGCCATCGTGAATTAGATCGGTCAGAAAATAGCAAGAAAAGAAGAACAGAAGATTTCTCCACGATACGGTGGTCAATAGGTTCGGGGGCTATATAAAGATTTTTTTATCTTGGGAAACAAGCAAACGAAAGAAAAATGGAGTTCGGAAGGTACCCGAGGTGGGCACAACCCACCTGGGCGCGCCTGGCAAGCCAGGCGCGCCCTGGTGTCTTGTGCCTACCAGGGTTACCTTCCTGGCTGTTTCTTATTTTCCTAATTTTTAATATATTCCAAAACTGACAGAAAATATTTTTGCGGATTTTTCGGAGTCCGTTTACTTACCGTACCACGTACCTCCTCTTTTTTCATGATTCTGGAGTGTTCTGGAAGGTTTCGTTTATGTGTTCTTCCGGTGTCATAGTTTGGATAATATTGCTTTCAACATTAATGGGCGTACCTGAGATATAATGTTTTATTCTTTGCCCATTGACAACCTTCGGGTTAGTACCTTCGGCATTATTTATTTTGATGGCTCCAGATCGATAAACCTCCTTGATAACATAGGGTCCTTCCCATTTGGAGAGGAGTTTTCCTGCAAAGAATCTGAAACGAGAGTTGTACAAAAGAACATATTCTCCAACTTTGAACTCCCACTTTTGGATTCTTTTGTCATGCCATCTTTTAACTTTTTCTTTAAATAACTTGGCATTTTCATAAGCTTGGGTTCTCCATTCATCTAGTGAGCTGATATCAAATAACCTCTTTTCACCGGCAAGTTTGAAATCGTAGTTGAGTTCTTTAATTGCCCAATATGCTTTATGTTCTAACTCAAGAGGCAAATGACAAGCTTTTCCATAAACCATTTTATAAGGAGACATACCCATAGGATTTTTATATGCTGTTCTATAAGCCCAAAGTGCATCATCTAATTTCTTAGACCAATTCTTTCGGGACCTATTGACAGTTTTTTGTAAAATTAATTTTATTTCTCTATTGCTAAGTTCAACTTGACCACTAGACTGAGGATGATAGGGGGATGCAATTCTATGGTTAATGATACGTCCATTTTGCATCATGTTTTCCTACTGTTATTTATATTGTTTTTATGCATAATAATGCTTTTTGGAGTAATTCTAATGCCTTTTCTCTCATAATATGCAAGCTTCACACAAAGAGGGAGAATACCGGCAGTTGGAATTCTAGACCTGAAAAGGCTACGTCAGGCTACCTATTATGCACAACTCCAAATGAGCTGAAACTTCACGGAGATTTTTTATGGAATATTTAAGAATTATTGGAGCCAATAAGTACCAGAGGGGGCCCACCAGGTGGGCACAACCCACCTGGGCGCGCCAGAGAGCCCAGGCGCGCCCTGGTGGGTTGTGCCCTCCTCGGCCCACCTCTGGTGCCCCTCTTCTGGTATATAAGTCATTCTGACCTAAAAAAATAGGGAGAGGACTTTCAGGACGAAGCACCGCCGTCTTGAGGCGGAACTTGGGCAGGAGCACTTTTTGCCCTCCGGCGGAGCGATTCCGCCGGGGGAACTTCCCTCCCGGAGGGGGAAATCATCGTCATCATCATCACCAACAACTCTCCCATCTTGGGGAGGGCAATCTCCATCAACATCTTCAATAGCACCATCTCCTCTCAAACCCTAGCTCATCTCGTGTGTTCAATCTTTGTATCAAAACTATAGATTGGTACTTGTAGGTGACTAGTAGTGTTGATTACATCTTGTAGTTGATTACTATATGGTTTATTTGGTGGAAGATTATATGTTCAGATCCATTATGCTATTTAATACCCCTCTGATCTTGAGCATGATTATCATTTGTGAGTAGTTACTTTTGTTCTTGAGGTCACGGGAGAAATCTTGTTGCAAGTAATCATGTGAAGTTGATATGTGTTCGATATTTTGATGGTATGTATGTTGTTATTCCCTTAGTGGTGTCATGTGAACATCGACTACATGACACTTCACCATATTTGGGCCTAAGGGAATGCATTGTGGAGTAGTTATTAGATGATGGGTTGCGAGAGTGGCAGAAGCTTAAACCCTAGTTTATGCGCTATTCCGTAAGGGACAGATTTGGATCCAAAAGTTTAATGCTATGTTAGATTTATTCTTAATACTTTTCTCGTAGTTGCGGATGCTTGCGAGGGGGTTAATCATAAGTAGGAGGCTTGTTCAAGTAAGAACAGCACCTAAGCACCGGTCCACCCACATATCAAATTATCAAAGTAGCGAACACAAAACAAACCAACATGATGAAAGTGACTAGATGAAGTTCCCGTGTACCCTCAAGAACGCTTTGCTTATCATAAGAGACCGTTTTGGCCCGTCCTTTACCTCAAAAGGATTGGGCTACCTTGTTGCACTTTTGTTACTATTACCGTTACTTGCTCGTTACAAATTATCTTGCTATCAAACTACTCGTTACTTATAATTTCAGTGCTTGCAGAGAATACCTTGCTGAAAACTACTTGTCATTTCCTTTTGCTCCTCGTTGGGTTCGACACTCTTACTTATCGAAAGGACTACGATTGATCCCCTATACTTGTGGGTCATTAAGGCTCTTTTTTGGCACCGTTTCCGGGGAGTGAAGTGCTCTTGGTAAGTGGAAATCGGTAAGGAAAAATTATTACTACGTGCTGAAATTTATTGTCACTTGTTACTATGGAAAATGATCCTTTGAGGGGTTTATTCGGGGTATCTTCACCTTGACCGGAACCACAATTAGTTACCCCTCAACCTACTGTACCTACTGAAAATATTGGTTATGAAATTCCTTCGGGTATGATAGAACAACTGCTAGCTAATCCTTATGCAGGAGATGGAACCGAACATCCTGATATCCACTTGATATATGTGGATGAAATTTGTGGATTATTTAAGCTTGCAGGTTTCCCCGGAGATGAAGCTAAGAAGAAGGTTTTCCCTTTATCTTTGAAGGGAAACGCATTGGCATGGTATAGGCTATGCAATGATATTGGATCTTGGAATTGGAATTGATTGAAATTGGAATTTCACCAAAAATTTTATCCTATGCATCTAGTTCATCGTGATCAGAATTATATATATAATTTTTGGCCTCGTGAAGGAGAAAGTATCGCTCTAGCTTGGGGGAGGCTTAAGTCAATGTTATATTCATGCCCCAATCATGAGCTCTCAAGAGAAATTATCATTCAGAATTTTTATGCTTGGCTTTCTCGTGATGATCAATCCATGCATGATACTTCTTGTACTGGTTCCTTTATGAAGAAGACTATTGACTTCCAGTGGGATCTTTTAGAAAGAATTTAATGCAACTCTGAAGATTGGGAACTCGACAAAGGTAAAGAGTCAGGTATTAAGCTCAAGTATGATTGTGTTAAATCTTTTATGAATACTGATGCTTTTCAAAAGTTTAGCACTAAATATGGACTTGACTCTAAGATAGTAGCCTCCTTTTGTGAATCATTTGCTACTCATGTTGATGTCCCTAAGGAGAAGTGGTTTAAATATCACCCACCTATTAAAGAAGAAATTAAAGAACCGGTAATAGCTAAAGTTGAAACTATTGTTTATAATGTTGATCCAGTTGTTCCTACTGCTTATATTGAAAAACCACCTTTCCCCGTTAGGATAAAGGAACATGCTAAAGTTTCAACTGTGCTCAACAAAAGTTATATTAGAACTTCCAAACCTACTGAACAAATCAAAGTAGAACCTAGTGTTGCTATGGTTAAAGAACTCCTGGTTGAAAATATAAATGGGCATGTAATTTTTTCTATGATGAAGCGGCTAGAATTGCTAAACCTGATGAAAAAGATAAACATAGACCTGTTGTTGGCATGCCTGTTGTCTTAGTTAAAATAGGAGATCACTGTTATCATGGTTTATGCGACATAGGTGCTAGCGTGAGTGCTATTCCTTTTACTTTATATCAAGTAATTATGAATGACATAGCACCCGCTGAAATAGAAGACATAGATGTTACTATTAAACTTGCTAATAGAGACACAATCACACCACTTGGGATTGTTAGAGATGTTGAAGTCTTGTGTGGAAAAATAAAATACCCTACAGATTTTCTTGTTCTTGGTTCCCCACAAGATGACATTTGTCTCATTATCTTTGGTAGACCTTTCTTGAACACCGTCAATGCTAAATTAGATTGTAAGAAACAAACTGTCGGTGTTAGTTTTGGTGATGAGTCTCATGAGTTTAATTTTTCTAAGTTTAGTAGAAAGCATCATAAGAAAGAATTGCCTAGTAAGGATGAAATAATTGGACTTGCTTATATTGCTGTGCCTCCTACTGATCCACTAGAACAATATTTGCTAGACCATGAAAATGATATGCATCTGCATGAAAGAAATGAAATAGATAAGATTTTCTTTGAACAACGTCCTCTGCTTAAACACAATTTACCTATTGAAACTCTAGGAGGTCCTTCTCCACCTAAAGGTGATCCTGTGTTTGAATTAAAACAATTATCAGACACTTTGAAATATGCTTATCTTGATGAGAAAAAGATATATCCTGTTATTATTAGTGCTAACCTTTCAGAACATGAAGAAGAAAGATTATTGAAGGTTCTGAAGAAGCACCGAACTACTATTGGATATACTCTTGATGATTTAAAGGGCATTAGTCCCAGTTTCTGTCAGCACAAAATTAATATGGAGCCTGATGCTAAACCCGTTGTTGATCACCAACGACGTTTAAATCCTAAAATGAAAGAAGTGGTAAGAACTAAAATATTGAAGCTTCTGGAAGCATGTATAATCTATCCTATAGCTGATAGTAGATGGGTAAGTTATGTTCATTGTGTCCCTAAGAAGGGAGGTATTACTGTTGTTCCTAATGATAAAAATGAACTCATTCCTCAAAGAATTGTCACTGGCTACAAAATGGTAATTGATTTTAGAAAATTAAATAAATCTACTAGAAAAGATCATTACCCTCTACCTTTTATTGATCAAATGCTAGAAAGATTGTCAAAGCAAACACATTTTTGTTTCCTTGATGGATATTCTGGTTTTTCTCAAATACCTGTTTCACAACCTGATCAAGAGAAAACCACCTTTACTTGTCCTTTTGGAACTTATGCTTATAGACGTATGCCTTTTGGTTTATGTAATGCACCTGCTACCTTCCAAAGATGTATGACTACTATATTCTCTGACTTTTGTGAAAAGATTGTTGAGGTTTTCATGGATGATTTTTTCGTTTACGGAACTTCTTTTGATGATTGCTTGAGCAACCTCGATCGAGTTTTGCAGAGATGCGAGCAAACTAATCTTGTCTTGAATTGGGAGAAGTGCCACTTTATGGTTAATGAAGGTATTATCTTGGGACATAAAATTTCTGAACGAGGTATTGAGGTGGATAAAGCTAAAGTTGATGCAATTGAGAAAATGCCATGTCCTAAAGATGTCAAAGGTATTCGTAGTTTCCTCGGTCATGCTGGTTTCTGTAGGAGATTTATTAAAGACTTCTCTAAAATTTCTAGGCCGCTTACAAATCTTTTACAAAAGGATGTTCCATTTGTTTTTGATGATGATTCTGTAGAAGCCTTTGAAACACTTAAGAAAGCCTTAGTTTCTGCACCTATTGTTCAACCACCTGATTGGAACTTACCTTTTGAAATTATGTGTGATGCTAGTGATTATGCTGTTGGTGCTGTTCTAGGACAAAGAGTTGATAAGAAATTAAATGTTATCCATTATGCTAGTAAAACTCTAGACAGTGCTCAACGAAATTATGCTACTACTCAGAAAGAATTTTTAGCAGTGGTGTTTGCTTGTGATAAATTTAGATCTTACATTGTTGATTCTAAAGTGATTGTTCACACCGATCATGCTGCTATAAAATATCTTATGGAAAAGAAAGATGCTAAACCTAGACTTATTAGGTGGGTTATTTTGCTATAAGAATTAGACTTACATATCACTGATAGAAAAGGAGCTGAGAACCCCGTAGCTGATAACTTGTCTAGGTTAGAGAATATTCTTGATGACCCACAACCTATTAATGATAGTTTTCCTGATGAACAATTAGCTGCAATAAATGTTTCTCATAACACTCCTTGGTATGCCGACTATGCTAATTACATTGTTGCTAAATACATACCACCTAGCTTCACATACCAACAAAAGAAAAAATTCTTCTATGATTTAAGACATTACTTTTGGGATGACCCACATCTTTATAAAGAAGGAGTAGATGGTATTTATATTGTTTTTATGCATAATAATGCTTTTTGGAGTAATTCTAATGCCTTTTCTCTCATAATATGCAAGGTTCACACAAAGAGGGAGAATACCGGCAGCTGGAATTCTGGACCTGAAAAGGCTATGTCAGGCTACCTATTCTGCACAACTCCAAATGAGCTGAAACTTCACGGAGAATTTTTATGGAATATTTAAGAATTATTGGAGCCAATAAGTACCAGAGGGGGCCCACCAGGTGGGCACAACCCACCTGGGCGCGCCAGGGAGCCCAGGCGCGCTTTGGTGGGTTGTGCCCTCCTTGGCCCACCTTCGGTGCCCCTCTTCTGGTATATAAGTCATTCTGACCTAAAAAAACAGGGAGAGGACTTTCGGGATGAAGCACCGCCATCTCGAGGCAGAACTTGGGCAGCAGAACTTTTTGCCCTCCGGCGGAGCGAATCTGCCGGGGGGGGGGGGGTGGGAATCATCGTCATCATCATCACCATCAACTCTCCCATCTTGCGGAGGGAAATCTCCATCAACATCTTCAATAGCACCATCTCCTCTCAAACCCTAGTTCATCTCGTGTGTTCAATCTTTGTATCAAAACTATAGGTTGGTACTTGTAGGTGACTAGTAGTGTTGATTACATCTTGGAGTTGATTACTATATGGTTTACTTGGTGGAAGATTATATGTTCAGATCCATTATGCTATTTAATACCTCTCTGATCTTGAGCATGATTATCATTTGTGAGTAGTTACTTTTGTTCTTGAGGTCACGGGAGAAATCTTGTTGCAAGTAATCATGTGAACTTGATATGTGTTCGATATTTTGATGGTATGTATGTTGTTATTCCCTTAGTGGTGTCATGTGAACGTTGACTACATGACACTTCACCATATTTGGGCCTAAGAGATTGCATTGTGGAGTAGTTATTAGATGATGGGTTGCGAGAGTGACAGAAGCTTAAACCCTAGTTTATGCGCTATTCCGTAAGGGACTGATTTGGATCCAAAAGTTTAATGCTATGGTTAGATTTATTCTTAATACTTTTCTCATAGTTGCGGATGCTTGCGAGGGGGTTAATCATAAGTAGGAGGCTTGTTCAAGTAAGAACAACACCTAAGCACCGGTCCACCCACATATCAAATTATCAAAGTAGCGAACACAAATCAAACCAACATGATGAAAGTGACTAGTTGAAATTCCCGTGTACCCTCAAGAACGCTTTGCTTATCATAAGAGACCATTTTGGCCTATCCTTTGTCTCAAAAGGGTTGGTCTACCTTGCTGAACTTTTGTTACCATTATCGTTACTTGCTTGTTACAAATTATCTTGCTATCAAACTACTCGTTACTTATAATTTCAGTGCTTGCAGAGACTACCTTGCTGAAAACTACTTGTCATTTCCTTCTGCTCCTCATTGGGTTCGACACTCTTACTTATCGAAAGGACTACGATTGATCCCCTATACTTGTGGGTCATTAGTTAACATCATACTTAGCAAGCATTTTACGGAAAGCACCATGAATAAAATGTGAACCATCATTAGTCATTAAATATCTAGGGACTCCAAACCTTGGGAAAATAACTTCCTTAAGCATCTTAATAGAGGTGTTGTGATCAGCACTACTAGTTGGAATAGCTTCTACCCACTTTGTAACATAATCAACAGCAACCAAAATATGAGTATACCCAATAGAGGAAGCAAAAGGTCCCATGTAATCAAAACCCCAAACATCAAATGTTTCAACAGCAAGTGAATAATTCATAGGCATTTCTTGACGCTTACCAATATTACCAATTCTTTGACATTCATCACAAGATAAAATAAACTTACGGGCATCCTTGAAGAGAGTAGGCCAATAAAAACTAGATTACAATACCTTGTGAGCAGTTCTGTCTCCCGCATGATGCCCTCCATAAGCTTCGGAGTGACATTTCCATAGGATTTGTCCCTGTTCATGCTCAGGTACACAACGTCTAATAATACCATCTACTCCTTCTTTATAAAGATGTGAGTCATCTCAAAATTAATGTCTTAAATCATAGAAGAATTTTTTTCTTTTGTTGGTATGTGAAGCTAGGTGGTATATATTTAGCAACAATGTAATTAGCATAGTCAGCATACCAAGGAGTGTTATGAGAAACATTTATTGTAGCTAATTGTTCATTAGGAAAACTATCATTAATAGGTTGTGGGTCATCAAGAATGTTTTCTAACCTAGACAAGTTATCAGCTACGGGGTTCTCAGCTCCCTTTCTATCAGTGATATGTAAGTCAAATTCTTGTAGCAAGAGAAACCACCTAATGAGTATAGGTTTAGCATCTTTCTTTTCCATAAGATATTTTATAGCAGCATGATCGGTGTGAACAATCACTTTAGAATCAACAATGTAAGATCTGAATTTATCACAAGCAAACACCACTGCTAAAAATACTTTTTCAGTAGTAGCATAATTGCGTTGGGCACTGTCTAGAGTTTTACTAGCATAGTGAATAACATTTAATTTCTTATCAACTCTTTGCCCTAGAACAGCACCAACAACATAATCACTAGCATCACACATAATTTCAAAAGGCAAGTTCCAACCAGGTGGTTGAACAATAGGTGCAGAAATTAAGGCTTTCTTAAGTGTTTCAAAGGCTTCTACACAATCATCATCAAAAGCAAATGGAACATCTTTTTGTAAAAGATTTGTAAGAGGCCTAGAAATTTTAGAGAAGTCTTTAATAAATCTCCTATAGAAACCAGCATGACCGAGGAAACTATGAATACCTTTGATATCTTTAGGACATGGCATTTTCTCAATTGCATCAACTTTAGCTTTATCCACCTCAATACCTCGTTCAGAAATTTTATGTCCCAAGACAATACCTTCATTAACCATAAAGTGGCACTTCTCCCAATTCAAGACAAGATTAGTTTGCTCGCATCTCTGCAAAACTCGATCAAGGTTGCTTAAGCAATCATCAAAATAAGTTCTGTAAATGGAAAAATCATCCATGAAAACCTCAACAATCTTTTCACAAAAATTAGAGAATATAGCAGTCATACATCTTTGAAAGGTAGCAGGTGCATTACGTAAACCAAAAGGCATACATCTATAAGCATAAGTTCCAAAAGGACAAGTAAAGGTGGTTTTCTCTTGATCAGGTTGTGAAACAGGTATTTGAGAAAAACCAGAATATCCATCGAGAAAACAAAAGTGTGTGTGCTTAGATAGTCTTTCTAACATTTGATCAATAAAAGGTAGAGGGTAATGATCTTTTCTAGTAGCTTTATTTAATTTTCTAAAATCAATTACCATTCTATAACCAGTGATAATTCTTTGTGGAATAAGTTCATTTTTATCATTAGGAACAACAGTAATACCTCCCTTCTTAGGGACACAATGAACGGGACTTACCCATCTACTATCAGCTATGGGATAGATTATACCTACTTCCAGAAGCTTCAATATTTCAGTTCTTACCACTTCTTTCATTTTAGGATTTAAACATCGTTGGTGATCAACAATGGGTTTAGCATCAGGTTCCATATTAATCTTGTGAGGACAGAGAGTGGGACTAATACCCTTAAGATCATCAAGAGTATATCCAATAGCAGCTCGGTGCTTCTTCAGTACCTTCAATAATCTTTCTTCTTCTTGTTCTGAAAGGTTAGCACTAATAATAACATGATATATCTTTTTCTCATCAAGATAAGCATATTTCAAAGTGTCTGGCAATTGTTTTAATTCAAACACAGGATCACCTTTAGGTGGAGGAGGACCTCCTAGAGTTTCAATAGGCAAATTGTGTTTAAGTAGAGGTCATTGTTCAAATAAAATTTTATCTATCTCATTTCTTTCATGCATATGCATATCATTTTCATGGTCTAGCAAATATTGTTCTAGTGGATCTGTAGGAGGCATGGCAATAGAAGCAAGACCAATTATTTTGTCCTTACTAGGCAATTCTTTCTTGTGATGCTTTCTACTAAACTTAGAAAAATTAAACTCATGAGACTCATCACCAAAACTTACACCGACGGTTTGTTTCTCACGATCTATTTTAGCACTAACGGTATTCAAGAAAGGTCTACCAAAGATAATGGGATAAAAGTCATCTTGTGGAGAACCAAGAACAAGAAAATCAGTAGGATATTTTATTTTCCCACACAAGACTTCAACATCTCTAACAATCCCAAGTGGTGTGATGGTGTCTCTATTAGCAAGTTTAATAGTAACATCTATGTCTTCTATTTCAGCGGGTGCTATATCATTCATAATTTCTTGATATAAGATAAAAGGAATAGCACTCATGCTAGCACCTAGGTCATATAAACCATGATAACAGTGATCTCCTATTTTGACTGAGACAACAGGCATGCCAACAACAGGTCTATGTTTATCTTTTTCATCGGGTTTAGCAATTCTAGCAGATTCATCACAGAAGTAAATAACATGCCCATCAATATTTTCTACCAAGAGATCTTTAACCATAGCAACACTAGGTTCTACCTTGATTTGTTCAGCAGGTTTAGGTGTTCTTATATAACTTTTATTGACCACAGTTGAAACTTTAGCATGTTCCTTTATCCTAACAGGGAAAGGTGGTTTTTCAATCTAAGCAGTAGGAACAACTGGATCAACATTATAAATAATAGTTTCATCTTTAGCTATTACTGGTTCTTTAATTTCTTCTCTAATAGGTGGATGATATTTAAACCACTTCTCTTTAGGGAGATCAACATGAGTAGCAAATGATTCACAAAAGGAGGCTACTATCTCAGAGTCAAGTCCATATTTAGTGCTAAACTTTTGAAAAGCATCGGTATTCATAAAAGATTTAACACAATCATACTTAATCTTAATACCTGACACTTTACCTTCATCGAGATCCCAATTTTAGAGTTGCGTTTAATTCTTTCTAAAAGATCCCACCTAAATTCAATAGTCTTCTTCATAAAGGACCAGTACAAGAAGTATCAAGCATGGATTGATCATCACGAGAAAGCCGAGCATAAAAATTCTGAATAATAATTTCTCTTGAGAGCTCATGATTGGGGCATGACTATAACATTGACTTAAGCCTCCCCCAAGCTAGAGAGATACTTTATCCTTCACGAGGCCAAAAATTATATATATGATTCCGATCATGATGAACTAGATATACATAGGATATTTTTTTTGGTGAAATTCTAATTTCAATCGATTCCAGTTCCAAGATCCAATATCATCGCATAGCCTATACCATGCCAATGCTTTCCCCTTCAAAGATAAAGGGAAAACCTTCTTCTTAGCTTCATCTCCGGGTAAACCTGCAAGCTTAAATAATGCACAAATTTCATCCACATATATCAAGTGCATATCAGGATGTTCGGTTCCATCTCCTGCATAAGGATTAGCTAGCAGTTGTTCTATCATACCCGAAGGGATTTCATAACTAATATTTTCAGTAGGTGCAGTAGGTTGAGGGGTAACTAATTGTGGTTCCGGTCGAGGTAAAGATACCCCGAACAAACCCCTCAAAGGATTGTTCTCCATAGTAACAAGTGTTGGGGAACGTAGTATTTCCAAAAAAAAATCCTACGATCACGCAAGATCTATCTAGGAGAAGCATAGCAACGAGCGGGGAGAGTGTGTCCACGTACCCTCATAGACCGAAAGTGGAAGCGTTTAGTAATTGGTTGATGTAGTCGAACGTCTTCGCGATCCAACCGATCCAAGTACCGAACGCACGGCACCTCCGCGATCTGCACATGTTCAGCTCGGTGACGTCCCTCGAACTCTAGATCCAGCTGAGGCCGAGGGAGATTTTCGTCAGCACGATGGCGTGGTGACGGTGATGATGAAGTTACCGACGCAGGGCTTCGCCTAAGCACTACGACAATATGACCAAGGTGTGTAACTGTGGAGGGGGGCACCGCACACGGCTAAGAAAAATCTTCTCTTGTGTGTCTATGGGGTGCCCCTTGGCCACGTATATAAAGAATGGAGGGAGGAGGAGGCTGGCCCTCATAGGGCGCACCCAAAGTGTGGAGTCCTACTAGGACTCCCTAGTCCTAGTAGGATTCCACCTCCCACATGGAATAGGAAAAGGGGAAGGGAGAAGGAGAAGGAAGGAAGGGGGCACCCCCTTTCCCTAGTCCAATTCGAACCAGTCCATGGGGAAGGGGCGCAGCCACCCTTGAGGCCTTTCTCTCCTTTCCCGTATGGCCCATTAAGGCCCAATACGAATTCCCGTAACTCTCCGGTACTCCGAAAAATACCCGAATCACTCGGAACCTTTCCGATGTACGAATATAGCCTTCCAATATATCGATCTTTACCTCTCGACCATTTCGAGACTCCTCGTCATGTCCGTGATCTCATGCGGGACTCCGAACTATCTTCGGTCATCAAATCACATAACTCATAATACAAATCGTCATCGAACGTTAAGCGTGCGGACCCTACGGGTTCGAGAACTATGTAGACATGACCGAGACACATCTCCGGTCAATAACCAATAGCGGAACCTGGATGCTTATATTGGCTCCTACATATTCTACGAAGATCTTTATCGGTCAAACTGCATAACAACATACGTTGTTCCCTTTGTCATCGGTATGTTACTTGCCCGAGATTCGATCGTCGGTATCATCATACCTAGTTCAATATCGTTACTGGCAAGTCTCTTTACTCGTTCCGTAGTGCATCATCCCGTAACTAACTCATTAGTCACATTGCTTGCAAGGCTTATAGTGATGTGCATTACCGAGAGGGCCCAGAGATACCTCTCCGACAATCGGAGTGACAAATCCTAATCTCGATCTATGCCAACTCAACAAACACCATCGGAGACACCTGTAGAGCATCTTTATGATCACCCAGTTACGTTGTGACGTTTGATAGCACACAAGGTGTTCCTCCGGTATTCGGGAGTTGCATAATCTCATAGTCATAGGAACATGTATAAGTCATGAAGAAAGCAATAGCAACAAACTAAACGATCATAGTGCTAAGCTAACGGATGGGTCTTGTCAATCACATCATTCTCCAATGATGTGATCCCGTTCATCAAATGACAACTCATGTATATGGCTAGGAAACTTAACCATCTTTGATCAACGAGCTAGTCAAGTAGAGGCATACTAGTGACACTCTGTTTGTCTATGTATTCACACATGTACTAAGTTTCCGGTTAATACAATTCTAGCATGAATAATAAACATTTATCATGATATAAGGAAATATAAATAACAATTTTATTATTGCCTCTAGGGCATATTTCCTTCAGTCTCCCACTTGCACTAGAGTCAATAATCTAGTTCACATCGCCATATGATTAACACCAATAGTTCACATCGCCATGTGACCAACACCCAAAGGGTTTACTAGAGTCAATAATCTAGTTCACATCGCCATGTGATTAACACCAATAGTTCACATCACCATGTGACCAACACCCAAAGGGTTTACTAGAGTCAATAATCTAGTTCACATCGCCATGTGATTAACACCCAAAGAGTACTAAGGTGTGATCATGTTTTGCTTGTGAGAGAGGTTTAGTCAACGGGTCTGCCATATTCAGATCCGTTTGTATTTTGCAAATTTCCATGTCTACAATGCTCTGCATGGAGTTACTCTAGCTAATTGCTCGCACTTTCAATATGTATCCAGATTGAGACTCAAAGTCATCCAGATCGGTGTCAAAGCTTGCATCGACGTAACTCTTTACGACGAACTCTTTATCACCTCCATAACCGAGAAATGTTTCCTTAGTCCTCTTAGGTAACTAAGGATAACTTTGACCGCTATCCAATGAGCCACTCCTGGATCACTATCGTACCTCCTTGCTAAACTCATAGCAAGGCACACAACTGGTCTGGTACATAGCATGGCATACTTTATAGAACCTATGACTGAGGCATAGGGAATGACTTCCACTCTTTTTCTATCTTCTGCCGTGGTCGGGTTTTGAGTCTTACTCAATTTTACACCTTGTAACACAGGCAAGAGCTCCTTCTTTGACTGATCCATTTTGAACTTCTTCAAAATCTTGTCAAGGTATGTGCTTTGTGAAAGTCCTATTAAGCGTCTCGATCTATCCCTATAGATCTTGATGCTCAATACTTAAGCAGCTTCACCGAGGTCTTTGTTTGAAAAAACTCCTTTCAAACACTCCTATGTGCTTTCCAGAAAATTCTACATCATTTCCAATCAACAATATGTCATTCACATATACTTATCAGAAAAGCTGTAGTGCTCCCACTCACTTTCTTTTAAATACAGGCTTCACCGCAAGTCTGTATAAAACTATATGCTTTGATCAACTCATCAAAGCATATATTCCAACTCCGAGATGCTTGCACCAGTCCATAGATGGATCGCTGGAGCTTTGCACACTTTGTTAGCGCCTTTAGGATCAACAAAACCTTCTGGTTGCATCATATACAACTCTTCTTTAGTAAATCCATTAAGGAATGTAGTTTTGACATCCATTTGCCAGATTTCATAAAATGTGGCAATTGCTAACATGATTCGGACAGACTTAAGCATCGCTACGAGTGAGAAAATCTCATCGTAGTCAACACCTTGAACTTTGTCAAAAACCTTTTTCGACAAGTCTAGCTTTATAGATAGTAACACTACTATCAGCGTCCGTCTTCCTCTTGAAGATCCATTTATTTTCTATGGCTTGCCAATCATCGGGAAAGTCAACCAAAGTCCACACTTTGTTCTCATACATGGATCCCATCTCAGATTTCATGGCCTCAAGCCATTTCGCGGAATCTGGGCTCATCATCGCTTCCTCATAGTTCGTAGGTTCGTCATGGTCAAGTAACATGACCTCCAGAACAGGATTACCGTACCACTCTGGTGCGGACCTTACTCTGGCTGACCTACGAGGTTCGGTAGTAACTTGATCTGAAGTTTCATGATCATCATCATTAGCTTTCTCACTAATTGGCGTAGGCATCACTGGAACTGATTTCTATGATGAACTACTTTCCAATTCAAGAGAAGGTACCACTACCTTATCAAGTTCTACTTTCCTCCCACTCACTTCTTTCGAGAGAAACTCATTCTCTAGAAAGGATCCATTCTCAGCAACAAATATCTTGCCTTCGGATCTGTGATAGAAGGTGTACCCAACAGTCTCCTTTGGGTATCCTATGAAGACGTATTTCTCCGATTTGGGTTCGACCTTATCAGGTTGAAGCTTTTTCACATAAGCATCGCAGCCCCAAACTTTAAGAAACGACAGCTTAGGTTTCTTGCTAAACCACAGTTCATATGGTGTCGTCTCAATGGATTTAGATGGTGCCCTATTTAATGTGAATGCAGCTGTCTCTAATGCATAACCCCAAAATGATAGTGGTAAATCGGTAAGAGACATCATAGATTGCATTGTATCCAATAAAGTACAGTTATGACGTTCGGACACACCATTATGCTGTGGTGTTCCAGGTGGCATGAGTTTGTGAAACTATTCCACATTGTTTTAATTGAAGGCCAAACTCGCAACTCAAATATTCGCCTCTGCGATCAGATCGTAGAAACTTTATTTTCTTGTTACGATGATTCTCTACTTCACTCTGAAATTCTTTTGAACTTTTCAAATGTTTCAGACTTATGTTTCATCAAGTAGATATACCCATATCTGCTCAAATCATCTGTGAAGGTCAGAAAATAACGATACCCGCCGTGAGCCTCAACACTCATCGGACCGCATACATCGATATGTATTATTTCCAATAAGTCATTAGCTCGCTCCATTGTTCCGGAGAACGGAGTCTTAGTCATCTTGCCCATGAGGCATGGTTCGCAAGCATCAAATGATTCATAATCAAGTGATTCCAAAAGTCCATCCGAATGGAGTTTGTTCATGCGCTTTACACCAATATGACCTAAACGGCAGTGCCACAAAATATGTTGCATTATCATTATCAACTTTGCATCTTTTGGCATCAATATTATGAATATGTGTATCACTACGATCGAGATTCAATAAACAATTTATATTGAGTGTATGACCATAGAAGGTTTTATTCATTTAAACAGAACAACAATTATTCTCTGACTTAAATGAATAACCGTATCGCAATAAACATGATCCAATCATATTCATGCTCAACGCAAATGCCAAATAACATTTATTTAGGTCCCACACTAATCCCGAAGGTAGAGGGAGTGTGCGATGGTGATCTTATCAACCTTGGAATCACTTCCAACACACATCATCACCTCATCATTAACTAGTCTCTATTCATTTTGCAACTCCTGTTTCGAGTTACTAATGTTAGCAACTGAACCAGTATCAAATACCCAGGGACTACTATGAACACTAGTAAAATACACATCAATAACATGTATATCAAATATACTTTTGTTCACTTTGCCATCCTTCTTATCCGCCAAATACTTGGGGCAGTTCAGCTTCCAGTGACCAGTCCCTTTGTAGTAGAAGCACTCAGTTTCAGGCTTAGGTCCAGACTTGGGCTTCTTCCCGGGAGTAGCAACTTGCTTGCTATTCTTCTTGAAGTTCCCCTTCTTCCCTTTGCCCTTTTCTTGAAACTAGTGGTCTTGTTAACCATCAACACTTGATGCTCTTTCTTGATTTCTACCTTCATTGATTTCAGCATCACGAAGAGCTCGGGAATCGTTTTTGTCATCCCTTGCATATTATAGTTCATCACGAAGTTCCAGTAACTTGGTTATAGTGACTAGAGAATTCTGTCAATTACTATCTTATCCGGAAGATTAACTCCCACTTGATTCAAGCAACTGTAGTACTCAGACATTCTGAGCACATGCTCACTGGTTGAGCTATTCTCCTCCATCTTGTAGGCAAAGTACTTGTCAGAGGACTCATACCTCTCGACACGGGCATGAGTCTGAAATACTAATTTCATCTCTTTGGAACATCTCATATGCTCCGTGGCGTTCAAAACATTTTTGAAGTCCCGGTTCTAAGCCGTAAATCATGGCGCACTAAACTTATCAAGTAGTCATCATATCGAGCTTGCTAAATGTTCATAACATTTGCATCTGCTCCTGCAATAGGTCTGTCACCTAGCGGTGCATCAAGGACATAATTCTTCTGTGCAGCAATGAGGATAATTCTCATATCACGGAACCAGTCCGCATCATTGTTACTATCATCTTTCAACTTAGTTTTCTCCAGGAACATATCAAAAATAAACGGGGAGCTACATCGCAAGCTATTGATCTATAACATAGATATGCAAATACTATCAGGACTAAGTTCATGATAAATTTAAGTTCAATTAATCATATTACTTAAGAACTCCCACTTAGATAGACATCCCTCTAGTCATCTAAATGATCACGTGATCCATATCAACTAAACCATGTCCGATCATCACGTGAGATGGAGTAGTTTTCAATGGTGAACATCTCTATGTTGATCATATCTACTATATGATTCACGTTCGACCTTTCGGTCTCAGTGTTCCGAGGCCATATCTGCATATGCTAGGCTCGTCAAGTTTAACCCGAGTATTCCGCATGTGCAAAACTGTCTTGCACCCGTTGTATTTGAACGTAGAGCCTATCACACCCGATCATCATGTGGTGTCTCAGCACGAAGAACTTTCGCAACGGTGCATACTCAGGGAGAACACTTGTACCTTGAAATTTAGTGAGAGATCATCTTATAATGCTACCGCCGTACTAAGCAAAATAAGATGCATAAAAGGATTAACATCACATGCAATTCAATATAAGTGATATGATATGGCCATCATCATCTTGTGCCTTTGATCTCCATCTCCAAAGCACCGTCATGATTACCATCGTCACCGGCGCGACACCTTGATCTCCATCGTAGCATCGTTGTCGTCTCGCCAACTATTGCTTCTACGACTATCGCTACCGCTTATTGATAAAGTAAAAACAATTACATGGCGATTGCATTGCATACAATAAAGCGACAACCATATGGCTCCTGCCAGTTGCTGATAACTCTGTTACAAAATATGATCATCTCATACAACAAATTATATCACATCATGTCTTGACCATATCAAATCACAGCAAGCCCTGCAAAAACAAGTTAGACGTCCTCTACTTTGTTGTTGCAAGTTTTACGTGGCTGCTACGAGCTTCGAGCAAAAACCGTTCTTACCTACGCATCAAAACCACAACGTGGTGTAGTGATTGCTTTTTGATCTTCTAAAAGAACCCTCTTCATTGAAATCGATTCAACTAAAATGAGAGAGACAGACACCCGCCAGTCACCTTTAAGCAACGAGTGCTCGCAGCGGTGAAACCAGTCTCGCGTAAGCGTACGCGTAATGTCGGTCCGGGCCGCTTCATCTCACAATACCGCTGAACCAAGTAAGAACTAGTAACGGCAAGCAATATGTATACACCCACGCCCACAACTCCTTTGTGTTCTACTCGTGCAAATAACATCTACGCATAGACCTGGCTCGGATGCCACTGTTGGGGAACGTAGTATTTCAAAAAAAAAATCCTACGATCATGCAAGATCTATCTAGGAGAAGCATAGCAACGAGCGGGGAGAGTGTGTCCACGTACCCTCGTAGACCGAAAGCGGAAGCATTTAGTAACGCGGTTGATGTAGTCGAACGTCTTCGCGATCCAACCGATCCAAGTACCGAACGCACGGCACCTCCGCGATCTGCACACATTCAGCTCGGTGACATCCCTCGAACTCTAGATCCAGCTGAGGCCGAGGGAGAGTTTCGTCAGCACGACGGCGTGGTGACGGTGATGATGAAGTTACTGACGCAGGGCTTCGTCTAAGCACTACGACAATATGACCGAGGTGTGTAACTGTGGAGGGGGGCACCGCACACGGCTAAGACAAATCTTCTCTTGTGTGTCTATGGGGTGCCTCTTGGCCACGTATATAAAGAATGGAGGGAGGAGGAGGCTGGCCCTCATAGGGCGCGCCCAAAGTGTGGAGTCCTACTAGGACTCCCTAGTCCTAGTAGGATTCCACCTCCCACATGGAATAGGAAAAGGGGAAGGGAGAAGGAGAAGGAAGGAAGGGGGCGCCCCCTTTCCCTAGTCCAATTCGGACCAGTCCATGGGGAAGGGGCGCAGCCACCCTTGAGGCCTTTCTCTCCTTTTCCGTATGGCCCATTAAGGCCCAATACGAATTCCCGTAACTCTCCGGTACTCCGAAAAATACCCGAATCAATCGGAACCTCTCCGATGTCCGAATATAGCCTTCCAATATATCGATCTTTACCTCTCGACCATTTCGAGACTCCTCGTCATGTCCGTGATCTCAGCCGGGACTTCGAACTATCTACGGTCATCAAATCACATAACTCATAATACAAATCGTCATCGAACATTAAGCGTGCGGACCCTACGGGTTCGAGAACTATGTAGACATGACCGAGACACATCTCCGGTCAATAACCAATAGCGGAACCTGGATGCTCATATTGGCTCCTACATATTTTACGAAGATCTTTATCGGTCAAACTGCATAACAACATACGTTGTTCCCTTTGTCATCGGTATGTTACTTGCCCGAGATTCGATCGTCGGTATCATCATACCTAGTTCAATCTCGTTACTGGCAAGTCTCTTTACTCGTTCCGTAGTGCATCATCCCGTAACTAACTCATTAGTCACATTGCTTGCAAGGCTTATAGTGATGTGCATTATCGAGAGGGCCCAGAGATACCTCTCCGACAATCGGAGTGACAAATCCTAATCTCGATCTATGCCAACTCAACAAACACCATCGGAGACACCTGTAGAGCATCTTTATGATCACCCAGTTACGTTGTGACGTTTGATAGCACACAAGGTGTTCCTCCGGTATTCAGGAGTTGCATAATCTCATAGTCATAGGAACATGTATAAGTCATGAAGAAAGCAATAGCAACAAACTAAACGATCATAGTGCTAAGCTAACGGATGGGTCTTGTCAATCACATCATTCTCCAATGATGTGATCCCGTTCATCAAATGACAACTCATGTATATGGCTAGGAAACTTAACCATCTTTGATCAACGAGCTAGTCAAGTAGAGGCATACTAGTGACACTCTGTTTGTCTATGTATTCACACATGTACTAAGTTTCCGGTTAATACAATTCTAGCATGAATAATAAACATTTATCATGATATAAGGAAATATAAATAACAATTTTATTATTGCCTCTAGGGCATATTTCCCTTCAACAAGTGACAATAAATTTCAGCACGTAGTAATTATTTTTCCTTACTGATTTCCACTTACCAAGAGGGCTTCACTCCCCGGCAACGGCACCAGAAAAAAGCCTTGATGACCCACAAGTATAGTAGGGCGGGCTACGGCAACTTTTCTAACTACGCTTGCTGCTTGCTGGTTTTTCCATCATCCAATCCACAACAAATCGAATGAAACCGCTTCGGATTTCTTTTGATGAAAACCCTTGTTCCGCTCTCGCTCACCGCATCAATCGTAGTCCTTTCGATAAGTAAGAGTGTCGAACCCAACGAGGAGCAGAAGGAAATGACAAGTAGTTTTCAGCAAGGTATTCTCTGCAAGCACTGAAATTATAAGTAACGGGTAGTTTGATAGCAAGATAGTTTGTAACGAGCAAGTAACGGTAACGGTAACAAAAGTGCAGCAAGGTAGCCCAATCCTTTTGAGGCAAATGACAGGCCAAAACGGTCTCTTATGATAAGCAAAGCGTTTGCGTTCAACAGGCAGTCTCACGATCGGGCATGAGTGTCCTGAAGAAGAAATTGTATACTCCCTTTGGTCGGAAGGCGGCGGGGGAAGGAAGGGGACACTGGGCAGGATCTTTCAGCAGCGAATTCCCCATACAGATAGAGGCGCCTATCAAAAAGATACTCCGAAGGCTTCGGGATCGAGGTCTCATTAGCCGAAGAAGACCCAGGCCAATCCACGTGGCCTCTTTGACCAACGTCAGCGACAGAGACATAGTAAATTGGTCCGCGGGCATCGCGATAAGTCCTCTGTCCTGTTCTTGAGGGTACACGGGAATTTCATCTAGTCACTTTCATCATGTTGGTTTGATTTGTGTTCGCTACTTTGATAATTTGATATGTGGGTGGACCAGTGCTTAGGTGCTGTTCTTACTTGAACAAACCTCCTACTTATGATTAACCCCCTCGCAAGCATCCGCAACTACGAGAAAAGTATTAAGATAAAATCTAACCATAGCATTAAACTTTTGGATCCAAATCAGTCCCTTACGAAGTAGCGCATAAACTAGGGTTTAAGCTTCTGTCACTCTCGCAACCCATCATCTAATAACTACTCCACAATGCATTCCCTTAGGCCCTAATAAGGTGAAGTGCCATGTAGTCGACGTTCACATGACACCACTAAGGGAATCACAACATACATATCATCAAAATATCAAACACATATCAAGTTCACATGATTACTTGCAACAAGATTTCTCCCGTGACCTCAAGAACAAAAGTAAGTACTCACAAATGATAAGCATGCTCAAGATCAGAGGGGTATTAAATAGCATAATGGATCTGAATATATAATCTTCCACCAAATAAACCATATAGTAATCAACTACAAGATGTAATCAACACTACTAGTCACCCACAAGTACCAATCTAAGGTTCCGGTACAAAGATTTAACACAAGAGATGAACTAGGATTTGAGAGGAGATGGTGCTATTGAAGATGTTGATGGAGATTGCCCTCGCCAAGATGGGAGAGTTGTTGGTGACGATGATGATGATGATGATTTCCCCCTCCGGGAGGGAAGTTCCCCCGGCGAAATCGCTCCGCCGGAGGGTAAAAGTGCTCCTGCCAAGTTTCGCCTCGAGACGATGGCGCTTCGTCCTGAAAGTCCTCTCCTTATTTTTTTTCTAGGTTGAAATGACTTATATACTAGAAGAGGGGCACCGGAGGTGGGCCGAGGAGGGAACAACCCATCAGGGCGCGCCTAGGCTCCATGGTGCGCCTAGGCTCCCTGGCGCGCCCAGGTGGGTTGTGCCCACCTGGTGGGCCCCCTCTGGTAGTTATTTGCTCCAATAATTCTTATATATTCCATAAAAAATCTCCGTGAAGTTTCAGCTCATTTGGAGTTGTGCAGAATAGGTGGCCTGACGTAGCTTTTTCAGGTCCAGAATTCCAGCTGCCGGCATTCTCCCTCCTTGTGTGAACCTTGCATATTATGAGAGAAAAGGCATTAGAATTACTCCAAAAAGCATTATTATACATAAAAATAATATAAATAACAGTAGGAAAACATGATGCAAAATGGACGTATCACGCGGGGCTAGGGAAGGACCCCAAGTAGGATTCGGCCTACTTGGGGCCCTCCTTGGCTGCTCCTCCCTCCCTCCCACCTATATATATGTGGGGAGGGGGGCGCCTAGCACAACATAACATTGTCTTAGCCGTGTGCAGCGCCCCCCTCTACCATTTACACCCCCAGTCATATTTTCGTAGTGCTTAGGCGAAGCCTTACGGAGATCACTTCACCATCACCGTCACCACGCCATCGTGCTGCCGGAACTCATCCACTACCTCACCATCTTGCTGGATTAAGAAGGCGGAGGACGTCATCGAGCTGAACGTGTGCTGAACGCGGAGGTGCCGTACGTTCGGTGCTCGATCGGTTGGAACGCGAAGAAGTTTGACTACATCAACTGCGTTGTCAAATGCTTCCTCTTACGGTCTACGAGGGTACGTAGACACACTCTCCCCTCTTGTTGCTATGCATCTCCATGGATAGATCTTTTTTTTGAAAAACAACTTGAACTTTATTAATTAGAAATAATGGTTACATCATCTATCAAGAGAGTTACAAGATTTTCCATGGGATCCTCTATCCAATCCCTAGTCATGGAACATTTTGCTAATCTAGCAAGCTCATGAGCTACTTTATTCGCTTCCCTGTTATAATGTTCAAAACTGGTTTGAGGAAAATCATAGGCCATAAAAAAACAATCCTCAAAAATTGCAGCAGCCGCTCCCGCGGACTGTCCTCTGTTCTTCATAGTGTCAATGACCTCCATATTATCAGAATTGATAATTAGACGATTGCAGCCCGTCTTTTGTGCCAACAGTAAGCCAAATCTGAGTGCTACCGCCTCCGCTGTTAGAGCATCTGCACAGTACCGAATCCTCCAGTTACCACCTACTATGAAGTTTCCTTTGTCATCTCTGATAACAGCACCTGCTGTGCCTCTTAGTTGATCATGATCAAAAGAAGCATCCACATTCAATTTAACAAACCCCCTAGGAGGTCTGCACCATCCTTCATTTTTTCTCTTTGCTTTAGGAGAGTGGGCATTTACATAGTTCGCTGTTATAGCCCTAATCCCCATCGAGGTTTGGGACGCCTCTTGAGACTTACCCTCATGGACTAGTTTCCGTCTATTCCACCATAAATACCAAGCAGCTATAGCGATTAGTTCCCCTGCATTCCAGGAGCCCAAGATGGGTAGTTCATGATTAGGCATAAGGAGTAAGAATTCAAGGATTGCCTCTCCTTCACGATCAATCACGCAGGCTTTTTTCACCACTTCATACAGCCCCAAATATTCCCACACTTCCTTTGCCTTCTGGCACAGAAATAATATATGTTTCATGTCCTCTGGCCCATCCAAACATGCTGGGCATATTGGCTGAGTTTTTATATGTCAGTTGGCCAATGTAACGCGACACGGTAGGGTCCCGTGAAGCGTCCGCCAAATGAATTTTTTAACCTTTGCCGGACAAGCTAATTTCCATATCTTACCCCAAATAGGATTGACCTTACTTCTGCCCATGCCATTCGAGTATTCCAACTTCCTCCCATGTTGCTTATTCCATTCCTCCACATAAGCTGATTGTACAGTGAATAAACCATTTTTTGTATAGCTCCATGCAATAAAGTCCGACATATTATGCATAGGGATCGGGATCGCTAGTACTCTATGGGCATCAATTGGACACAAAGTTTGTCTCACCAAATCTTCATCCCAACCATTAGTGACTGGGTTAATAAGATCAGAAACTTTCGTCAGTAGATTCCCCCTTCTAGGTGTAATAATTTTCCTGTCTGCACAATTTGGGATCCATGCATCTCTCCATATGTCAATATTTTCTCCTATTCCCACTCTCCATATATAGCCATTCTTGAGAGAGTCCACTCCCGCCATAATACTTTGCCAAGTAAAGGAGGAGCCCTTTTTTAATACTACACTCATCAAATCACCTTCGGGGAAATACTTGGCTCTTAGGATTGTTGCATCTCTCCATGGATAGATCTTGAGTGTGCGTAGAATTTTTTTTGTTTTCCATGCAATGTTTCCCAACAATCATTACAATTGCAGTATCATTACACCCCTCTGGAATAGAGCAAGTATTCACCGCCTTGAGGACCTCTTCAGTCAGATCATCTCCCAACATAGGCCGGAATCATTTATTGAAAATAGCACGAAGTCCATCTGGACCCAGCGCTTTTAAATCTCCAATGTCGAATAGGGCTTTTCGAACTTCCTCGGCCGTATAAGGGGCAAGAAGAGCATTATTCATTTCTTCTGTTATTTTCCTTGGTACAAGAGAAAGAACCTCCTGGTTCGGCTGGGATACTTCTGAGGTAAATAGATTCAAAAATTACCTCATAATGTGTTCTTTCATCTCTGTTCCTTGCACACAGACACCATTTTCATCAAGTAAATTTTTTATCTGATTTCTCCTCTTTCTGGCCGTTGCCACATTGTGGAAAAATGCGGTGTTACGATCGCCATGCAGGCTGCAGCAACCAGTTTGCCCGCCCACGTTGTTGTCAGTAAATCTCCTCTTGTTCCAATTTTTTTTCAATAAGGACAAGAATCTCCTTTTGTCGTGCTTGGGTATCCACATTCATAGGCCCCCTCCACAGTTTCTCTAATTCTTTTTTGAGTTTATTAATTCTTTTTTTGGTCCTTTAAGAATATCACGGTCCCAAATATGCAAGTTCGCCTTCACTGCCCTTGTACGTTGAGCAAGAGTTGGTCCAATACCCAGAGTTTTAGCTTTTCCCATGTTGTACGTACAATTTCTACTATTGTCTCTTCTTTTAGCCATTGGGCTTCAAATTGTTTCATTCGGCCCCTTGATCGATTGAAAATGTTACCATCATAATATTTCGTGTCCAAAATGAGGGGGCGATGGTCAGAGTGTACACGTTCTTCATTTATGACCGCAACCCGAGAAAATTTATTTGCCCAATCCACATTACATACTGTGCAATCAAGTCTTTCCCTAACTTCGCCTCTCCTCTAGGTGAAAAGATCACCTATGTAACCCATATCTTCTAGACCACATTCTCCCAAACAATTACGGAAATCTCTCATCATTGCATTTGGTCTCGCTTTACCATGCTCTTTCTCCGAAGAAAATAAAATTTCATTAAGATCTCCCAAAATAACCAAGGGTGATCACCCTTATTATGCAAATTGCGAATATCATCCCAAGACAAATTACGGTCACTCCAATTCGGATGGCCGTAAAAACCTGTAAACCGCCATTGTACAATATCCTCATTCATAAACAAAATATCAATGAAATTAGCAGACACATAATTCAAAACAACTTTATTCATCTCATTATAAAACAAAACAAGGCCACCGGCCCGACCATTGCTCTCTACTACAACCAACGACTCAAAACTTAAAACACTACGTAGCTCATTGGCTTTACATTTATTCAAGTGAGACTCTGAAACAAAAATTAAATCCTCCTTGATGCGCCCTTGTAAGTCCAGGAGCTCATGAACTGCCGCGGGGGAGAGCATACCACGACAGTTCCAACCTATGATTTTCATTTGACCCGGCGGTCCTCCTCTCCGGAGGCTGCCGATGTGCCATCATCTCCAACTGACTCTCCGCCACACTTTTAATGATGTTGTCAAATCTTGTTTAGGTAAATGCACACGACCGACAAAATGGGAGACTTGGTCCATAGCATGGTATCCTTGGTGGGACCCACCAATGCCCCCAAGCTTTACAACACTCTTCCTTGGACGTTTATCTGTATATCCATGCCTTAAAACTTCACTTGCACGTATTTAGATACGTTATAACTGAGCATTTTTCCAGCCCTCTCAGGCCATCAGCATTTCTATCCGTTGTGATCATCACTAAAGTTGCAACGTCAGTCCTGGTCGACGAGTCACGTACGTACCACGTATCCCACGCGTGACATGTCAGCATGGGCCCATCTGTCAGTGAGAGCGACAAAGAAATAGGAATTAAAAAAATTGATGGTGCAGCGGCGCTGGGGTTCGAGAACCTGCAACCTGATTTTCGCTTCTCTCACGCGCCGACCAACAGAACAAGCACCAATTCTTGCCAACAGTTAGATGTTTCTGCTTTTATATCTTTTTCGTCTCATCTCTGTCTAGGCGTTTTTAGCTCAAAAAACGGAGATGTTGTAAAGACCCCGATTCCAAGTCACATCGATCTAGCCGGCAACACCTCATATCACTTTGCAGCCTCACGCACGGTATTCCCACGGGTGTCGCCTTACCCTGGCCCGGGACCGTTTGCGCCTTTTGGCTCACGTATATGATAGTGTCGCTAGCATCCATGTGACAGAGAACCCGGGCCGACATGACTAGTCGTGAACCAAAGTGGCACTAACTTACGGGGACAGGCATACATGAATCAACATCGAGCATGTCGGTCAGCAGCGTGCGAATCCGGGCTGTAGCACTGGGCTAACAGGATTGCGGATGTCACCGCGTGACATTTCCCCGAAGGGACAGACACAGGAACGAAGTGAATCACATGCCGGCCAGTCAAGTGTTCCGGAGCAGTAGTGCTGGGCTAGCAGGACTCCGGTGAACCGGGCTGTAGCGGACTACTATGGCTCATGGAAGCACAAGACTACATTTCCCCATAAGAGAGGCTACCAAGGATAAACAACTAGGTTGTCGGATCCCACACATACCAAGCATTTCAATCATACACACAATATGCTCGATATGTGTAAATACAACATGGCATCACAACATAACTCTACGACTCAAGTATTTATTCATTAGGCTCCGAGGAGCCAAGTATTACAAACATGGGTCTCATGACCCAACATACAGAGCATACAAGCAACAAGCACATGCGGAAGCTTAACTTGTCTGAGTACAGACAACTACAAAAGAAAAAGCTGAGAAGCCTGACTATCTACAAGACCCTGTCGAGGGCACAAGATCGTAGCTGAGGTAACAAGCTAAACGTCGAAGTCCACGCGGAACTACTAGCGAGACTGAAGTCTCTCTGCAAAAACATAAATTAAGCAAACGTGAGTACAAATGTACCCAGCAAGACTTACATCAGAACTAACTACATATGCATCATTATCAACAAAGGGATGGTGGGGTTTAACTGCTGCAAGCCAGCTTTGACTCAGTGGCTAACCTGAACTACGACTGCAAGTAACTCTTTTGAGGTGGCGCACACGAGTCCACATATTCACCATTCAATACACCACTATGGATCCGCTCCCGTCTACCTACGAGAACGCCATCCATAGCACTCACGCTTATCTTGCGAGTTTTAGAGTATCCACTTCAAGTTATCTATGAACTGTATAGGCAACCAAGTAGTCCTTTACCGCGGACGCGGCTATTCGAATAGTTTTATACCCTGCAGGGGTGTACTTCTTCACACACGCTTTCACCACTTATCGCTGCTACACGACATGTACCCGGCAACCTTCAAGCAGAAGCCCAGCGAGGGTGTCGGCCACGACCTGACTAAACACACGAGTCTCTAGTCCAGATTTATCGCCTATTGGGGTTCCATCCGCAAGGAAATCCGGCCGGGGTGTCCTTAACGGCCCCAAACGATGTGTGCAGGGTTCCCGAGACACCAAACGGGCGACTCGGTACACCGTGCCACGTGCCTACCGCATCACAGCCCACCTCTAAGGTCAGCGCTGCGCACGGCCTCCAGCAACTACAAACACCAAAAACTACTTGCAACTCCTGGACAGAGGACGGGTGTGGTTAATAAGTCGAGAGAGTCAATTAAGGATCCCAATGTGTGGTAGTAGCTGAATCTTAAATCACGCATACAGATCTCAGTTCTTAAGGACGGCCTCAATGAAACAACCCACCATGTACTCCTACATGGCCTCTCATCGATACCTTTACCAAGTCGTGTTCACACACTTAGCTCTCAGCAGTAGGACATGTTCACAAATTTCCAATTCATTCCCGATGAATCAGACCTGACACAACTCTAAGCAATAGCAGGCATGACAAACAAGCATGAATGAGTAGGCACATCAGGGCTCAAACAACTCCTACTCATGCTAGTGGGTTTCAACTATTTACTGTGGCAATGATAGGTCATGCAGAGGAAAGGGGTTCAACTACCGCAGCATGTAACAGTTGAATCGTTGTTGTCCTAATGCAGTATAAGAGAGCAGAAGCGAGAAGATGGGTTTGTATCAAAATGATCAATGGGGTTGCTTGCCTGGCACTTCTGAAGATAATATAGCTCTTCATCGGTGTCATCGATCTCGTCGTCGGAACATCGTCTACTGAGAGGGGACAATTACCGGCAAATAAGGAAGAACACAATCAATGTAATGCAACAATATGATGCATGATCATGACATGGCAATATGTTGTGGTTTGAGCTAATGCAACTAGAAACCAGATTGAATGAAGTTGGTTTGAACCAAGGGTTCAAATTCAAACTCCATATGTGCTTAGTTAAATGCCAATTATGCAAATTGCCATATACATCAACCTTAGGTTGTTCAAACATGCATGCAAATGGTACAGATGGAAAGATTGGATTTTTCTGATCAAAAAACATATATAAATTATTTCATTTGGAGTTACGGTTGAAATTCTATGAATTTTAGAAGTCTTGAACATTTTCTGGAATTTCCTGAATTATTAAAAACCAGAAAATGATTAACTGCGTCAGCACTACATCACTGTGACGTCAGCAGGGTCAACAGGGCCGCCCAGGTCAAACCTGACGCTGGGGCCCACATGTTAGTGTCTAACTAACTAACCTAAGTTAATTAGTACTAATCTAATTCTAAACCAGATTAGTTAAGGCCCTGGGCCCACACGTCAGTGACCCAGGGGGGTCAAATCCCTGGTCAAACTGGGCTGACTCGCCGGCGTTTAGCCACCGGCGAGGCCAGACGCGGCGGGGCAGTGCGGGTTTTGTGCTCCGGCGACCAAATGGACGGCGGAGGGCATCTATGTGTAGCTGGAAGCGAGCCGCGTCGCGTGGTGGTGGTGGTTGAGCTCAAGGTCGCCGGAAACGACGCCGGCGACGAGCTTTGCGGCTGCCGGAGTTCGGGCGAGCTCGGGCTTGTCGCTAGGGGGCACGGCGAGGTGCGTGAAGTGGTGCTGCGGGCTCCTGGGGATGCGGTGAAGACGATGGCGTGCTCGGAATCGAGCCAACGTGGCTGTGGCCACGACGGCGACGTGCGGTGGCGGCGGCGAGTGCGGCCGAGCTCGGTGTGGTCGCTGTGGTGCACGAGAAGGCAAACGGAGAGGAGGAGGAGGTAGCAGGGCTCACGGCACGTCGGACGAGCGAGTCGGAGGAGTCGGGGACGAGCCGGAGCGGTGGTGATGACGAAGGGGATCTCCGACGACGGTGAGGTCGGGCGAGGCTGTTGCGGTGGCTCCGGGGCGAACGAGCGCTCGGGGCTCGGTCTGCTCGATGGAGAGGAGGGCGGCGAAGCTTCTGGACAGGGTGGGGCGACGAGGAGGCGACGGTGGCCGCGGTTACGTCGGCGATGCGGGCGTGGCAGCGTCGGCCATGGCGAGGAGAGGCGAGGGAGAGAGCAGGGGGGAGAGTGAGGTGTCCAGGGGCTCGGGGAGGCACCGAGGAGGCCCTTCGAGGCGTCGAGGTGGCCTGGAGGTACGCAGGCAGGCAGGGTGGTGGCGTGGCGAGCTCGGGCGCGGCGCCGTGTCCCTCCTCTGCCTACTGGCAGAGGTGGGTGATGACTGGCACGGGCCAGGTGGGCCGGCCCAATGCAGGTAAGTGGCCTCTGGCCTTTCTCTCTCTCTCTCTCTCTTTTCTGTTTTCTGTTTTTTTCTATTTTTCTGCAGGTTTGTGACTTTTCTAAAAATACCTAGGCATTTCCAAAAATCATCAAACTGCTCATGCCCACTGTATAGAGTATATCCAACATGGAACATTGCAGTTTGGGATTATTTGGACATTTAAAATATTTAATAGCATTTAAATGTCCAAATGCAAATAACATAAGATTTAATTCAGTGACCCAATGATGTCCTAGAAAATTGTGCACCGTTTTTGTCAGAGGTTCTAGACCAAGGCAAAGATGATGAACATTTTTGAAGGGCATTTCAGGTTCATTGAAAAGGATTTTAGTAAACCCTAGTTGGTTTAAGTGGTGCTGGGGGTTTCTGTCATCCCCATTTCAACTTCATTTGAAATTAAACATGATGCACACATGAAACTGGCCTTGCCAGAACTAGGGATGTGACAACTCACCCCCACTAAACAAGAATCTTGTCCCGAGATTCAAGCGTAGGGTAAGATGAAGGGGGGGGAAGCAGACTAACACAATCTTCACGATCCAGATTGCACTTCATAAGTACGTTGATTCGATCACCATCTTTGTCTCGATGTCTTGCTCCGAGAACTCCAACCAACATGACAACGAGAGGAAAGGAAAAAACTCTAGAAGGATCGATCTCCTCGAAGATCGAACAACTCAGGATCAAATCACGGAATGAGACATAGCAACATCTCTCGAGCTGAGACACGAAGCATACATCTAGAGGGATGGAGTGAAACAGATGACGGAGGTTCACTAGGTAGACAACAATTCCACACTTAAGAAGGTGGTGAACGGTTGTCAACGTAGCGAGGAGTTGAGTTGCCATGATACCATAACGGGGCACCTCAGGAAAAATGACTCGTAGACTTATTACCTTAAGTGGCAAAAAGAATTACTTTTGATATAGAGATCATTGAGACTCTCTATACCAGCCTAAGGCAAATCTCGAGCGATCGTTTGGAGGAGTTCGGTAGAATGGCATACTTGGACTAGTATGGATGATGTGGATTACCTTGTTGAAGACAACACAAGGGATGATTTTGCTTATCATCAGAAATGGGTGGAATCCGTGGTAGAACTACCTTGAAGATGATCCTGATCAGTAATTGCTGAGAAGGGTAGTCCATAGTGGGATGGTACAATGGCGGTGCAAGCTGGAACAAAATGCAAATGCTGGGAATGATTCTTAGTAACTGGGGAGAAGCTCAACAGTAGAGAGTGATTCCACTGTTGGAATGGTTATAGCATAACCGAAGAAAACTGGGAGCAAATCCCAATTAATGCCAACGATAAACCCAATGTTTGCACGTGCTCTCAAGAACTTGAGCATTTCCATATTCATCAAGGTCTTACCAATAACCGTGTCAAGGATCCCGGCAACACAACATACTACCCTGATGAATAATGATGGACGATGCAGATGCAAAGGAAGATAACACCTTCTCAGATTTCACCTTAGCAAGGCCAAGGAAACAAAATCTGATGATCAACCGAGAGACATTTAGCACTCCGCTTCTAATGTTCTCCTTGATGTGCTAGCGTAACCCATTTATTGATATGGTTTGGTATCTAGAACATCAAGTAAAAGGGTCGGACTTCGGGAGCTCAAGAATCCATAAGGAATAACTACGGAAGTAAATCCCGCGAGATCCTTATGGGGAGGTGGCCAACTTCCTCAATCAAGATACTACAATGATAGGTCTTCCGGCTGGGTGTGTTAGCCAAGACATCCACTTTACCGAGTTACAGAGAGACCGATATTACAGTTCTTGAGAAACGTTCCAACCATCATATCTGCCTGAGATTCAGATCTGGTTGGTGTCAGGATATTCCAGACTCATCATGTCTGAAAGGAAGGATTGCAACACAAATCGGCGAGATGACATTGCAAGATTCTCAGGAAATGAACTACGATAGCAAGCTCCAAAACATGAGCGGGTTTTGCTACAACATGTGAACATGCTGTCCTAGACAAGCATGACCACATGGTAGTCTTACAATAAAAATACTATCGGGTTCAGGTGGGGAACCATCATCACGGATAACGAAGTCCTTAATTAAGCCCGGGTTAGCTCTTAAAAAGGAACTTCTTCTCCTTGAACAAATCAATCAGTGGCTTGGTGTGCTAGGGTCACATATAGAATGAAGGTTGCAAGTCTCCAAACCACAGGATACTTCGCACGTATGCATGACCGATTTGGAATGATTCTAGAGGAAGCAATATTGACTTTCTCGAATCCACGACGGCAACTTGCATCAGATGTACGTGAATTAGAGGAAGTCACATCTTTCATCCGGACATATGCTTCATGAACGGGACATGAAGGCAATGCTTATAAAGTTTCCAACACTAGCGTAATGTTCAACCAAATCATGGAGGAGATAAAGATGTTGTCGATGGGCTCAACAACAATTCATCCAGGTTTCCATAAAAATGGAATTCCACAATTATGTGAACAAGGTGATAGCATTGGTCAGACCAAAAGATGTAATGATGTATGCTCGAGGGATCAACCACGAGTAAGACAACATTACGAACATCGTTGGTACTGATTTGATTTGGTGATGGCCCATACTCAAATCAAAGTTTTGATAAGACAATAGGTCCAACAACTGATCACGAGGACCAATCGATGAAGATATCATCTTTCTTCAACACACACAGATATACCCCTTGAAATGAACTAAGCTAGGCAAGCTTTTATCTTCCAACTCTCCAAGTTGTTATTTAGCTTAACCAACTAGCTCAGGGTATCCGACACAGATTCTTGGAGAAGGGTTGGTTACAAGAAACCAACTTGATCACGAGCTCAACATAACAGTCAGGGGACAACCTGGTGATACTTCCAAGAAGATAATCGAAAAATCATGAACCACCGATATGTTATTAAGCTCGAGAACAATCTTGCTTTCGAGGCAAGATCACATGATCAGAAGAGCAAGGGATTCAATCCTAACTCATTGATCGAAGAGTGCACCAGAAATAAGGACTAGGTCGCACGATAAATCTTAGGATGATGATTCAATATCCAACATGCTAAGAATGAGAGTATTGTCCATTAACTACCAAGCAACGGAGTTGCTAGGAGTATTGATTTCGCACATCACAGTACACTTGTCGGCATTCCGGTTACAATAACACGGAACCGAGGAATGAATAATGATGGCAAGAAGTATCACTGCGACAAGAATCCATAAGAAGTAGTGCAATTCTCATGAAATTCTTGACATAAAGATAGTAACACTCCAAGGTAGAACAAAACAAAAGCTGGATTGGCATTTTGGTCTGCAGGGTACAACTGCTTTCACCCAATCCTAGAACTGGATGAGGTACTGGAGTTTGTTTCTCCTAGTCATTCCGGAATAGAACGACTTGACGGACTACAAGAATAATAGGCATCGATGAACACGAATGCACACATACCCTTGACTATCAAATGATAGACGGAGGCCAAAACACAACTAAAGAGGGACAACTCAAAGGAACATAAACTTTCTGAGTTGTGGATGCATAGATTAGTATGTCGGGCAAAGCTCAACATTTCTTCCGGATAACCCATGCAGAACGGTAGGACTGGCAGATTCACAATGTAGAATGGAGAACTCATCAAGAGCACTCTTGTGGTGATACTTTGGTTCAAAAGAACTTCTGCCAAGAATGGTTCATGGTATTTGGAAGAATGATATACCACGGACCTCGAGGACTATCGCAAAGGTTACTAATATCCTAAAGGAACTGGCAAACGCTATCAGCAGGAGGTAAGTAGAGTGAATCTTGGGCTCAAGAACCCAGAAATAGAATGCCTACTAACTAAATGGCATCACGGGATGCTTTCGGGAATAATGGCCAGAATCATCACACGGAGGATACAATGCATTGCTAGATTACTGAGTGGTTCTCTAAGACACCTAGGGTCATAACAATAGCTCCAACATATATGTCGAGGCAACAGAGTACCTCAACTCACTGATTGGTGTGGTTAAACTGGCCCAAAGAAACATCGGGAACGGAAAGAAGCGATTTGCAAATGCATCAGACTATTTAGAAACCTGGGATGACTTGGACAGCATAACGGCTGTAAATGCTCAAAAGATTTGAGACATCCTGCAATTGGTGGCATAACCACTTAGCAACACAATATCAAGGTTCTGAGATCAACTAGCAACACACAAAAGTAGTAAGAACAGAACAGAGGCTTGAATCCATCATTGCTATAAGTCTACGGATTAGTAACACGTGATCCTGATAGAAAGATGAGAAGCCTAGTTCTTAAACCCCGTAGCAAAGAAGAGGTTGACTCAGATCAGAAGGGCATAAGGTAAAGGAGTAAAAAGAGCCTTACGTTCCCTTCCACAATCAATTCCCTTATATAACTAAAGCATTTCTAGACTCGACTTCGACCAGTTTGGGCTTGGTAATCCTACAGGCAGTCAGGCTCTGATACCAAAGCTGTCAGGACCCCGATTCCAAGTCACATCGATCTAGCCGGTAACACCTCATATCACTTTGCGGCCTCACGCACGGTATTCCCACGGGTGTCGCCTTACCCTAGCCCGGGACCGTTTGCGCCTTTTGGCTCACGTATATGATAGTGTCGCTAGCATCCATGTGACAGAGAACCCGGGCCGACATGACTAGTCATGAACCCAAAGTGGCACTAACTTACGGGGACAGGCATACATGAATCAACATCGAGCATGTCGGTCAGCAGCGTGCGAATCCGGGCTGTAGCACTGGGCTAACAGGACTCCGGATGTCACCGCGTGACATTTCCCTGAAGGGACAGACACAGGAACGAAGTGAATCACATGCCGGCCAGTCAAGTGTTCCGGAGCAGTAGTGCTGGGCTAGCAGGACTCCGGTGAACCGGGCTGTAGCGGACTACTATGGCTCATGGAAGCACAAGACTACATTTCCCCATAAGAGAGGCTACCAAGGATAAACAACTAGGTTGTCGGATCCCACACATACCAAGCATTTCAATCATACACACAATATGCTCGATATGTGTAAATACAACATGGCATCACAACATAACTCTACGACTCAAGTATTTATTCATTAGGCTCCGAGGAGCCAAGTATTACAAACATGGGTCTCATGACCCAACATACAGAGCATACAAGCAACAAGCACATGCGGAAGCTTAACTTGTCTGAGTACAGACAACTATAAAAGAAAAAGCTGAGAAGCCTGACTATCTACAAGACCCTGTCGAGGGCACAAGATCGTAGCTGAGGTAACAAGCTAAACGTCGAAGTCCACGCGGAACTACTAGTGAGACTGAAGTCTCTCTGCAAAAACATAAATTAAGCAAACGTGAGTACAAATGTACCCAGCAAGACTTACATCAGAACTAACTACATATGCATCATTATCAACAAAGGGATGGTGGGGTTTAACTGCAGCAAGCCAGCTTTGACTCAGTGGCTAACCTGAACTACAACTGCAAGTAACTCTTTTGAGGTGGCGCACACGAGTCCACATATTCACCATTCAATACACCACTATGGATCCGCTCCCGTCTACCTACGAGAACGCCATCCATAGCACTCACGCTTATCTTGCGAGTTTTAGAGTATCCACTTCAAGTTATCTATGAACTGTATAGGCAACCAAGTAGTCCTTTACCGCGGACGCGGCTATTCGAATAGTTTTATACCCTGCAGGGGTGTACTTCTTCACACACGCTTTCACCACTTATCGTTGCTACACGACATGTACCCGGCAACCTTCAAGCGGAAGCCCAGCGAGGGTGTCGGCCACGACCTGACTAAACACACGAGTCTCTAGTCCAGGTTTATCGCCTATTCGGGTTCCATCCGCAAGGAAATCCGGCCGGGGTGTCCTTAACGGCCCCAAACGATGTGTGCAGGGTTCCCGAGACACCAAACGGGCGACTCGGTACACCGTGCCACGTGCCTACCGCATCATAGCCCACCTCTAAGGTCAGCGCTGCGCACAGCCTCCAGCAACTACAAACACCAGAAACTACTTGCAACTCCTGGACAGAGGATGGGGGTGGTTAATAAGTCGAGAGAGTCAATTAAGGATCCCAATGTGTGGTAGTAGCTGAATCTTAAATCACGCATACAGATGTCAGTTCTTAAGGACGGCCTCAATGAAACAACCCACCATGTACTCCTACATGGCCTCTCATCGATACCTTTACCAAGTCGTGTTCACACACTTAGCTCTCAGCAGTAGGACATGTTCACAAATTTCCAATTCATTCCCGATGAATCAGACCTGACACAACTCTAAGCAATAGCAGGCATGACAAACAACCATGAATGAGTAGGCACATCAGGGCTCAAACAACTCCTACTCATGCTAGTGGGTTTCATCTATTTACTGTGGCAATGACAGGTCATGCAGAGGAAAGGGGTTCAACTACCACATCATGTAACAGTTGAATCGTTGTTGTCCTAATGCAGTATAAGAGAGCAGAAGCGAGAAGATGGGTTTGTATCGAAATGATCAATGGGGTTGCTTGCCTGGCACTTCTGAAGATAATATAGCTCTTCATCGGTGTCATCGATCTCGTCATCGGAACGTCGTCTACTGAGAGGGGACAATTACCGGCAAATAAGGAAGAACACAATCAATGCAATGCAACAATATGATGCATGATCATGACATGGCAATATGTTGTGGTTTGAGCTAATGCAACTAGAAACCAGATTGAATGAAGTTGGTTTGAACCAAGGGTTCAAATTCAAACTCCATATGTGCTTAGTTAAATGCCAATTATGCAAATTGCCATATACAGCAACCTTAGGTTGTTCAAACATGCATGCAAATGGTACAGATGGAAATATTGGATTTTTCTAATCCAAAAACATACATAAATTATTTCATTTGGAGTTACGGTTGAAATTCTATGAATTTTAGAAGTCTTGAGCATTTTGTGGAATTTTCTGAATTATTAAAAACCAGAAAATGATTAACTGCGTCAGCACTACGTCACTGTGATGTCAGCAGGGTCAACAGGGCCGCCCAGGTCAAACCTGACGCTGGGGCCCACATGTCAGTGTCTAACTAACTAACCTAAGTTAATTAGTACTAATCTAATTCTAAACCAGATTAGTTAAGGCCCTGGGCCCACACGTCAGTGACCCAGGGGGGTCAAATCCCTGGTCAAATTGGGCTGACTCGCCGGCGCTTAGCCGCCGGCGAGGCCAGACGCGGCAGGGCGGTGCGGGTTTTGTGCTCCGGCGACCAAATGGACGGCGGAGGGCATCTACGTGTAGCTGGAAGCGAGCCGCGTCGCGTGGTGGTGGTGGTTGAGCTCAAGGTCGCCGGAAACGACGCCGGCGACGAGCTTTGCGGCTGCCGGAGTTCGGGCGAGCTCGGGCTTGTCGCTAGGGGGCACGGCGAGGTGCGTGAAGTGGTGCTGCGGGCTCCTGGGGATGCGGTGAAGACGATGGCGTGCTCGGAATCGAGCCAACGTGGCTGTGGCCACGACGGCGACGTGCGGTGGCGGCGGCGGGTGCGGCCGAGCTCGGTGTGGTCGCTGTGGTGCACGAGAAGGCAAACGGAGAGGAGGAGGAGGTAGCAGGGCTCACGGCGCGTCGGGCGAGCGGGTCGGAGGAGTCGGGGACGAGCCGGAGCGGTGGTGACGGCGATGGGGATCTCCGACGATGGTGAGGTCGGGCGAGGCTGTTGCGGTGGCTCCGGGGCGAACGAGCGCTCGGGGCTCGGTCTGCTCGATGGAGAGGAGGGCGGCGAAGCTTCTGGACAGGGTGGGGCGACGAGGAGGCGACGGTGGCCGCGGTTACGTCGGCGGTGCAGGCGCGGCAGCGTCGGCCATGGCGAGGAGAGGCGAGGGAGAGAGCAGGGGGGGAGAGTGAGGTGTGCAGGGGCTCGGGGCGGCACCGAGGAGGCCCTTCGAGGCGTCGAGGTGGCCTGGAGGTACGCAGGCAGGCAGGGTGGTGGCGTGGCGAGCTCGGGCGCGGCGCCGTGTCCCTCCTCTGCCTACTGGCAGAGGTGGGTGATGACTGGCACGGGCCAGGTGGGCCGGCCCAGTGCAGGTAAGTGGCCTCTGGCCTTTCTCTCTCTCTCTTTTCTGTTTTCTGTTTTTTTTCTATTTTTCTGCAGGTTTGTGACTTTTCTAAAAATACCTAGGCATTTCCAAAAATCACCAAACTGCTCATGCCCACTGTATAGAGTATATCCAACATGGAACATTTCAGTTTGGGATTATTTGGACATTTAAAATATTTAATAGCATTTAAATGTCCAAATGCAAATAACATAAGATTTAATTCAGTGAGCCAATGATGTCCTAGAAAATTGTGCACCATTTTTGTCAGAGGTTCTAGACCAAGGCAAAGATGATGAACATTTTTTAAGGGCATTTCAGGTTCATTGAAAAGGATTTTAGTAAACCCTAGTTGGTTTAAGTGGTGCTGGGGGTTTCTGTCATCCCCATTTCAACTTCATTTGAAATTAAACATGATGCACACATGAAATTGGCCTAGCCAGAACTAGGGATGTGACAGATGTCGATTACTCCCAACCTTGCTTGCGGAGAAGAAAGTCACGGTCCAGATGACGAAGACTTGTAATGTGAGTCTGTGACGAACAAGAGGACCGCAAGGCTGATGGAAATCCCTACACGTTGGTCGGTGACGTCCAGGCTCTGGATTACACGGAAGACGTCCGCGTTAGTTTGTGAGGCCACTTCACGATTGGCGGCATGAGCGATGTCCATACGCATTGCTCCGGGGCGAGGACCGGAGATTGCAGACGCTCGCCAGCACGCGTTCGGTGACAACCAGCGCAACGTGCTGCTTGTGGCTTCTGACAGCGTTCATGCAACCAAGGAGGACGGGAGATGTTGAGCCTCGCTAATCTCGTCGTCATGTTTGTGCTTTCTGTTACGTGTGCATGGTCCGATGTAACCCATGCATGCACATCGCTAGCTACTGGGAAGTGCAACATGCACGTTCTCTCCTTTCTTTTCGTTGCCTCTAGTTAGAAAAATGTTGTGGGAAGCAGCCGTGGGATGGCACGGTATACGACTATACGTTGAGTAGAAGTTTGTTAGCTCATCCTATGCAGTACTACATAATACATAGAGGAAAGAATAAGAGCATCTCCAATAGATGGTCCAAATTTTGACGGTTCAAAACCGAAGATGTAAAATTTGGACCACCAAAAAATGCGTTTTGAAGCTTTGAAAAAGGCTAACTCCAACAGATGGTCCAAATTCATGGTCCAAAAGAGCAACTCCAATAGATAGTCCAAATTCATGGTCCAAAACCGGCCAGTAGCCGCGCCGCTGCTGTTCAGCCGCTGTCCAGCCACTGTACAGCCGCACATATTGCATAAAACATGTTTTAAAACAACATAAAAGAATTTCATGTCCACAATATCAAATTATTACATAGTTCTTCAGATTCAGGAGATGAAATGCAACACAAATACAACATAGTTTTGCACAATACAACATAGTTTTGAACAAACAAATAATGAATCTATGCGGATCTTTCGCCATGTCATTTCCAATGCTCTTCCATCAAATCTTTCTGAAGTTGGTCATGCACATCGGTGTCTCTAATCTCGCTGTACACCTTCATGAAACGTCTGATGCGCTCCTCTTTGCGCATGGGGTTAACATGAATGCCCATCAACTGATAGAAGTTGTAATCTAAATTTTTTCCACGCTCGTTCTCAATGATCATGTTATGCATGATCACACAAGCGGTCATGATGTACCAAAGGATCTTTTGATCCCAAAATCTAGATGGTCCTCGCACACTAGCAAATTGGGATTGCAAAATCCCAAATGCCCTCTCAACATCTTTTCTAGCCGCCGCTTGTGCATTATGAAAGACAAGTTCTTTCTTACCTTCAGGTTTTGCAACCGGCTTGACGAATGTACTCCACCTCGGGTAGATCCCATCTGCAAGATAGTACCCATAGTTGTAGGTGCGGCCATTTGCTTCGAAGGTCACCGGTGGTGCTTCCCCATTTGCTAAGTTGGCAAAGAGAGGTGACCAGTCGAGCACGTTGATGTCGTTGCAAGAACCGGGCATACCAAAATATGCATGCCAAATCCATGTTTCATGATCAGCAACTGCCTCAAGAATGATAGTGGCATCCTTCCCATGACCCTTGAATTGTCCATGCCATGCTTTTGGACAGTTCTTCCATTTCCAATGCATGCAATCCACAGACCCGAGCTTACCTGGAAACCCTTGAGCTTTGTTCATCTCCAAAAGCCTCTGAGTGTCCTGAGCATTGGGTGCTCTCAAGTACTGTGGACCGAACACTTCTACCATAGTTATTGCAAATTGCTTGACATAGAAGATAGAAGTGCTCTCTGCCATCGCCAAGTTGTCATCAATGTAATCTGCCGGAACACCATATGCCATCATGCGCAAAGCGGCAGTGACCTTCTGCTCAATGCTATGGCCAAGCAACCCGGCACAGTTCCTTCTCTACTCGAAGACTGGATTATGCTGCTTCACGAAATTGCAAATGTGGAAGAACAAGTCTTTCGACATTCTGAAACGGTGCCGAAAGTAATTCTCCGGAAAAACAGGTGATGATGCAAAGTAGTTGCGCACCAACCGGTTGTGCGCATCAATCCATTCTCTCCGAATGAACGCACGACCATAAACGGAACCACCGTGCTTCGGTTTCTTCCTCTTGTGCATGGCCACTAGCATAGCAATCTCCTCTTCTTCATGCAAATCAAATTCCTCGTCCGACGATGAATCATCCACGAAAGAGGAGTCAACCGAGCTCATCTACAATGCACACAACCACCGTCAAACATACTATCCAATCCCAAGTTAAATCATCAAGTTTCGTCATTTTTTTACCTTGGGGAATTCCGTCGAACACCTTGTGCGCGCGGTGGAAGAAGATGGCCGCCGGTTGGATTGGCTGCTGCTGACGGCTGCGGTCGGCTCCAGACGGCGGCGGTGATAAGAAATGAGCTTGGAGGCCGGCCAAGAGGAGCTCGGCGGGCGGCAAAGAATAGTTCGGCAGCCGGGCGGAGGGCTTGGTGCGGCGGTCGTGCGGCCGGCGCAACGGCCGTGGACAGGCTCACGGCCGACGGGGAGGAGGTCGGCGGCAGCCTAAGACCCGGCCGAGGCCTACCGCGGCAGCCGGACCGCCAGAGGCGTCGAATCCCGCGCCGGCTGCCTCCCGATTCGGCGGCGTCCGGGCGGCTGCGAGCCGGCTACCGGCGAGGGAGGCGACGGGGGCGACGGCGGCGGAGGGCGGCGGTGGGGATGTGGGGTGGTGGCGGCGCCGACGGCGAGGTTTTGGTCGGTCGCGGCGGCGGATTCCGGCCGGCTGGTCTTCGAGCGGGCGGACTGGCGCGGGTGGGAAAGGAAAGGAAGTGGCGGTTGGGCGTTCGCGGGCGGCGGCTGGTTTTGGATCAGATGCATCTCATGATGTAAATTTGCACCGCGAGGTGTTGTATTTTACATCACAAGGAGGCCGCGGTTCAATTTTTTTTGCATATGGACCGTCTGTTGGAGCAGCGTTTTTTGCCCCAGACGATCCAAAAGTTAGGTACTTTTACATTTTGACCATCTATTGAAGATGCTCTAAGCGCATTTTCTTCTAGAGCTTCGCCACGGCTGGTGTTCGAGCAGCCGGCGCCCCCGCATATCACAATCCTCGCTCGGAAATCCCTAGCCCACTACGTTTGATTAACTACGCTAATCTGTGGCTCATTTACAATACTGAACGTCAGGTGGTATGGTTAGCTCACACGCGCGTTTGGAACAAACTTATGAGGTCGCAGGTTTGACTCTGTGCGCGGCGTCAACAATTTTTAATTTCTGTTTCTTTCACGCTCTCACCGACAGATGGGCCCATGCTGATGTGTCACAAGCGAGATACACGATACGTACGCGACCTGTCGAGCAGGACCAGCGTTTCAAGTTTTGGGGCTGTATAGGACGCGTATTTGCATGTATGAGGATTTTATTGAAGCACTTTACAACTACAAGGACCATGTTGAACATCGCCTGCAACTACAAGGACCATATGTGCAATAATCCCTAAGCAAGTCAGAAGAAAAGAAAGTGACAAAACAGTATTTGTCAAGCAACTGGCACTACCAGAATGGAAGATCCACTTGAAAACTAATACACACATAAACAATCATGCTTTTATTTGTAATATTGCAGAAGATGTTGCATCTTAAGGCGAGTGGTTTACTTAAGGTAGAATGAATCATCTGACAACAACAATTAATATAGCCAATTCACAAATCGCAATACATATGAATTGAAGTCAAGGAAATTTACATCGGAAGTTGTGGGTCAGTGAGTCTTTTTGCTCGTATCTTCTTCGTATTCAGGAGATACATTTGATTACTAACAGTTGCACTACAACAAAACATACTTTAAGTACCACAATCATGTAACAGATAGAAATATATGTTACAAGTAAAATTACAGTAACACGTCATTTGTGTAGAACGACATCTGTAAGACTGTAACACATACTATATGTGTTGGATTGATGTGTTACACAGATATTGCATTAGTAACATATAAATATGTGTTGGTGCCGATGTGTTACAACTTTAGTAATAGTAACACATAACCATGGGTTAGTATGTTACACACACTATTATAGGGAGAAATAGAAAATCCAAAATGAACTACTCCCTCCATTCCATAATTCTTGTCTTGAGTGAGTACGTACGTACATCACCAATACCTTAACACATACGGCCCACATGTCAACATGAGTTTTGTATAAATACATTTTTTTTGTAAATACGGCTTTCATTCTTTGGTCAATATGTTATGAAAAAACAATACATTGGTAAGTACCAAACTATTTCAGTATGGTTGCAGTGAATACATATTAAACCATATTTTACGGGAGTTTTAGGATGTCTCGACAACCATACATCCCCTGTTTTATGCTACCTCCCCTGTTTTCGAAAAGCGGAGCTTTATTACTTAAAAGATTTAAGCATTACACCCGGGTTCTGCATAACTAGGACGCACACAGCCAACCAAGGTCCACACACCAGAAAGAAAAATAAAAACGATGAAATACAAAGAACCATGTAAGGTCTGTATACGCCTAAACCACAGGGGGCCAAATCCTAAGATCATGCTGCCACCCATGTTGGGTAAAAATATCCCTCGTCGTAGATTCCAATCGTGTACACACCTCCGTAAACAGGTCTTGGTTCTTCAATCGTTGTAGAGACGACCATAAACGAATAGTCCCAGTACATCTGTAGATAACCTGCATAAGAGAAGTACTTTTATCGTTAAAAATCTTATCATTTCTACATAGCCAAAGCGACCGGATAATGGCAAGCGCTCCCACCCTAAGAAGAGTTCTAAACCTGTGATCAATCCCATGTAGCCAGTTGCCAAATACACTAGCAACACTACATGGAGGATACAAGCCAGAAGCTATTTGGATGACTGACCATATAGAACGAGACAATTTGCAATAGAAGAATAAATGTTTTATTGTCTCATCATGTTGACAAAAGACACGTTGTGTACTTCCATGCCAATTCCTCTTAATAAGGTTATCTTTAGTAAGAATGACTCCGCGACGAAGATACCATGCAAAGTTCTTATTCTTAAGAGGTATCTTCGTCTTTCAGATCTTCTTATTATTATCAGCTGGCACATCGGACTGGAGCAAAGCTCTATACATAGACTCCACTAAGAATTGTCTATTCCCATGTAAGTTCCACCAGAATTCATCGGATCCATGGGACAATTGCACCGTGTACAACCGCTGGAGCGGGTTGTTCCATGATTGGAGTCTAGGTCCGATTAGATCTCTTCTGAATGTTACATTTGGCGGAAAAGATTCCAGAACCGTGGCAATGGTATCACCCTTGTGACGCACAATGTTGTATAGACCCGGATATTGTTCCCGGAGTGTGGCATTGTCTAGCCACTTATCCTCCCAGAATCTAATTTCTGATCCATCCTTTATCGAGAAGGACCCATAGCCGAAGAAATATTTCTTCGTAGCCATTAGACCCGCCCAAAAGTGAGAATCCCCAGGCTTCCAATATACTTGGGATACCGCCTTGGAACCCACATATATCCTCCTTAGGAGGGTTTGGCATACACCATCTTCCGTCAGTAATTTAAACAACCATTTGCCGAGAAGGGCCCTATTCTTGACCTCAAGGTCATGAATGCCCAACCACCCTGGTCTTTGGGACGACAAATCGCACTCCATTTAGCCAATCGATATTTCTTTTTCTCACTATCTCCTTGCCAAAAGAATCTTGATCGGAAGTAATCTAATCTATGTAGAACTCCTTTCGGTAGCTGGAAGAAGGAAATCATATACAGTACCATATTACTTAGTACTGAATTTATGAGGACCAATCTTCCACCCAGAGATAATAGTTTACCGTTCCAACTGCTCAGTCTTTTTTGCAGTCTCTCCTCAACGTGTTTCCATTCAGCATTTGCGAGTCTCCGATAATGTATCGGTATCCCCAAATATGTGATCGGAAACTGGCCCAACCTGCATCCGAACAAGTCAGTGTAGAGGTGGGCCTCGTTCTGAGCCTCGCCAAAGCAAAACAATTCGCTTTTATGAAAATTGATCTTAAGACCTGAGAGTTGCTCAAAAGCTGATAAAATTAATTTCAGATTTTTCGCTTTCTCGAGACCATGATCCATGAAGAGAATCGTATCGTCAGCATATTGCAGGATAGAGAGACAACCATCCACTAGATGATTTAGTACCCGATCAATTTGGTCATCAGCCTTGGCACGCTCAATCATGACCGCTAGCATATCCGCCACTATATTAAATAGCATGGGCGACAACGAGTCACCTTGTCGCAATCGCTTCTTTGTTTGGAAATAGTGGCCAACGTCATCATTGACTTTAATGGCAGCACTACCTCCAGAAACAAAGTTGTGGATCATAGCGCGCCACTCTGCAGAAAATCCTTTCATTCTGAGAGTCTGTTGAAGAAAAGGCCACTTGACTTTGTCATAAGCTTTTTCAAAGTCAATCTTAAGAACCACCCCATTCAACTTTTTCCGATGTAATTCCTGTACTGCTTCATGAAGGATAACTACTCCATCTAGGATGTGTCTGCCTTGCATAAAAGCAGTTTGTGAAGGACGAACCACATGTTCAGCAACCACATTTAGCCTAATAGTCGCAACTTTCATGAAAATTTTAAAACTAACATTAAGGAGGCAGATAGGTCTATATTGTTACACCCTTTCAGCCTCATTAACCTTACGTAATAAAATAATCTCAGTGAAGTTTAAGCAAAACAATTCTAGTTGGCCAGCATGTAGGTGGCTAAACAAAAGTAGGAGATCTGCTTTGATGACTTCCCAAAAGTTCTGATGAAACTCAGCGGGGAAACCATCCGGGCCCGAAGCTTTGTTGTGCTCCATCAGGAAAACCGCCTTCCTAACTTCCTCCTCGGAATATAGGGCTGTTAGAAGGTTGTTTTCCTCAACAGAGAGCTGAGGGATGTCCTCTGTTCGGGACTCATCCATCGTGAAGTTTCCTTCCTCTGGGGCTCTGAACGTATTTTTATGATAATTAGTGATATAAGATTTAAGTTGCTCATGTCCCTCAATCGTGCCCTCTTCCTGTTGTAGGGAATGAATAAGTTTCTTCCGGTGTCTGCCATTGGCGACTCCATGAAAGTATCTAGTATTCGAATCACCTTTCAGGATAAATTGAGAGGCTACCTTCCCTGTTAAATTTAAGAACTATCTTGCTGAAGTTTTAGTACGGTGCCCAAGAGTTCACATGTAGCCACTTGCAGAAAATGCATGTTAGGCTGCTTTTTTTTAGAAATGGATTGTGCGCGAGTTGTCTATTTCAAGAATATATTGTATCTATCTATCTGCACTTCATAATATCTTTTGGTATTTTACGCCATCAACTCTTTCTTGGGGAATCAGGTCAATACGATTGGCTATGGAAAAGCAAGCTATAGCAGATCATTGAGTGTAGATAAAATGGAATGGTGTTTTGTTCTCCCAAGGCACTAAAGGGTAAGCAGTCAGAGACACCAATTCATAGTTTGAATATGAAGTACTACAGGTTCAAAACGAAGCTAGAGCCATATTGCATTGGTACAAATAACCCTTGGTATTAGACCCCGACCAGAAACTGGAGTTCTGACCACAACTTGGTATTGGGGAATCATTCTTCCTCCAGGGTCAGATTAAAAAAAATGGAAATTGTAGTACTATCACAACAAATACAAATGCATGGGTATTGTTGGTGTCGTATTGTGACAAACTAACAACAAAGTCAACCTTTACGTGTGAAATTCTGAAAATCATCATGCATTACTGTTGTTTTTAACATCATTGTAGAATTGTGTATAATGTACGTACACTCATCAATTGATTTGCTCTCGATGCTGTTGTATTTCATGGAGTGTCAATAGCAGTTCTGGTATATTGAACCAAATTGTCGCATAATCACAGTAATCAGAGGGCTTATGATCAAACGATCACAAGACCACATAACCTAATCTAAATCTGCGTTAAAAAATCGGAACAGGGGAGAATGGATTAATGGAATCAATGGACAGTGACATTGACATACCTCAGTTGCCTAGGTATCCAGAGGTAGATATTGGAATTGGATCACCAACCGCCGGATGGATAAGGAGAATCCCAGGTTATGGCCGCGGCGGCAGTGGTTGCCGGTGGGCGTGGAACTGAGCTCTTTACTCGAGCGGCGCCAGCGCCGGCCCGTGACCCTGTCTGAATCATAGCCGTATTCCTGTGGTCGCTGGCGAGATGCGTTGCCCGTGGTCCACCTCTGCTAGGTGCCGCAGTCGGATACGTCCCTCCTCCGCTTCTTCCTATCTACCTGGACAAACGCGTACAGCGCAAGGGCAGAGGATGGCCGGCCGGGGGGAAACCCGCGCTACAGCCGGGCGCCTCGTACCGGTCTCAAACGCCCGGACGGGTGGCCCATCACTGACCGGTCACTTTTTTTTCCCAGCCGGGCGCCTTAAATGACCCTCAAACATCAGGGCTGTCCGGCACCCCTTATATCCAACCCAAATATGGGGTGGATATGGGACGCCCGGACACACCCGACACACCCGCCACGTCGGTCCGGCCCACCCCTACCCCACTATGTCCCCACAAATATCCCCAATCCGAAAACCCTAACTCACTCCACTAACGATCCGTCTCTTCTTCTTTCCTCCGATTTCTCCGATTCGATCCACTCCGACCACTCCGGTGACTGTGGCCACCATGTCGAGCGCGGCAGCCGCTCCTCCTCCGACTCTCACGAGGATCTAGCCCTCCGCATTGCCCTCGAGAGGTCCAAGGTGGACACGGGTGGCAGTTCCGGATCGGCCCCGCCTCTCCCCCACCGCCGCAGCGAGGAAGCCGGTGCTGGCTCCTCCCGGCCCGCCCTTGGCTCCGCGCGGACTGCGCAGTACGCACCTCCCACACGCCGTCCCCTTGCCCCGCCGCCTCCTGCTCCCCCACGCGGGCAACGGTGGGTGCTTGTGCCCGCCGCCGAGACGCCGGCCCGGACACGCACGCCGGAGTCAGAGGCGCGCGTCGCCCGCCGCGAGAGGCAGCGGGCAAGGGAGAGGGACGCGGCGGAGAGCTCTGTCCGCCGTCGACGCGGGTTACCCACGGAGCCCGGCGAGGACGAGTGGCTCCTCGCGTGGGTCTACCGCCGGTCGCTTATGACGGCGGAGACAGACGCTCGGCGGCTCCGTCGGAAGAATGCGAAGGCTCTCCGGCTAGCTATCAAGCAGTCCGAGCGCGAGGCCAAGAAGAAGGCGATGGAGGCGACTAGGCTGGCCAAGCTGAAGCGGCAGCAGGACATGGCCGTCCGGTGCCTCAAGGGCCTCATCATCGTCTCCTCCTCTTTCGACGACGACGACGGCTCCTCGTCCGACGAGTCGGACGATCCTCCACCAATCGCCGACGGCTACAGCCACGCCGGTGACCGGAAGGGGAAGGGGCCGGCCCGGAAGTGGTGAAGATTCGCTTTGCTTCAATTTAATTTCAAGTTTAGATGTAGTTTTAAGTTGTCCGTCGTTTGAACTTTGGTGGTCGTTTGAACATCCGACCTTTTGGTGAAAGTATTATGCTTGCCTGTGTCCGTTTGCTGATCTACGTAGTTTGATCGACGTTGCATTGTTTAGTATGGATATAGGGGATCGGATATGAGATATCCGGATGTGGACGAGGCTATTTGAGGAGTGTCCGATCACTCCTTTGAGGGGTCATATTTGTTCTCTGCGCCTGTAGATGCTCTAAGGGTCAGTTTGGTTCCGGTCCTCGTCACGTCGCGCCTGGCCTGGAGCCTGCTTGGATTTTCAGAGATGTTTGCTTGTTGTCCTGGTACTGAGAAAGCCGGCCTGACCTGGATACTTGAGCACCGTTGTTAGCCTGGTCCAGGCAGGCCGAGGCGACCCCAGATGTCCAGTTTCAAGCGCCTGGGCAGCCAGCTTGGATGCTAATTACTGCCTGAGAATTACTCCTACTAATCACAAAACGATAGCACTCCCGCATTTATAGTATGTCATCAGTACAGTCTAAGATTCTTTTTTTATTCATTTAACTATTCACCAGGCCAGGCCTCATCCAAACAAATTTCCTTCAGGCTAGCTTGGCCAGGCAACAATTGCTCGGTTTTCGTGTCTACACTAGGCAACATTTTTTCCCTCGCATCAACTTATGGGCACAAACCAAACTAGCCCTAATTCAGGGAAATGGGAGGGCTTTTTAAAAAATAAATAAGAAACAGTGGCAAAAGTAACAGTAGCAGTTTTATAGTGATTGTAACAGCAGTAGCAAGAAAAGTAATTTAGTAAAGATCAATATGTGAAAAGCTCGTAGACAATGGATCGGCAATGATAATTGTGTCGAATGATATTCATCATGTAGCAGTTATAACCTAGGGTGATACAGAACTAGCTCCAATTCATCAATATAATGTAGGCATGCATTTCGTATATAGTCATACGTACTTATGGAAAAGAACTTGCATGACATCTTTTGTCCTACCCTCCCGTGGCAGCGGGGTCCTAATGAAAACTAAGAGAAATTAAGGCCTCTTTTTAATAGAGAACCGGACCAAAGTATTAGCACTTAGTGAATACATGAACTTCTCAAACTACGGTAATCACCGAAAAGAATCCCAATTATTGGCACATTGGGGAATGCGGATCATAACTCATAATAGGTGTCTACAACTTGCAAGATAGGATCAAGAACTCACATATATTCATGAAAACATAATAGATTCAGATCTGAAATCATGGCACTCGGACCCTAGTGACAAGCATTAAGCATAGCAAAGTGATACGTCTCCATCGTATCTACTTTTTCAAACTCTTTTGCCCTTGTTTTGGACTCTAACTTGCGTGATTTGAATGGAACTAATCCGGACTGATGCTGTTTTCAGCAGAATTGACATGGTGTTATTTTTGTGAAGAAATAAAAATTCTCGGATTGAACTGAAAATTTACGGAGAATATTTTTGGAATATATAAAAAATATTGGCGAAAGAATCAACCAAAGGGGGTCCACCCATTGGCCACAAGCCTGGGGGGCGCACCCCCGAGGCGCGCCTAGGTGGCTTGTGGGCCCCCTGGACCTCCTCCGACCCTAATTCCAACGCTATATATTCACATCTGGAGAGAAAAAAAAATCAGAGAGAAGGATTCATTGCGTTTTACGATACGAAGCCGCCGCCGCCTCCTATTCTTCATCGGGAGGGCTGATCTGGAGTTCGTTCGGGGCTCCGGAGAGGGGGATTTGTCGCCATCATCATCACCAACCTTACTCCATCACCAATTTCATTATGCTCACCTCCGGGAGTGAGTAATTCCATTGTAGGCTTGCTAGACGGTGATGGGTTGGATAAGATTTATCATGTAATCGAGTTAGTTTTGTTAGGATTTGATCCCTAGTATCCACTATGTTCTGAGATTGATGTTACTATGACTTTGCTATGTTTAATGCTTGTCACTAGGGCCCGAGTGCCATGATTTCAGATCTGAACCTATTATGTTTTCATGAATATATTTATGTTCTTGATCTTATCTTGCAAATTGTACACACCTATTACGAGTTATGATCCGCATACCCCAAGGTGACAATAATTGGGATTCTTTCCGGTGATTACCGTAGTTTGAGGAGTTCATGTATTCACTAAGTGCTAATGCTTTGGTCCGGTTCTCTATTAAAAGGAGGCCTTAATATCCCTTAGTTTCCACTAGGACCCCGCTGCCACGGGAGGGTAGGACAAAAGATGTCATGCAAGTTCTTTTCCATAATTACGTATGACTATATACGGAATACATGCCTACATTATATTGATGAATTGAAGTTAGTTCGGTGTCACTCTAGGTTATAACTGTTGCATGATGAATGCCATCCGACATAATTATCCATCACTGGTCCATTGCCTATGAGTTTTTCACATATTGATCTTTGCTAAGTTACTTTCGCGTTACCACTGTTACAATCGCTACAAAACTACTACTGTCACTTTTATCACCGTTACCGTTACTTCCATACTACTTTGCTACTAAATACTTTGCTGCAGATATTAAGTCTTTCAGGTGTGGTTGAATTGACAACTCAGCTGCTAATACTCGAGAATATTCTTTGGCTCCCCTTGTGTCGAATCAATAAATCCGGGTTGAATACTCTACCCTCGAAAACTGTTGCGATCCCCTATACTTGTGGGTTATCAAGACCTTTTTCTGGCGCCGTTGCCGGGGAGCATAGCTCTATTCTCTGAGTCACTTGGGATTTATATATGTTGATCATTATGAGGAATTTGAAAGATACTAGAACCAAGATTTTTCCCTCTACCACGAGGGGAGGTAAGGAACTGTCATCTAGCTCTGCACTTGATTCACCTTCTGTTTTGAGTAAGCTTGCGACACATACACCTGCTATTGATTCTGATATGTTGCATGTTATTGATGATGCTACTTCTGCTATGCATGATGCTTATGGTAATACTACTCCTTTGCTTGATAAGACTGTGCCACTCAGTGAATTTCTTGATGAACAAATTGCTAGAGTTAATGATTTTGAGAATGCTGAAGATGATGATATTTCTGAAACTGATGAAATTATTGAAACTAAAATTTTTGAAACACCTGATGAGACTAGCTCTCCTAGATATGAACTTCCTGTTATACCTGAGGGTTATGTTATGGATGGAGAGGTATCTAGGGACTTTCTTGCTTGTAAGGATAGAGAGGATTGATAACCCACAAGTATATGGGATCGCAACAGTTTTTGAGGGTAGAGTATTCAGCCCAAATTTATTGATTCGACACAAGGGGAGCCAAAGAATATTTGCAAGTATTAGCAGTTGAGTTGTCAATTCAACCACACCTGGAGATTAATTATCTGCAGCAAAGTGATCAGTAGCAAAGTAGTATGATAGTTTTGATAGTAGTAGCAACAGCAATAGTAACGGTAACAGTGATAGCAATGATTTTGTAGTAAGTGCAACAGTAATAGTAGCAGTAGTAACTTAGCAGAAACAATATAAGAGAAATTCGTAGGCATTGGATCGGTGGATTCGTTGGATGATATTCATCACATAACAGCCATAACCTAGGGCGATACGGCACTAACTCCAGTTCATAAATATAATGTAGGCATGTATTCCGTAAATACTCATATGTGCTTATGGAAAGAACTTACATGACATCTTTTGTCCTACCCTCCCGTGACAGCGGGGTCCTATTGGAAACTAAGGGATATTAAGGCCTCCTTTTAATAGAGAACCGGAACAAAGCATTAACACATAGTGAATACATGAACTCCTCAAACTACGGTCATCACCGGGAAGTGTCCCGACTATTGTCACTCCGGGGTTGCCGATTCATAACACGTAGTAGGTGACTATAACTTGCAAGATCGGATCTAGAACATAGATATAATGCTGATAACATAAACGGTTCAGATCTGAAATCATGGCACCCGGGCCCAAAGTGACAAGCATTAAGCATGGCAAAGTCATAGCAACATCAATCTCAGAACATAATGGATACTAGGGATCAAGACCTAACAAAATTAACACGATTACATGATGAATCTCATCCAACTCCTCACCGACCAGCGAGCCTACGAAAGAATTACTCACTCCCGGTGGGGAGCATCATGGAATTGGCGATGGAGAAGGGTTGGTGATGACGAAGATCGAAGATCCCCCTCTTCGGAGCCCCAAACGGACTCCAGATCTGGCCTCCCGATGAAGAACAGGAGGTGGCGGCGGCTCCGTCTCGTGAAAAGCGATAATTCTTTCTCCCTGATTTTTTCCTCCAAATATGTGATTTTATAGTATCAGGGTTGAGGTCTGCGGGGCCACCAGGTGGGGACAACCCACCTGGGCGCCTGGAGGGGGGCGCCTTGGTGTGTTGTGCCCACCCAGGTGCCCCCCTCCGGTGGTTCTTGGCTCCAGAAATTCTTGTTTATTGAATAAAAAATTCTCGCAAAGTTTCGTTCCAATCCGAGATCTTTTATTTCTGCACAAAAACAACACCATGGTAGTTCTGCTGAAAATAGCGTCAGACCGGGTTAGTTTCATTCAAATCATGCAAATTAGAGTCCAAAACAAGAGGAAAAACGTTAGGAAAAGTAGATACGACGGAGAGATATCAACTCCCCCAAGCTTAAACCTTTGCTTGTCCTCAAGCAATTCAGTTGATAAACTGAAAGTGAAAAAGAAAATTTTTTACGAACTCTTTTGCTCTTGTTTACATAAATAAGCTGAAGTAGCACCCAGGTTTTCAGCCAAGATTATAACTAACCATGTCGACAATAACTCTTAAAAATTATATTAACTCATATCAATGACATAATCAGCTAGCGAGCAATAATAAGATATCTCAAACAACAACACGTTGTCAAAACAACCATGATATAATATGACAATAGTGGTATCTCGCTAGCCCTTTCTGAGACCGCAAAACATAAATGCAGAGCACTTCAAAAGTTCAAGCAGTGACTAAACATTGTAATTCATGGTAGAAAAGATCCAGTCATGATACACCCAACATTAGCTACACACAATGCATGAGGATGACAATAGTGCTCTCAGGTTCTCGTGCTTATTTGAGAAAGTGATGACACAACATAAAAGTAAATAGATAGTCCCTTCGTAGAGGGAAGCAATGATTTGCAGTGGTGCCAGAGCTCAAGTTTTTAAAACAGAGGTAAATGAAATTTTGAGAAATGCACCCTTCTTGTTTACTTCGCGACCATTAGTTATCGGTATCTTCCATGCTAAACACATTAGTGGCGGTTCCCAAGCGATAAAAGTAAAAGGTTTACTCCCCCTCCACTAACAATCACACTCCACGGCTTGTCCGAAACAACGGGTGCCGTCCATACTAACAATAGTCTCGGGGGAGTTTTGTTTAATTATTTGCAATTTGAGTTCGGGACTGGGAATCCCTATTACCGCCCCTCTCGTGCAAGGACAAGTGAATAAACACTCATCATGAGAATAACCCGCTTAGCATGGAAGATACTGACTACCTCCTGTCGCTCTATGAACAATCCAGGCACACAAAAAAAGGATATTTATTTGAAGTTTTTAGAGGTGGCAGATGCAAATTTACTTAGGATGGCAGGGTAATACTGCATATAGGTAGGTATGGTGGACTCATCTGGAACAACTTGGGTTTCAGGTTTTTGATGCACAAGCAGAATTCCCGCTTTAGCATAGGTGAAAGCTAGCAAATAGGTTGAGAAGCGGCCAGCTAGAGAGCGAAAACGGTCATGAACATGCATTATGCATAAGTCACATTGGATACTAGCATGAGTAAGATATGAACACCGTGAACATAAATATCATAGAGGCTATGTTGGTTTTGATTCAACTACATGCATGAACATGTGCCAAATCAAGCCACTCGAACATTCAGAGGAGGATACCATATCATCATACTACATCACAATCATTTTAACGCAATGTTGACATCCAAGATAAATCATTATCCACTCCTAGCTACTTAAGCATGGCATGAGAAACTATAATCTCTAATTGTCATTGCAAACATGTTTGATCATAATAGGCTGAATCGTGGATACTAGGTTAAACATATTTACAAAACAGAACAAGTTGAGTTCATACCCGTTTCTCTCTGCCACAGTCAGTTCATCAAATATCGTCATTATTGCCTTTCACTTGCACGACTGAACGAGTTGAAAATAATAATAGTGCAAGAGTGTCGTGGACTAAGCTGGAATCTGCAAATATTTTATTCAAAAGGAGAAGACAAAGTAATATGGGCTCTTCGTTAGATCAACAATAATGCATATGAGAGCCACTCAACATTTTCATCGTGGTCTTCTCCTTGGTATGACTCAGTAAAAAGGGAAAAGAAATTTAGAGAAACACACAGAAATATTTTGGAGTTTTTAGTTTTTCTTGAACAAGCAAATAAAAGGGAAAAATAAAAATAAGAAAAACTATTTACACGGGAAATCTCCCAACAAGCAAAAGAAGAACAAGGAAATCTTTTTGGGTTTTATTTTTAGTACTACAACAATTTAAATTAGGAAGAAAAACCGAAAAGAAGCAGGCAATATATTTTTGGATTTTCTCAAAGTTTTTCAAACACGCAAGAAGAAAGCGAGAAAATAAAGTTAACATGGATGATACAATGAAAAAGTGTGGACACCGACAAGTGGAATGAAATGTGTGAACATGAATGTAATGTCGGTGGAAATACGTACTCCCCCAAGCTTAGGCTTTTGGCTTAACTTGGTAATCACCACTCGAAGAAGCCTTCAGGTCCCACGTTGAAGTGCTGGGGAGCGGGCACTTGAGGATCCCACTGCTGAGGCTCCGCCTGGGCCGCAGCTAGGTTGTTCCGGTAGGCGACGATGTCCTCAGGCATAATCCTGTATCCGCCCCTGGCAATAGGATCAAACAAAGCAGGTGCAGGCAAAGGAATAACATCACGGGTAATCTCACTAAAGACCAAGTTATAAGGAACATCCATAGTGGTGTTCTCGATATCAATAAAGTGGTGGTGTGCCATAGCCACGCGATCTAGGTAAACCTTGGGCAAGGGATAATCATGCTAGCGTATCTAGACGTTAAAGTGATTCGCTAGGCGAGTAGCCTAAATGCCACCATGTATTTTACCATTGGATCTGTTAATGTGGAGGCGACGTGCCACAATAGCTCCCAAGCTATAAGTGTTATCGTCGTAAAGTGCACGTCGTAAAACAGCAAAGTCTAGGGCACTGAGTGCACCTACCTTCTCTCTCGCAAGCAAACACTTCGTAATGAATAGAGCAAAATAATGCACAGCACGAAAGTGTAAGCTAGTGGCTGTGACACCTGACACCCCTCTCTCATCCCCCACTGTCAGAGTACGGTAAAAACCATCAAACTCCGCGGGCGTAGGCTCTACTAAACCACCATCAGAAGGGAGCAAGCATATGTCACAAAATTCAGTAAGCAGTATCTGATGGGGTTCAGCATATAAGTTAAACTGCACCTCAGGGGGATTATTCCTAACTAAGAAATGAAAACTTTGCATAAAGGAATTTGAGAGGAGATGATACTGTTCACATTCAGCTGTGATGAGGTTGGTGAGGCCGGCATTAGCAGCATATTGTGCAAACTCCTGAAGGATTCCGGCCCCTTCCATGAACGGGTTATGCGGCCATTCGCACGGCCATACCTCCGCCATTCTCCGGGTGTGGAGATCACTGTCAGATGACTCCCCAATAACTCCGTTGGAGTTCTTCTTGGAAGCAAACTTCCTAAAGATACTCATCTTTTTCCTATGAACAAAATTCTAAAAAATTTAGTCCACAAAATTTTTCTCAACAAAACTTCACAAGATTGAAAGCAACTACTCCTAGGGATACATAGAGGCCATATCAAGCATTCAAACTACTTATAACTCTAAGAATTCAACATGCAAGCTCATCTATAGCAGCACCAAGAGTAACTAATTATTCAAAATATAAACCACTAAAGCAAAAACTAATTAGACCAACGGAGGAGTCACATACCAAGCAACAATCCCCCGAAACAGTTTCGGAAACAGAGCTTCGAGCAAAGAGATCGAAATCCGTGGTCTTGAGAGCAAGAACACGAGAGAGAGAGAGCAATGGTGATTTTTTTCTGGAGGTAGGTGATGATGTGGGATGAAGAGATAAGTGAGGGGGCCCACATGGGGACCACAAACCACCAGGGCGCGCTTGGGGGTGCTGGCGCGCCCAGGTGGGTTGTGCCCACCTGGTGCACCCCCCTCTGATGTTATTTGCATAAAAAATTCTTAAATATTCAGAAAAAATCGTATTAAATTTTCAGAGCATTCTGAGAACTTTTATTTCTGGGTCATTTTTTATTGCATGGGAAATTCAGAAAACAGACAAAACATAGCATTTTATTTTATTTAACTAATAAAAACAGAAAACAAAAGGTAGGGACAGAAGGTAGTGCTTACTAAATTCATCAACTTCATACCTCTAAAAAATGATCCATTAATAAGGTTGATCAAGTCTTATTAACAACCACTTTCGATTAGCATGAAATCGAAGAACTTTCGTAAATCACTAAGTTACCTCAACGGGGATATGAATGTCCCCAACAATAAGCATTTCATATTTGTTTTTAGCAGTAGGTAGAGGCAGTTGAAAACTTTCAATAGTGATTGTCGGAGATTTTTCAATAACATTAATACCATTCACTTGGAATTGTTTCTTCAAAAAGTGCACCGTATGCTCATTACCATTGATATGAAATGTGACCTTGCTTTTATTGCAATCAATAATAGCCCCTGCAGTATTAAAAATGGGTCTACCAAGGATAATCGACATGTTGTCGTCCTCGGGCATCTCAAGTATAACAAAGTCAGTCAAGATAGTAACATTAGCAACAACAACGGGCACATCCTCACAAATACCGATAGTTATGGCAGTTGATTTATTAGCCATTTGCAAAGATATTTCAGTAGGTGTGAGTTTATTCAAATCAAGTCTTTTATATAAAGAGAAAGGCATAACACTAACACCAGCTCCTAAATCACATAAAGCAGTTTTCACATAGTTTCTTTTGATGGAGCAAGGTATAGTGGGGATTCCCGGATCTCCAAGTTTTTTAGGTACTCCATCTTTAAAAGTATAATTAGCAAGCATGGTGGAGATTTCAGCTTCCGGTATTTTTCTCTTGTTGGTGATGATGTCTTTCATGTACTTTGCATAAGGAGGCATTTTCAAGATATCAGTCAAGCGAGTACGCAAAAAGACTGGCCTAATCATTTCAGCAAAGTGTTCAAATTCTTCATCATCTTTCTTTTTAGTTGACTTGGGTGGAAAGGGCATAGGTTTTTGAACCCATGGTTCTCTTTCCTTCCCATGCTTTCTAGCAACAAAGTCTCTTTTATCATATCTTTTATTTTTGGGTTGTGGGTTATCAAGATTAACTGCTGGCTCTATCTCAACATCATTGTTTGGTTCTTTATTATTTGTTTGAGTGTCTTCATGAACCTCATCATTATCTCTTTCATTATCAGAAGGTGGGTGTTCACTACCAGATTGAGTTTCAGCATCAGAGATAGAAACTTCATTATCATTATCAGGAGGTTTTTCTACTTCAGGTTCACTAGAGGCATGCAAAGTCCTATCATTTTTCTTCTTCTTTTTCTTTTTAGAAGGACTAGGTGCATCAGTGTTAACTCTTTGAGAGTCTTGTTCAATTCTTTTTGGGTGTCCCTCGGGATAAAGTGGTTCCTAAGTCATTCTACCTCCTCTAGTCATTACTCTAATAGCTTGATCATTGATATTATTATTCATTTCATCAAGCAATTCTCTTTGAGATTTAGCAACTTGTTCTAATTGAGTTTCAACCATAGAGGCATGTTTTCCCACACCTCTAACATCATTTGAGATTCTAAATAACAAGTCACTCAAGCGAGCAATCATATCAGAATTGTATTTCAATTGTTTCATAACATTTGCATAGAAGTGATCTTGCTTTCTAATGTAATTTTCAAACTCATAAAGGCATTGGCTAGGATGCATATTGTGAGGATTGTCATTATCATTAAACTTCATTAAAGAATTTACCTCTACCACCTTAGGTGGTGGTGGTGTATCAAGCCCATGTATTTCTTCAATAGGAGGTAAATTTTTGACATCTTCAGCTTTAATACCTTTTTCCTTCATAGATTTCTTTGCCTCTTGCATATCTTCAGGACTGAGATATAAGATACCCCTCTTCTTCGGAGTAGGTTTAAGCGATGGTTCGGGAAGAGTCCAATCATCATAATTTTTCAATATGTTATTCAATAATTCCTCAGCCTGTCCAATAGTTCGTTCCCTGAAAACACAACCAGCACAACTATCTAGGAAATCCCTAGAAGCATCGGTTAGTCCATTATAGAAGATATCAACTATTTCATTTTTCTTAAGAGGATGATCAGGCAAAGCATTAAGCAATTGGAGAAGCCTCCCCCAAGCTTGTGGGCGACTCTCTTCTTCAATTTACACAAAGTTAAATATTTCCTGTAAGGCAGCTTGTTTCTTATGAGCAGAAAAATATTTTTTAGAGAAGTAATAAATCATATCCTGGGGACTACGCACACAACCAGGAGCAAGAGTATTATACCAAGCATTAGCATCACCCTTTAATGAGAACGGAAATAATTTGAGAATATAATAGTAGCAAATTTTCTCATCATGAGCAAAAAGAGTGGCTATGCCATTTAACTTAGTAAGATGTGCCACGCCAGTTTCAGTTTCATAACCAAGGAAAGGATCAGATTAAACCAAAGTAATCAGGTCTGGATCGACAGAGAATTCATAATCCTTATCATCAACAAAGATAGGTGAAGTAGCAAACTAAGGATCACATTTCATTTTAGCATTCAAAGTCTTTTCTTTATACTTGCAGAATAATTTTTCTAGATCATCTCTATCCTTACAAGGAAGGATGTCTCTAGTTGTCTCCTCATCCATAACATAGCCTTCCGGTACCTTAAGCAATTCATATCTAGGAGAACTAGGTCTAATAGGTGTTTCAAGATTTTCAGTTTCAAGCTCTTCATCAGTTTCAGCATTCACAAAAGTTTTAGTTCTAGCAATTTGTTCATCAAGAAATTCACCTAGTGGCACATTACTCATTCATAGCAGAAGTAGCATCATCAATAACTTGCGACATATTAGGATTAATAGCATGTGGTGGTGTTGCAAGTTTACTTATAACAGAAGGTGAATCAAGTGCAGAGCTAGATGGCAAGTCCTTACCTCCCCTCGTCTTGGAGGGAAAAATCTTAGTCTTAGCGTCGTTCAGATTCTTCATAGTGATAATTTGATAATAATCCCAAGTGACTCCACAAATATAGCTATGCTCCCCGGCAACGGCGCCAGAAAAAGGTCTTGATAACCCACAAGTATAGGGGATCGCAACCGTTTTCGAGGGTAGAGTATTCAGCCCAAATTTATTGATTCGACACAAGGGGAGCCAAAGAATATTTGCAAGTATTAGCAGTTGAGTTGTCAATTCAACCACACCTGGAGATTAATTATCAGTAGCAAAGTAGTATGATAGTAGTAGCAACAGCAATAGTAACGGTAACAGTGATAGCAATGATTTTGTAGCAAGTGCAACAGTAATAGTAGTAGTAGTAACTTAGCAGAAACAATATAAGAGAAATTCGTAGCCATTGGATCGGTGGATTCGTTGGATGATAGGATCAAGAACTCACATATATTCATGAAAACATATTAGGTTCAGATCTGAAATCATGGCACTTGGGCCCTAGTGACAAGCATTAAACATAGCAAAGTGATACGTCTCCATCGTATCTACTTTTCCAAACTCTTTTGCCCTTGTTTTGAACTCTAACTTGCATGATTTGAATGAAACTAACCCGGACTGACGCTGTTTTCAGCAGAATTGCCATGGTGTTATTTTTGTGCAGAAATAAAAGTTCTCGGATTGACCTGAAAATTTACGGAGAATATTTTTGGAATAAATAAAAAATATTGGCAAAAGAATCAACCAGAGGGGGTTCAACCATTGGCCAGAAGCCTGGGGGCACGCCTAGGTGGCTTGTGGGCCCCCTGGACCTCCTCTGACCCTAATTCCAACGCTATATATCCACATCCGGAGAGAAAAAATCAGAGAGAAGGATTCATCGTGTTTTACGATACGAAGCCACCGCCGCCTCCTGTTCTTCATCGGGAGGGCTGATCTGGAGTTCGTTCGGGGCTCCGGAGAGGGGGATTCATCACCATCATCATCACCAACCTTCCTCCATCATCAATTTCATGATGCTCACCGCCGGGAGTGAGTAATTCCATCGTAGGCTTGCTGGACGATGATGGGTTGGATGAGATTTATCATGTAATCGAGTTAGTTTTGTGATACGTCTCCAACGTATCTATATTTTTGATTGTTCCATGCTATTATATTATCTGTTTTGGATGTTTTATATGCATTAATAGGCTATTTTATATTATTTTTGGGACTAACCTATTAACCTAGAGCCCAGTGCCAGTTCCTATTTTTTCCTTGTTCGAGAGTTTCGCAGAAAAGGAATACTAAATGGAGTCCAAATGGAATAAAACCTTCGTGATGATTTTTCTTGGACCAGAAGACACCCAGGAGACTTGGAGATGAATTCGGAGGAGCCACGAGGTGGCCACAAGGACGGAGGGCGCGCCCAGGGGGGTAGGGCGCGCCCCCCACCCTTGTGGCCCCCACGTGACCCTCCTGACCTAATTCTTTCGCCTATATATATTCCCAAATATTCCCAAACCACCAGAGGCATCCACGAAAACACTTTTCCACCGTCGCAACCTTCTGTACCCGTGAGATCCCATCTAGGGACCTTTTCCGGCGTCCTGCCGGAGGAGGATTCGATCATGGAGGGCTTCTACATCAACTCTATTGCCCTTCCGATGAAGCGTGAGTAGTTTACCACAGACCTACAGGTACATAGCTAGTAGCTAGATGGCTTATTCTCTCTCTTTGATTCTCAATACCATGTTCTCCTCGATGTTCTTGGAGATCTATTCGATGTAATACTTTTTTGCGGTGTGTTTGCCGAGATCCGATGAATTGTGGATTTATGATCAGCTTATCTATGAATATTATTTGAATCTTCTCTGAATTCTTTTATGCATGATTTGATATCTTTGTAATTCTCTTCGAACTATCGGTTTGGTTTGGCCAACTAGATTGGTTTTTCTTGCAATGGGAGAAGTGCTTAGCTTTGGGTTCAATCTTGCGGTGTCCTTTCCCAGTGACAGTAGGGGCAGCAAGGCACGTATTGTATTGTTGCCATCGAGGATAAAAAGATGGGGTTTTCATCATATTGCTTGAGTTAATTCCTCTACATCATGTCATCTTAATGCGTTACTCCATTCTTTATGAACTTAATACTCTACATGCATGCTGGATAGCGGTTGATGTGTGGAGTAATAGTAGTAGATGCAGAATCGTTTCGGTCTACTTGACACGGACGTGATGCCTATATTCATGATCATTGCCTTAGATATCGTCATAACTTTGCGCTTTTTTATCAATTGCTCGGCAGTAATTTGTTCACCCACCGTATTATTTGCTATGTTGAGAGAAGCCTCTAGTGAAACCTATGGCCCCCGGGTCTATTTTCCATCATATTAGTTTCCGATCTACTATTTTGCAATCTTTTACTTTCCAATCTATAAACCAAAAATACCAAAAATATTTACTTTACCATTTATCTATCTCTATCAGATCTCACTTTTGCAAATAACCGTGAAGGGATTGACAACTCCTTTGTCGCGTTGGGTGCAAGTTGTTTGATTGTTTGTGCAGGTATTAGGTGATTTGTGCATTGTCTTCTACTGGATTGATACCTTGGTTCCCAAACTGAGGGAAATACTTATCTCTACTTTGCTGCATCACCCTTTCCTCTTCAAGAGAAAAACCAACGCAAGCTCAAGAAGTAGCGGGAAGAATTTCTGGCGCCGTTGCCGGGGAGATCTACGTCAAGTCAAGACATACCACGTACCCATCATAAACTCTCATCTCTTGCATTACATTATTCGCCATTCACCTCTCGTTTTCCTCTCCCCCACATCTAAAATGATTTTGGAAAAGATTTGCCTTTTCTTCGCCCCTCTTCCATTCATCTTATTCATTTGCTTTTTGTGTGCTCGTGTGTTGGATTGCTTGTTTTGTCACGATGGCTCAAGAGAATACCAAATTGTGTGACTTTTCCAACACCAATAACAATGATTTTATTAGTACTCCGATTGCTCCCGCCACTAGTGCGGAATCTTGTGAAATTAATGCCGCTTTGCTAAATCTTGTTATGAAAGATCAATTTTCTGTCCTTCCTAGTGAAGCTGCCGCATCCCATCTAAACAATTTCGCTGATTTGTGTGATATGCAAAAGAAGAAAGATGTGGATAATGATATTGTTAAATTGAAGCTATTTCCGTTCTCATTACCAGATCGTGCTAAAACTTGGTTTTCATCTTTGCCTAAAAATAGTATCGATTCATGGAATAAGTGTAAAGATGCTTTTATTTCCAAGTATTTTCCTCCCGCTAAAATCATCTCCCTTAGGAACGAGATTATGAATTTTAAGCAACTTGATTATGAACATGTTGCACAATCTTGGGAGAGGATGAAATTGATGATACGAAATTGCCCTACTCATGGTTTGAATTTGTGGATGATTATACAAATTTTTTATGCCGGATTGAATTTTGCTTCTAGAAATCTTTTAGATTCGGCCATGGGAGGTACTTTTATGGAAATTACTTTAGGAGAAGCTACTAAACTCCTAGATAATATTATGGTTAATTATTCTCAATGGCATAATGAAAGATCTTCCACTAGTAAAAAAGTGCATGCGATTGAAGAGATTAATGTTTTGAATGGAAAGATGGATGAACTTATGAAATTATTTGCTAGCAAGAGTGCTTCTATTGATCCTAATGATATGCCTTTGTCTACTTTGATTGAGAATAATAAAGAATCTATGGATGTGAATTTTGTTGGTAGGAACAATTTTGGTAATAACGCGTATAGAGGTAATTTGAATCCTAGGCCGTTTCCTAGTAATTCCTCTAATAATTATGGTAATTCCTACAACAATTCTTATGGAAATTATAATATGATGCCCTCTGATTTTCAGAATAGTGTTAAAGAATTTATGAGTTCGCAAAAGAATTTTAATGCTTTGATTGAAGAAAAAATGCTTAAGATTGATGATTTGGCTAGGAACGTGGATAGAGTATCTCTTGATGTTGATTCTTTGAAACTTAGATCTATTCCACCTAAGCATGATATTAATGAGTCTCTCAAGGCTATGAGAATTTCCATTGATGAGTGCAAAGAAAGAACCGCTAAGATGCGTGCTAAACGAGATTGGTTTGTAAAATCGTGTTCTTCTAGTTTCCGTGAAAATAATGATGAAGATCTTAAAGTAATTAATGTGACTCCTATTGAATCTTTGTTTTCCAATATAAATCTTGATAAAGATGGGACTGGAGATGAGTCAACTTTAGTTAAAAGGCATCCCAATGATTCGGAGTTTTTAGATCTTGATGCAAAAATTGATAAAAGTGGGATTGGAGAGGTTAAAACTTTAAGTAGCAATGAACCCACTCTTTTGGATTTCAAGGAATTTAATTATGATAATTGTTCTTTAATAGATTATTTTTCCTTGTTGCAATCCATGTTGAATTCTCCTCGTGCTTATAATCAAAACAAAGCATTTACTAAACATATCGTTGATGCTATGATGCAATCTTTTGAAGAAAAGCTTGAATTGGAAGTTTCTATCCATAGAAAACTTTATGATGAGCGGGAACCTATTATTAAGATTAAGATTAAAGATTATGAGTGGCATGCTTTGTGTGATTTGGTTGCTAGTGTTTCCACGATTCCAAAAACTTTTGGTGATGTGTTAGGTTTCCGTGAATTTGATGATTGTTCTTTAAATTTGCATCTTGCGGATTCCACTATTAAAAAACCTATGGGAAGGATTAATGATGTTCTTATTGTTGCAAATAGGAATTATGTGCCCATAGATTTCATTGTTCTTGATATAGATGGCAATCCTACATGTCCTATTATTCTTGGTAGACCTTTCCTTAGAACGATTGGTGCAATTATTGATATGAAAGAAGGAAACATTAGATTTCAATTTCTGTTAAGGAAGGGCATGTAACACTTCCCTAGAAAGAAAATTAAATTTCCATATGAATCTATTATGAGAGCCACTTATGGATTGCATACCAAAGATGACAATACCTAGATCTATTCGTGTTTTTATGCCTAGCTAAGGGCGTTAAACAATAGCGCTTGTTGGGAGACAACCCAACAATTTTCCTTGCTTTTTTTGAATAAATACTTCATCTAGCCTCTGGTTAGATGTGTTTTTGTGTTTTAATTAGTGTTTGAGCCAAGTAAGACCTTTGGGATGGCTTACGGTGATAGTTGATTTGATCCTGCTGAAAAACAGAAACTTTTGCGCCCAGTCTCAGAATTGTTTAAATTCACTGGAGCGTGGAAAAACTCTGAATTGTTTACACAAGATTGATATACAAATTGACTCTGTTGTCATAATTTTTCAGAATTTTTGGAGTTACAGAAGTATTAAAACAATTCAGATCTTCACAGACTATTCTGTTTTTGACACATTCTGTTTTCTATGTGTTGTTTGCTTATTTTGATGATTCTATGGGTAGTATCCGGGGGTATGAACCATGAAAAAGTTGGAATACAGTAGATATTACACCAATATAAATAAAGAATGAGTTCACAATAGTACCAAAAGTGGTGATTTATTTTCTTGTACTAACGGAGCTTATGAGATTTACTGTTGAGTTTTGTGTTGTGAAGTTTTCAAGTTTTGGGTAAGGATTTGATGGACTATGGAATAAGGAGTGGCAAGAGACTAAGCTTAGGGATGCCCAAGGCACCCCAAGGTAATATTCAAGGACAACCAAGAGCCTAAGCTTGGGGATGCCCTAGAAGGCATCCCCTCTTTCGTCTTCGTCTATCGGTAACTTTACTTGAGGCTATATTTTTATTCACCACATGATATGTGTTTTGCTTGGAGCGTCTTGTATGATTTGAGTCTTTGCTTTTTAGTTTTCCACAATCATCCTTGCAGTACGCACATTTTGAGAGGGACACGCATGAACCGTGATTTATTAGAATACTCTATGTGCTTCACTTATATCTTTTGAGCTAGGCAATTTTGCTCTAGTGCTTCACTTATATCTTTTCAGAGCACGGCGGTGGTTTTATTTTATAGAAATTGTTGAACTCTCATGCTTCACTTATATTATTTTGAGAGTCTTTAAACAGCATGGTAATTTTCTTTGGTTATAAATTTAGTCCTAATATGATAGGCATCCAAGAGGGATATAGTAAAAACTTTCATATAAACTGTATTGAATACTATGAGAAGTTTGATTCCTTATGATTATTTTTAGATATAGAGATGGTGATATTAGAGTCATGCTAGTGAGTAATTGTGAATTTGAGAAATACATGTGTTAAGGTTTGTGAGTCCCGTAGCATGCACGTATGGTGAACCGTTATGTGATGAAGTCGGAGCATGATTTGTTTATTGATTGTCTTCCTTATGAGTGGCGGTCGGGGACGAGCGATGGTCTTTTCCTACCAATCTACCCCCCTAGGAGCATGCGCGTAGTACTTCGTTTCGATAACTAATAGATTTTTGCAATAAGTATGTGAGTTCTTTACGACTAATGTTGAGTCCATGGATTATACACACTCTCACCCTTCCACCATTGCTAGCCTCTCTAGTGCCACGTAACTTTCGCCGGTACCATACACCCACCATATACCTTCCTCAAAACAGCCACCATACCTACCTATTATGGCATTTCCGTAGCCATTCCGAGATATATTGCCATGCAACTTTCCACCGTTCCGTTTATTATGACACGCTCCATCATTGTCATATTGCTTTGCATGATCATGTAGTTGACATCGTATTTGTGGCAAAGCCACCTTTCATCATTTTTTATACATGTCGCTCTTGAGTCATTGCACATCCCGGTACACCGCCGGAGGCATTCATATAGAGTCATATTTTTTTCTAAGTATCGAGTTGTAATTCTTGAGTTGTAAGTAAATAAAAGTGTGATGATCTTCATTATTAGAGCATTTCCCCATGTGAGGAAAGGATGATGGAGACTATGATTCCCCCACAAGTCGGGATGAGACTCCGGACGAAAAAAAAGAGGCAAAAAAAAAAGAGAGAAGGCCCAAATAAAAAAATGAGAGAAAAGAGAGAAGAGGTAATGTTACTATCCTTTACCACACTTGTGCTTCAAAGTAGCACCATGATCTTCATGATAGAGAGTCTCCTATGTTGTCACTTTCATATACTAGTGGGAATTTTTCATTATAGAAATTGGCTTGTATATTCCAATGACGGGCTTCCTCAAATTGCCCTAGGTCTTCATGAGCAAGCAAGTTGGATGCACACCCACTTAGTTTCTTTTTGAGCTTTCATAAACTTATAGCTCTAGTGCATCCGTTCATGGCAATCCCTACTCACTCACATTGATATCTATTGATGGGCATCTCCATAGCCCGTTGATATGCCTAGTTGATGTGAGACTATCTCCCTCTTTTTGTGTTCTCCACAACCACCATATTCTATTCCACCTATAGTGCTATGTCCATGGCTCACGCTCATGTATTGCGTGAAAGTTGAAAAAGTTTGAGAACATCAAAAGTATGAAACAATTGCTTGGCTTGTCATTGGGGTTGTGCATGATTTGAATATTTTGTGTGATGAAGATGGAGCATATCCAGACTATATGATTTTGTAGGGATAAGCTTTCTTTAGCCATGTTATTTTGAGAAGACATAATTGCCTTGTTAGTATGCTTGAAGTATTATTGTTTTTATGTCAATATTAAACTTTTGTTTTGAATCTTATGGATCTGAACATTCATGCCACAATAAAGAAGATTACATGAATAAATATGTTAGGTAGCATTCCACATCAAAAATTCTGTTTTTATCATTTACCTACTCGAGGACGAGCAGGAATTAAGCTTGGGGATGCTTGATACATCTCCAATGTATCTATAATTTTTTATTGTTCCATGCTATTATATTATCTGTTTTGGATGTTTTATATGCATTAATATGCTATTTTATATTATTTTTGGGACTAACCTATTAACCTAGAGCCCAGCGCCAGTTCCTGTTTTTTTCCTTGTTTTAGAGTTTCGCAGAAAAGGAATACCAAACGGAGTCCAAACGGATTAAAACCTTCGCGATGATTTTTCTTGGACCAGAAGACACCCAGTAGACTTGGAGGTGAAGTCGGAGGAGCCACGAGGGGGCCACAAGGAGTAGGGCGTGCCCCCCACCCTTGTGGGCCCCTCGTGACCCTCCTGACCTAATTCTTTCACCTATATATTCCCAAATATCCCCAAACCACTAGAGGCATCCACGAAAACACTTTCCCACCGCCGCAACCTTCTGTACCCATGAGATCCCATCTAGGGACCTTTTCCGGCGTCCTGCCGAAGGGGGATTCGATCACGGAGGGCTTCTACATCAACTTTATTGCCCTTCCGATGAAGCGTGAGTAGTTTACCATAGACATATGGGTCCATAGCTAGTAGCTAGATGGCTTCTTCTCTCTCTTTGATTCTCAATACCATGTTCTCCTCGATGTTCTTGGAGATCTATTCGATGTAATACTTTTTTGCGGTGTGTTTGCCGAGATCTGATGAATTGTGGATTTATGATCAGCTTATCTATGAATATTATTTGAATCTTCTCTGAATTCTTTTATGCATGATTTGATATCTTTGTAATTCTCTTCGAACTATCGGTTTGGTTTGGCCAACTAGATTGGTTTTTCTTGCAATGGGAGAAGTGCCTAGCTTTGGGTTCAATCTTGCGGTGTCCTTTCCCAGTGACAGTAGGGGCAGCAAGGCACGTATTGTATTGTTGCCATCGAGGATAAAAAATGGGGTTTTCATCATATTGCTTGAGTTAATTCCTCTTCATCATGTCATCTTACTTAATGCGTTACTCCGTTCTTTATGAACTTAATACTCTACATGCATGCTGGATAGCGGTCGATGTGTGGAGTAATAGTAGTAGATGCAGAATCGTTTCGGTCTACTTGACACGGACGTGATGCCTATATTCATTATCATTGCCTTAGATATCGTCATAACTTTGTGCTTTTCTATCAATTGCTCGGCAGTAATTTGTTCACCCACCGTATTATTTGCTATCTTGAGAGAAGCCTCTAGTGAAACCTATGGCCCCCGGGTCTATTTTCCATCATATTAGTTTCCGATCTACTATTTTGCAATCTTTTACTTTCCAATCTATAAACCAAAAATACCAAAAATATTTACTTTACCGTATATCTATCTCTATCAGATCTCACTTTTGCAAATAACCGTGAAGGGATTGACAACCCCTTTATTGCATTGGGTGCAAGTTATTTTATTGTTTGTGCAGGTATTAGGTGATTTGTGTGTTGTCTCCTACTGGATTGATACCTTGGTTCTCAAACAGAGGGAAATACTTATCTCTACTTTGCTGCATCACCCTTTCCTCTTCAAGGAAAAAAAAACACAAGCTCAAGAAGTAGCATTTTGTTAGGGTTTGATCCCTAGTATCCACTATGTTCTGAGATTGATGTTGCTATGACTTTGCTATGCTTAATGCTTGTCACTAGAGCCCAAGTGCCATCATTTCAGATCTGAACCTATTATGTTTTCATGAATATATTTGTGTTCTTGATCCTGTCTTGCAAGTTGTAGACACCTATTACGAGTTATGATCCGCATACCCCAAGGTGACAATAATTGGGATTCTTTCCGGTGATTACCGTAGTTTGAGGAGTTCATGTATTCACTAAGTGCTAATGCTTTGGTCCAGTTCTCTATTAAAAGGAGGCCTTAATATCCCTTAGTTTCCACTAGGACCCTGCTGCTACGGAAGGGTAGGACAAAAGATGTCATGCAAGTTCTTTTCCATAAGCACGTATGACTATATACGGAATACATGCCTACATTATATTGATGAATTAGAGCTAGTTCTGTGTCACCCTAGGTTATAACTGTTGCATGATGAATGCCATCCGACATAATTATCCATCACTGATCCATTGCCTACGAGCTTTTCACATATTGATCTTTGCTAAGTTACTTTCGCGTTGCCACTGTTACAATCGCTACAAAACTGCTACTGTCACTTTTATCACCGTTACCGTTACTTCCATACTAATTTGCTACTAAATACTTTGCTGCAGATATTAAGTCTTTCAGGTGTGGTTGAATTGACAACTCAGCTGCTAATACTCGAGAATATTCTTTGGCTCCCCTTGTATCGAATCAATAAATTTGGGCTGAATACTCTACCCTCGAAAACTGTTGCGATCCCCTATACTTGTGGGTTATCACAAAGTCATAGCAACATCAATCTCAGAACTTAGTGGATACTAGGGATCAAACCCTAACAAAACTAACTCGATTACATGATAAATCTCATCCAACCCATCACTGTCCAGCAAGCCTACGATGGAATTACTCACGCACGGTGGTGAGCATCATGAAATTGGTGATGGAGGAAGGTTGGTGATGATTATGGCAACGAATCCCCCTCTCTGGAGCTCTGAACGGACTCCAGATCAGCTCTCCCGATGAAAAACAGGAGGCGGCAGTGGCTCCGTATCGTAAAACACGATGAGTCCTTCTCTTTGTTTTTTTCTCCCCGAATAGGGTTATATAGAGTTGGAGTTGAGGTCGGAGGAGGTCCAGGGGGCCCACAAGCCCTCTAGGCGCGCCCCCAGGCTTGTGGCCTCTGGGTGGACCCCCCTCTGGTTAATTCTTGCGCCCGTATTTTTTATATATTCCACAAAAATTCTCCGTAAATTTTTAGGTCAATCCAAGAACTTTGATTTCTGCACAAAAATAACACCATAGCAATTCTGCTGAAAACATCATCAATCCGGGTTAGTTCCATTCAAATCATGAAAATTAGAGTCCAAAACAAGGGCAAAAGAGTTTGGAAAAGTAGATATGATGGAGACGTATCAACATGGTTATAATATTTTGCTCCGCGCAGGTGATCATGAAGGTCGATGGAAGGATGGTGGAAAGATACTTGCAATCCGCGGTGGACGACATGTATGAAAAAGACTGAAGGATGTTTTATGTCCGTGTCGAAAATGCAAAGGAGGAGTTAGGCTCGACCCCTTTAAGGGTGGTAAATTCAAAGCGCACCTGCTCATGCATGGTTTCATGGAAGGCCATACTCGGTGGATAAGTGAAGATGATGATGATGATGATGAGGACGTCGACGGGGCAGGAAATAACGACATGGGGCCAGACGAAGAGATGACTGATTATGGGCCCGAAGAAGAAGACGGCCTCAGAAATGGCGATGGCGAAGAGGCAGTACAAGGCGGAGAAGAAGCGGACACGCCGCAATCTTCGTCGCTACTAAGTTTAGCCATGCGGGACCCGCATGTTCGAGACCTGCTTCGCAAGAAGACGACTAGCGACAGAGCTGCTTCTAGAGAGGAGGCCAAACTGGCGCAACTGGAGGTAGACTCGATGACTCCTTTGTATGATGGTTGTGATCCCAAGGTGACCCACTTGAGTTTCACGCTAGAACTTCTAAAGATGAAGGCAAAAAAAAACAAATGGATAGATGCAAGCATGGATGAGCTTCTGAAGTATCTAAAGAAGGTTCTTCCCATGGGAAGCCTGTGTCCTACTAGTGTCGAGGAGGCAAACAAAATCGTGTGCGCTCTTGATCTGCCACACATTAGATATCACGCATGCATCAATGATTGCATCATATATCGGAACGAGCATGCGGGAAAAACCATCTGTCCAAAGTGCAATGCTTCACGATATAAGAAGGCTGGAAAGAAAGCTCCACAGAAAGTTGTATGATACTTTCCGATCACTCCACGTCTGCAGCGGTATTTTGTAGATCCCAAGGAAGCAAAGCTTATGCGCTGGCACGCGGAGAGGGTGAAGCCAGATGACGGAGATGATCCGAAGCTGAGACACCTCGCAGATGCTAGCCAGTGGAGAGCATTAAACGCTAAATTTGAATTTTTTCGCAAATGATGCAAGGAACATCGTGCTTGGCGCTAGTAGTGATGACATAAATCCGTTTGGCAACCAGAACACCAATCATAGCACATGGCCTGTGTTTGTATGGATGTACAACCTCCCCCTGGAAGTGCATGAAGGAAAAATACATACACATGACTATGCTTATTGATACGTCTCCAACGTATCTATAATTTTTTATTGTTCCATGCTATTATATTATCTGGTTTGGATGTTTTATATGCATTAATATGCTATTTTATATTATTTTTGGGACTAACCTATTAACCTAGAGCCCAGTGACAGTTCCAGTTTTTTCCTTGTTTTAGAGTTTCACAGAAAAGGAATACCAAACAGAGTCCAAACGGAATGAAACCTTCGCGATGATTTTTCTTGGCCCAGAAGACAACCAGGAGACTTGGAGATGAAGTCGGAGGAGCCATGAGGCGGCCACAAGGACGGAGGGCGCGCCCAGGGGGGTAGGGCGCGCCCCCCACCCTTGTGGGCCCCCCGTAACCCTCTTGACCTAATTCTTTCGCCTATATATTCCCAAATATCCCCAAACCACTAGAGGCATCCACAAAAACACTTTTCCACCGCCGCAACCTTCTGTACCCGTGAGATCCCATCTAGGGACCTTTTCCGGCGTCCTGCCGGAGGGGGATTCAATCATGGAGGGCTTCTACATCAACTCTATTGCCCTTCCGATGAAGCGTGAATAGTTTACCATAGACCTACAAGTCCATAGCTAGTAGCTAGATGGCTTCTTCTCTCTCTTTGATTCTCAATACCATGTTCTCCTCGATGTTCTTGGAGATCTATTTGATGTAACACTTTTTTTGCGGTGTGTTTGCCGAGATCCGATGAATTGTGGATTTATGATCTGCTTATCTATGAATATTATTTGAATCTTCTCTGAATTCTTTTATGCATGATTTGATATCTTTGTAACTCTCTTTGAACTATCGGTTTGGTTTGGCCAACTAGATTGGTTTTTCTTGCAATGGGAGAAGTGCTTAGCTTTGGGTTCAATCTTGCGCTGTCCTTTCCCAGTGACAGTAGGGGCAGCAAGGCACGTATTGTATTGTTGCCATCGAGGATAAAAAGATGGGGTTTTCATCATATTGCTTGAGTTAATTCCTCTACATCATGTCATCTTACTTAATGCGCTACTCAGTTCTTTATGAACTTAATACTCTAGATGCATGCTGGATAGCAGTCGATGTGTGGAGTAATAGTAGTAGATGCAGAATCATTTCGGTCTACTTGACACGGACGTGATGCCTATATTCAATATCATTGCCTTAGATATCGTCATAACTTTGCGCTTTTCTATCAATTGCTCGGCGGTGATTTGTTCACCCACTGTATTATTTGTTATCTTGAGAGAAGCCTCTAGTGAAACCTATGGCCCCCGGGTCTATTTTCCATCATATTAGTTTTCGATCTACTATTTTGCAATCTTTTACTTTCCAATCTATAGACCAAAAATACCAAAAATATTTACTTTACCGTTTATCTATCTCTATCAGATCTCACTTTTGCAAATAACCGTGAAGGGATTGACAACCCCTTTATTGCGTTGGGTGCAAGTTGTTTGATTGTTTGTGCAGGTATTCGGTGATTTGTGCGTTGTCTCCTACTGGATTGATACCTTGGTTCTCAAATTGAGGGAAATACTTATCTCTACTTTGCTGCATCACCCTTTCCTCTTCAAGAGAAAAACCAACGCAAGCTCAAGAAGTAGCAGGAAGAATTTCTGGCGCCGTTGCCGGGGAGATTTATGCCAAGTCAAGTAAAGATTTGTCTCCCGTCAACTTGCCAATTTCTAGCGCCGTTGCCAGGGAGATCTACGCCAAGTCAAGACATACCAAGTGCCCATCATAAACTCTCATCTCTTGCATTACATTATTCACCATTCGCCTCTCGTTTTCCTCTCCGCCACTTCTAAAATGATTTTCGAAAAGATTTGCCTTTTCTTCACCCCTCTTCCGTTCGTCTTCTTCGTTTGCTTTCAGGTTGCTCATTTGCTAGATTCGTTTGCTACCACCATGTCTGAAATTGGGGAGGTTATCGCTGAAAAGGATAGTAGTAATGATGGGGGAAACTTTGATGCTTTTGCTAATACTAATCCTCATGAAGAATCTACTATTCTACACACTAAAAAGCTTCGCATAGGTATCGGCAATATTATGGGAAAAGGGGTTATTCAAGATTTCTTTACTTGTGCCAGTGCACTTCGCACTTTGGGTGGATCTATTCTCCATAAAACTAGTAGTCTTGCGGATGCTATATCTTTGCTCGTAGTTGAACTTGAAAGACAATTTGTTCATATGCATCCATCCATACAAAGGATTTTTCTAGAGTTTTCTAATATTGAGCATTCTTCTGTTAAGCGCGCCGCCACTATATTTCTAGCCCATGAGTTTAGATTTATTATGAAAGAAGCTAGTGAAATTTTCACGCATTATAAAGTAGATGGTGGTCGCCCTCCCATAGAGGGAATTCTCTTTAACCAAGAGGACATAATGCGTTTACGTTCTTTAGATCATGTTGCTTATAACGAAAATTTAAGAAAAAGGGTCCCTACCGATGTTTTAGTTGATAAGATTTCTGAGCTTAATGATAATTTTGCTATACAAAACAACGGATTGGGTTTCTCTCTTGGACACAAGCTCATGACTTTTTGCCAAAAGAATGCTTATAATGATGAGTTGGTCATACAATATGAGGGGCCGAAGGAGGAACCAATTCCTCCCGAACTTGATCTTGGGGATTCTTATCCTATTAAATTTAGCCCTTTTGATTACTTTTGCTTACCACAAAGAAAACTTGCTGCTGAACGAAGGGAGTGTGACGCCCCCGGCTTTATCGTGCACTAATCATACACGCAAATGCGCATGATCAAGCCTAAGGACTCACTTGAAGATATCACAACACAACTCTAAAACATAAATAAAGTCATACAAGCTTAATATTACAAGCCAGGGCCTCGAGGGCTCGAATACATAGCTCGATGACATACAAGCGTCAGCGGAAGCATCAGATATCTGGGTACAGATATATTACAGAACAGAGAGATACGCCTTTAGAAGGCGGGGAAAAATAAAATCCTACGATCGAAAGGCGCAGGCCTCCTGCCTGGGACCCTCCAATCCTACTCCTGATCGTCAGGTGGCACCTCGTAGTAGTAGTACTCGCCAGGCGGGTAGTAGTAGTGGTCGTCGACGGGGGCATCTGACTCAGGGGCTCCGACGTCTGGTGGCCTCAAAAGGAAAAATATGGGGAAAAAAAATAAAGCAAACGTGAGTACTCATCCGAAGTACTCAGCAAGCAAGGATCTACACTACATATGCAACATTCTCAAAAGGGGGCTGTATATGTGGACTGGGCTGCAGAAATGCCAGAATAGAGGGGGAAGCCTAGTCCTATCGAAGACTAGCATCTTCAACAGTCTTCAACAGTCTTGCAGCATTAGAAGAGAACAGATGAACATAATGTAAAGTAGTAGTGGTAACACCAACCTCAGCCTGAGATCCTTTCTCGACTCCCTGCGAGAAAGCAATCCCAGAGCCGTACTATCCAGTTCTCATCACATGTTCTAGTTGTACCGATCGGGATACAACTCCGAGTGTCCGTTACCGTAGGACAGGCTATCGATAGATTAGATCTTCCCTGCAGGGGTGCACCAAGTTACCCACCACGCTCGCTTAACGCCGGTCGGACACACTTTCTGGGTCATGCCCGGCCTCGGCTAAGCAATACGCCGCAACCCGACCGAATACCTAACAGAGAGGTCAGCACGCCGGACTAACCTATGCCCCCAAGGGTCTCGGGCCTTCGCCCCGGGAACTCCTGCGCGTTGCGTGGGCGGCTGAAAGCAGACCTAGCAACCCCTTATACAAGCGCAGTTGCTTTACCAGTCCAATTCAGCGCGCGCCGCTCAGTCGCTGACGTCTATTAAGCTCCGGCTGAAGTATACGACGCAGAACGCCCATACTATGCCCACGTGATGGTTAGTGCTATCGGGCCAGAGGCCCCTCGGATCAAATATCCAAACTGTTTAGTGGTTTAGGATCGCGCGGAAACGAGCAGAGACTCACGATCGATGTGACCCCGTCGCCCCGTCTCGAGGACTTGCGGCAAGGGCTAAGAATGCCCGGCCACACCTCGTGTTATCTTGCGGGCACCATCCAGGTCAACCCGACTCCACATCACTTCGCTTAACAGCTCGCGCGGGTACCCCTCAGGGCCGACCCGTCTTTAGTATCATGTATTAGTGTCAAGTCACGATAATCAAGGTAACTGTGAGTCTGACAAGAAAGGGAACCCTGAGGTATCACCCTCGACGGAATTCCCGCTCGATGTTATCATCAAGGTGAACGAAGGAGGAACCACCCTCGAGGTCCACACTTGAAGTATTGCGCGACGATGTCGGTATCGGGGGTGGTGTAGGAGGAATCACCCTCGCTTACCACGACCGAGTAACTAACCTACAAGGTTATCATCAGAAGTGCTAACGAGGTATCACCCTCGGCACCCGATGGTGACCCAGTAGTGTCGAGCACTTAAGGGGGGAAGTGATGTGCGGTGCCCTGGTCTGATCTTCGGTCCCGTAGAACGGGTCTTCTGAGTATCCAGCGGGGCAGTCGGGACAAGTGGGTCTCTGATATGGCTCTACCCATCCTATGCTAAACAGTTTAGGATATCAGGCATGTATCAACAGTAGGTTACAAATAAGCAGGCTATGCAACAGATATAGGATAGCAACAGCAGCAGTAACATCTAATGCAAGCATAAGAGGGAAGAGAGTAGGCGATATCGGAATGCTCAAAATGGGGGTGCTTGCCTGTTTGCTCTGGGGCAAGGGCAAGGTCGTCAGTAGTGTAGTCGGGGACGTAGTCGTACTCCAGAGCTGCGTCTGCCTCTGGAGCTACGTCTGCGTCGGGGTCTATCGAGAGAGAAGAGGGGGAGGAAACAGGTAAACAATATGCAAACATATGCCACACAGTGCGTGCTATGCTACGATGCAGTGCAGAGGTGCCTAAATATGCATCTAAGTCATTTTAGTTATTTTTAGAATTATTCTGGGATTTAATATCCGGGGTGTGTGCACTATTCATCTGCCAGATTCGGGTCCGGTGTTACGAGTTCTTCTACGTAGGAGGTTTTGATGAGGAAACAGAAGGCACGATCAGACTCGTCTCGTCGTTCTGAGCAACTTTCATGTTTTAACTTTTTCGATCTGAGCTACGGTTTAAAAGTTATTAATTTTCAAAGTTTATTTGAATTTCTGGATTTTATTTAATTTACAGAAAATGGGAATATGACGTCAGCATGACGTCAACAGTCAACAGATGGCTGACTAAGTCAAATATGACATGTGGGTCCAGTGGGACCCACATGTCAGCCTCTGTTAGGGCTAACAGTAGATTAATTAGATAACAGGGTTAATTAGAGGAGTGGGCCCAGCCTGTCAGTGACTCAACTAGTTAATAGGTTTTAATTAACTTAACCACTAACAGTGATTAGTCGCTCGGGCCCACAGGTCAGTGGCTCTAGTGAATAGTGCGCGCGCATTGACCGTGGTCAACCCGGTCAAACGCGGCTAGGGGGCCCACGGGTCAGTGAGTAAAAGCGGGCCCCACACCTTTCCACGTCGGACGCCGGCGTGGAACAGCTCCGGTGAGCCTTTTGCGGCGGCCGAACGCCGGAGACGGCCGGGATTTCGCTACGGTCGATGGTTTCGAGCACGGTTTGCGGCTACGGGTAGCTGGAGTTCGCGCGCACCTGTTGGGACAGGCGAAAGGGGCTGGGGTGGACTGTGTTCACCGGAACCGAGCTCGCGGCGGCGGCCGGAGTTCGGCTCAAATGGGAATCGGCGAAACGCAACGCGAACGAGCTACCTAACTAGCTACATCGGACCTACGGCTCACCAGGAGCGTGTTGGAGCGCTCGGACAGAGCAGAGCAGCTCGGGAGCGAGCGGCGCGTCGGCCATGGCGGCGACCAGAGCCGAAGCGCGTAGGGCGACAGCTAGAGGGGAAAGAATCCACTGCGGGAGGAGGAGTAGTGAGGGGGCTCACCGAGGAGCGCACGGCGGCTCGGTGGTAGGTTTAGTAGCAGCAGGGAGCTCGAATCGGCGACGGCGGCGTGCGGTGGACGAAGATGGGGATGAAGACGATCGACGGCGACAGGGCTCCTTGGCTCCACCCAGGCGTCAGGGAGGATGAGGAGGAGGTCAGCGAAACTCCTGGGAAGCACGGCGGGTCATGGGGTCAACGGTGGCCGCGGAGTTGCCGGTTCGCGGCGGTGACTGTGCTCGGCAGAGAGGAAGAGAGAGGGCGGGCGCGAGCGTGTGGGCGAGAGGGCGAGAGGGGAGAATGGCGAGTAGGGTCAGGGGGAGTGAACGAGGCTCATCCTTATCCCCTCCTCGCCCCTGTTCCGTCGGTGGCGGCGACGTGTCGGCGCCGCGCCGGCGCGCGCGCTCCCGACCACGGGAAGGACGACAGCGCGAGGGAGAGAGACGAGATGGGCCTGCTGGGCTGGGCCAGTGCACTGTGCACTTGGTCCAGTCCAGTCTTAGCCCTTTTTTCTATTTTCTTATTTTTATTTACTCTTTTCTTTTCTGTTGCAAAAAGGTTAGGCCACTTTAGCATTTTTGTAAAATATGGAACTTGGTCCAAATATTACAGTGCCATTTTAGCTCTCACCAAAAAGTGGTTTGGACAGATTTGGAATTCATTTGTTTTATAAATGATTTCAATTGGATTTAATATGGCTGTTTTGTTGCTGTTCCAAATTGTTTGAGCCATTTATTTAACTCCAAATTTATTGTTGATGATTTTACAAATGTTCCTAGATTATTGTCCTATTAATGAACATTTTTCCCTCAGGATTTGAACAACTCCATATTTCACATTGGAATTTAAATTGATTTTTCAAATTAGAATTTGAGTTGAACCCTTAATCCTTGTGATCTGGCACTGCTAATGATCATGACTTGGCATATTCAACAGAGTATCACAGTGCTTATTACAAAGGGGTGTTACAAATTCTCCTCCTCTAAAAGAAATTCTCGTCCCGAGAATTTAGGAGGTAGAAGGAAAGAGGTCGGGATATTCTTCCCGAAGATGATCCTCGCGTTCCCAAGTGGCTTCATCTTCAGTGTGATTTGTCCACTGTACTTTCAGGAACTTGGTTGTCTTTTGACGGGTTCGACGTTAAGCTTCGTTGAGGATGCGAATCGGATGCTCCTTATAAGATAAGTCATCTTGGAGTTGAAGCATCTCGTGATCCACTGCACGGTGTGGAGATTCCTTGAAGCACTTTCGAAGTTGCAACACGTGGAAGACATCATGAATATGAGAGAACTGTGGCAGCAACTCCAATTTATATGCCACATGTCCACGTCTAGCCACGATACGGAAAGGACCAATATAGCGAGGAGCTAACTTGCCCTTGATTCCGAAATGACGGGTGCCCTTCATCGGAGTGACACGAAGATAAGCTTGATCACCTGGTTGATAGATCACACCCCATCGCTTGCGATCATAATTACTCTTCTGGCGGTCTTGGGCCGCCTTGAGATTTTCCCGGACAATTCTGACTTGTTCTTCGGCATGCTGAATAATGTCCGGTCCAACAAGAGGTCGTTCCCCAATTTCTGACCAATTCAGAGGGGTTCGACATTTACGACCATAGAGAACTTCAAAGGGGGCCATCTTCAAGCTGGCTTGATAGCTGTTGTTATAGGAGAACTCGGCATAAGGAAGAGATTCCTCCCATTTCTTACCGAAGGATATAACACAAGCACGTAGCATATCTTCAAGCACTTGGTTGACTCGCTCAACTTGGCCTTGGGACTGAGGATGATAAGCTGAACTCCATGTAATGTGAGTTCCCATTGCTTCTTGGAAACTTTCCCAAAACTTGGAGGTGAAGAGACCACCACGATCTGAACTAATCTCCTTCGGGATACCATGGAGGGAAACAATTCTCGCGATGTACAGTTCTGCTAGCTGGCTAGCAGTGATAGTCTCCTTAACAAGTAGGAAATGAGCAACCTTGGAGAGTTGGTCGACGACGACAAGGATGGCATCGTGACCCTTCTGAGACTTAGGAAGACCAGTAATGAAGTCCATCTGCACTTTATCCCACTTCCACAAAGGAATAGGGAGCGGTTGAAGAATTCCAGCAGGCTTCTGATGTTCTGCTTTCACGCGACGACACACGTCACATTCAACAACATAACGAGCGATGTCCTGCTTCATTCTAGACCACCAGTACCGTTGACAAAGATCTCGATACATCTTAGTACTACCCGGATGAATAGACAGTGGTGTATCATGAGCCTCCTTCATGACCTTGTCAGTCATAAGTTCGAAGCGGGGTACTACTATGCGGTCTCTGAAGTATAATGTCCCATCTTCAGAAACTGAGAAATCCCGGTACTTATCAAGGTGAAGCTCCTTCTTCATCAAGTCAATTTCAGCATCTTTGGCTTGCGCTTCTTTAATAGCCTTCAGAAGGTCTGGCTGTACCACAAGGTTATTAAGAAAACCTTGGGGAACAATTCGCAGATTCAGCTGAGTCAGTTCTGCGTGAAGACGAGGTTGAGCTTGCCTAACCATGAGGTTGTTGCAATATGACTTGCCACTCAGGGCATCGGCCATTACATTAGCTTTGCCCGGGGTATAAGAAATACCGCAGTCATAATCCGCAATAGCTTCTAACCATCGTTGTTGTCGGAGATTAAGATCCGGTTGAGTGAATAAGTATTTCAGACTTTGGTGATCTGTATAAATTTCACACCGATTACCCAGAAGGTAGTGTCACCATAACTTCAATGCATACACCACCGCTGCAAGTTCAAGATCATGCACTGGATAATTCTCTTCATGTGGACGCAATTGACGTGAAGCATATGCAACTACTCTCCGCTCTTGCATTAGGACGCAGCCTAATCCCTGACGAGAGGCGTCGCAGTATATGACAAAGTCCTTGCGAGAATCAGGAGGAGCAAGCACTGGAGCAGAAGTAAGCTTGTCCTTGAGGGTCTGGAAACTTTCCTGACACTTGTCTGTCCACTCAAACTTAACGCCTTTGTGGAGCAGATTAGTCAGGGGCTTGGCGATCTTGGAAAAGTTCTCGACGAATCGGCGACAATAACTGGCTAGACCGAGAAAGCTTCGGACTTGCTTGGCATTCTTCGGAGGAGTCCAGTCAAGGATAGCCTGAACACGCTCCGGGTTAACGGCAATACCGTCCTTGGAAATCACATGTCCAAGGTAGGTCACTTCAGGAAGCCAGAATTCACATTTAGAGAACTTGGCATACAGCTTGTGCTCTCGAAGCCTCTCCAGAACAAGGCAAAGATGCTCAGCATGTTCTTCCTTATTCTTTGAATAAACCAGGATGTCATCCAGATATACCACGATGAACTTGTCGAGGTAGTCCATGAATATATAATTCATTAAGCGGGAGAAGGTAGCTGGAGCATTCGTCAGACCAAATGACATGACGGTGTATTCATACGATCCATAGCGTGTAACGAATGCGGTCTTGGGAATATCCTCTTCGCGTACACGGATCTGGTGATAACCCAACCTCAAGTCGAGTTTAGAGAACACCGAAGATCCAGCGAGTTGATCATATAAATCGTTGATCCGGGGAAGTCGATATTTATTCTGAATGGTTGCCTGGTTGATAGGACGGTAATCTTGGACCAATCTATTCGTACCATCTTTCTTCTTGACAAAGAGAGACGGTGCTCCCCAGGTAGAGGAACTGGGACGGATGAAACCCTTCCTTAAGGATTTATCGATTTCTTCCTTAAGCTCAATAAGATGGTGCGGAGGCATCTTGTAGGGACGCTTCGCAATAGGAGTGGTGCCAGGCTTCAAGTCGATGACGAACTAGACAGCTCTAGCAGGGGGTATTCCTGGAAGTTCTTCTGGAAAAACATCCGGGAAGTCACAGACAACTGGGATATTCTCGATCCCTTCAAGTGGAGAAGCATTCAGCGCATTTAAGGCATAAATTTGAGCCTCAGCGTTCTGTGTGAGATGAGCTTGATAATTCACTAGCTCATTCGATGGGTGCAGAAGGTGAACAACTTTAGTGGCGCAATTGATTGAGGCGTAGTGAGCCTTCAACCAATCCATTCCCAGTATAAGGTCAATCTTTGAAGATTGCAAGATAATGGGATTTGCATTAAAATGCAACCCTTCAACCTCAATAGTAACTCGGGGGCTGAATATGGAAGTTCGGCATCGTCCCGCGGGAGTGTTTATTACTATCGGATGTTGTAGCGTTTCACACTTAACATCATGCAAGAGTGCAAATTGTTCTGACATAAATGAATGCGATGCTCCTGAATCAAATAGAACGGATGCTGGTACTGAATTAACAAGAAGTGTACCCATCACAGTATCTGGTTGATCGGGGTCTTCATTCATGTTGACGTGATGGCTCTGCCCACGACCATAAGAAGGTCTGGCATTATAGTTGCACTGTTGAGGAATACCACGGTCAATACCACGGCCAGCAGAGGGAAGGGCCAACTGATTCTGATTCTGTGAACAGTCTCTAGCACGGTGACCTGGCTTGCCACACTTGAAGCATAGTCCGCTGTCAGGACGGGGTGCTGGAGCTCGAGGTGCTGGAGCTGGCAGGGGCTGCCTCGGTGGTGGAGGAGGCAGACGTGGAGCAGCATAAGAGGGCCTGTTTGCAGGCGCTGCTGAACGAAACATGCCTTGGGGAAACCAGATGCGGCGCTTCTGGGAAGACGAGCCCGAAGATGAGCTCGACTCACGGGTGCGTCTGGACGCTTCTTTGTGTTTCTTCAGTCCAGTTTCAACCATGATAGCTTTATTCACCAAGGTGGCGAAATCAGGAAAATCTTGGACTAGCAGAGCTAACTGTATATCATGATGCAGTCCTTCATGAAACTTCTCCTGTCTTCGTTCATCCATAGGAATGTCTTCTTCAGCGTAGCGAGACAAGTCAAGAAACTCGCGCTGATAGACTTCCACAGTTTTGTTGCCCTGAACAAGGCTACGGAACTCGGCCTTCTTTCTAGCTATGACAGCTAGAGGAATGTAGCGGGCACGGAAAGCAATCTTGAATTCTGCCCAAGTGACGACAGTACCAGGTGGCAAGGTCTGTCGGTAAGTGGCCCACCATTGAGATGCGGGACCCTTCAGAAGATATGTCGCAAATGTGACGTAATTGGCCTGGGCGACACCAGCAGACTCCATCTCATGGGAGATATCACGCAGCCAGTCATCGGCATCCAACGGGTTGACTGTGTTGCGGAAGAAGGACGGGCTGAGTCGCATAAACTCTGGCAAGGTGATGGAAAGTGGCTGCTGATTAGCATCAGGACGAGGGAATTGCTGCATAATTCCCGTCATAAACTGGCGGTTGAGTTCAAACTGTTGCATCATCGCTGCCATGTAATCAGGTGGTGGCGGCGGTGGTGGATTGTTGTCAGCCATCCTGCTAATTCAACAGGGGTAGTTTAGCAGTAGCTTATGCAAGTGCTTAGCAATAAACATGATGTAACTCGACATTATTGAAATGGTGCACAGATGCTAAAAGTAGTCATTAAGACATACAGATCCATACATAGTCAGTTACATTCGGGCAGCATAACGGCACAAATGAAAAGCTAGACATGCTAGGCGGCGTGCAGGCACGCGGTAAGGAAGTACACAACGTGACATAGCAAAGGCTACATCAACGTCGGAGAAAACCACTGAAACGGGGTAAATGCAAGTGCGGATGACGGACGTTCGTCGCAGAAGGATCCTGCGCTCCATGTGCACTCTGATGCAGAACCCGGTCTCGAGATGAGAGAAGAGGTCCACGTGCAGGCGTGTGACCTCCCACAGCAGGCCAAACGATCCCTGATGGCATCTCAGTCCTGCTCGGGTAAAGAATGTACTCCGGATGTATCCCTGCACGAACAGCTGGTAGCAACTGTGTCATAGCCTCGTAGTAGCGTGCTCGGGTGGCAAACAACTCGACAACAAGTGCACGAATAGTGCGATCCAGAGCCTGAGTATAGTGGATCAGAACTCGCTGATCATAGCGACGAGGCTCGTACGGGGCACAGACAGCTGTGTAGTATCCGGTAGCATCTCCAGCAGGGGCATACGGAATGTACCGATACTCAGAGGCATCCAAGTCAGCACTGAACTGTCCTCGAAGTCGTGCGACAGCAGAGTAAGCAGCATCATGTACTGCCATCTCAATCGTCACACCGATACCGTGAAAACGGTGAAGGTCAGTGTCAGAGTTATCCTGCTGATCGTAGATGTGAACATCAGCATAGTACTGCTCCTGGTTGAACTCACGATAAACCTCGTAAACCATGTACTCGGGGCACCAGCGATATCCCAGCCTGATCAAGAGGGCGATCAGAACAGCTGGAAACCCGGGGACGTCTCGAGCACAGGTGCGAAGCACAAGTTGCGTCGTAGGACGAGGGGGAAACAGACGGTCCATCTGAAATAAGAAGTTCAAGAGTTGTCATTTGACATTTGAGAAATATAACCGATCTCAAAAGGAAAGGTTAAACAAAACAATGGAAAGGAAAATGATTATCAGACTAATCAGATCAAAGTCAAGGAAATCGCACTGAATCCAGCTCTCCGGATGGATGGAATTACGTGATCCTAAGTGTCGGTGTTAGCAAATTTTATTAAACCTGGATTAGAAGAGAGATTAGAATTCCCAGAGTAAAGATCGAGGAATAAAAGATCCTATTACCACCCAGTTGGCGACGTGGGCCCGTAAGCCACACAGCCATGTTAGTAAAATAGTTTTGGACCACTAGACTCAACTTCGGCCGAGGAATTGGGAAGGGGGATACCTCGGGGCAGTCGGCTCTGATACCAACCTGTGACGCCCCCGGCTTAATCATGCACTAATCATACACGCAAATGCGCACGATCAAGCCTAAGGACTCACTTGAAGATATCACAACACAACTCTAAAACATAAATAAAGTCATACAAGCTTAATATTACAAGCCAGGGCCTCGAGGGCTCGAATACATAGCTCGATGACATACAAGCGTCAGCGGAAGCATCAGATATCTGGGTACAGATATATTACAGAACAGAGAGATACGCCTTTAGAAGGCGGGGAAAAATAAAATCCTACGATCGAAAGGCGCAGGCCTCCTGCCTGGGACCCTCCAATCCTACTCCTGGTCGTCAGGTGGCACCTCGTAGTAGTAGTACTCGCCAGGCGGGTAGTAGTAGTGGTCGTCGACGGGGGCATCTGACTCAGGGGCTCCGACGTCTGGTGGCCTCAAAAGGAAAAATATGGGGAAAAAAATAAAGCAAACATGAGTACTCATCCGAAGTACTCAGCAAGCAAGGATCTACACTACATATGCAACATTCTCAAAAGGGGGCTGTATATGTGGACTGGGCTGCAGAAATGCCAGAATAGAGGGGGAAGCCTAGTCCTATCGAAGACTTGCATCTTCAACAGTCTTCAACAGTCTTGCAGCATTAGAAGAGAACAGATGAACATAATGTAAAGTAGTAGTGGTAACACCAACCTCAGCCTGAGATCCTTTCTCGACTCCCTGCGAGAAAGCAATCCCAGAGCCGTACTATCCAGTTCTCATCACATGTTCTAGTTGTACCGATCGGGATACAACTCCGAGTGTCCGTTACCGTAGGACAGGCTATCGATAGATTAGATCTTCCCTGCAGGGGTGCACCAAGTTACCCACCACGCTCGCTTAACGCCGGTCGGACACACTTTCTGGGTCATGCCCGGCCTCGGCTAAGCAACACGCCGCAACCCGACCGAATACCTAACAGAGAGGTCAGCACGCCGGACTAACCTATGCCCCCAGGGGTCTCGGGCCTTCGCCCCGGGAACTCCTGCGCGTTGCGTGGGCGGCTGAAAGCAGACCTAGCAACCCCTTATACAAGCGCAGTTGCTTTACCAGTCCAATTCAGCGCGCGCCGCTCAGTCGCTGACGTCTATTAAGCTCCGGCTGAAGTATACGACGCAGAACGCCCATACTATGCCCACGTGATGGTTAGTGCTATCGGGCCAGAGGCCCCTCGGATCAAATATCCAAACTGTTTAGTGGTTTAGGATCGCGCGGAAACGAGCAGAGACTCACGATCGATGTGACCCCGTCGCCCCGTCTCGAGGACTTGCGGCAAGGGCTAAGAATGCCCGGCCACACCTCGTGTTATCTTGCGGGCACCATCCAGGTCAACCCGACTCCACATCACATCGCTTAACAGCTCGCGCGGGTACCCCTCAGGGCCGACCCATCTTTAGTATCATGTATTAGTGTCAAGTCACGATAATCAAGGTAACTGTGTGTCTGACACGAAAGGGAACCCTGAGGTATCACCCTCGACGGAATTCCCGCTCGATGTTATCATCAAGGTGAACGAAGGAGGAACCACCCTCGAGGTCCACACTTGAAGTATTGCGCGACGATGTCGGTATCGGGGGTGGTGTAGGAGGAATCACCCTCGCTTACCACGACCGAGTAACTAACCTACAAGGTTATCATCAGAAGTGCTAACGAGGTATCACCCTCGGCACCCGATGGTGACCCAGTAGTGTCGAGCACTTAAGGGGGGAAGTGATGTGCGGTGCCCTGGTCTGATCTTCGGTCCCGTAGAACGGGTCTTCTGAGTATCCAGCGGGGCAGTCGGGACAAGTGGGTCTCTGATATGGCTCTACCCATCCTATGCTAAACAGTTTAGGATATCAGGCATGTATCAACAGTAGGTTACAAATAAGCAGGCTATGCAACAGATATAGGATAGCAACAACAGCAGTAACATCTAATGCAAGCATAAGAGGGAAGAGAGTAGGCGATATCGGAATGCTCAAAATGGGGGTGCTTGCCTGTTTGCTCTGGGGCAAGGGCAAGGTCGTCAGTAGTGTAGTCGGGGACGTAGTCGTACTCCAGAGCTGCGTCTGCCTCTGGAGCTACGTCTGCGTCGGGGTCTATCGAGAGAGAAGAGGGGGAGGAAACAGGTAAACAATATGCAAACATATGCCACACAGTGCGTGCTATGCTACGATGCAGTGCAGAGGTGCCTAAATATGCATCTAAGTCATTTTAGTTATTTTTAGAATTATTCTGGGATTTAATATCCGGGGTGTGTGCACTATTCATCTGCCAGATTCGGGTCCGGTGTTACGAGTTCTTCTACGTAGGAGGTTTTGATGAGGAAACAGAAGGCACGATCAGACTCGTCTCGTCGTTCTGAGCAACTTTCATGTTTCAACTTTTTCGATCTGAGCTACGGTTTAAAAGTTATTAATTTTCAAAGTTTATTTGAATTTCTGGATTTTATTTAATTTACAGAAAATGGGAATATGACGTCAGCATGACGTCAACAGTCAACAGATGGCTGACTAAGTCAAATATGACATGTGGGTCCAGTGGGACCCACATGTCAGCCTCTGTTAGGGCTAACAGTAGATTAATTAGATAACAGGGTTAATTAGAGGAGTGGGCCCAGCCTGTCAGTGACTCAACTAGTTAATAGGTTTTAATTAACTTAACCACTAACAGTGATTAGTCGCTCGGGCCCACAGGTCAGTGGCTCTAGTGAATAGTGCGCGCGCATTGACCGTGGTCAACCCGGTCAAACGCGGCTAGGGGGCCCACGGGTCAGTGAGTAAAAGCGGGCCCCACACCTTTCCACGTCGGACGCCGGCGTGGAACAGCTCCGGTGAGCCTTTTGCGGCGGCCGAACGCCGGAGACGGCCGGGATTTCGCTACGGTCGATGGTTTCGAGCACGGTTTGCGGCTACGGGTAGCTGGAGTTCGCGCGCACCTGTTGGGACAGGCGAAAGGGGCTGGGGTGGACTGTGTTCACCGGAACCGAGCTCGCGGCGGCGGCCGGAGTTCGGCTCAAATGGGAATCGGCGAAACGCAACGCGAACGAGCTACCTAACTAGCTACATCGGACCTACGGCTCACCAGGAGCGTGTTGGAGCGCTCGGACAGAGCAGAGCAGCTCGGGAGCGAGCGGCGCGTCGGCCATGGCGGCGACCAGAGCCGAAGCGCGTAGGGCGACAGCTAGAGGGGAAAGAATCAACTGCGGGAGGAGGAGTAGTGAGGGGGCTCACCGAGGAGCGCACGGCGGCTCGGTGGTAGGTTTAGTAGCAGCAGGGAGCTCGAATCGGCGACGGCGGCGTGCGGTGGACGAAGATGGGGATGAAGACGATCGACGGCAACAGGGCTCCTTGGCTCCACCCAGGCGTCAGGGAGGATGAGGAGGAGGTCAGCGAAACTCCTGGGAAGCACGGCGGGTCATGGGGTCAACGGTGGCCGCGGAGTTGCCGGTTCGCGGCGGTGACTGTGCTCGGCAGAGAGGAAGAGAGAGGGCGGGCGCGAGCGTGTGGGCGAGAGGGCGAGAGGGGAGAATGGCGAGTAGGGTCAGGGGGAGTGAACGAGGCTCATCCTTATCCCCTCCTCGCCCCTGTTCCGTCGGTGGCGGCGACGTGTCGGCGCCGCGCCGGCGCGCGCGCTCCCGACCACGGGAAGGACGACAGCGCGAGGGAGAGAGACGAGATGGGCCTGCTGGGCTGGGCCAGTGCACTGTGCACTTGGTCCAGTCCAGTCTTAGCCCTTTTTTCTATTTTCTTATTTTTATTTACTCTTTTCTTTTCTGTTGCAAAAAGGTTAGGCCACTTTAGCATTTTTGTAAAATATGGAACTTGGTCCAAATATTACAGTGCCATTTTAGCTCTCACCAAAAAGTGGTTTGGACAGATTTGGAATTCATTTGTTTTATAAATGATTTCAATTGGATTTAATATGGCTGTTTTGTTGCTGTTCCAAATTGTTTGAGCCATTTATTTAACTCCAAATTTATTGTTGATGATTTTACAAATGTTCCTAGATTATTGTCCTATTAATGAACATTTTTCCCTCAGGATTTGAACAACTCCATATTTCACATTGGAATTTAAATTGATTTTTCAAATTAGAATTTGAGTTGAACCCTTAATCCTTGTGATCTGGCACTGCTAATGATCATGACTTGGCATATTCAACAGAGTATCACAGTGCTTATTACAAAGGGGTGTTACAAATTCTCCTCCTCTAAAAGAAATTCTCGTCCCGAGAATTTAGGAGGTAGAAGGAAAGAGGTCGGGATATTCTTCCCGAAGATGATCCTCGCGTTCCCAAGTGGCTTCATCTTCAGTGTGATTTGTCCACTGTACTTTCAGGAACTTGGTTGTCTTTTGACGGGTTCGACGTTAAGCTTCGTTGAGGATGCGAATCGGATGCTCCTTATAAGATAAGTCATCTTGGAGTTGAAGCATCTCGTGATCCACTGCACGGTGTGGAGATTCCTTGAAGCACTTTCGAAGTTGCAACACGTGGAAGACATCATGAATATGAGAGAACTGTGGCAGCAACTCCAATTTATATGCCACATGTCCACGTCTAGCCACGATACGGAAAGGACCAATATAGCGAGGAGCTAACTTGCCCTTGATTCCGAAATGACGGGTGCCCTTCATCGGAGTGACACGAAGATAAGCTTGATCACCTGGTTGATAGATCACACCCCATCGCTTGCGATCATAATTACTCTTCTGGCGGTCTTGGGCCGCCTTGAGATTTTCCCGGACAATTCTGACTTGTTCTTCGGCATGCTGAATAATGTCCGGTCCAACAAGAGGTCGTTCCCCAATTTCTGACCAATTCAGAGGGGTTCGACATTTACGACCATAGAGAACTTCAAAGGGGGCCATCTTCAAGCTGGCTTGATAGCTGTTGTTATAGGAGAACTCGGCATAAGGAAGAGATTCCTCCCATTTCTTACCGAAGGATATAACACAAGCACGTAGCATATCTTCAAGCACTTGGTTGACTCGCTCAACTTGGCCTTGGGACTGAGGATGATAAGCTGAACTCCATGTAATGTGAGTTCCCATTGCTTCTTGGAAACTTTCCCAGAACTTGGAGGTGAAGAGACCACCACGATCTGAACTAATCTCCTTCGGGATACCATGGAGGGAAACAATTCTCGCGATGTACAGTTCTGCTAGCTGGCTAGCAGTGATAGTCTCCTTAACAAGTAGGAAATGAGCAACCTTGGAGAGTTGGTCGACGACGACAAGGATGGCATCGTGACCCTTCTGAGACTTAGGAAGACCAGTAATGAAGTCCATCTGCACTTTATCCCACTTCCACAAAGGAATAGGGAGCGGTTGAAGAATTCCAGCAGGCTTCTGATGTTCTGCTTTCACGCGACGACACACGTCACATTCAACAACATAACGAGCGATGTCCTGCTTCATTCTAGACCACCAGTACCGTTGACAAAGATCTCGATACATCTTAGTACTACCCGGATGAATAGACAGTGGTGTATCATGAGCCTCCTTCATGACCTTGTCAGTCATAAGTTCGAAGCGGGGTACTACTATGCGGTCTCTGAAGTATAATGTCCCATCTTCAGAAACTGTGAAATCCCGGTACTTATCAAGGTGAAGCTCCTTCTTCATCAAGTCAATTTCAGCATCTTTGGCTTGCGCTTCTTTAATAGCCTTCAGAAGGTCTGGCTGTACCACAAGGTTATTAAGAAAACCTTGGGGAACAATTCGCAGATTCAGCTGAGTCAGTTCTGCGTGAAGACGAGGTTGAGCTTGCCTAACCATGAGGTTGTTGCAATATGACTTGCCACTCAGGGCATCGGCCATTACATTAGCTTTGCCCGGGGTATAAGAAATACCGCAGTCATAATCCGCAATAGCTTCTAACCATCGTTGTTGTCGGAGATTAAGATCCGGTTGAGTGAATAAGTATTTCAGACTTTGGTGATCTGTATAAATTTCACACCGATTACCCAGAAGGTAGTGTCACCATAACTTCAATGCATACACCACCGCTGCAAGTTCAAGATCATGCACTGGATAATTCTCTTCATGTGGACGCAATTGACGTGAAGCATATGCAACTACTCTCCGCTCTTGCATTAGGACGCAGCCTAATCCCTGACGAGAGGCGTCGCAGTATATGACAAAGTCCTTGCGAGAATCAGGAGGAGCAAGCACTGGAGCAGAAGTAAGCTTGTCCTTGAGGGTCTGGAAACTTTCCTGACACTTGTCTGTCCACTCAAACTTAACGCCTTTGTGGAGCAGATTAGTCAGGGGCTTGGCGATCTTGGAAAAGTTCTCGACGAATCGGCGACAATAACTGGCTAGACCGAGAAAGCTTCGGACTTGCTTGGCATTCTTCGGAGGAGTCCAGTCAAGGATAGCCTGAACACGCTCCGGGTTAACGGCAATACCGTCCTTGGAAATCACATGTCCAAGGTAGGTCACTTCAGGAAGCCAGAATTCACATTTAGAGAACTTGGCATACAGCTTGTGCTCTCGAAGCCTCTCCAGAACAAGGCAAAGATGCTCAGCATGTTCTTCCTTATTCTTTGAATAAACCAGGATGTCATCCAGATATACCACGATGAACTTGTCGAGGTAGTCCATGAATATATAATTCATTAAGCGGGAGAAGGTAGCTGGAGCATTCGTCAGACCAAATGACATGACGGTGTATTCATACGATCCATAGCGTGTAACGAATGCGGTCTTGGGAATATCCTCTTCGCGTACACGGATCTGGTGATAACCCAACCTCAAGTCGAGTTTAGAGAACACCGAAGATCCAGCGAGTTGATCATATAAATCGTTGATCCGGGGAAGTCGATATTTATTCTGAATGGTTGCCTGGTTGATAGGACGGTAATCTTGGACCAATCTATTCGTACCATCTTTCTTCTTGACAAAGAGAGACGGTGCTCCCCAGGTAGAGGAACTGGGACGGATGAAACCCTTCCTTAAGGATTTATCGATTTCTTCCTTAAGCTCAATAAGATGGTGCGGAGGCATCTTGTAGGGACGCTTCGCAATAGGAGTGGTGCCAGGCTTCAAGTCGATGACGAACTAGACAGCTCCAGCAGGGGGTATTCCTGGAAGTTCTTCTGGAAAAACATCCGGGAAGTCACAGACAACTGGGATATTCTCGATCCCTTCAAGTGGAGAAGCATTCAGCGCATTTAAGGCATAAATTTGAGCCTCAGCGTTCTGTGTGAGATGAGCTTGATAATTCACTAGCTCATTCGATGGGTGCAGAAGGTGAACAACTTTAGTGGCGCAATTGATTGAGGCGTAGTGAGCCTTCAACCAATCCATTCCCAGTATAAGGTCAATCTTTGAAGATTGCAAGATAATGGGATTTGCATTAAAATGCAACCCTTCAACCTCAATAGTAACTCGGGGGCTGAATATGGAAGTTCGGCATCGTCCCGCGGGAGTGTTTATTACTATCGGATGTTGTAGCGTTTCACACTTAACATCATGCAAGAGTGCAAATTGTTCTGACATAAATGAATGCGATGCTCCTGAATCAAATAGAACGGATGCTGGTACTGAATTAACAAGAAGTGTACCCATCACAGTATCTGGTTGATCGGGGTCTTCATTCATGTTGACGTGATGGCTCTGCCCACGACCATAAGAAGGTCTGGCATTATAGTTGCGCTGTTGAGGAATACCACGGTCAATACCACGGCCAGCAGAGGGAAGGGCCAACTGATTCTGATTCTGTGAACAGTCTCTAGCACGGTGACCTGGCTTGCCACACTTGAAGCATAGTCCGCTGTCAGGACGGGGTGCTGGAGCTCGAGGTGCTGGAGCTGGCAGGGGCTGCCTCGGTGGTGGAGGAGGCAGACGTGGAGCAGCATAAGAGGGCCTGTTTGCAGGCGCTGCTGAACGAAACATGCCTTGGGGAAACCAGATGCGGCGCTTCTGGGAAGACGAGCCCGAAGATGAGCTCGACTCACGGGTGCGTCTGGACGCTTCTTTGTGTTTCTTCAGTCCAGTTTCAACCATGATAGCTTTATTCACCAAGGTGGCGAAATCAGGAAAATCTTGGACTAGCAGAGCTAACTGTATATCATGATGCAGTCCTTCATGAAACTTCTCCTGTCTTCGTTCATCCATAGGAATGTCTTCTTCAGCGTAGCGAGACAAGTCAAGAAACTCGCGCTGATAGACTTCCACAGTTTTGTTGCCCTGAACAAGGCTACGGAACTCGGCCTTCTTTCTAGCTATGACAGCTAGAGGAATGTAGCGGGCACGGAAAGCAATCTTGAATTCTGCCCAAGTGACGACAGTACCAGGTGGCAAGGTCTGTCGGTAAGTGGCCCACCATTGAGATGCGGGACCCTTCAGAAGATATGTCGCAAATGTGACGTAATTGGCTTGGGCGACACCAGCAGACTCCATCTCATGGGAGATATCACGCAGCCAGTCATCGGCATCCAACGGGTTGACTGTGTTGCGGAAGAAGGACGGGCTGAGTCGCATAAACTCTGGCAAGGTGATGGAAAGTGGCTGCTGATTAGCATCAGGACGAGGGAATTGCTGCATAATTCCCGTCATAAACTGGCGGTTGAGTTCAAACTGTTGCATCATCGCTGCCATGTAATCAGGTGGTGGCGGCGGTGGTGGATTGTTGTCAGCCATCCTGCTAATTCAACAGGGGTAGTTTAGCAGTAGCTTATGCAAGTGCTTAGCAATAAACATGATGTAACTCGACATTATTGAAATGGTGCACAGATGCTAAAAGTAGTCATTAAGACATACAGATCCATACATAGTCAGTTACATTCGGGCAGCATAACGGCACAAATGAAAAGCTAGACATGCTAGGCGGCGTGCAGGCACGCGGTAAGGAAGTACACAACGTGACATAGCAAAGGCTACATCAACGTCGGAGAAAACCACTGAAACGGGGTAAATGCAAGTGCGGATGACGGACGTTCGTCGCAGAAGGATCCTGCGCTCCATGTGCACTCTGATGCAGAACCCGGTCTCGAGATGAGAGAAGAGGTCCACGTGCAGGCGTGTGACCTCCCACAGCAGGCCAAACGATCCCTGATGGCATCTCAGTCCTGCTTGGGTAAAGAATGTACTCCGGATGTATCCCTGCATGAACAGCTGGTAGCAACTGTGTCATAGCCTCGTAGTAGCGTGCTCGGGTGGCAAACAACTCGACAACAAGTGCACGAACAGTGCGATCCAGAGCCTGAGTATAGTGGATCAGAACTCGCTGATCATAGCGACGAGGCTCGTACGGGGCACAGACAGCTGTGTAGTATCCGGTAGCATCTCCAGCAGGGGCATACGGAATGTACCGATACTCAGAGGCATCCAAGTCAGCACTGAACTATCCTCGAAGTCGTGCGACAGCAGAGTAAGCAGCATCATGTACTGCCATCTCAATCGTCACACCGATACCGTGAAAACGGTGAAGGTCAGTGTCAGAGTTATCCTGCTGATCGTAGATGTGAACATCAGCATAGTACTGCTCCTGGTTGAACTCACGATAAACCTCGTAAACCATGTACTCGGGGCACCAGCGATATCCTAGCCTGATCAAGAGGGCGATCAGAACAGCTGGAAACCCGGGGACGTCTCGAGCACAGGTGCGAAGCACAAGTTGCGTCGTAGGACGAGGGGGAAACAGACGGTCCATCTGAAATAAGAAGTTCAAGAGTTGTCATTTGACATTTGAGAAATATAACCGATCTCAAAAGGAATGGTTAAACAAAACAATGGAAAGGAAAATGATTATCAGACTAATCAGATCAAAGTCAAGGAAATCGCACTGAATCCAGCTCTCCGGATGGATGGAATTACGTGATCCTAAGTGTCGGTGTTAGCAAATTTTATTAAACCCGGATTAGAAGAGAGATTAGAATTCCCAGAGTAAAGATCGAGGAATAAAAGATCCTATTACCACCCAGTTGGCGACGTGGGCCCGTAAGCCACACAGCCATGTTAGTAAAATAGTTTTGGACCACTAGACTCAACTTCGGCCGAGGAATTGGGAAGGGGGATACCTCGGGGCAGTCGGCTCTGATACCAACCTGTGACACCCCCGGCTTAATCATGCACTAATCATACACGCAAATGCGCACGATCAAGCCTAAGGACTCACTTGAAGATATCACAACACAACTCTAAAACATAAATAAAGTCATACAAGCTTAATATTACAAGCCAGGGCCTCGAGGGCTCGAATACATAGCTCGATGACATACAAGCGTCAGCGGAGGCATCAGATATCTGGGTACATATATATTACAGAACAGAGAGATACGCCTTTAGAAGGCGGGGAAAAATAAAATCCTACGATCGAAAGGCGCAGGCCTCCTGCCTGGGACCCTCCAATCCTACTCTTGGTCGTCAGGTGGCACCTCGTAGTAGTAGTACTCGCCAGGCGGGTAGTAGTAGTGGTCGTCGACGGGGGCATCTGACTCAGGGGCTCCGACGTCTGGTGGCATCAAAAGGAAAAATATGGGGAAAAAAATAAAGCAAACGTGAGTACTCATCCGAAGTACTCAGCAAGCAAGGATCTACACTACATATGCAACATTCTCAAAAGGGGGCTGTATATGTGGACTGGGCTGCAGAAATGCCAGAATAGAGGGGGAAGCCTAGTCCTATCGAAGACTAGCATCTTCAACAGTCTTCAACAGTCTTGCAGCATTAGAAGAGAACAGATGAACATAATGTAAAGTAGTAGTGTTAACATCAACCTCAGCCTGAGATCCTTTCTCGACTCCCTGCGAGAAAGCAATCCCAGAGCCGTACTATCCAGTTCTCATCACATGTTCTAGTTGTACCGATCGGGATACAACTCCGAGTGTCCGTTACCGTAGGACAGGCTATCGATAGATTAGATCTTCCCTGCAGGGGTGCACCAAGTTACCCACCACGCTCGCTTAACGCCGGCCGGACACACTTTCTGGGTCATGCCCGGCCTCGGCTAAGCAACACGCCGCAACCCGACGGTATACCTAACAGAGAGGTCAGCATGCCGGACTAACCTATGCCCCCAGGGGTCTCGGGCCTTCGCCCCGGGAACTCCTGCGCGTTGCGTGGCGGCTGAAAGCAGACCTAGCAACCCCTTATACAAGCGCAGTTGCTTTACCAGTCCAATTCAGCGCGCGCCGCTCAGTCGCTGACGTCTATTAAGCTCCGGCTGAAGTATACAATGCAGAACGCCCATACTATGCCCACGTGATGGTTAGTGCTATCGGGCCAGAGGCCCCTCGGATCAAATATCCAAACCGTTTAGTGGTTTAGGATCGCGCGGAAACGAGCAGAGACTCACGATCGATGTGACCCCGTCGCCCCGTCTCGAGGACTTGCGGCAAGGGCTAAGAATGCCCGGCCACGCCTCGTGTTATCTTGCGGGCACCATCCAGGTCAACCCGACTCCACATCACTTCGCTTAACAGCTCGCGCGGGTACCCCTCAGGGCCGACCCGTCTTTAGTATCATGTATTAGTGTCAAGTCACGATAATCAAGGTAACTGTGTGTCTGACACGAAAGGGAACCCTGAGGTATCACCCTCGACGGAATTCCCGCTCGATGTTATCATCAAGGTTAACGAAGGAGGAACCACCCTCGAGGTCCACACTTGAAGTATTGCGCGACGATGTTGGTATCGGGGGTGGTGTAGGAGGAATCACCCTCGCTTACCACGACCGAGTAACTAACCTACAAGGTTATCATCAGAAGTGCTAACGAGGTATCACCCTCGGCACCCGATGGTGACCCAGTAGTGTCGAGCACTTAAGGGGGGAAGTGATGTGCGGTGCCCTGGTCTGATCTTCGGTCCCGTAGAATGGGTCTTCTCAGTATCCAGCGGGGCAGTCGGGACAAGTGGGTCTCTGATATGGCTCTACCCATCCTATGCTAAACAGTTTAGGATATCAGGCATGTATCAACAGTAGGTTACAAATAAGCAGGCTATGCAACAGATATAGGATAGCAACAGCAGCAGTAACATCTAATGCAAGCATAAGAGGGAAGAGAGTAGGCGATATCGGAATGCTCAAAATGGGGGTGCTTGCCTGTTTGCTCTGGGGCAAGGGCAAGGTCGTCAGTAGTGTAGTCGGGGACGTAGTCGTACTCCAGAGCTGCGTCTGCCTCTGGAGCTACGTCTGCGTCGGGGTCTATCGAGAGAGAAGAGGGGGAGGAAACAGGTAAACAATATGCAAACATATGCCACACAGTGCGTGCTATGCTACGATGCAGTGCAGAGGTGCCTAAATATGCATCTATGTCATTTTAGTTATTTTTAGAATTATTCTGGGATTTAATATCCGGGGTGTGCGCACTATTCATCTGCCAGATTCGGGTCCGGTGTTACGAGTTCTTCTACGTAGGAGGTTCTGATGAGGAAACAGAAGGCACGATCAGACTCGTCTCGTCGTTCTGAGCAACTTTCATGTTTTAACTTTTTCGATCTGAGCTACGGTTTAAAAGTTATTAATTTTCAAAGTTTATTTGAATTTCTAGATTTTATTTAATTTACAGAAAATGGGAATATGACGTCAGCATGACGTCAACAGTCAACAGATGGCTGACTAAGTCAAATATGACATGTGGGTCCAGTGGGACCCACATGTCAGCCTCTGTTAGGGCTAACAGTAGATTAATTAGATAACAGGGTTAATTAGAGGAGTGGGCCCAGCCTGTCAGTGACTCAACTAGTTAATAGGTTTTAATTAACTTAACCACTAACAGTGATTAGTCGCTCGGGCCCACAGGTCAGTGGCTCTAGTGAATAGTGCGCGCGCATTGACCGTGGTCAACCCGGTCAAACGCGGCTAGGGGGCCCACGAGTCAGTGAGTAAAAGCGGGCCCCACACCTTTCCACGTCGGACGCCGGCGTGGAACAGCTCTGGCGAGCCTTTTGCGGCGGCCGAACGCCGGAGACGGCCGGGATTTCGCTACGGTCGATGGTTTCGAGCGCGGTTTGCGGCTACGGGTAGCTGGAGTTCGCGCGCACCTGTTGGGACAGGCGAAAGGGGCTGGGGTGGACTGTGTTCACCGGAACCGAGCTCGCGGCGGCGGCCGGAGTTCGGCTCAAATGGGAATCGGCGAAACGCAACGCGAACGAGCTACCTAACTAGCTACATCGGACCTACGGCTCACCAGGAGCGTGCTGGAGCGCTCGGACGGAGCAGAGCAGCTCGGGAGCGAGCGGCACGTCGGCCATGGCGGCGACCAGAGCCGAAGCACGTAGGGCGACAGCTAGAGGGGAAAGAATCGACTGCGGGAGGAGGAGTAGTGAGGGGGCTCACCGAGGAGCGCACGGCGGCTCGGTGGTAGGTTTAGTAGCAGCAGGGAGCTCGAATCGGCGACGGCGGCGTGCGGTGGCCGAAGATGGGGATGAAGACGATCGACGGCGACAGGGCTCCTCGGCTCCACCCAGGCGTCAGGGAGGATGAGGAGGAGGTCAGCGAAACTCCTGGGAAGCACGGCGGGTCATGGGGTCAACAGTGGCCGCGGAGTTGTTCGCGGCGGTGACCGTGCTCGGCAGAGAGGAAGAGAGAGGGCGGGCGCGAGCGTGTGGGCGAGAGGGCGAGAGGGGAGAATGGCGAGTAGGGTCAGGGGGAGTGAACGAGGCTCATCCTTATCCCCTCCTCGCCCCTGTTCCGTCGGTGGCGGCGACGTGTCGGCGCCGCGCCGGCGCGCGCGCTCCCGACCACGGGAAGGACGACAGCGCGAGGGAGAGAGACGAGATGGGCCTGCTGGGCTGGGCCAGTGCACTGTGCACTTGGTCCAGTCCAGTCTTAGCCCTGTTTTCTATTTTCTTATTTTTATTTACTCTTTTCTTTTCTGTTGCAAAAAGGTTAGGCCACTTTAGCATTTTTGTAAAATATGGAACTTGGTCCAAATATTACAGTGCCATTTTAGCTCTCACCAAAAAGTGGTTTGGACAGATTTGGAATTCATTTGTTTTATAAATGATTTCAATTGGATTTAATATGGCTGTTTTGTTGCTGTTCCAAATTGTTTGAGCCATTTATTTAACTCCAACTTTATTGTTGATGATTTTACAAATGTTCCTAGATTATTGTCCTATTAATGAACATTTTTCCCTCAGGATTTGAACAACTCCATATTTCACATTGGAATTTAAATTGATTTTTCAAATTAGAATTTGAGTTGAACCCTTAATCCTTGTGATCTGGCACTGCTAATGATCATGACTTGGCATATTCAACAGAGTATCACAGTGCTTATTACAAAGGGATGTTACAGGGAGTATGAGATGAGTTTTCAAGATTTGCCTTATCATTATTACGATTACACCTAGATCTATTTGTGTTTTTATGCCTAGCTAAGGGCGTTAAACTATAGCGCTTGTTGGGAGGCAACCCAATTTTATTTTTATTTTTTTGATTTTTGCTTCTTTTTTACAATAAATAATTCATCTATCCTCTGGTTAGATGTGGTTTTGTGTTTTAATTAGTGTTTGTGCCAAGTAAGACCTTTGGGATGGCTTACGGTGATAGTTGATTTGATCCTGCTGAAAAACAGAAACTTTTGCGCCCAGTCCCAGAATTGTTTATATTCACTAGAACGTGGAAAACCTCTGAATTTTTTACACAAGATTGATATACAAATTTCCACAATCTTCGTAAGTTTTCAGTAGTTTTGAAGTTACATAAGTATTAGAACAACTCGGATCTTCGCAGACTGTTCTATTTTTGACAGATTCTGTTTTCTATGTGTTGTTTGCTTATTTTGATGAATCTATGGTAGTATCGGGGGGGGGGGGGTATGAACCACGGAAAAGTTGGAATACAGTAGATATTACACCAATATAAATAAAGAATGAGTTCACAACAGTACCAAAAGTGGTGATTTATTTTTTTATACTAACGGAGCTTATGAGATTTACTGTTGAGTTTTGTGTTGTGAAGTTTTCAAGTTTTGGGTAAGGATTTGATGGACTATGGAATAAGGAGTGGCAAGAGCCTAAGCTTGGGGATGCCCAAGGCACCCCAAGGTAATATTCAAGGACAACCAAGAGCCTAAGCTTGGGGATGCCCCGGAAGGCATCCCCTCTTTCGTCTTCGTCTATCGGTAACTTTACTTGAGGCTATATTTTTATTCACCACATGATATGTGTTTTGCTTGGAGCGTCTTGTATGATTTGAGTCTTTGCTTTTTAGTTTGCCACAATCATCCTTGCTGTACACACCTTTTGAGAGGGACACGCATGAATCGTGATTTATTAGAATACTCTATGTGCTTCACTTATATCTTTTGAGCTAGGCAATTTTGCTCTAGTGCTTCACTTATATCTTTTTAGAGCACGGCGGTGGTTTTATTTTAGAGAAATTATTGAACTCTCATGCTTCACTTATAATATTTTGAGAGTCTTTAAACAGCATGGTAATTTGCTTTGGTTATAAATTTGGTCCTAATATGATAGGCATCCAAGAGGGATATAATAAAAACTTTCATATAAAGTGCATTGAATACTATGAGAAGTTTGATTCCTTATGATTGTTTTGAGATATAGAGATGGTGATATTAGAGTCATGCTAGTGAGTAATTGTGAATTTGAGAAATACTTGTGTTAAGGTTTGTGAGTCCCGTAGCATGCACGTATGGTGAACCGTTATGTGTTGAAGTCGGAGCATGATTTATTTATTGATTGTCTTCCTTATGAGTGGCGGTCGGGGACAAGCGATGGTCTTTTCCTACCAATCTATCCCCCTAGGAGCATGCGCGTAGTACTTTGTTTCGATAACTAATAGATTTTTGCAATAAGTATGTGAGTTCTTTACGACTAATGTTGAGTCCATGGATTATACACACTCTCACCCTTCCACCATTGCTAGCCTCTCTAGTGCCGCGCAACTTTCGCCGGTACCATAAACCCACCATATAACTTCCTCAAAACAGCCACCATACCTACCTATTATGGCATTTCCATAGCCATTCCGAGATATATTGCCATGCAACTTTCCACCGTTTCGTTTATTATGGCACGGTCCATCATTGTCATATTTCTTTGCATGATCATGTAGTTGACATCGTATTTGTGGCAAAGCCACCATTCATAATTCTTTCATACATGTCGCTCTTGAGTCATTGCACATCCCGGTACACTACCGGAGGCATTCATATAGAGTCATATTTTGTTCTAAGTATCGAGTTGTAATTCTTGAGTTGTAATTAAATAAAAGTGTGATGATCATCATTATTAGAGCATTGTCCCATGGTAGGAAAGGATGATGAAGACTATGATTCCCCCACAAGTCGGGATGAGACTCCGAACGAAAAAAAAGAGGCCAACAAAATGAGAGAAGGCCCAAACAAATAAAAAAATGAGAGAAAAGAGAGAAGGGGCAATGTTACTATCCTTTTACGACATTTATGCTTCAAAGTATCACCATGATCTTCATGATAGAGAGTCTCCTATGTTGTCCCTTTCATATACTAGTGGGAATTTTTCATTATAGAACTAGGCTTGTATATTCCAATGATGGGCTACCTCAAATTGCCCTATGTCTTCATGAGCAAGCAAGTTGGATGCACACCCACTTAGTTTTCTTTTTTTGAGCTTTCATAAACTTATAGCTCTTGTGCATCCGTTGCATGGCAATCCCTACTCACTCACATTGATATCTATTGATGGGCATCTCCATAGCCCGTTGATACGCCTAGTTGATGTGAGACTATCTCCCTCTTTTTGTCTTCTCCACAACCACCATATTCTATTCCACCTATAGTGCTATGTCCATGGCTCATGCTCATGTATTGCGTGAAAGTTGAAAAGGTTTGAGAACATCAAAAGTATGAACCAATTGCTTGGCTTGTCATCAGGGTTGTGCATGATTTGAATATTTTGTGTGATGAAGATGGAGCATAGCCAGACTATATGATTTTAAAGGGATAAGCTTTCTTTGGCCATGTTATTTTGAGAAGACATAATTGCCTTGTTAGTATGCTTGAAGTATTATTGTTTTTATGTCAATATTAAACTTTTGCTTTGAATCTTATGGATATGAACATTCATGCCACAATAAAGAAAATTAAATGGATAAATATGTTACGTAGCACTCCACATGAAAAATTCTGTTTTTATCATTTACCTACTCGAGGACGAGCAGGAATTAAGCTTGGGGATGCTTGATACGTCTCCAATGTATCTATAATTTTTTATTGTTCCATGCTATTATATTACTTGTTTTGGATGTTTTATATGCATTCATATGCTATTTTATATTATTTTTGGGACTAACCTATTAACCTAGAGCCCAGTGCCAGTTCCTGTTTTCCTTGTTTTAGAGTTTCACAGAAAAGGAATACCAAACGGAGTCCAAACGGAATGAAACCTTCGTGATGATTTTTCTTGGACCAGAAGACAACCAGGAGACTTGGAGATTAAGTCGAAGGAGCCACGAGGTGGCCACAAGGACGGAGGGCGCGCCCAGGGGGGTAGGGCGCGCCCCCACCCTTGTGGGCCCCCGTGACCCTCCTGACCTAATTCTTTCGCCTATATATTCCCAAATATCCCCAAACCACCAGAGGCATCCACGAAAACACTTTTCCACCGCCTCAACCTTCTGTACCCGTGAGATCCTATCTAGGGACCTTTTCCGGCGTCCTGCCGGAGGGGGATTCGATCACGGAGGGCTTCTACATCAACTCTATTGCCCTTCCGATGAAGCGTGAGTAGTTTACCACAGACCTACGGGTCCATAGCTAGTAGCTACAAGGCTTCTTCTCTCTCTTTGATTCTCAATACCATGTTCTCCTCGATGTTCTTGGAGATCTATTCGATGTAATACTTTTTTTGCGGTGTGTTTGCCGAGATCCGATGAATTGTGGATTTATGATCAGCTTATCTATGAATATTATTTGAATCTTCTCTGAATTCTTTTATGCATGATTTGATATCTTTGTAATTCTCTTCAAACTATCGGTTTGGTTTGGCCAACTAGATTGGTTTTTCTTGCAATGGGAGAAGTGCTTAGCTTTGGGTTCAATCTTGCGGTGTCCTTTCCCAGTGACAGTAGGGGCAGCAAGGCACGTATTGTATTGTTGCCATCGAGGATAAAAAGATGGGGTTTTCATCATATTGCTTGAGTTAATTTCTCTACATCATGTCATCTTACTTAATGCGTTACTCCATTCTTTATGAACTTAATACTCTAGATGCATGCTGGATAGCAGTCGATGTGTGGAGTAATAGTAGTAGATGCAGAATCATTTTGGTCTACTTGACATGGACGTGATGCCTATATTCATGATCATTGCCTTAGATATCGTCATAACTTTGCGCTTTTCTATCAATTGCTCGGCAGTAATTTGTTCACCCACTGTATTATTTGCTATCTTGAGAGAAGCCTCTAGTGAAACCTATGGTGTAACACCCCCTGTATTAAGCTACAGTGATCACCCTTTTGATGAGGCCATGTCATCATGATTAATAGTGCATAATCATCATTAGCATCATATTGCATTTCAACTCCTAAGCCAAATTCAAATTTAAATGAAAGTGGAATATAAAAGTTGTCCAACATAGAAACTAAAATGTCAGATAAGTAGCAAATATTCCAGAGGCTATTCTAAAATTGAAACCAACATCATTGGAATTGGATAAGTGACTCGAACAACCTCAAACAGTGGATAAAGATAATATTTAATAACCATTTATTAAATCTGAAATAAGTATGGAATTATGTTTTGTCCAAACTAATTTTAGGTGTTAGGGAATAATGCACTGGTATTTATGAAATAGGTCACACTTTTTACAAAAGCCATTTGGGGCCTAGACATTTAACAGTAGAGAAAAGAGAATAAAGAAAAGGAAAGAGAAACAGAAAAGGATAAAGGAACCCCCCCCCCCCCGACTGGGCTCGGCCCAAGCCAACGGGCCGCCAGGCCGGCCCAGCCGGCGCCTACATAGCCGGCCACCCTCCCCACCCGAAACCCTAGCCCTACCCCCCCCCCACCCCCCTCCCCTCGCTTTCTCCTCTCCCCCCCATCTGGATCGGGATCCCCCGATCCCGTCCGCCCTCGCCGCCGCATCCGCTCGCGACGCCGCCCCGTCGCCGCCTCCCCTCGTCAGCCCCCACCTCCCGATCCAGATCGGGATCGGGATCGCGGGAACGACCCCGTCGCCCTCGGTCGCTGCGACGACCGCGCCGCCTCGCCGTCGCCGTTGGACGCCGCCGCCCGGAGCCCCTCTCCCTCGCCTGGCCTGCTCCCTCGACGCCTCGTCTCTCCCGTACTCGCCCGACCAGCTCCGCCCCCCCCCCCCGTCTCCATCTCGCCGCCGACGCCGCACGTCGCCGCTTCGTCCCCGCCGGCCTGCCTCCCCATCGCCGTCGTGCCCGTCGACCACCCCGACCCCCGCTGCCCCGTCCCTACGGATCACGGTGAGGCCTCGGACCTCTCCCACCCTCTCTGCTCCGGCCACTGCCGCGACCACCCCGTGCCTCCCCGTCCTCGCGCCCGCGCGGCTGACGCCGTGCTCCCCGCGCCCGTCCCGCGGTCGCCTCGACCCGCTCCGGCCCCCGCTTCGCCTCCGCGCGACCGCCGCCCGCTGCCACTCCAGCCACCGCGCCGCCGCCCCGCCTCCGGCCCCGCGTGCGCTCGCCTGCGCCCACGCTTCGCCGCGCCCCCGACCGCCCGCGCCCGCCCGTGCGTCCCCTTTGGGCACCGGACATGTCCGGTCCCAAATGGGGCACGCCCCGGACGTGTCCGCCCCTGGTCCACTGACCAGTGGGGCCCATGACCCAAATAAAAATAAAAAAATAAAAATAAATAATTAAAATAATTAATTAATTAGTTAATTAATTAGTTAATTAATCCTGATTAGGTTAATCTAATTAACTAATTAGTGTTAATTAAACAGTAATTAGTAATTAACTTAATTAACTGCTGACGTCAGCATGATGTCATGCTGACGTCATCAATCACTGTTTCGGATAATGTTGAATTAAATAATTAATTAAAATTTCAGAAATTAATAAAAACTTTAGAAAATCATATCTTTTAAACCGTAACTCCGATGAAAATATTTTATACATGAAACTTGCTCAGAACGACGATACGAACCCGAATACATCCTCCGTATTCCCGTCAGATGCCCGCAGCTATGAGAACGTTGAACAATTAGACCGAATTCGATAAATGAATAGTGTCCAACCCTAATTAAATAAATCCGAATAAATTCCTAAATTAACTAAATCGCTTAGTTAGGCTGTATATCACCCTGGCCCTGCGTTTAGACATGTCATGCATCCCTGTTGCATTATTGCCGTGTGTTTACTGTTTCTTCCCCCTCTTCTCTTCGGTAGACTACGAGACCGACGCAGCTGCTGGTGCCCCGACCGACTACGTTGTTGACGACCCCTACTTGCCAGAGCAACCAGGCAAGCCCCCCCCTTGATCACCAGATATCGCCTATTCTTCTCTATACTGCTTGCATTAGAGTAGTGTAGCCTGTTACTGCTTTCGGTTAATCCTATTCTGCTGCATAGCCTGTCATTGTTGCTACATCTGTTGATACCTTACCTGCAATCCTAAATGCCTAGTGTAGGATGCTAGTTTGTCATCATTGGCCCTGCATTCTTGTCAGTCTGCCTTGCTATACTATCGGGCCGTGATCACTCGGGAGGTGATCACGGGTGTATACTATACATATATACATACTATACAGATGGTGACTAAAGTCGGGTCGGCTCGAAGAGTACCCGCGAGTGATTCACGGATTGGGGGCTGAAAGGACCTTTGTCCCAACGGCCCTTTGTGTGGATCTTTGTGGCGGAGCGACAGGGCAGGTTGAGACCACCTAGGAGACAGGTGGGCCAGGCCCTGGTCGGCGTTCGCGTTTACTTCATAATAACACGTTTAACGAGATTGGATATTTGATCTGAGTCTGGCCACTGGCCTATACGCACTAACCAACTACGCGGGAGTAGTTATGGGTATCCCGGCGTCGTGGTATCAGCTGAAGCCTTCTTGACGTCAGCGACTGAGCGGCGCGCGCCGTGTTGGACCGCGATAAAGTAACCGCCGTGATCGTGTGGGTTGCTAGGTCTGCTCGCGGCCGCGTACGCAACGTGCAGGAGCGCACTGGGCGATGGGCCCAGACCCCAGAGTGCCTAGGATTAGTCCGGCGTGCTGACCTCTCTGTTGAGCCTAGGTGGGGCTGCGACGTGTGGATCTTCCGAGGCCGGGCATGACCCAGGAAAGTGTGTCCGGCCAAAGGGGATCAAGCGTGTTGGGGAATATGTGGTGCACCCCTGCAGGGAAGTTTATCTATTCGAATAGCCGTGTCCCTCGGTAAAAGGACGACCCGGAGTTGTATTCCGACCTCATGACAACTAGAAATGGATACTTAATAAAACACACCCTTACAAGTGACAGATATAACCCGGTGGTCGCTCTCTCGCATGGTGGCGACGAGAGGATCGACGGGTAGGATTATGCTATGCGTTGTTGTTTGGTTAACTTCCAACTAATCTCTTCTATTGCTTCAAGATGGAGGCTGCCAGAAGCGTAGTCTTCGACAGGACTAGCTATCCCCCTCTTATTCTGGCATTCTGCAGTTCAGTCCACCGATATTGCCTCTTTACACATATACCATGCATATGTAGTATAGATCCTTGCTTGCGAGTACTTTGGATGAGTACTCACGGTTGCTTTCCCCCTCCTTTTCCCCCTTTCCCTTCTTGCTGGTTGTCGCAACCAGATGCTGGAGCCCAGGAGCCAGACGCCACCTTCGACGACTACTACCACCAGGGCGGAGCCTACTACTACGTCCAGGGCGCCGACGACCAGGAGTAGTTAGGAGGATCCCAGGCAGGAGGCCCTGCGCCTGTTCGATCGGTTGTATCCCTGTTTGTGCTAGCCATCTTATGGCACCTTGTTTAACCTATGTCTGTACTCAGATATTGTTGCTTCCGCTGACTCGTCTATGATCGAGCATTTGTATTCGAGCCCTCGTGGCCCCTGGCTTGTATTATGATGCTTGTATGACTTATTTATGTTTTAGAGTTGTGTTGTGATATCTTCCCGTGAGTCCCTGATCTTGATCGTACACGTTTGTGTGCATGATTAGTGTACGATCGAATCGGGGGCGCCACAAGTTGGTATCAGAGCCGACTGCCTGTAGGAATCCCCCTTTCCAATTCCTTGGCCGAAGTTGAGTCTAGACAAAGAAAACCGTTTTACTAACTTGGCTGTGTGGCTTACGGGCCCACATTGCCAACTGGGTGGTATTAGGATCTTTTATTCCTCGTCTATACTCTGGGACTCTGATCTCTCTTCTACTCGGGTTAAATAAAGTTTACTAACGCCGACACTTAGGATCTCGTAAATTCTGTCTACCCGGAGAGCTGGATATCTACGCGATTTCCCTGCCGTTGATTTGATTAGTCTGATAATCATTTTCCTTTCCATTGTTTTGTCTAACCTTTCTCTCAGAGTTGTGTTAAACTTCTCATTGTCATTTGACAAATCTGAATTTCCTCTGTTTCAGATGGACCGTTTGTTTCCACCGCGTCTGCCTCCACCACCTAGGCAGCCAGGACTTCCAGCTCCACCACCCCGAGCTCCTGCTCCCAATCCCAATGATAGTCTGTGCTACAAGTGTGGGCAGCCAGGTCATTTTTCCAGGAACTGCATTCAGAACCAGAACCAACTGGCACTTCCAGCAACTGACCGTAGGAACAATCAGCCTCGCAACAACAATGCCAAGTCTTATGGGCGTATTCAGGCCAACCACACCGATTTCAATGAAGCTCAGGACCAGCCTGCCACCGTGATGGGTACTCTCCTTGTTAATTCAGTACCAGCTTCTGTTTTATTTGATTCGGGAGCATCGCATTCATTCATGTCCGAAGAATTTGCATACAAACACGACATTAAATGTGAGGTCATGAACACTGCAATAGTAATACACACCCCCGCGGGTCAATGTCAAACCTCCATGGGTAGCAACGACGTCACCGTTGAAATTGAAGGGCTGGAGTTTCACGCCTCCCCTTTCATACTAAAGTCTTGTAGTATCGACCTCATTCTCGGAATGGATTGGTTGAAAGCGCATACTGCTTCTATAGTTTGCGCCACGAAGATCGTCCATCTTCTACACCCTTCTGATGAAATAATAAGCTACCAGGCTCAAATCATCCAAAATGCCGAGGCGAGGCTTTATGCCTTGAATGAGTTAAACGCATCACCACTTGAAGGCATCGAGAACATTCCAGTTGTTCGCGAATTCCAAGGTGTTTTCCCAGAAGAACTCCCAGGGATACCCCCTGCTCGAGCTGTCGAATTTGTCATCGACTTGAAACCAGGCACCACTCCTATCGCCAAGCGACCCTACAAGATGCCGCCGCATGAACTCCTTGAACTTAAGGAGGAAATCGACGCTTCACTTCGTAAGGGTTTCATTCGCCCAAGTTCCTCTGCTTGGGGAGCACCTTCTCTCTTTGTCAGGAAGAAGGATGGATCAAACCGATTGGTCCAAGATTACCGTCCTATTAACCAAGCAACTATCCAGAACAAATATCCCCTTCCTCGGATAAACGATCTGTATGATCAACTGGCGGGTTCATCAGTGTTCTCTAAACTCGACTTAAGGTTGGGTTACCACCAGATCCGTGTTCGTGAAGAGGATATCCCAAAGACCGCCTTCGTTACTCGATATGGCTCATACGAGTACACTGTCATGTCATTCGGCTTAACCAATGCTCCCGCCACATTCTCCCGCCTGATGAATTATATATTCATGGAATACCTTGACAAGTTTGTCGTGGTTTACCTGGATGATATCCTAGTATACTCCAAGAACAAAGAGGAACATGCTGAACATCTTCGACTTGTTCTGGAAAAACTTCGAGAGCATCAACTATATGCTAAGTTTTCCAAGTGTGAATTCTGGCTTCCCGAAGTAACATACCTTGGGCATGTCATTTCCAAGGATGGTATTGCCGTCAACCCCGAGCGAGTTCAGGCTATTCTTGATTGGGCTCCTCCAAAGAACGTCAAGCAAGTTCGAAGTTTTCTCGGACTCGCCAGCTATTGCCGTCGATTTGTCGAGAACTTCTCCAAGATCGCCAAGCCCCTGACTAACCTGCTTCATAAAGGCGTCAGGTTCGATTGGACGGAAAAGTGTCAGGAAAGTTTCCAGACGCTCAAAGACAAGCTGACTTCTGCCCCAGTGCTTGCCCCTCCTGATTCCCAGAGGGATTTTGTCATCTATTGTGATGCATCCCGTCAAGGATTAGGCGGTGTCCTAATGCAAGACCGCAGAGTAATTGCTTATGCTTCGCGTCAATTGCGTCCGCACGAAGAGAATTACCCAGTACATGACCTCGAGCTTGCTGCCGTCATCCATGCACTAAAACAGTGGCGACATTACCTTCTCGGTAATCGTTGCGAGATCTACACCGATCATCAAAGTCTGAAGTATCTGTTCACTCAGCCAGACCTGAACCTCCGTCAACAAAGATGGATGGAGACCGTAGCGGATTTTAACTTGGGTATTTCTTATACCCCTGGCAAGGCTAATGTAATGGCCGATGCCTTGAGCCGCAAGTCTTATTGCAGTCACCTCCAGTTTCACGAAGTTCAACCTTCGCTTATTGAAGAATTCAGAAAGCTGAATCTCCACATTGTTCCTCCTGGAGCACTCGCTTCCCCTCCTGAAGGTTCCTACAAAATGAACCTCCACGTTGTTTCCCAGGGTTCTCTTAATACCCTGGTTGCTAAACCAGATCTCGTGGACAGCATCAAGACGCTGCAGGGTTATGACTCTCAAGCCCACAAGATTAAGCGCTATCTCGCTGAAGGAAGGCCTTCGTTCTTCACTATTGATGATACTGGCACCTTGTTCTTTAAAAGTCGTCTAGTGGTCCCCTCTAAAGGTAACCTGGGTATGACTCAGGAGGTCATGCAAGAAGCTCACGACACTCTGTTGTCTATTCATCCCGGCAGTACCAAGATGTACCAAGACATCCGTCAAAGATTCTGGTGGTCAAACATGAAGCAAGACATTGCTCGCTATGTTGCTGAATGTGATGTTTGCCGTCGCGTCAAAGCAGAACATCAAAGGCCCGCCGGAACTCTGCAACCAATTGCTGTTCCTGAATGGAAATGGGACCAGGTTGAAATGGACTTTATCACTGGATTTCCCAAATCACAGAAAGGTAATGATGCTATTCTTGTCGTCATTGACCGACTTTCCAAAGTTGCACATTTTCTAGCCGTCAAAGAGACGATCACTGCTAGTCAGCTCGCAACTCTCTACATGTCCAGAATTGTTTCACTTCACGGTATTCCACTGGTTATCAGTTCAGACCGTGGCAGCTTATTCACTTCAAGATTCTGGGCAAGTTTCCAAGAAGCTATGGGAACTCATCTGTCCTTCAGCACCGCTTTTCACCCTCAGTCTCAAGGACAAGTTGAACGAGTCAACCAAGTTCTCGAAGACATGCTTCGAGCTTGTGTCATATCCCTCGGAAGGAAATGGGAAGAATCTCTCCCATATGCCGAATTCTCTTACAATAACAGCTATCAGGCCAGTCTGAAGATGGCCCCCTTTGAAGTATTGTACGGACGAAAGTGCCGAACCCCTCTGAATTGGTCAGAAACTGGGGAACGTCCACTCTTCGGTCCGGATATTATCCAACTTGCCGAAGATCAAGTTCGCGTTGTCCGCGAGCATTTGAAGACTGCTCAGTCACGTCAAAAGAGTCAGTATGACCGCAAACACAAAGATATGGTCTATCAACCTGGCGAAAAGGCTTATCTTCGAGTCACACCGATGAAAGGTACACACCGATTCGGGATCAAGGGCAAGCTAGCTCCTCGCTATATTGGTCCTTTCACTGTTCTTGAAAGGCGTGGTAGAGTGGCATATCAGTTGGAACTTCCACCGAACCTTTCTCAGGTTCACGATGTGTTCCACGTCTCACAACTCCACCGCTGCTTCAAAGACCCTATCCGCGGAGTAGATCACGAATTGCTTGAACTGCAACAAGACCTCTCTTATAAAGAGCATCCGGTCCGCATTCTCGATCAAGCCGAGCGTCGCACACGCCAGAAGGTTATCAAGTTCCTCAAGGTTCAGTGGTCAAACCATTCTGAGGATGAAGCCACTTGGGAACACGAGGATCGTCTTCGCGATGAATACCCCGCTTTGTTTCTTTCTACCTCCGAAATCTCGGGACGAGATTTCTTGTAGTGGAGGAGATTTGTAACACCCCCTGTATTAAGCTACAGTGATCACCCTTTTGATGAGGCCATGTCATCATGATTAATAGTGCATAATCATCATTAGCATCATATTGCATTTCAACTCCTAAGCCAAATTCAAATTTAAATGAAAGTGGAATATAAAAGTTGTCCAACATAGAAACTAAAATGTCAGATAAGTAGCAAATATTCCAGAGGCTATTCTAAAATTGAAACCAACATCATTGGAATTGGATAAGTGACTCGAACAACCTCAAACAGTGGATAAAGATAATATTTAATAACCATTTATTAAATCTGAAATAAGTATGGAATTATGTTTTGTCCAAACTAATTTTAGGTGTTAGGGAATAATGCACTGGTATTTATGAAATAGGTCACACTTTTTACAAAAGCCATTTGGGGCCTAGACATTTAACAGTAGAGAAAAGAGAATAAAGAAAAGGAAAAGAGAAACAGAAAAGGGTAAAGGAAACCCCCCCCCCCCCCCCCCCCCCCCCCCCCACGACTGGGCCTCGGCCCAGCAAGCCAACGGGCCGCCAAGCCGGCCCAGCGGCGCCTCATAGCCGGCCACCCCCCCCACCCCGAAACCCTTTAAGCCCTACCCCGAACCCCCTCCCCCTCGCTTTCTCCTCTCCCCCCCCCATCTGGATCGGGATCCCCCGATCCCGTCCGCCCCGCGCGACGCCGCCCCGTCGCCGCCTCCCCCTCGTCAGCCCCCACCTCCCGATCCAGATCGGGATCGGGATCGCAGGGAACGACCCCGTCGCCCACCTGGTAGCTGAGGGGCCGCTGCGTGCGGGGGCCGGGCCGCTTCCCTCGCCGGCCTGCTCTGACGCCGTCGCCCGACGCCGCCCGACGCGCCCCCCCCCCCCCCGTCTCCATCTCACCGCCGACGCCCGCACGTCGCCGCTTCGTCCCCGCGGCCTGCCTCCCCATCGCCGTCGTCCCCGTCGACCACCCCGACCCCCGTGCCCCGTCCCTACGGATCACGGTGAGGCCTCGGGCCTCTCCCCCCTCTCTGCTCCCGCACCTCGCCGCGCACGCATCCGCGCCGGCCACTGCCGCGACCCACCCGTGCCTCCGTCCTCCGCCGCGAGCCTGACGCCGTGCTCCGCGCCCGTCCGCGGTCGCCCTCGACCCCCTCGGCCCCGCTTCGCCTCCGGCGACCGCCGCCGCTGCCGCTCAGCCACCGCGCCGCCCGCCCGCCTCCGGCCCCGCGTGCGCTCGCTGCGCCCACGCTTCGCCGCGCCCCCGACCGCCGCGCCCGCCCGTGCGTCCCTTTGGACGGACATGTCCGGTCCCCAATGGGGCACGCCCCGGACGTGTCCGCCCTGGTCCACTGACCAGTGGGGCCATGACCCAAATAAAAATAAAAAAATAAAAATAAATAATTAAAATAATTAATTAATTAATTAGTTAATTAATCCTGATTAGGTTAATCTAATTAAATAATTAGTGTTAATTAAACAGTAATTAGTAATTAACTTAATTAACTGCTGACGTCAGCATGATGTCATGCTGACGTCATCAATCACTGTTTCGGATATGTTGAATTAAATAATTAATTAAAATTTCAGAAATTAATAAAAACTTTAGAAAATCATACTTTTAAACCGTAACTCGATGAAAATATTTTATACAGAGAACTTGCTCAGAACGACGATACGAACCCGAATACATCCTCCGTATTCCCGTCAGATGCCCGCCAGCTTGAGAACGTTGAACAATTAGACCGAATTCGATAAATGAATAGTGCCAACCTAATTAAATAAATCCGAATAAATTCCTAAATTAACTAAATCGCTTAGTTAGGCTGTATATCACCCTGGCCCTGCGTTTAGACATGTCATGCATCCCTGTTGCATTATTGCGTTGGTTTATGTTCTTCCCCCTCTTCTCTTCGGTAGACTACGAGACCGACGCAGCTGCTGGTGCCCGACCGACTACGTTGTTGACGACCCCTACTTGCCAGAGCAACCAGGCAAGCCCCCCCCTTGATCACCAGATATGCCTATTCTTCTCTATACTGCTTGCATTAGAGTAGTGTAGCCTGTTACTGCTTTCGGTTAATCCTATTCTGCTGCATAGCCTGTCATTGTTGCTACTGTTGTTGATACCTTACCTGCAATCCAAATGCCTAGTGTAGGATGCTAGTTTGTCATCAGTGGCCCTACATTCTCGTCTGTCTGCTATGCTACATTATTGGGCCGTGCTCGCCACGGGTGGCGTTGGCGATTGCGATATGTATCTACTTATTACAGTGACATCAGATGGATACTAAAGTCGGGTCGGCTCGTCGAGCACCCGCAGGTGATTCACGAATGGGGCTGAAAGGATTGGCCTCCTCGACGGGCCCAAAGTGACTCTTTGTTGTGGAGCGGCAGGGCAGGTTGTGACCACCTAGGAGAGAGGTGGGCCTGGCCCTGGTCGTCGTCCGCGGTGATCTCATAATAACACGTTTAACGAGATTGGATATTTGATCTGAGTCTGGCCACTGGCCTATACGCACTAACCAACTACGCGGGAGTAGTTATGGGTATCCCGGCGCCGTGGTATCAGCTGAAGCCTTCTTGACGTCAGCGACTGAGCGGCGCGCGCCGTGTTGGACCGCGATAACGTAACCGCCGTGATCGTGTGGGTTGCTAGGTCTGCTCGCGGCCGCGTACGCAACGTGCAGGAGCGCACTGGGCGATGGGCCCAGACCCCAGAGTGCCTAGGATTAGTCCGGCGTGCTGACCTCTCTATTGAGCCTAGGTGGGGCTGCGACGTGTGGATCTTCCGAGGCCGGGCGGCCAAAGGGGATCGAGCGTGTTGGGGAATATGTGGTGCACCCCTGCAGGGAAGTTTATCTATTCGAATAGCCGTGTCCCTCGGTAAAAGGACGACCCGGAGTTGTATTCCGACCTCATGACAACTAGAAATGGATACTTAATAAAACACACCCTTACAAGTGACAGATATAACCCGGTGGTCGCTCTCTCGCATGGTGGCGACGAGAGGATCGACGGGTAGGATTATGCTATACGTTGTTGCTTGGTTAACTTCCAACTAATCTCTTCTATTGCTTCAAGATGGAGGCTGCCAGAAGCGTAGTCTTCGACAGGACTAGCTATCCCCCTCTTATTCTGGCATTCTGCAGTTCAGTCCACCGATATTGCCTCTTTACACATATACCATGCATATGTAGTATAGATCCTTGCTTGCGAGTACTTTGGATGAGTACTCACGGTTGCTTTCCCCCTCCTTTTCCCCCTTTCCCTTCTTGCTGGTTGTCGCAACCAGATGCTGGAGCCCAGGAGCCAGACACCACCTTCGACGACTACTACCACCAGGGCGGAGCCGACGACCAGGAGTAGTTAGGAGGATCCCAGGCAGGAGGCCCTGCGCCTGTTCGATCGGTTGTATCCCTGTTTGTGCTAGCCATCTTATGGCACCTTGTTTAACCTATGTCTGTACTCAGATATTGTTGCTTCCGCTGACTCGTCTATGATCGAGCATTTGTATTCGAGCCCTCGTGGCCCCTGGCTTGTATTATGATGCTTGTATGACTTATTTATGTTTTAGAGTTGTGTTGTGATATCTTCCCGTGAGTCCCTGATCTTGATCGTACACGTTTGTGTGCATGATTAGTGTACGATTGAATCGGGGGCGCCACATATGGCCCCCGGGTCTATTTTCCATCATATTAGTTTCCGATCTACTATTTTGCAATCTTTTACTTTCCAATCTATAAACCAAAAATACCAAAAATATTTACTTTACCATTTATCTATCTCTATCAGATCTCACTTTTGCAAATAACCGTGAAGGGATTGACAACCCCTTTATCGCGTTGGGTGCAAGTTGTTTGATTGTTTGTGCAGGTATTCAGTAATTTGTGCGTTGTCTCCTACTGGATTGATACCTTGGTTCTCAAACTGAGGGAAATACTTATCTCTACTTTGGTGCATCACCCTTTCCTCTTCAAGGGGAAAACCAACGCAAGCTCAAGAAGTAGCACTTATTCAAGAGCCGAGACAACTGGGAAATGATATAAATCTATATCTCGGGTTACTGAAAGAGGAGCTACAGACCTTATAGACAACGCCGGCCAAGACATGGGATGCAATCAAAGGAGAGTATTTCTACATGAGAGCCACGCTGATCACGACGGTGCAGGACTATCTCGGTTACAGCTATCTCTCCGGCCAGGTGTGCCACGGATATTGCGGATGCACCAAGTGCATGGATGATACAACTTCTCAGCAACTATCGAAAGATGGCGGGTCTTTGAAAATTGTGTACACGGGGTATCGAAGATGGCTCGAGAAGGATGACCCGTGGAGAAAGCGTGGAGATATATTCAATGGCAAGGCTGAGCATCGAGGTCCTCCATGTAAGCGTAGCGGTGCCGAAATATATGAGTTATTGAAGAGCTGGGAAGAGTGCCCCTCACCAGGAAAGACAAAGAAAAAGGCGCCGGAGCGCGCTGCTGAAGGTATGGAAGACGAGATCTGTTTTCTGGGACTTGGAGTACTGGCCCAAACTCGACACGGCTCATAGCCTTGATCAAATGCATATCACGAAGAATATCCTTGAGAGCTTGCTTGGGACATTGATGAACATGCCAGAGAAGACCAAGGATGGGCCGAAGGCAAGAAAAGACTTGGAATTTTTGAATATTAGGAAAGATCTCCAAATGCCCGGTAAAAAGTTGTCAGAGGAGACAGAGACGGAAGATAGGGACAAAAAGTAAACAAGAAGGAAGAACAATATTTTCCCCCTCTTGCTTCACCTTAGATCCGAAGGAGGTCGATCAATTGTTCACGTGCCTTGCCAGAATCAAAGTTAGTTCCAGATACTGTGGGAAGATAAGCAGATATCTGGACACTGAGAAAAAAAGGTTGAGCGGGATGAAGTCTCATGACTGTCATGTGATGATGACGCAGTTACTCCCGGTTGCACTTAGAGGGATTATGGACACACACATCCGTGAGATGCTTACTGACCTATGCCACTTTTTTGATGCTATCTCTTGAAAGTCGATCAGTGTGAAGCAACTCCATAGGCTACAGGAAGAGATCGTTGTCATACTAAATGAGCTAGAGATGTACTTCCCGCCCGCGTTCTTTGATATCATGGTGCATCTATGTGTCCACATCGTGAACGACATCATCGACCTAGGGCCAACATTCCTGCACAGCATGATGCCGTTCGAGAGGATGAATGGGGTCATCAAAGGATTCGTTCGTAACATGTCCCGTCTGGATGGAAGCATAGCCTAGGGATATCTGACCAAAGAGTGCATCTCTTCCTGTGAGAGTTATCTAGGCACCGGAGACCCTTTTGTTGGTTTGCCCGTCAACAAGCACTGTGGAAGGCTCGAAGGTGAAGGTCACACCAACAGTCAGAGGGATGTGAATGTGGTCCGCTCGGGCCGACAAAACGACTTTGACAGGGAAAACTTACTAGTGCTACATATTGGGAATCGTTGCATGGAAAACAAAAAAAATTCTACGCACATGCAATGATCTATCCATGGAGATGCATAGCAACGAGGGGGAGAGTATGTCTACTGTTGGGAATCGTTGCATGAAAAAACAAAAAAATTCTATGCACACGCAATGATCTATCCATGGAGATGCATAGCAACGAGGGGGAGAGTGTGTCTACGTACCCTCATAGACCGTAAGCGGAAGCATTTCACAACGCGGTTGATGTAGTCGAACTTCTTCGCGCTTCAACCGAGCAAGTACCGAACACACGGCACCTCCGCGTTCTGCACATGTTCAGCTCGGTGACGTCCCTCGCCTTCTTGATCCAGCAAGATATCGAGGTAGTAGATGATTTCCGTCAGCACGACGGCGTGGTGACGGTGATGGTGAAGTGATCTCCGCAGGGCTTCGCCTAAGCACTACGAAAATATGACCGGGGGTGTAAACGATGGAGGGGGGCGTCGCACACGGCTAGGCAATTGTCTGGGGTGTGCTAGGCACCCCCTCCCACATATATATAGGTGGGAGGGGGAGGGGAGGCAGCCTGGTGCACCACATAGGTGGCTGGCCGGCCCTAGGGCTCCTGCCCTGGCCGCCCCCCTGCCATGTATCCCCAAGGGGGAAGGAAAGAGGGGGGAGAGAGGGAAGGAAGTGGGAATCCTAATCCACACTTTCCTTTCCCTTCCCCCTTTCCTTCTCCTCCTTAGGCCAGCCCATATGGGGGGCGCACCAGCCCCTTTTGGCTGGTGCGTTTCCCCTCTTGGCCCATAAGGCCCATATCTTTTGCCGGGGTGCCCGGAACCTCTTCCGGTGACCCGATAAGTACCCGGTACCCCCCAAAACACTTCCGGCGTCTGAATACCATCGTCCTATATATCAATATTTACCTCTCGACCATTTCAAGACTCCTTGTCATGTCCGTGATCTCATCCGGGACTCCGAACAACATTCGGTCACCAAATCACATAACTCATATAATACTATATCGTCATCAAACGTTAAGCGTGCGGACCCTACGGGTTCGAGAACTATGTAGACATGACCGAGACACCTCTCTGGTCAATAACGAATAGCGGAACCTGGATGCCCATATTGGCTCCTACATATTCTACGAAGATCTTTATCGGTCGAACCGTTATGACAACATACGTAATTCCCTTTGTCCATCGATATGTTACTTGCCCGAGATTCGATCGTTGGTATCTTCATACCTAGTTCAATCTCGTTACCGACAAGTCTCTTTACTCATTCCGTAATACATCACCTCGTGACTAACTCCTTAGTTGTTTGCTTGCAAGCCTATGATGTGTATTACCGAGAGGGCCCAGAGATACCTCTCCGATACTCAGAGTGACAAATCCTAATCTCGATCTATGCCAACTCAACAAACACCTTCGGAGATACCTGTAGAGCATCTTTATAATCACCCAGTTATGTTGTGACGTTTGATAGCACACAAGGCATTCCTCCGGTATCCGGGAGTTGCATAATCTCATAGTCGAAGGAATATGTATTTGACATGAAGAAAGCAATAGCAATAAAACTGAATGATCATTATGCTTAGCTAATAGATGGGTCTTGTCCATCACATCATTCTCCTAATGATGTGATCCCGTTATCAAATGACAACTCATGTCAATGGTTAGGAAACCTTAACCATCTTTGATCAACGAGCTAGTCTAGTAGAGTCTCACTAGGGACACGGTGTTTGTTTATGTATTCACACATGTATTAAGGTTTCCGATCAATACAATTCTAGCATGAATAATAAACCTTTATCATGAATAAGGAAATATAAAATAACAACTTTATTATTGCCTCTAGGGCATGTTTCCTTCATCTACGTACCCTCATAGACTGTAAGCGGAAGCGTTTGACAACGCGGTTGATGTAATTGAACTTCTTCGCGCTCCAACCGATCAAGTACCGAACGCACGGCACCTCCGCGTTCTGCACACGTTCAGCTTGGGGACGTCCTCCGCCTTCTTGATCCAGCAAGACGGCGAGGTAGTAGATGAGTTCCGACAGCATGACTGTGTGGTGACGGTGATGGTGATGTGATCTCCGCAGGGCTTCACCTAAGCACTACGAAAATATGATCGAGGGAGTAAACGGTGGACGGGGGTGCCGCACACCACTACTAGGGAAAAGCCTACCAGTAGCGCCGGTTTTAGGTGTAGCAGTAGCGCGGTTAGGTGTAGCAGTAGCGCGGGGGACCGCGCTACTGCTACGGCGCTATAGCTAAAGGTTAGCAGCAGCGTTGGTTTACCCGCGCTACTGCTATTCCTACTTAGTAGTAGCGCTTTTTGAAGAAAGCGCTGCTGGTAATTACTAGTAGCGCATCTCTCTGCCCGCGCTACTACTATTATTTCGTATTCTATTTCTTTTTCATTTTGTGTCGTATTCATACACCATTATACAAGTTTTCATATAGTAGCAATTTTGAGATTGTTTTTACATCACAATGAGTTATTACATCACTGGGTGAAAGAACTGTGGATTAGTTTCAAGTGGATGGATCCAAAGTGACCAAGTCATGGATTAGCGTGACTTGGTCACTTTGGATCCTTCCACTTGAAACTAATCCGCGGTTCTTTCACCCAACGATATAATAACTCATCATCATCATTATCATCATCATCATCATCATCATAATATCATTAACAACTTATCATCATAATACATCATCAACTCTAACACATTGTACCACATAATAACAACTTCTCATCATCATCATAGTCATAATCAACACTAACTAATTGTTCTTAATACCTAGGACATACTCCTCTCTCCTAGGTAAAATACCATAAAAGAGATAAATCGGTCCATCTCCATAATGGAGAATGGAGATAAACCTATCTCCAACTTGTGGCTTGCGCACAATCATGTTGTCTCCAATTAGTTGCGTGTGCGCATCCATCACTTTGCTCCATTCTTTGATTTTAAGCCTTCCATCATTTGAAGAAATCGAGTATGTAGTATAGAAAGCTTTCGAAGGAGTTGGTCGTAAGTTAACCATATGCATATAACCTTCGGTAAACATCATGTAAGGCACAACCTCCTTCGAGAGCCTCTATTGAAAAACGTAATAGTAACATATATAGTTAGCAATGTAGTTTATATACTTAAGAAGAATGTATGCAATAAAATTACATCATTAACAAAATTTTACCAAGTTTTTGGCAATGAAGTTACCATCATGCAATTTATGCACTAGTGGCACGTATCCAGTAAAATTCGGGAGGATAGAATGATTGGTTTTAAAGGCCTCAACATCATCTATGAATGAGACAAGATAACCTTTCTCCTCACAATTAATCTCAGAGTCCTATGTCCTGTCTACAGCCTTCCGAGTATTTTTGAAAGATAAGAAATAAGCTGACAATTATAAATAAAGATGTTTAGTACCGATGAACACCAAATATTTTAAAATTAACAATATAAATTACTTAACTTAACAAATTAGTTTGACAAACTCACATTTAGGTAAAACTGGAGGCATATCCACATCCACCTAGATATCGATATTATCATCATCATCATCTTCGCGACGAATATCAAATGTTATTTGCATACCCTCGTCAAATCCATATGCCTTGCAGAAAGCTTCCCACTTAGAGCAACCGAAATGGGAGTGATTGTCCATATTGAACAGCTTAACTAGAAACACATAACCATGTTTAGTTCTTAAGTGCACTACAAAAAGAAATACACTTTCATGATGATACGTGTTTGTCACAGTAGGTCACGTTTTCTGTCATGCATGTGCATCCATGACGATTTTATGACAGAATCAAGATAGTCATACCTGTGCTGTCATAGAAGTGTTCCATGACATTACCAAAATTATCATCACACAAGTGTCCACTTCCATGACGATAAATCACGCGTCATAGAAGTGCTTTCGTCAAGGGTAACTGACATGTGGCATCCACTGTAACGGGTCACCGTTAAGCTATCGGGTTTCGGTTTGGATCTGATAACCCGTTAACAGCCCGGACCAATGGCGATTTTCCACGTGTAAAATTCCCATTCGCCGACCATCCATGTGTCGGCTCAGCGTTGGGACAGATGTCAACCGTCCATTTGACAATAATCGCCAATGAAACGCTGACACGTGGGACGGCCCAATAGAGGCCCATATAGGTTTAAAAGCCGGCCCAGGAATAGGCCCACAAGATTTCGTCAGATCTAATGGGCCGGCCCGTTAACAGCCTAACATTTTCTGGACCAAATTATAGCCCACATCAGATACGGGCCATTAAATGACTGCAATATTCTGGGCCAGTTTACGACCCATATCAGATCCGGCCCGTTAACAGCCTGCAATAGTTTGGGCCAAATTACGGTCCATACCTGATCCGGCCCGTTAACTGGCTTTCATTTCTTGGGCCAAATTACGACCCAAAACAGATACGGCCCTTTTAACAGCTATTGTGCCATTGGGCCCATTGGGGGCCTGATTTGCTCTTCGGCCTCTTAATGGCGCGTTTAACAGTTCGGCCCGATATTAGTTTCGGCCTGTCAGCGGCCCTGCCTACATATGGGCCTCTTTCAGCCCGGTTTCACTTTCGGCCATTTAAAGGCCCGAGTTGCATCTGGGCCTAATTATGGTCCGTAGTTACTTTCGGCCTCTTAACGGCCCGTAGTCTTCGTGGATACATTCTAGCCCAAACTGCCTATCGGCCCGTTAAAGGCCCTTGAGAGTGTTGGGCCTAATTTTCGCCCGTTATACATCCGGTCTGCTTCCCACCCGTCATGTAATTGGGCCAGCCAAGGCCCAAAAACATTTCACCCTGTTAATGGCCCGTCACCCGAATGGGCCAATAATGGGCCAATTTATATTACAGCACACTGTCGGCCCGTGATTTGTTCGCCACAATTAAGGCTGAATCTAGTTTTCAACTTGTTAAAAGCCTATTTAATTTTCCGGCCCAATTAAGGCAAGCGGTTTACTTGGCGTTTTAAAGGCCCGAAACTAATAGTGGGCCAGATTAAGACTAGACCTAACTAATGGCCCAAGATGATTGTAGGCCCACGGTTCAGCCCGTACTAGCGATTGGCGACCGGCCAGTTTTTGTACAGAAATTATTATTTTATAAACCTGACCTATTGGCTCATTGCGCACCGATCGAAGATTATGACCTTTTCTCAAAGCGACGACAGCATAAACAGCAAATAAATTACAGCATCATGACGAAGAATAAACCTAGACTATACAACAAAGAAATTACAACATATTACATCCCCTGGGCATCAAAGTTCGCCGCCAGTGATAATAAAGGGCAACCAGACAGTAGATTCCATAAACTGGGCAGGTCGCCACCAGTGGAAGTTAACAGGCCGACAAAATAATAGACATAACCGACAACACTTCAACACAGTTCAAGAAAGGTTAGCCCGGCCTAGGAGCTGCAGCGCAAGCAGCTTAGCAACCTGATGAGACTGCGCTTCTATGACGCTTATATCCACCAACTTAAGCTGCATAGCATCAATAGACGTCCTGTACTTATGGTTAATCTTGCATAGAGATTGGAGTTCCAGTCGGATTTGAGCGGAAGCATGTCTTTCTGCTTGAATTTCAGACTGAAGAAGTCGAACAGATTCAGGCGGCGACTTCATCGAGCTTGTGCCACTGAGTAAGTTCGACACTACATCAAGATATGACTTTGTGGTTGTATCCCTACCCTCAAGATGTGTTCCCTTCTTCTCTGGAATATATGTTAGAGGGACAAACAATGGGTTCGTCTCACTATCATTGTGGCAGTTCTTCCTAGCAGCAGTGCTGTCACCCTGAAAGAGAAACAAGTAGGTAGATAACAGGTTTTGCACGTATAAGCATCAGCGTTGTCAATTCATCTCATTTCTTTGTCAGAAATAAAGAGACACGGTTTAAAATAGCATTAACATAATAGGCATTGTTCATAGTTAAGACGGCAGGAAATGGCATTGTGCAGGAGCGGCCAGCTTCACCAGACCACTGGATTACAGATCAAGAACACAAGCATACATGTAGTTCTAAACAACATGTAAGCATGAATGATGAGTGTACTATCAATTTATACCATTTCAGATAGGTAAATAAAGAGACATGATTTAAATAATATTAATATAATATGGCATTTTTCATAGTTGAAACATAGCAGGATATGACATTGTGCTGTTGTTGGTAGTTTCACCACACCACTGGATTACAGATCAAGAACACAAGCATACACATAGTGCTCAAGAAGATAACTTGCTATGTTTAGTTTAATTTACTAGGTTGTACAACTAAAGACTAAAATTGAGAAGAACAAACTTATGTTTATGTACTTCTTTATAAACTTTGAACAAGCAATTTGATGCAGACGACAAAAATAAACAGCATTTGCACTCATAGCTATCCAAATATACACAACAAAGTTTGCAGGCTCGAGGAGGACAAACTTACATTAGTAGTGAAGACAGGCTCTATAAAGCCCTTGTCCATATTGATGGGGGGGGGGGGCAATTCAAGAAGTTTACCACACACTCTTCTTCAAGAGCATTGCCTTTATTCTACATTTTGTTAAGAGTAAATATAGATGTGAAAATATAGGAACAAATGGCGATTATTTAACTTAAGATGCAGAGTACAAATGTAAATACAGCATACATGCAAAAGGCACTGACAAGAGCAATGCGGAGCTAAACTTCTTCAGTAACATTGGTTTTATTCAATATTTTGGCAAGAGTAAATGTAGATCTGATGTGTAGAAAATGGAGGGCAAGGGAAAATAAGCTGCAAAGTGTACATGAAGAACTAGCTGACAAATATAAGTACAGCAATGAAGGACAGCAGATACTTACAAGAACAATGCAGTACTAAATTTCTTCATAAGCATTGGGTTTATTCTACATTAATTTAAGCATTAATATAGATCTGATAATTTGGAGCGAACAGTGGATAAGCAAGCTATAATGCACAATGATGTCACATAATCCACCAGGTATGGATGTAAGGACAGCAATAGGACAATAGGTACTCACAAGAGCAAATCAGCGACCAGCATAGTTGCGATATCCTAGGTTTTGCGGCGCTGGTTCTATTGCCAATATACATCGGGTGCTATGTGATTTCTCCGGTAGCACCTCCTTTTTCAAGGACTTTGCTTGTACTCCTTCAGGTTCTGCAATCACCCTCTTCCTTTTGGATGTCTGAAACACAAGAACAACATTTGAATGAAAAAACATGGTATGACGACAAATGGAATAAGTGTTGATAATGGATGGGCATGGCATCTTCACATATATCATGAGTAAACTAAGCAGATGGCGGTGCAACGAAGCAAAAGAAATGCAAGACACCTTATGCAAGATATGTGCAACCAATAAAACCTTGCCAAATTAGAACAGGCACCTTATTTGGTGAACAGGATAGGCCATCTACCTTTGACTCCTTGAGCTCAGAATAGTCATTAGGATCATATTCTGAATACGAATCTATAGGTCGGGAGCATGTGGGTTTCATTGCATCCACAATGGACCTCAATCCCTTGATGCCAAGTTTGTTACCCATTGAACTGTTCTACAATATTCTTCTGATGTGCGTATTCTTATATTCATTGTGATTACGTACAATATCTGAAAAGCATGAAAACATAAATAGTAGTGAGATTATCTTTGTAATGCAGAGGATATTTTAATATAATAGGGGCTTCCTATAAACCGTCGTGTGCTATCACTGGATTCTGATGAGAGAGCCCATGTGTGCTGTAATATGGTGAGTAGATTAATATAATCTGGCACAACTACACACAAAAATAGGCTCCCTATTGGGAGCTCCAGATGTAAGGATAGTTGGCAGATTATAGGTTCATAATATACCGTATAGAAAGTTTATTGCCAAACCATGATAACGAGAGCGCAGAGCCAGTAGGCAGATCGTAGTGTAGATAATAGGGGTACACCATAACCACCATAAATAAATCGGGAAAGCGGAACTGGCTAAAAAATATAGGGTTTTGCCGCTACTAATATGCAGCCTATCAATCATCTACAGGCCAGCTCTATTCATCTGAAGGCGCACAACTGTTACTGTCAGTCTAGTCTATCAAAGACCACGCGGCTCCCACCATTTCCGGGATATTATGGCAGACCAACTCGAAGTGCGAAATCATGTAGCAGAACCGGCCCAATAGAGCTATCGACTGCAGATGTCCCTGCTCCCCTTCCTGACAAGGAACATATTGTACTTACTAAAGAAGAACAGAAGAGGAACATGTTAAAGAATAGAAGGGGAAGCATATTATTGAGATTCCCCTTCTTTCTATACAATGTTGGTTGCCCACCCATGTTGAATCAGAGTGCCCAAAGAAATGCAACTCCATGATGTCTCTCTATATGTGGCCACATGCATTTGGAAACTCAAGTGGGAGCATTAGCTAACCAATTAAATGTGTGTCTCTTAGCTAATGTCAGTATCATATCACATTCGTATTTGAAGAACCTTAGGACGTATGATTGGTGTGTTATTTAGCTTTAAAGGGTGGACAGCTGCTAGTAGGATACAAAGCACCTACGCAGATCATAGTGTAGATATAATGGGAAAACCCTAAGCATCAGGAGTAAAATCAGGAAAGTGGAACTTGCTAGAATATATGTGCTAGTATTGCCGGTACGGCTAGAAAGGCTTCGAATACCAGCTCTCTACAACTGAAGGCACAGTACTGTTACTATCAGTCTAACTCTCAAAGGCGACACATACGATCGAATACGAAGAGTTGAAAGAATCCATGACAATCAACATGAAGACCAACACGAAGAGTGGAAAGCGTCCATGACAAGCGACCGAATAGACCTGTACACTGCAAATGTCCCTGCTCCTCTTCACTACAAAGAACATACTGTACAAATATTATACTCCCTCTATTCCTAAATACAAATCTTTGTAGAGATTCCACTATGGATCACATACGGATGTATTTAGAGTGTAGATTCACTCATTTTGCTCTGTATGTAGTCCATGGAGGAATCTCTACAAAGACTTATATTTAGGTACGGAGAGAGTACTTACAAAGGAAGAATAGAAGAGGAGCATGCTAAAGAAGAGCAAGCAAATTTTGGATAATAAAATGTTGGTTGGCCACACATGATGAACTAGAGCGCATAAAGAATGCAACTCCCTGCTGTCCCTCGATATGTGGTCATGTGCTTTTCGAAAGTAAAGTAGGAACATGAAGGAAATATGCCCTAGAGGCAATAATAAAGTTATTATTTATTTCCTCATATCATGATAAATGTTTATTATTCATGCTAGAATTGTATTAACCGGAAACATAATACATGTGTGAATACATAGACAAACATAGTGTCACTAGTATGCCTCTACTTGACTAGCTCGTTAATCAAAGATGGTTGAGTTTCCTAGCCATAGAGATGAGTTGTCATTTGATTAATGGGATCACATCATTAGAGAATGATGTGATTGACTTGACCCATTCCGTTAGCTTAGCATACGATCGTTTAGTATATTGCTATTGCTTTCTTCATGACTTATACATGTTCCTATTACTATGAGATTATGCAACTCCCGAATACCGGAAGAACACTTTGTGTGCTACCAAACGTCACAACGTAACTGGGTGATTATAAAGGTGCTCTACAGGTGTCTCCGATGGTACTTGTTGAGTTGGCATAGATCGAGATTAGGATTTGTCACTCCGATTGTCGGAGAGGTATCTCTGGGCCCTCTCGGTAATGCACATCACTATAAGCCTTGCAAGCAATGTGACTAATGAGTTAGTTGCGGGATGATTCATTACGGAACGAGTAAAGAGACTTGCCGGTAATGAGATTGAGCTAGGTATTGAGATACCGACGATCGAATCTCGGGCAAGTAACATACCGATGACAAAGGGAACAACGTATGTTGTTATGCGGTTTGACCGATAAAGATCTTCGTAGAATATGTGGGAGCCAATATGAGCATCCAGGTTCCGCTATTGGTTATTGATCGAAGACGTGTCTCGGTCATGTCTACATAGTTCTCGAACCCGTAGGGTCCGCATGCTTAAAGTTCTGTGACGATCGGTATTATGAGTTTTCGTGTTTTGATGTACCGAAGGTAGTTCGGAGTCCCGGATATGATCACGGACATAACGAGGAGTCTCGAAATGGTCGAGATGTAAAGATCGATATATTGGACGACTATGTTCGGACACCGGAAGTGTTTCGGGAGGTTTTGGACATATACCGGAGTACCGGGGGGTTACCGGAACCCCCCGGGGAGTGTAATGGGGCTATTGGGCCTCAGTGGAGAAGAGGAGGGGCGGCCAGGGCAGGCCGCGCGCCCCCTCCCCCTCTAGTCCGAATTGGACAAGGAGGGGGGGCGGCGCCCCCTTTCCTTCCCCTCTCTCTCCCCCTTCCCCCTTCTCCTACTCCTACTAGGAAAGGAGGAGCCCTACTCCCAGTGGGAGTAGGACTCCCCCCTTGGCGCGCCCTCCTCCTGGCCGGTCGCCTCCCCCCTAGCTCCTTTATATACAGGGGCAAGGGGGCACCCCAAGACACAACAATTGATCATTGATCTCTTAGCCATGTGCGGTGCCCCCTTCCACCATAATCCACCTCGGTCATATCGTAGCGGTGCTTAGGCAAAGCCCTGCGTCGGTAACTTCATCAACATCATCACCACGCCATCGTGCTGACAGAACTCTCCCGCGAAGCTCTACTAGATCGTGAGTTCATGGGACGTCACCGAGCTGAACGTGTGCAGTCTGCGGAGGTGCCGTAACTTCGGTGCTGGGATCAGTCGATCGTGAAGACGTACGACTACATCAACTGCGTTGTCATAACGCTTCCGCTTACGGTCTACGAGGGTACGTAGACGACACTCTCCCTTCTCGTTGCTATGCATCACCATGATCTTGCGTGTGCGTAGGATTTTTTTTGAAATTTCTACGTTCCCCAACAGTGGCATCCGAGCCAGGTTTATGCGTAGATGTTATATGCATGAGTAGAACACAAGTGAGTTGTGGGCGATACAAGTCATACTGCTTACCAGCATGTCATACTTTGGTTCGGCGGTATTGTTGGATGAAGCGGCCCGGACCGACATTACGCGTACGCTTACGCGAGACTGGTTCTACCAACGTGCTTTGCACAAAGGTGGCTGGCGGGTGTCTGTTTCTCCAACTTTAGTTGAATTGAGTGTGGCTACGCCCGGTCCTTGTGAAGGTTAAAACAGCACTAACTTGACGAAATATCGTTGTGGTTTTGATGCGTAGGAAAGAATGGTTCTTGCTCAGCCCATAGCAGCCACGTAAAACTTGCAACAACAAAGTAGAGGACGTCTAACTTGTTTTTGCAGGGCATGCTGTGATGTGATATGGTCAAGACATGATGCTAAATTTTATTGTATGAGATGATCATGTTTTGTAACAGAGTTATCGGCAACTGGCAGGAGCCATATGGTTGTCGCTTTATTGTATGCAATGCAATCGCCCTGTAATTGTTTTTACTTTATCACTAAGCGGTAGCGATAGTCGTAGAAACAATAGTTGGCGAGACGACAACGATGCTACGATGGAGATCAAGGTGTTGCGCCGGTGACGATGGTGATCATGATGGTGCTTTGGAGATGGAGATCAAAGGCACAAGATGATGATGGCCATATCATATCACTTATATTGATTGCATGAGATGTTTATCTTTTATGCATCTTATTCTGCTTTGTTTGACGGTAGCATTATAAGATGATCTCTCACTAAATTTCAAGGTATAAGTGTTCTCCCTGAGTATGCACCGTTGCGAAAGTTCGTCGTGCCGAGACACCACGTGATGATCGGGTGTGATAAGCTCTACATTCAAATACAACGGGTGTAAGCCAGTTTTGCACACGCAGAATACTCAGGTTAAACTTGACGAGCCTAGCATATGCAGATATGGCCTCGGAACACTAAGACCGAAAGGTTGAGCGTGAATCATATAGTAGATATGATCAACATAGTGATGTTCACCATTGAAAACTACTCCATCTCACGTGATGATCGGACATGGTTTAGTTGAGATGGATCACGTGATCACTTAGACGATTAGCGGGATGTCTATCTAAGTGGGAGTTCTTAAGTAATATGATTAATTGAACTTTAATTTATCATGAACTTAGTACCTGATAGTATTTTGCTTGTCTATGTTATTGTAGATAGATGGCCCGTGCTGTTGTTCCGTTGAATTTTAATGCGTTCCTTGAGAAAGCAAAGTTGAAAGATGATGGTAGCAATTACACGGGCTGGGTCTGTAACTTGAGGATTATCCTCATTGCTGCACAGAAGAATTACGTCCTGGAAGCACCGCTGGGTGCCAGGCCTACTGCAGATGCAACTGGCGACATTAAGAACGTCTGGCAGAGTAAAGCTGATGACTACTCGATAGTTCAGTGTGCCATGCTTTACGGCTTAGAACCGGGACTTCAACGACGTTTTGAACGTCATGGAGCATATGAGATGTTCCAAGAGTTGAAGTTAATATTTCAAGCAAATGCCCGGATTGAGAGATATGAAGTCTCCAATAAGTTCTACAGCTGTAAGATGGAGGAGAATAGTTCTGTCAGTGAACATATACTCAAAATGTCTGGGTATAATAATCACTTGATTCAACTGGGAGTTAATCTTCCGGATGATAGTGTCATTGACAGAATTCTTCAATCACTGCCACCAAGCTACAAGAGCTTTGTGATGAACTATAATATGCAAGGGATGGATAAGACAATTCCCGAGCTCTTCGCGATGCTAAAGGCTGCGGAGGTAGAAATCAAGAAGGAGCATCAAGTGTTGATGGTCAACAAGACCACCAGTTTCAAGAAAAAGGGTAAAGGGAAGAAGAAGGGGAACTTCAAGAAGAACAACAAACAAGTTGCTGCTCAGGAGAAGAAACCCAAGTCTGGACCTAAGCCTGAGACTGAGTGCTTCTACTGCAAAGGGACTGGTCACTGGAAGCGGAACTGCCCCAAGTATTTGGCGGATAAGAAGGATGGCAAGGTGAACAAAGGTATATGTGATATACATGTTATTGATGTGCACCTTACTAATGCTCGCAGTAGCACCTGGGTATTTGATACTGGTTCTGTTGCTAATATTTGCAACTCGAAACAGGGACTACGGATTAAGCGAAGATTGGCTAAGGACGAGGTGACGATTCGCGTGGGAAATGGTTCCAAAGTCGATGTGATCGCAGTCGGCACGCTACCTCTACATCTACCTTCGGGATTAGTTTTAGACCTGAATAATTGTTATTTGGTGCCAGCGTTGAGCATGAACATTATATCTGGATCTTGTTTGATGCGAAACGGTTATTCATTTAAATCAGAGAATAATGGTTGTTCTATTTATATGAGTAATATCTTTTATGGTCATGCACCCTTGAAGAGTGGTCTATTTATATTAAATCTCGATAGTAGTGATACACATATTCATAATATTGAAGCCAAAAGATGCAGAGTTGATAATGATAGTGCAACTTATTTGTGGCACTGCCGTTTAGGTCATATTGGTGTAAAGCGCATGAAGAAACACCATACTGATGGACTTTTGGAATCACTTGATTATGAATCACTTGGTACTTGCGAACCATGCCTCACGGGCAAGATGACTAAAACGCCGTTCTCCGGAACAATGGAGCGAGCAACAGGTTTGTTGGAGATCATACATACTGATGTATGTGGTCCGATGAATATTGAGGCTCGCGGTGGGTATCATTATTTTCTCACCTTCACAGATGATTTGAGCAGATATGGGTATATCTACTTAATGAAACATAAGTCTGAAACATTTGAAAAGTTCAAAGAATTTCAGAGTGAAGTGGAAAATCATCGTAACAAGAAAATAAAGTTTCTACGATCTGATCGTGGAGGAGAATATTTGAGTTACGAGTTTGGTCTTCATTTGAAACAATGCGGAATAGTTTCGCAACTCACGCCACCCGGGACACCACAGCATAATGGTGTGTCCGAACATCGTAATCGTACTTTACTGGATATGGTGCGATCTATGATGTCTCTTACTGATTTACCGCTATCATTTTGGGGTTATGCTTTAGAGACGGCTGCATTCACGTTAAATAGGGCACCATCAAAATCCGTCGAGACGACACCTTATGAACTATGGTTTGGCAAGAAACCAAAGTTGTCGTTTCTGAAAGTTTGGGGCTGTGATGCTTATGTGAAAAGGCTTCAACCTGATAAGCTCGAACCCAAATCGAAGAAATGTGTCTTCATAGGATACCCAAAGGAGACTGTTGGGTACACCTTCTATCACAGATCCGAAGGCAAAACATTTGTTGCTAAAAATGGATCCTTTCTAGAGAAGGAGTTTCTCTCGAAAGAAGTGAGTGGGAGGAAAGTAGAACTTGATGAGGTAACTGTACCTGCTCCCTTATTGGAAAGTAGTTCATCAGAGAAACCGGTTCCTGTGACACCTACACCAATTAGTGAGGAAGCTAATGATGTTGATCATGAAACTTCAGATCAAGTTGCTACCGAACCTCGTAGGTCAACCAGAGTAAGATCTGCACCAGAGTGGTACGGTAATCCTATTCTGGAGGTCATGTTACTTGACCAAGGCGAACCTACGAACTATGAAGAAGCGATGGTGAGCCCAGATTCCGCAAAATGGCTTGAGGCCATGAAATCTGAGATGGGATCCATGTATGAGAACAAAGTGTGGACTTTGGTTGACTTGCCCGATGATCGGCAAGCCATAGAGAATAAATGGATCTTCAAGAAGAAGACTGACGCTGACGGTAATGTTACTGTCTACAAAGCTCGACTTGTTGTGAAAGGTTTTCGACAAGTTCAAGGGGTTGACTACGATGAGACTTTCTCACCCGTAGCGATGCTTAAGTCTGTCCGAATCATGTTAGCAATTGCCGCATTTTATGATTATGAAATTTGGCAAATGGATGTAAAAATTGCATTCCTGAATGGATTTCTGGAAGAAGAGTTGTATATGATGCAACCAGAACGTTTTGTCGATCCAAAGGGAACTAACAAAGTGTGCAAGCTCCAGCGATCCATTTATGGACTGGTGCAAGCCTCTCGGAGTTGGAATAAACGTTTTGATAGTGTGATCAAAGCATATGGTTTTATACAGACTTTTGGAGAAGCCTGTATTTACAAGAAAGTGAGTGGGAGCTCTGTAGCATTTCTAATATTATATGTGGATGACATATTGCTGATTGGAAATGATACAGAATTTCTGGATAGCATAAAAGGATACTTGAATAAGAGTTTTTCAATGAAAGACCTCGGTGAAGCTTCATACATATTGGGCATCAAGATCTATAGAGATAGATCAAGACGCTTAATTGGACTTTCACAAAGCACATACCTTGACAAAGTTTTGAAAAAGTTCAAAATGGATCAAGCAAAGAAAGGGTTCTTGCCTGTGTTACAAGGTGTGAAGTTGAGTCAGACTCAATGCCCGACCACTGCAGAAGATAGAGAGAAAATGAAAAGTGTTCCCTATGCTTCAGCCATAGGCTCTATCATGTATGCAATGCTGTGTACCAGACCTGATGTGTGCCTTGCTATTAGCTTAGCAGGGAGATACCAAAGTAATCCAGGAGTGGATCACTGGACAGCGGTCAAGAACATCCTGAAATACCTGAAAAGGACTAAGGATATGTTTCTCATTTATGGAGGTGACAAAGAGCTCGTCGTAAATGGTTACGTCGATGCAAGCTTTGACACTGATCCGGACGATTCTAAATCACAAACCGGATACGTGTTTATATTGAACGGTGGAGCTGTCAGTTGGTGCAGTTCTAAACAAAGCGTCGTGGCGGGATCTACGTGTGAAGCAGAGCACATAGCTGCTTCGGAAGCAGCAAATGAAGGAGTCTGGATGAAGGAGTTCATATCCGATCTAGGTGTCATACCTAGTGCATCGGGTCCAATGAAAATCTTTTGTGACAATACTGGTGCAATTGCCTTGGCAAAGGAATCCAGATTTCACAAGAGAACCAAACACATCAAGAGACGCTTCAACTCCATCCGGGATCAAGTCCAGGTGGGAGTCATAGAGATTTGCAAGATACATACGGATCTGAATGTTGCAGACCCGTTGACTAAGCATCTTCCACGAGCAAAACATGATCAGCACCAAGACTCCATGGGTGTTAGAATCATTACTGTGTAAATCTAGATTATTGACTCTAGTGCAAGTGGGAGACTGAAGGAAATATGCCCTAGAGGCAATAATAAAGTTATTATTTATTTCCTCATATCATGATAAATGTTTATTATTCATGCTAGAATTGTATTAACCGGAAACATAATACATGTGTGAATACATAGACAAACATAGTGTCACTAGTATGCCTCTACTTGACTAGCTCATTAATCAAAGATGGTTGAGTTTCCTAGCCATAGACATGAGTTGTCATTTGATTAACAGGATCACATCATTAGAGAATGATGTGATTGACTTCACCCATTCTGTTAGCTTAGCATACGATCGTTTAGTATATTGCTATTGCTTTCTTCATGACTTATACATGTTCCTATTACTATGAGATTATGCAACTCCCGAATACCGGAAGAACACTTTGTGTGCTACCAAACGTCACAACATAACTGGGTGATTATAAAGGTGCTCTACAGGTGTCTCCGATGGTACTTGTTGAGTTGGCATAGATCGAGATTAGGATTTGTCACTCCGATTGTCGGAGAGGTATCTCTGGGCCCTCTCGGTAATGCACATCACTATAAGCCTTGCAAGCAATGTGACTAATGAGTTAGTTGTGGGATGATACATTACGGAACGAGTAAAGAGACTTGCCGGTAACGAGATTGAGCTAGGTATTGAGATACCGATGATCGAATCTCGGGCAAGTAACATACCGATGACAAAGGGAACAACGTATGTTGTTATGCGGTTTGACCGATAAAGATCTTCGTAGAATATGTGGGAGCCAATATGAGCATCCAGGTTCCGCTATTGGTTATTGACCGGAGACATGTCTCGGTCATGTCTACATAGTTCTCGAACCCGTAGGGTCCGCACGCTTAAAGTTCTGTGACGATCGGTATTATGAGTTTTCGTGTTTTGATGTACCGAAGGTAGTTCGGAGTCCCGGATATGATCACGGACATGACGAGGAGTCTCGAAATGGTCGAGACGTAAAGATCGATATATTGGACGACTATGTTCAGATACCGGAAGTGTTTTGGGAGGTTTTGGACATATACCGGAGTACCAGGGGGTTACCGGAACCCCCCGGGGAGTGTAATGGAGAAGAGGAGGGGCAGCCAGGGCAGGCCGCGCGCCCCTCCCCCTCTAATCCGAATTGGACAAGGAGGGGGGGCGGTGCCCCCCTTTCCTTCCCCTCTCTCTCCCCCTCCCCCCTTCTCCTACTCCTACTAGGAAAGGAGGAGTCCTACTCCCAGTGGGAGTAGGACTCCCCCCTTGGCGCGCCCTCCTCCTGGCCGGCCGCCTCCCCCCTAGCTCCTTTATATACAGGGGCAAGGGGGCACCCCAAGACACAACAATTGATCATTGATCTCTTAGCCGTGTGCGGTGCCCCCTTCCACCATAATCCACCTCGGTCATATCGTAGCGGTGCTTAGGCGAAGCCCTGCGTCGGTAACTTCATCAACATCGTCACCACGCCGTCGTACTGACAGAACTCTCCCGCGAAGCTCTACTGGATCGTGAGTTCGTGGGACGTCACCGAGCTGAACGTGTGTAGTCCGCGGAGGTGCCGTAACTTCGGTGCTAGGATCGGTCGATCGTGAAGACGTACGACTACATCAACCGCGTTGTCATAACGCTTCCGCTTACGGTCTACGAGGGTACGTAGACGACACTCTCCCTTCTCGTTGCTATGCATCACCATGATCTTGCGTGTGCGTAGGAATTTTTTTGAAACTTCTACGTTCCCCAACAGAACATTAACTGACCAATTAAACATTCTCTGTTTTAGTACATGTCAGCATCATGTCAGATTCATATTTGAGCAACTAAGTTTGGAATTATGAGTGGCATGTTGTTTAGCTTGATGGGTTGAGGAGCACTGCTTGCACGTATGTCTCGAAGCACCTACGATAATAGTACAGAATATATGGGAATGTTTACATGCAAGTCGCCTGACTTTCGTCATTTGGGTCAGTCGACCATTTCAGGCGGTTGGATGAAGATCCTATGTCTCCTAACCTTTCTTCTTCCTCGCCTCTTATTCTTCCCCTAAAGACCACCGCACGGGTCGCCGGCCGAACCACCGGCCCCCGCTCTCCCCTGAACCGCCCACCACCTCCGATCTTCCGCCGCCCCCGGCCATCCCTCTAGCTAACCCCACCCCCCACCCACATCGAGTTTTGCCTCCGGTGAGGCCCCACCATAGCCCGACGACAGCCCCCACAACCATCCCCACCCGAAACCCTAAGATAGATAATGGGGCAGCCCTCCGGCGAGCCCCTTCCTTCCCTCCGGCGAACTCCGGCGAGCTCTCAAAAATTGACTGACCCAATTTTGAAATTTAGTCTACTGTCATTTAACTAGTGTGGAATATAAAAGGGGAAAACCATAAGCATTGCGAGTATAATGTTGAACGTGCCATGGCGGATCTGAAGGTGCAAACCGGACAAAGGAAACTTCGCAACCAATGTTTGCTTTCAACTAATAAGTAAGATCCTAAGTGATGGACAAGAAATCACAGTAAAGCAGTGGCAATCTATTTTCTTGCTGCGATAAATAAGTTGAGCAGATACGAAAGAGTACTGCCTCTGGTGCGGCGCCATGTATGCATCTGCTGAGAATTTGACGGTGCTGCAGTAGCGATGGCTGTCGGCGGCATGGAAGCAGATCTAGGAGGGTAGACGATGGCGGCGGGGGAAATATCCCGGTGCGGTGGACGAGACGGTCATAGGAGCGGCGCCGGCAAGGTGGACGATGGCAGGGATGAAGCGAGAGGACGGGATGCAAGGATCCTGGTCCGAAGCCGTGGATGAGAGAGGTCGATCTCTTGTAATGGATGACAGCGTCGGGGTATCAACTCCGGCATGGTGGAGGAGGACGGCGGTGGATGGGGTGGCGGATGGAGGAGGCTGGGGTGGAGAGGGTGTTTTGGCGCCCACAGAGTACGAATGGGTAAATGGAGGGAGAGAGGAAGGGGGAACCATGTCTTCAGGGCGCACTTGTCTCAAATGCGAGGAAATTTACAAACTTAGCCCCCGTTTAAAATTTCCTACATCACATCAATGTTAGTCAGTTGGGGATAGGACGGTAATCTCCCATACACCGAATATTTGCCGATGGAGATTTCGGTCAACGAGAGTTTGTTTTGGCGCCCACCGTGTATGAATCGGGGAGGAAGGTCAGAGGCGATTTCGGCCGAGGAGAAACTGTGTTTTGGCGCCCACCGTGTATGAATCCGGGGAGGTGAGAGGTGGAGAAGGTTATGTCACGTTTGAGTGAAATTACAAGCCTACCCCTATCGAAACCTATAGAAATCGAGCCGATAGGCTTTGCGTGTCAGGGATAGGCAGTAATTTCCATCTCGCAGATTTTGGTTTCGGGCGGTTACTGCGACTTTCCCCGCTTCGTTCAAATTTTTGCAGGGAAAGAGTGCACGTTTACCATGCCAACTCAATTCGAATCCAGTTTGTATTTTTTTCGGGCAGGATCCATTTTGTATTCGAATACAAATCTATACACATCATTTTTTATATATACTTTCAAAAGCACAACACACTTTATACATAAATATGGTTTACAAATGGCATGATCTCAGATTCATAAGGCTGGATCCATCTTAATTTGGATTTTCAAATATTTGAGACCACTTTATGTGGAAATCCAATGTATGCATTCCTCGCTAACTGTCTCCAATTAATGTGTGTTTCATGTGGGTTTTTTTTATTTCTCAAACATGTATAATGTGTTTCACACATGCAACATAGAGTGTAATCCCGTTTAGACATTAATTGCATATAAACCATGCATTGTCTCTAATTAAAGAATATATGGATCACTAATATTGATAAACTATATAACATTACACGAGTCCCCAAATTCAAATGAATATGCATGTTTGATAGACCAATTTTCATTATGATATTATCGATGTCGTGATCTCTGGTTTAAATATTTGAATCCCCTTTAATCCAGATATTCGTCTCATATAACTATCACTCATGCTTATATATCTCTCTAGACCTATACGCCTTCATCGTCTCTCGGGTATCTCTCGTGCTACTTGTATGTCGACAATGATTTTTTATCTTCATAACACACTGACGGTACTCACTCCCTCGACCTTCACTCTATCTCTCTCTAAGTATATCTCGCTCCCTGCTATGTGTCTCTAACTATGATTCTCCCTGTGAAATCTCTTTCTCTCAAACGAACACAAACTTCGTCTCCCGGGGTCTCATTTCTCTCTACTATTCCCCTGTGTGCCACTCGCACACCCCCTCTCACACAGAGATGTCTTGCGCTCCTTAGGTATGAGAAGCTATGACTCTTCCTCTTAAATATCTCTTTCTCACACACAAACACAAACTTTGTCTCCCAGGGTCTCATATCTCTCCACCATTCTCTTGTATGTCGCTCACACACACTCTCTCCCCTAGAGCTATCTCGCGTTCCCTGATATGTCTCTCTAGCTATCACTCTTGTTGTGAAATATCTTTCTCTCTCGCAAACACAAAACTCCGTCTCTCGGGATCTCATTTCTCTATGATATTTGTTTGTATGTGACTCACATGCACCCTCTCTCTATCTCTCTCACACCCACACACATAACTCAGCCTTCTGATCCACTCGACTCTTATCTCTAACACACACACTAGCTAGCATCTTTATCTTTCTATTTATCTATTTCTCCATCAACCTTCTTTCTCGCCCTCACTCTTGCTTCCTATCACGCGCACTATATATGTTTCTCTCTACATGCAGTCATGCGCCCTCTTTTTATCTTTCTCTCACACACACAAAACTTCACCCTCTGAACCACTCGGCGGTCATCTCTAACACACAAACTAGCCGATGTCCCTCTTGCTAGCATCTCTATCTCTCTATCTATCTGTAGTTTCTCTGTCAACATTTCTTTCTTGAACGCACTCTTGCTTCCTATCACGCACACTATATCTGTCTCTCCATACATGCATCTATAGGTTGATCTCTTTTGCACAATCATTGTGTCTCGCTCCCTCTGCTCGCCATAGATGCATGCTCCAGCCCACGCCACTATCTCTTAAAGACAAAAACACATGCTCAATTATCGGGTCTTCTTCCCTTCACTCTCACATGCATGCATATTGTCATACCGATCCGTCTCTCCCATGCCGTTGATCTTATGACATGTCTTCTTTCTTTTATCTCGATCATGCGCGCGCGCACACACACACACATCCCACGTATACATGTATACCTCTCGCACATGCACGTTCAAGGTCTCCTATGTCTCCATACGTAGTTAATTACCCTCAGCCCTAACCCCACATCGAATTGTTCTCTTCCTGTGTGCACATAACTTCCGCCTGGATGGGTAAAACACACACTCACACTTAACAATCTCCTTCTAGCTACCCCCCCCCCCTCTCTCACTCTTCCCCTATATCCCCGAAACCAATAAGACCATCCCTTCGTTTAATTCCTGCCTACATGCACCATCGATATATAGTAGTCTTCCTCGGTGTCTCTCGAACAAACACGTTCTCTTGATGTCGACTCCTCTCACGCGCACACGCCTTCTTTTCCCTCTCTACGGGCCTCTTCTCTCTCGCACACCCCCGTTGGTGGCCTCTGCCATACACATCACCTCTCTACAATGAAGCCACACACACTTAAATTACTTTCGCCACCGAAGATTCCGCTTCACACACACACACACATGCACGCATGCACCCCCCCCCCCACACACACACGCACGGACGCACGCACCCACACACACACACACACACACTAAGACTCCATCTCACACAGACATGCTCTAGGCGGAGCATTTGTTCCTACCACCCTTCGTCCAACCTTACCCGTATGATAAACAATCACCTTAGTTTACTTGTATAACATAGACAAATTCCACTTTACTTTAGTAGTTAGCAAACTTCTCATAATTATATAACACAAATCACGAGCAGGAAGTGACATTTTTTTACACAACCACGTTAACATGGCCACGTAAATCACTAGCTAAAGTGTAATACCATTATACTTATATCCCGATGCAAAAGGTTGAGTACATGTCTGAAGAGTAGAGTCGCACACACGCACTCTGTCTCTCAGAATCTCACACACATACCAGTTACGTGACGCCCCCTAAGCAGACCCGTATGTTACAATTTGTGCACCCGTGGGTACACGTGATGGTGCGCATTTATTTAAGCCGGACGGCGAACCCAAGCAGTAGCTGCATTCATTCCCCTCCCGCCGCCTCTTCTCTGGTCGTCGTCGCCCGATAGTCATGGCCCGGCCGAAGGTAACGACATTCGCCATACTCCCGTCGGAGCGGCGCTTTAATCTAGAGGCGGCGCGAAGCCCAGATCGCAGCCGCCCTGCCTCCGGAGTCCGGACTAGCCGGAGCCGAACGAGGAGGCGTTGGAGGCGGAGCAGCACGCGGAGCCGGAGGAGGAGAACGACGACGGGGAGCCGGAACAGGAGGACGACAATGCGGGTGAAGCGGAGCAGGAGGAGGACGATGATTTCCATTATACTCAGACTTAAAGGGCTTTGAGTTTCACGCCACATTTATTTCATAGAGATAAGAGAAAGGAAATTTTTGTGGTCATGCATGCATCTTTTTGTGCTAGCACTCCTATATAAGGGTTGACTGGTCACTTCCCGCGGACGTGCGCTGGCGGTGGAAGAGGAAGGAGAAGGGAAGCAGGCTGTGGAGTATGCCCGTTGTAGCACGAGCTCCAAGGAACGTTCGTGCCAAACAATGCATAGTTGTACAGTATAGTCCAGCGGAGTATGAATTGGCCTTTAGGTTGCGTGTGGATGACATGGCTGCAACATGCAGGCTACAGTTCGACAGCCAACCGCTCTGCTTCGCACGGTTTGGTCACACAAGATTTGCATGCACGCATGTCACGCACGTACTTGTCGAAGGCGTGCTCGAAAAAGGGCGACCAGGTCCGCTAGTCCGCATTGATCCATGTGCCCAAAAAACAACTAATCCCAGTCACTGTAAATGTCGTGCGTGCTTTAATTCCTGGCTAGTGGATGGACGCGAATGTGCCGTACAACGAACCGCCCGCCAGCTCCCTAATCTCTATATCTACTCTTATAATAATAATAATCTATCTATCTATCTCTATCTCTCTTCTACTACTCTTATAAAAAACAGAGTTGGTGATGATGGTGTGCCTGCCATCCTGCAATATAGTCCGTCCGATTTATATCTGATGGATAGGAAGAAAACTATGGCAATTTTGCAAAATGATACCCACACCCCTCTCCAAATTTGCAAATAAGGCCTTCCCTCGTTCATCGTTTTCTCTCACAAGATAAACTACTCATACAAATGCATCTTGATGTTACGTGCAACGCAAGAGGATGTTTCCTTGGGGGTCTCTCCAGAACGGCGTGGCCGTAGTTGCAAGTTGACGCCCCTTGAGATGCCGACGTTGAGGGGCACTCGGATTTTGTCCGATGAGCAGGTAAGTGATGAGTTTGATCACGTAGTAAATGCATTCTAAATACTATTTCCGTGTCCATTTCCTAATTCCCCCACTGCCACTATTTCATAGGTTAGGCTTGGTGCCAGTGGAGATTGGCTTGCATATGTACCGGAGGGTACCAACATCAATTTGCACAACATTTACAACGGTGACACCGTTCCCGTAGAACCTTTGTCCAACATTGGGATCAGCCATGCAACGGGCCATCGCCTGAATTGGTACGATGGAACCACAGTGAGATTGAAGAAGATAGCAATCTCGGAAGCCTCGATAAGGTCGTCCGCCAACCAAAATTACACTCTCATCGCGGTGTTCGACATCGCGATTGCTTTCGCGAACCCTGCACATGGCGGTCAAAGGTGGACCATGCTGTCTGCGGCCGATTTGTTGCCGTACGAGTACGAAGACGTTGTGCTCCTTTCTAACCGCATCTTCGCGGTGACAAACCAGGGGACTTGTTTCGTATGGGACACATCCTATGATATACTCCCTCTCTTCCAGCTTATTTGTTTTGAATTTTTTCGTTTTATAAATTTTAAATTCAAATTTAGAGCTCCCCATCACATGTTGAGATTACAATGTCCATTAAATCGTTGCGTGCATGTACTAGTTTTTTATTGGTCATTTATATTGGTCACACATGCATGCATTGCAAGTAACGTTTTTTACCACAATTTCTTAGGAAACTGAGTGCAATAATTGAGTAGTTTTGCAAACTACCAGTACTACACCTGAAACGGTTCAAAATCAATACCACCACCACGCCCCCGTCTGACCGCCCTGGCCGACCCAAACCCCCTCCCTTGCCGGTGCGCGCTTCCCGTGTGAAACGGTCAGCGTTGCCCCGGAGCGTCAGTGCCGCATTAATGCCCTGCCAGAGCGGAGGCGACCTCTCACTGGCGCCGGCTTTGAAGTAGCACGACGGCCGAGAGAGCGCCGATTCCCGGTGCACGCGACTGCTCCACGTCGAGGCTGGCCATAGTTTGGATGAGTCTCCATCGTGGGGAGCCACACTAAGAAGCTGGGATGATATGGACTCCCTTTGCCCACCGTTATGGATCGTTCCATCTATGAAGAACATGTGGGACTGGAATTACGAGACGGACATGTACCCAGGAGTGGACGTACGAACCTGAGTAATGTAGTGCAATAAGTGAAGTAGAAAGGCACAAATAGTATGAACATGTGTGGCATATAGGCATTTGTCTCTTACTACCACTAAATGTTATACGTGCAATGCACGGTGATGTTATGATGTACGTGCCTAAGTACTCTACTACTATATTAATTGGAGGCACATATTAGGTTTTATATTTGTTTACGTGTATGGCCCGAGACCTTCCAACTAAACGTGTCTTTCTCTCCGGGTTGCACTTTGTATCGTTCATACCACAAGTACTACGTGTGGTCTCCGACCTAGAAGTGGAAGAAGTGGAGACGCTCTACCATGCTGTTCATGTCCCACTCCTTTCGCTGACGTGTGGGACATCCAGCACGTGCCGTGTTTGGCACTCCTTCGTCGTAAGAGTTGAAACGCTAGCTTTCATCAAAAATAAAAAATAAATATAAATCAACAGTGATACTATACCACGCGGTTTCCTTGCTCCTCGATATCGGAAAGAATACTTCCGTTCACCGACATGTGGGACATCGACCATCCTGGTCCACTTGCCATGCACGCAAAACTCCAAGGGAGAGTCACCCCGGTTGTCGCGCCACAGTAATAATGACTAATGAGCCGTCAAATCACAGGCCCAACCTTTCCCACTGTGAAGTTGCTCGGATGAAGGAACCATCATGACTTCGTTGAATTCCGCTTCTTGAAGAAAACTACTGTACCAGCAGTACTGCTAGCTACAGTAGTACTGTACTCCAGCAGAGGGCTCCTTTGTTTCATAGGATATGAATTTTATAGGAATATGAAAATCATAGGAAGTGAGATGACATGCATCTCAATTCCTATAGAGAAAGAGATGCCATTTGATGCATAGGATAGGAATTTTCCATTCAGTCTAGGCTAATGTACTGGTAATTTGCTCTAAAAACTACAGTAGTAACTAGTACTGGTACATGCTCGTAATTAATTAAACAAATGTATGGGCGACACAGACACACACACTAACTACTAGTACGTACTACTACTTCTCACATGCTGGCCAGACGCCATCGTTCTCCTTCCCAGCTTTGTCGGCGACACCCCACCATGCTTGGATCTCCGCCGAGCTCTCCGCAGCAGCGTGAGCGTCCTCTTCTTTCTTGCGGCGGCGGGCCTCTCTTTTCTTGAGTGCTTTCTGCCTTTTCCGTTCCCTCTGTGCGACTTTGGCCGCCTCTTGCTCTACCGCCCATTCGGCCTTGGTAGCTTCAAAGTCCGCCCACGTAGGTGTGAGGTCACGAGCGGCGATGAACTCGGCACGGCGGGATGCCATCGCTTCCCTACCATTTTGTGTGCGGTCGTGGGCGGCGAGGAACTCGGCGCGGCGGGATGCCATCGCTTCCTTACCGATTAGTGTGCGGCGTGGTGGCATGAACGACGCTTGGTGAGAGCTCTGGGGCGGAGTGGCCGGACAACTGTATAGTGCATTGGTTTGTTAAGAGCTCAAGGATAGAAGACGAAGGAAATTTGGATTCCCCTTCAATCCTGGTCATTTATTACCGAGTAAAATGCATTGGCGGTCATCGAACTTGTCTTGATAGCTCACTTTGATCATTGTATACGAGATATGGTGATTATACGGTCACTGGCTCAGCATATAGCTCCGTATTTGTCTAGTTGACCAGTCAAACAGTCTGCATGCGCCTCATCAGCTCGTGTTCTGTATCTATCTATCTATGCGGGCCTACCTGTCAGTGGAGAAAGAAATAAAAACCAAAATTATGCGTATGTGAGGAATCAAACCACGGACTCATCACTGCAACGCACACTCGTCAGCCAAATGAAAATGAAATACTTTGCGTTAAATGGACAAACCGATTTTTTTATATTATACGTGATGCACACATTAGCGCACACCATCCATAGACGCAAGTAGCATGTACGCGTGCAGACACTCACGCTCATGCTGTCAAACCATGCTAATGCATGCACGTCGCCCTCTCAATCAAAGTCCTGCTCATGGCACAACGCAAACGGTGAGCCCGTCACCTGCGCGCCCCGGCGGTGCCTAACATTACTGTTTAGACGTTTGCTGGCGGCCTCCGCGAACACCGAGCATGTATTCACCTGGCTCAACACTAACGTCATACTCGTGCTTGGGCGCCGAGCTGCTCGACATTAGCCATGGCTCTGCACACGACACGATGATGTGACTCGGCGCCTTGCTCATGTATATCATCCATCACAACGACAATCTATAAAACAACCTAGCTAGAGAGGGTACTATGGTACCTATATATGTATCGTGAGCGACCGATCATAGTGCCACTGCACACGAGTGTGTGTTTGATCGATTCGTCCATTATTCGTAAGTTATGCATGGTTGTGTGGTGTCTAATGGTGGTCGTCAAAGGCTAGCTGGCGACAAGAGCGGTTGCATGGATGCCTGATTGTCTATACGTGCCGCATATGCTTCAAAGGCTCGTCATCCATGAGTTCACATTTTACCACCACGCCAGCGTCTGACCGCCCTGGCCTACCGAAACCCCTTCCATCACTAGCGCGCGCTTCCCACCTGAAACGGTTACAGTCGCTCCAGAACATCAATGCTGCATTCACGCCCGACGCGACCTCTCACTGGCACCGGCATTGCAGCAGCGCGACGGCCGAGAGAGCGCCACCCGCGCAGCATCCCGGTGCAAGCGACTGCTCCGTGTTAACGACACCACGGCCATCCGTCCATCCGCCGCCCACATTAATGACACGTGGCTGCCGACGAACCTACTCCGGCACCAGCCATCCATCCGTCTGCCGCGGCTCATTGCCATTCGCCCGCTATATTAACTTTAGCCCCAGCTCCCAGCCATAGCCAAAGACCCACAATCATTCTCCTCCGGTCCCTTCCTTCTGTCGGCACCACTCCAACCATGGCCTCCTGACGCTCCAAAGCTCTATTGGATGTACTGTCGCAGGAGCAGACGAAGGACATCGGCGGCTCTGCTCCGGGCGCGCTCCAAAGCTCTCTTGGACGTACTATCACAGAAGCAGACGAAGGACATCGCCGGCTCCCCCCGGTCGCCCTCTGCCGCCACGACCATGAAGCCGGCGTGCGTGCGCGGGTGCAGCCGCCAGCGAGGAAGAGTAGTACATGGTAGGTCGCCGCCGCTCTGGTCCTAGGAAGGCCACCACTCCTCCACTCAGTCGACGCCAAGCTTGGTGGGGTAAACATCAGCGGTCGATTAGCCGCTTGACGGCGACGTGGAGGCGGAAATCTCATAACCTTGTGCTCCGGAGGAGGAGGTTATCGAGGCGGAGCTGGACAAAGCTGAGGCGGATGAGGAGAAGGCAAAGGCAATAGCTGGAGCGTCAGTCTCGGGGCTCATGGCCGGACATGGTGATCGGGCGCCGGCGATCGTTTAGATTAGGTTTACAGCAGGTTTTAGTACGGTTTGTGCGAAATATGCAATGAATTTCATCCAGTTTATAGGAAAAGTTTTCAAAATGTAATGAATTTCATCTGGTTAATTTGAAATTTGCTTTGTTCGCATGAATTTTGTTCGGTTAGTTCATATAGTTATCGAAAGGTATGCGGGCAGCATTGGATGGCATCCTCTGGCATTAGTGTCCTTGTACAGATGCCAGTGTAAATTTGTGGGTCAGCGCTGGAGATGCCCTAACTATCTTGCTATAATCGCTAACAGTGCTCCATTATTTCGCAGGGAACAGTTATCCCTCGATCACAATCAGATCCGCCATGTTTCCCACTCCTCCCACGTAAGAGTGTAGACGCTTGCTTACATAAAAATGGAGCAAGCGGACGACACTGTAGCACGTCATATCACTCAAACTAGCCCGCCTAACACGCGGGACAGCCCTGCCCTCGTCATTTCGTTCTGGATTTCTATCGATCGATCGCACAAAAATGTTACGCTTTGCAAGTTCAAAAGGAAAAGGCGGCACACTTAAAGCACGCCTGTCGCGTTCGCGTCGCACCCCCGACAGTCCGGCTCGCACGCCGCTCACCAGAGGGGACACGCGTTGTCTTGCATTTTCACTGACATGTGGGACTGCAATTGAATAAACCGGCGATAGCCAAAATCTAATCGCTTGGAGGGCATCGGCTGAGAAGAGAGAGACGGGGGAGGAAGAAAAGATCGCCCGCCCGCCGCGCACGGACTCCAAGAAATATGGTGATAATGTGAGGTGGGCCATGCGGGAGTCCGGACCGCTTCCAAGCCAGCTTCTGACCTCCCTGGCCCACCAGAAAACCCCTCCCCCCTCCCGCGTGCGCTCCCCCCTCAGACGCCAGCTGCCCGCATTCATAGCAAGTAGTACTAGTACAATACTAGGCTATAAGCCCGCTTATGTGGAGGAGAGAGAGGCATTGGCAATGTCAAGGAGTGGGCTCTGCAAGAGCCCGTCTCTACACGTGCTCCTAGGTATAAAAACACTAATTCTAAAAAAAAGGTATAAAAAAACAATTGTGTCTAAAAAAAGAAGGTAAAAAACATTTGAGAGGAAATAGATAGAGAGAAAGTGAGAAAAATTTGTAACCTTATAGCCAACCTTATAGTCAACACTATGGTACATGAGGAAGGAGGGAGTTGTGCACATGCCAAGTTCACTGGCTTGCCGTGTTTCACACTCCTCCGTCGTAACAGTGGAGACAATAGCTTTCATCAAAAATAAACAATGAATACTCGTTGCTCATCCTCGATATCGGAAAGAATACTTTCATTCGCCGACATGTGGGACGTCGACCATCCAGGTCCACCTGCCATGCACAAAATTATCCTGGTCCACCCCGGTCGTAGCGCAGGCCCAACCTTTCCCACTGTAAGTTGGTCGGACGAAGGAACCATCATGACTTCGTTGAATTCCGCTTCTTCAAGAAAACTTACTGTACCCGCAATACTGCTACCACACGCGAAGACTGGACGGCACTGTAGCACGTCATATCACTGAAACCCACTAGGCCAAACTAGCCCGCCTAGGATTTGTACTCCCTCCGTTCCAAAATAGATGACTCAACTTTGTACTAACTTTAAGTTAGTACAAAGTTGAGTCATCTATTTTGGAACGGAGGGACTACGTCTCTGTACTGCTATGATTTTGTGTTCTCAAAAAATATCCTGTGTCAATCTAACGATTAGGAGTAGAAAGAGGGTCTTTCTCTCTCTAGATCTCTCTCCATCCCACAACCCCTCTAGCACACGTACACACTCTCTGTAGCCACTCCGAAAGTACGATGTCACCACACATTCACACTTCCAACAAAAAAATTACACATTCACGCATGTTACATGTACGTGCCAATTTTGCTGGCTATTAATGTGAGGCCTCCTTTGGTTTAGAGGAATCTTGTAGGAATTTCATAGGATAAGATTTCTATAGGAAAAATTTCTGTAGAGCCCTTTGGTTTATAGGAATGGAATCATATTCCTATGGAGGAATTCTTCCTATCCTCCACATTTCATAGGAAAATAAACATTAGCCTAGACTCAATGGAAAAAAATCCTATGATGTGAATTAAAGGGCATCTCCTTTCCTATTCCTACTCATAGGATTTAAGATACATGTCATCTCATTTCCTATGACTTCCCTATTGCTACGATTTTCCTACCCTATGAACCAAATGAGGCCTGAATGTATCCGTGAACCAACTCTTTGAGTTTGATGTGAATTAATGTATAATTGTGGACTATTGTCTGATCGATCGCTAAGCCTACAATTTTAGGAGCTTGGGCTATTGGCCGATCGACGACGGATCAGACCTATAAGCGTACCACGAGCTCATCAGCCCCAACGTTTCTCTTCGGTGAGTGTTTTGCAAGTACTATAGCTCACACAGTAGCTAGCCTACTAACACCAAGAATCATCAAACAACCCTACTGATATGATAAACAGTTCAAACTTACATCTAAGCATGCCATATATTACATCAAAATCTGGTGAGGATACATCTGTTTCCATAACTCGGAGAGGGTTCGCATGATTCACTATCAAACAAAAGTAGCAAGTACCGCCCACACAAGGCAGTGCACTAGCCCTAAGATGGTTTGATAACACGCATCATTCTGGTAATTAAATACAATGCAAACTACCTTGAAGGATTAGCACGACCAACTATTTCTTGTCATCGATCTCTCGGGCAATGACCATAGCATGGACAGCGGCATGGGAATCGATCTTTGGGGCGATGTCCACAGGATGGACCACGACATCAGAATCGATCTCTGGGGCGATTTCCACAGGACGGACAGCGGCATCGGAATCGATCTCCGGGGCGATGTCCACAGGACGGACCACGACATCGAAAACGATCTCTGGGGCGTTGTCCACAGGACGGACCACGACATCGGAATCATCAAGGACGTCCACCAGCACCTGCACAACCCTAACATATTAGCAAGCACATTGCAAATAATCAAAAACCACAACTATGGTAAGCCATTTTTTTTACCTTGTGCAGCTCACCGGGGGATCCCATCCCGCCAGGGGCCATCGCCTTGCCAGGGAAATACTGCTTCTCAACGGCGACTATCACCTCAAACTCGGGCTTGAGCCTCTCATAGGTGGCCATTAGAGTTTCTGGGGTAGGCACGGTGGGGCCCTTGTTGTTCTTCCAACTTTCTTTGAGGAGTTCATCCGCCAACGTCGTCAACTCTTTGGCCAGTGATTGTTTCTTGGAGTTCTTCGTCCCCATGGGTTGGCCCGCCAACATGGCCAACTCGTTGGTCGGTGCTTGCTTCTTGGAGATCTTTGTCTCGAGTGGGTTGTCCGCCGGCAACTCTTTGCCTAGTGCTCCAGGATCCATCAATAAACTGACAAACGAAAAGCAATCGAAAGGAAACCACAATCGCAATGAAAATGGGAAAAAAATAGGCTGTGAGAATCGGTCGGTGCTTCGCAAAAAGAAGATTCTTGGAATGAAAATATAGTAGCATCACTGATTCGCCCACCTTTCCTTCGTCGGTACAGAAGAAAAATGGCAGAAGTGAGTAGCCTGGAGTGAGGATTTCTTCAAGGGGAGAAAGGGCTTCAACGAGCGTTCCAGTGAAATGATGGTTGCTTCGTCCAGCCCAGCTTCCAGGCCACTTTACCACTGCTGGTAAAGGTGTGGGTTTTGTGATATGACGGGTCATGACGGCCACACCGGGGTGACCGGTGAGTCTCGACTGTAGCACCTCGCTGTGATTTGGTGGATGGCACGCGGGCCCGGATGCTTTGATGTCCCACATGTAGATAGAGCGGCTAGTCATATACAGTAGTAGTTTGGACGACAGACGAGGAGCTCCGTCCTGGTTTATTGGTCCCTATGATAATCTGTGCCAAATTTTAACTAACCAAATGTTCATGCATGTCACAAAAAATTACATCATTGAAAACTATGTTCAAATATGAATCAAAGGATATAATTTTTGTTAACATGCACTAACATTTTGTCAGTTAAATCTTTGGTCAAAATTTAGCACAAATTACAAAGGGGCCCAATAAAGATTGTACTCTCACATTTTGTTTTGAGGATACTCCCACATAGAAAATACAAATAATAATGCATGTTGGGGCAACCCATGTTTCTGATAATTTTAGTCGTGGGCTTGTTCACAAATTTTATGAGGCGGTGGTTGTTCACTTAATGGAGGGCCTAGTACCAGACTTGAATGATACAAAGTGCAACCTGGCACACCGTAACACCTCTTGGAATAAGCGGGTAGCTATCTCAAAAACAATCAACAATACAAAAAAAACGGCGACCTGGCACGTACACAATTTTAAACGATTGTTTTGATGGAGTGAAAAAAGAAAACTACCCCACTATACGTATATATATAGGCCGAAGCCTCCGCGTTTGCTTGCTAGGGTTGCTCTATTCACACACTCTCATCCTCTCCAGATCTAAACAAGATAGCGGTGGTAATAATGTCTTTTTATCCTCACCGCTGGTTACAGATCCGGACGTATCCCCCTCCGCCAGTGAAGGGGAGGAGGGGCAGTGTTTAGGCTGTCGTTGACAGCGAGGGAGGAGACCCACTGCCGGCCGCACCGTTATCTCTGGCCGAGCGCCGGCGCGGGAGGTCCTCCGATCCCTTCATCGCTGCCCTAGTGTGGGCGGATCCGGCCTCCCGCTTCCCACCTATCCACATCCCGACGACCTTCAGGTATATCTTCCTTCGAAACTGGCCTAGCTCTACTTCCCCAGCTCGCTACGTCACTGCATGTGCATCATTTTCTACCTCTCAGCCCCTCTCGATCGGATGGTCCAACATCACCTTTTTTTTCTATTGTTAGAGGTAAAGCTACTTCATGGAGTCGAATCTTGTACTTGGTTCAAACAAGAAATAAAGGGGGGAAATTTAGTATGTACAATGGACTTGGTACAAACAGGAAGGAAATGGGGTGAAAGTAGTATAGACTGGTCATCCAACCGGTCTCTTGGTCGAAAAGGGAAATATAGGGGAAACGATGTACATAGTGGTATGACCAGGACTAGATTTGATATCCACACATAGGAGTAGGTGGCTAGAGTGAACAAAAATGGGACTAACCCAGATATGTTTCTTGGATGTTTGTTTCTTGGGGCAACAAACTCTGAATCACCACTTTATGCCCCGGTTTAGGTACATGGTGTTGGACTGCTGGTGCACCCACTATCCCATGCCCTTATAGCAAATATTTAGCTGTTCTTAATCTAATGCCCCTGGTAAAATGAAGCCATGCCACTGTTATAAGCCATGACAAGTTTATCCAATTGTTTTTGCCAGTAATTGTTTGAGACTCTGACTATTTCCTCTGTAGCTTTTTGTGCAAACAGGGATATCCATTTCACCTCGTTGCTATTGCGACCTTTTGGTGCACTGCACAAAACACTTCTTAAAAGAAGTGACTTTTGTGTTGTTTAACTAGAATGTCAGAATGGAACCGTTGGTTCATTTCGGTGGAACTGCACAAAGGGAGATATGTGTTCCAATCTTCATCATCCATATTGGCACCATAACCTTCCTTTAGGTAAGAATGATATTTAATGCATGTGTTCATCTCTATTTTGCGACTGCCATAAGAAAATAATGCTATTGTTTACTAGTACACTTGTACTCCCTCACTGACAAAACCAATTTTGAAATAGAAGGCCAATCATGTACTTGGTTTCACCAACTGGTGAGGAGAATGAGAAACGGAGCATGAAGATGAAGACGAAGAAGAAGAAGGAGGAGGAAATGAAGAAGATCACATGATGGTACCGTCCTATGTTTTCTTGGCATCTTGCTAGTGGTATTGTATTGCTGTGATGCTACTAGTCTTAAGTTTATCTTGTGAGAGAAAAGGATGAACGAGGGAAGGCCTTATTTGCAAATGTGGAGAGGGGTGTGGGTATCTTTTTGCAAAATTGCCATAGTTTCCTTCCTATCCGTCAGATATAAATCAGACGGCCTATATTGCAGGATGGCAGGCACACCATCATCACCAACTCTGTTTTTTATAAGAGTAGAGTAGAGATAGATAGAGAAATGCAGCAGAGTAGTACTTGGCTTGACGACACATCATACTAATTAACTGGATTCTGGATGCCAAGGTGATCTTGCTGAAGCCGAGGCCTCGGTCGAGGCCATTCAAGGGCTCCGGCAATGTCTCCCTTACATGTGAGACGATCCTCCAGGGAGCCCTTCCACTTCTGTTGTCTCTCCTGCAAGGTCACTTAATTAATTAGGAGTACTTAAGTAGCACTAATTTATTGCTGCCTAATTTTCCTGTCGGAGTTAAACAGATCTTTAGTAGCACCCTATGCTGAATCATGTACGTGTGTATGTTTGTCTGTGGAGGTGAATCATGTGGTGGAGCAGGGAGGGAATCTTGGTAGTGCCATGACATAATAATGCTATTGTTTTGCATGTCAATTTATTGCCATTGGTTCAATGAGGCAATGTTTTGCGTATTGTCCATCATGAATTTGATGCTACTATTAAAGTAATATGCTAATGTCTTTCTATCCTTTCTCACTAAGCTAATGAAGGTTTCACCTTGTTCCTACTTGTGCAAACAGGGATCATGTTGTGCCAATCGTACATTTTAGTGGAACTGCACAAGAGAATACAATGAACTGTATCCCAGCCAGTGCTTTAACTCTGCTGGAAGTTCTTGATAATCTTTCGATATAATCTCACCACTAGTAAACAAGAGTGATTTCGACCATACATTTGAAGTGCACAAAAATATATACTATTGAGTGATTCCAGTGAGTGCTTTATCATCTCTTCTAGGACTACTTGAATAAGCTTTTTTGCTTAGGTTGGTACCGGCCTAAGGCCTTCATCCATATTAGTTTGCTGTCATCTCTATTTGTATCGTACTACTGTGTTGCTACTGTCATGAGAAACTCCTTTATCTTTGCACGTTAAAGTTTTGCAACCTATGATACATGGCAATGCTTTGAGTGTTGAGCTAATTGGCACTGATTAAATAAACTAATACCTCTCTTCAAGCAAGACTACTATGTTGCTAACTTTACCCATTAAGATAATGAGGGTGCTTCTATTTGTTAGTGTATGTTTCATCAACTAGTCCCACTATTACAGTAATCTCACTCTCTCAATATATGTGCTAACAGGGATGCTCGATTTTGGTGGAACTGCAAAAAACTTTGGGTGCTTCATTGCCTTGACTGCATCCTTCCTTTCCTGTCAGTCGCTTATCTCGGCTTCCAGTCAAAGGAAATAGTAATTGATATGCTTCGTCACATAGGTTGGTACCAGTCTTTATCCTGATTATTGTGCTTATCATATGTATTGGTAATTTGGTATTGTTCTACTGTTTGCCGATTTCATAAAGGAGTAACTTGGAGCCTAAACTCGTAGGCAAATCATTACATTGGGCGATTTCAGTAGAACTGCACAAAAAGATCAGATGGACAGATACTTATGCTGCTGCTATGTACTCCAAAGTTCACTCAGACAAGCATTGATGTTGACAAGAAGTGCCTATATTCATTCGAGTATCAACCGGCGTCAACCAGTTGTCAAACTCCAAGTATTAGGAGAGTGAACGCCAAAAATATTGCTTGGCGCATAGCCCAGAAAAACGCAGTCCAGTCTTTGGTCCCATCTTGTGCCTTTTGGTTATCGGCACATATGGTAGCGAACTGTATGGCATGGAGTCTAAAGATTCCAGACAAGTTGGTTGACGCGTATATTCATCTGGCACTTAATCAGTCTGCACGCCAGGGATGCTCCATTTCAGTTGAACTGCACAAAAAATTTGGGTGGTTCATTTTATCGACCGCCTCCTTTTTTGTCTACAATGTAGAATTTTGGCGATCTACAGGACCAAGATGAGCCAGTAAACTTGTTGGATGAAAGTAGTGGCCAAGTTGCTCAAACCTCCCTCGGCATTGAGGCCACTATCTCAAGGATAAACCTACAAGCAAAGTTCAGATTGTCTATGCTGCCTCTTATGTACTCGAAAGTTTACTCGTACAAGCATTAATTTTAGCAAGAAGTACCTCCGACTGAACACCATTTACCAGTATGTACCCTAGGTAATTAAAGTTTGTCCATGGATGATATTGGTTGTGATCTCAATCATTTGGATGCATAAACATACTGAACATGTGTATATCTGAATCTTTTTGTGAATTATCTATGAATATTGTCTTGTGATCTATCAATCATTTGGATGCATAGAAATATTGAACTTGTGTATATAAGAATCTTTTGAGTTGTTGATTGTGAATATTGGCTATGAATATGAACGTGTCCTGTGAACCTGAGTTTGATACGAATGTTTACCTTTTCTGTTGTACTTGTGTGTGAACTTGTTAGTATGTCTACTGTGGGATTTGTGACGTGTGGGTGTCAACGGCACACCTTCTTCCCGAGAAGAATTACACCTGCCTGTTAGGGTAGCAACGGCGCATCAGCTCTTTTTTATATTTTTGCTCTGTCTTCCCCCTCCCCCACTCAACCCCTACCGTAATGTTTTCGGCCTCAAAACAAACATAGTACTGCGTTGTTTTTGGGGCTTGATGAAAAATTGAGTGCTGCTTTCTGTAGGTTGGCCCGCCCAACAAATGGGCTGCTGGTCCACCACGGACTGGGAGGCTAAAAATACAAGTTGTATGGTGCAGAGGCAAGTAAAAAAACGCCACGAGAGCCATCCACTGAAAAAAATCGTGTCTGATGTTCTTCTTCAATCACGTCGCCGGCCCCCTCTTTAATCCAGTTCGCTCCATTCCCCAACCGGCAGCACAGGACAGAAGTTTATTTCCACCTCGCGCTGCTGGGGGATTGAAGAAGTGCGGCATCGAATCCAACACCGGTGATGGCTGCTTTTCCAAGTGATTTTCAGATAAGAAACTGCATGTTTCAGAGGCAGAGCATTTAAATCAACAGGCACTTTTCAAACATGGATAACAGAATGTTGGAAATTTTATTCATGGTAAAAAATGGAACTAACAACAAGTTAACATCATGCTGATCAACATTCATGTATAGCACATCTTCATATGATGCAAAGTCAAAAAGATATGCTATTTTCAAAATGGCAAGACAATGTTGAGTGTGCGAAAAACTGGGTAAACTAGGGACGAAATTTTGGCAAGTGTTAGATATATTTCAACTGCGCCAGTTGGAATCGAACCCGGGCAGTACAGCTTTTGGGTGAGAGGGTTGCAGCCACGAGGCTAGTGCGGTATGTTCGAAAGAATGAAGGCGTCTTCCCCGGCTCCGGTTCTTCGCCGTCCGTGTGCGCTTGCCGTGGCGCCGCCGTATGCCGTTGTCAACATGCTCAACAAATGAGAGGAATCCGGAGAGGACTGTACACCGAGAGACTGACAGTGGCGACCCACCAGGTCCAAGCCGTATGCAAGCAAGTGCCTCATTGGAAAAAAAAGCTTCCTCCTAATTGTATACTAACGTTGGGGCCCACGGGTTTGTCAACCTAGTCAATAAATGAAATAAATTTCCAACGATGACTGTCATCGGGGAGATTTTTTTTCCAGGGGTATCGGGGATCTTTTTGTTGTTGTTGTTGTTGCTGGAAAGGGGTATCAGGGATCTAGCTGGTATCATTTTTTTCCAGAGGGTGAACAAGTATCAGCTAGGCCTAGGTTTTGTTTTTTAACATGTGTAGCCCACGACATACCGAGACAGTGATTTCAACTTATTTTTTGAGGTCCATCATGTACATACCGGCCTATGGGCCTCCCAGCGTAGGTTTTACTTTTTCTTAAAGATCGGCAGCCCAATGTATTTTTTTAATAAAACACAGATCCCTGTTCTATTTATCTATATATAAGAATAATAATGATGTGTCCAATTTATGTTTTCCCTTCTAACCACATTATATATATTTATATTATTACTATTATCGTATATTTAATAGAGACTTATATATACATTATAAAAACATCCCACGTCTTATTAACTTATAAAAGTAAATGTTTAACAAAAGTTGGTAAGGAAAATCCTGGTTGTTTTTGACTCACAGGCAAGGAAAATCCTGGTGATTGTGTACAAAAGCTTGCGAAGATTTTAAGGACCAATGTAATAATAACGCGCTCATTTTTCTTTTGAGCAATAACTCGCTAATTTGTTAATTATATATATATATATAATGTGTCACTTCGGTTTATTTTTTGATATTAATTGCTCCTTCTAACCTAACATTATATATAGAACAAGCCCAGCTAATTCGTGTATTTCAAGAAAGTGCAAATGGGCTGGGATTTCTTAGAAAATATTAAATGGGCCGCATTGATGCGAAATTATTTATTCACCCAGCCCAGCAAATGGACTCTAAATTCTAGAAAACATGGGTTAAATATATGCCACATTTTTGCAGGCTGACATGTGGCCCAATAGGTCGAAGCCTACGCAAGGCATTGTCAACTTAGTCAACAAATGATTCTGACATCCACAGCCATTGGATTTATATCCAACGGCTGGCATGCACCTTCAATCTCTCGTCTTCTTCCTCCATCGTCGCCGGGACTGCCTGCTCCAGCCTCCGATGGCTAGCGGCTCTGCTTATCACACATCGCTGCGAAGCGCTACCCCACCACCAGCCAGGCTATCCCTTCACCCCTCCACACCTCCTGTTATTCTCCACCGACTGCAGCCCCACGCCGCACCAGAACCAGTTATAACCCTTGTACTCCTCTCAATTTGTGACTCCACTGCCGCATCTTCCCATCTCTGGGCCGTTCCCGTCCGGGGCCTCGCCGTCGTCTACCGCCTCGCTGCGCTCGGCGTGGCGTGGTCAACAAACGAGAGTCATCGGAAGAGGACTGTACGTGAAGAGCCTGACAGTTGGGATCCACGAGGTCCATGGTCGCACGCAAGGAAAGTTCCTCCTTATTAAGCTGGAAAAAAATGTTTCCTCCCCCTGATAGCTGGGACCCACTAGCTGTATCTTCGCACGGAAGGAAGTACCTCCTTGTTATGCGAAAAAAACTATTCCTCCCGATGACAGCTGGGACCCGGCAGATTTGGTGGCTGACTTGTGAGCCTACTAAGCTGACGCGTACGTAGGGCTTTGTCAACTTAATCAACAAATGATTCTAGCAGCTGGACTGTTGGATGTTAATCCAACAGCCATGCTGCTTCTTCAACCTCCGTTCTTGCTCCTGTCTCCCGTGGGCGGCAGTGCTGCCGCGCACCCGAACCAGTCAAGTTCCCACTCCTCTCCATCTGCGACTCCACTGTCGCGTCTTCCCCATCTTCGGGTCGTTCCAGTCTAGGGCCTCGCCGTCGTCCACCGGCCTTGGTGCGCTCGGCACGGTGTGGTCAACGTGATCAACAAACGAGAGTCATCGGAAGATGACTGTACGTGAGAGGCTAACAGTGGGGACGCACCATGCCCATGGACGCATGCATGCAACTGCATCCTTTTTACCCTGAAAAATAATGTTTTCTCCCCCTGACAGCTGGGACCCACCAGCTACATCTTCGCACGCAAGGAAGTGCGTCCTTATTACGGGCAAAAAAAATTATTCCCCCTGACAGCTGGGACCCAGCAGCTATATCTTCGCACGCAAGGAAGTGCGTCCTTATCCTGCCTGACAGCTGGGACCCACCCGATCGAAGCGTCCGTAGTGTTGTCTGTCTTGTCGCGAACGTGTACGTACATACTGGTCGATCGGTCGCTCTGCAATGATGAACCGTGGCCGAGTAAGTAGCGGCACATGTCATAGTAGAGCCCCCACGTAGCAGTTCAGGATGTCCCGTCTAAACCGTGTACATGTACATACAGCCACATGCCAAAATATATGGCCACCTACGTACATACGAGCGGGGTCTCGAAACACGTACTTGCGCATACGGACGTCAAGGGCTCGTGTACTTGGAGAGGCAACGGACGGCAGTGACGTTGTCCTATTCATCTTCAGCTAACCAGCTGGGTCGGAATGGAGGAAACAGCGTCATGTTCACCGGGAGCCAAGTGACTGGGTCGGAATGTGTCCTGTTCATCGGGAGGCAACAGACTGGGTCGGAATGGGTCGTGTTCAATGGGAGCCAACTGGCTTGGACGGAACAGCCGGAACGGGGTCTGGCGTACCGCAAAACAGAGGAAAACGGCCTTGTGTTCGACCGCGTACGGTCGAAACGGGGTCCTGTTCATCGGAAAGGGTCTGGTGTACCATAAAATGGAGGAAACGGACTTGTGTTCGAGCTCCTACGGTCAAAATGGGGTGCTGCTGATCGGGAGGGGTGTGGCGTACCGCAAAACAGAGGAAACGAACTTGTGTTGGAGCGCCTATGGTTGAAACGGGGGTCCTGTTCATCGAGAGGGGTGTGGCGTACCACAAAACGGGACTCCACGGGCTACTGTTCATCCACCATCTACTGCCTCGCTCCAGCCTCCACGGGCTACTGTTCATCCACCGTCGACTTCCTCCAGCCTCCACGGGCTACTTTTCATCCACCGTCGACTTCCTCCAGCCTCCACCAGCTACTATTCACCACGGGGTCCTGTTCATCCAGCCTCCACCGGCTACTGTTCAACCAGCCCTCTCCACGGGGTCCTGTTCAACCAGCCCTCCATGGGCTACTATTCATCTAGCCCTCCACCGGCTACTGTTCAACTAGCCCTCTCCACGGGCTACTGTTCAACCAGCCCTCCACCGGCTGTTGTTCATCCAGCCCTCCACGGGGTCCTGTTCATCCACCCCCAACCGGCTCGATCGGGGTCCTGTTCATCCAGCGGCAATGGCCTCTACTACCACGGGGTCCTGTTCATCCAACCCCCACTAGGAACTATTCATTCAAACCCCAACAACGCTCACTATTCATCAAGAGGCAGCAGGTTCGATCGGCTTCAGTTAGCAGCAGTAGCGAAGGAATCGCTCGGGTTCAGTTAACAGCCAGGGATCGATCGCTAGGGTTCAGTAACGTAGCCAGTGCAATCGCTCGGGTTCAGTAAGCGAACGCCTCGCTCGGGTTCAGTTAGAGCCCAACGCCTCGCACACACGCGCGTACGTGTACGAGAGAAACGCGCAAACCTCCGTGCATCGCTCGGCCCCGACCACCCACCGTAACCGGGAACTCCCCGAAATTTTCCTCGCCCTCGCTTCTACCACGATTTTTTCCGTCATGGACGGCCCAAAGAATGTCATGCAGGTGCGTCTCCGGCCCGCCCAGGACAAAAAGCCAATTTTCTGTCATGATTTTTTGTCATAGAAGTAGGAGCCCACCACATCTATGATGATACCGGGTTTTGTCACAATTATCGTCATAGAAGTGTCATAAGCATGACAGAAAAAAAATTCGTTTGGCCCAAAATGTCACGGATGTGTCTTTTTTTTGTAGTGGTGAGCCCTCCTCGTCTCCATATTCTCAAAGTCTTTGAAACCGAGTTTCTGCAATACATATGGTCTTGCATGGCACGGGATGTACTAATCGAATTGAAAAAAAAATCCAGGAATTAAACGTTGACCAAAAGAAGCACAAATGATGATATTAATTACGATGAAATGCTTGTCGTTGCGTATCGTACAAACATCAAAGGTCTCATCCAGCTTCATGGTGAAAAACCTATCATTTTGCAGGTGAGGATACCTGTCGCACAAACCCCGGTCATCGTTGCAGTAATCGCACTTCGTGATCCTATCGTCATCAGACATCTCCTATGTTCAAAATTGAAAGATTAAACTTCTAAATTTCAATATATGTACTGCAAAAACTTAATCTGGAGTCCCAACAGACTTAAAGTCAACCCAAAATGTCGTTTAATGCTCTTTCTGGCAAATCCAAGGCAGTCGATATTTCCTACATTCTAGCACAAGCCATGCTAAAATTCACGGAAAAATCCAGCATGACCTTTGCTAAAAAGGACATATCGAGCGCCTAAAATTTGCCGAAATGGAAATTAATCAACACTCCGGCAAAACATAGGCCACTCTGAGGTGTTCCCTGCAAACATAGGCCACTTGGGCAAGCACATATCCTATTTGGCTACATCATCATCATCGACATCAACAACATGGGATTTGGCTACTCTCACCTCAAGGTCGAAGGGGGTCGGTGACGGGGACGACGACGGGGATGATGCGGGGGCTCCTTGATGTCTGCAAAAACAAAATATAAACCCTATAAGATATCAACTAAACATTGTTATGCTGATTCAAAAGACCTACATTTACTAAAAACTCAATATATCTTATAACCCGAATATTTCATTTGCTTAAGAAGTATAACTAATGTTTCTTACTAAAAATTTCCATACCTAAATTTTTTGACTAAAAATTTCTGTTACTAAATTTCTCATATGGAATGGCATTGCGATACATTTCTATATTGAAAATTTTGTATACCTAAACAATTTCTATTACTAAAATTTCTGTTACTAAATTTGTATACCTACATTCAAATTACCTACATTCTACAAGAACAAGAACAGAGAAGGGATGGAGGGAGGGAGGGAGGGAGAGGAGGGGGGAGGAAGGAGGGAGGGAGGGAGGAGGGGGGAGGAAGAGGTGCCTCACTGGCGGTGGCGCGCCGGCGATGGGCGACGGCGGCGGACGACGGTGACGGCCGGGTGGTGCAGCGCCGGTGACGGCGGGGGGTGGTGGCGCGCGGGCGGCGGCGGCGGGCGACGTTGACGGGGACGGCGACCAGAGAGGGTGAGTGAGAGTGTGTGTGGTGAGGGAGAGGGTAACAGACAGGACGGCCGGGGCATAGGATAATGTGGTTTTAGCAGTAGCGCGGGATGCCAAAACGCGCTACAGCTAAAACTTTAGTTGTAGCGCGTTTACAGAAAAAGCGCTACTGCTACGGCTAAGCATGTAAAAATACATCAAAAATACATTGCTCATCAATGATCTTTTTGTGTAGAATCTAAGTTGCCAATATGAATCCTCACCAGTTTAGGAACTGGTGAAGATTCATATTGCGGCCACAAATCCTACACATAGAGTTCAATGAAGACCAAGTGCTTGTGATAGTTTGAGAAGTAACATATTTAAGGTGGTAAACACCCTGTTCACAGAGCGAGGTGGGACTAAACTTAGTTCCAAGGTGGGGACTAAACTTAGCAGCAGCGCGGGTTGGTGAAAAGCGCTACTGCTAAGTACAATATCAGCAACGCGCTTGCGCGAAACGCGCTACCACTATACCTAGTCTGGCGGCAACCTCGTGCCAACTATAGTAGTAGCGCCTTTTAGCCGAGACACGCTACTGCTACCTGGAGATCAGCAGCGCTGTTTTTCCTCACGTGCTACTGCTAATTAGCAGTAGCGCCCTATTTTAAACCGCGATGCTGGTACGGTTCTGTGTATAAGGTTTTCCCTAGTAGTGCACGGCTAAGACAATGTTGTGTCCTTGTGTGGTGCCCCCTCCCCACATATATATAGGTGGGAGGGGAGAGGAGGCAACCTAGGGCAGTCAGGGCACACCCCAAGGTTCTGGCCGCTGGCCCTAGGGCTCCTGCCCTCCTACGCCCCCCTTTCCTTGTATGAAGAAGGGGGGAGGAAAGAGGGGGAGAGAGGGAAGGAAGGGGGAGTACTACTCCACACTTTCCTTTCCCTCCCCTCTTTCCTTCTCCTCCTCATAGGGCTGGCCTTTATAGGGGAGCACCAGCCCCTTATGGGCTGGTGTGTTCCCTCTCTTGGTCCATAAGGCCCTTATCTTTGCCGGGGGTGCCCGAAACTCCTTTCTGGTGACCCGATAAGTACCTGGTACCCTCCGAAACACTTCCGGTGTTCGAATACCATCGTCCTATATATCAATCTTTACCTCTCGACCATTTCTAGACTCCTCGTCATGTCCGTGATCTCATCCGAGACTTCGAACAACATTCGGTCACCAAATCACATAACTCATATAACACTATATCGTCAATGAACGTTAAGCGTGCGGACCCTACGGATTCGAGAACTATGTACACAAGACCGAGGCAGCTCTCCGGTCAATAACCAATAGCGGAACCTGGATGCCCATATTGGCTCCTACATATTCTACGAAGATCTTTATCGGTCGAACCGTTATGACAACATACATAATTCCCTTTGTTCATCGGTATGTTACTTGCCCGAGATTCGATCGTCGGTATCTCTATACCTAGTTCAATCTCGTTACCGGCAAGTCTCTTTACTTGTTCCATAATACATCATCTCATGGCTAACTCCTTAGTCATTTTCTTGCAAGCTTATGATGTGTATTACCGAGAGGGCCCAGAGATACATCTCCAATACTCGGAGTGACAAATCCTAATCTCGATCTATGCCAACTCAACAAATACCTTCGGAGATACCTGTAGAGCATCTTTATGATCACCTAGTTACGTTGTGACATTTGATAGCACACAAGGTATTCCTCCGGTATCCGGGAGTTGCATAATCTCATAGTTGAAGGAATATGTATTTGAAATGAAGAAAGCAATAGCAATAAACTGAACGATCAATATGCTAAGCTAACGGATGGGTCTTGTCCATCACATCATTCTCCTAATGATGTGATCCCGTTATCAAATGACAACACATGTCTATGGTTAGGAAACCTTAACCATATTTGATCAGCGAGCTAGTCTAGTAGAGGCTTACTAGGGACATGGTATTTGTTTATGTATTCACACATGTATTTAGGTTTCCGATCAATACAATTCTAGCATGAATAATAAACCTTTATCATGAATAAGGAAATATAAATAACAACTTTATTATTGCCTCTAGGGCATATTTCCTTCACTACAACACCTAGATGTGCTAGAAGATTTTGTGACACTGCACAAAGAGACCATCGCAAAGAACTACCGTGACCGTGGGGTGCACAGGACAGACGCTGAAGTTATTAGATAGCACAACTCCACTTTCTTGCATTGGTTCAAAGAGCGAATTCTGGCTAATCCCGCGGAAGAGGGCTGTCCGGACGGAATGCTCATATACGCCTTAGCACATGGCCCGTCGGTCAACCTCGTGACTTATCAAGCATACGATATCGACGGATACACGTTCTACACGGAGGCCAAAGATATAAACAGTGATAACTAGAACTCAGGGGTGACGATGGAAGCCATGACCGGGAGCGTAATTGAAAGATATTACGGAAGGGTCGAATAGATCTGGGAGCTTGACTACTCTGGATTGCATAACACACTAGTGCAGAAAAGCCTAGCTATGGCGTGCCAAAAACAGCCTTGCTGGCGTAGGAGCCCCACACCACCAATATGGCGCCAGTGTTAAAAAATAGTGGTGGCGCTAGAGCCTACGCCAACTGTCATGGACTTGTCACGGCAGATGTCCTAGAGAAAGGACTTAGTCGTGGAGCCATCGCGACGGGTTAGCTTAAAGGGGTTAAAGCGGACAAGGGACGCAGAGAGTTTATACTAGTTCGGCCCCTTGCGGTGAAGGTAAAGGCCTAATCCAGTTTTGTGGAATTGCTAGGGTTTCGATGACCAGGGAGCGAATCCGCTATGCCTGGCTCTCGAATTGTTGTCTGTCTCCCTTAAACCGCCGCCGGGTCGTCCCTTTATATACACAGGTTGACGCCCGGCGGTTTACAGAATCCCGAGGCCGGCTCATAATCGTGTCCGGCTCGGTCTCTACTCTTTTCTTATCTTACAAGACAAATTACATATAATACGGCGGTTTACACCTACAAGCCCTTAATCCGCCTTTGGGCCCTGGGCCTTCACAAAGCGCCATACTCCTTGTCTTCATGGGCTTCAAGTATAAATAACTCCTTATGGGGATAACCCGGCCTCTCCTGGCCGGTTTATACCCAGCAGTAATATCCCCAACATTAGGCCCCAGATTGATTTGAACTGGTTCATGTCAATCTTCAACTTGGGAAAATTTCTTCTTTCAGCATCTTCGCATAAATCTTGTAAACCGCCACGATGTCATCTTTCAGCATCTTGATAAACCGCCATGACATCACCTGTTATTAAAAATGGCATATCTCTCACCTTCATTAATGAGCCTCCGTCAATCGAGGCGACAGCTCTGTCACATATCCCACTTTGGGCTCCTCGATTTTCCCGCCTGTCACTTATCCACTCACCTTATAAATAAAGCCGAAGGGTCCTTTTCATTTTCCCCTTTGTGCCCCTTCACATCGTCCTCTTCCTCGCGTCGCCCGGACGTCGGAGCTCTGCCGCCGCCGTCGACCTTCGCATCTGCCCCAACAAAGGCCGCTGCATCACCCTGATCATACCAGAAAACTGCGGTGCTCCCCCGCTTTTCCATCAACATCTGTAAGTCCTTTTTCTCTTTCTTCAGATTCACCATTAGGGTTTCGGTGTTCGTCGGAGTTCATCAAAGCTCCGGCGTTGTTCGTCCTTGTTCGTCGGAGTTCATTTGGATCGGATATTTCTTGTGCGGTCGTAGTCGTAGTCCATTTTTCCTCATTAGAGCATCCACTTCGTATAGCAAAACTCATCTGAATCCGACGAACTGCTGAAGCACCTATATTTTAGGTCTGAATATATTCTTGTTTTCTGCCGCGCCGCAGATCTGAATTTATCTTACCAGTCTGTGAAATCTGTTTTTCCCTCACTTAGGTATTTTAGATCTGTATCTTCCATACCAAAGGCGGTTTACCTTTTTAGAAAATGATAATCCGGCAGGCACCATTAGTCCCCTCTTAAACCGCCGATTCATTTATCTTTTGTAAATCTTCCAATGTCGGACTCCGGTTTAACAATGTCAGACTCCGGTTTAACAATGTATATATGCCTCTGTTTCTGCTTCTGATCTTGCATCACTTTATGCTTGTCCATCATAAATCTTAAACTTGCATTGATCTTTTTCCAGCTTTTCATTGAAATGGCCAAACAATTTTATGCTTGTAACTGGGTCTCTTCCCGGGTTACGGAAGAGGAATTAGAGGGCTACGTCGCAACCGGCGCTTTAGCCAAGAAAGAAGTCATCCATTGGAGGGCCCCTGGTCCAGAAAATCCTCCTGAACCCAAGGACGGAGAAGTAGTTGTATTTACTGACCATCTGGGTCGAGGCTTTAGCCCTCCCGGTTCAAAAAAAATTTGGGATGTGCTGGCCAGCTTCCAACTCCACCCTCAAGATATTGGACCAAACTCTGTGTCCAATGTTTGCAATTTTCAAGTATTTTGTGAGGCCTATCTTCAAGAGGAGCCCACAGTTGAACTGTTCAGGGATTTCTTTTATTTAAACCGTCGCACAGAGTTCACAGACGGACCCAACACTGAACTTGGTGGAATGGCAATTCAAAAGAGGAAGGATGTCAGCTTCCCTCATGCCAAGCTTCATAGTCACCCCAAGGACTGGAATCAGACTTGGTTTTACTGCAAAGACACATCTCTAACTGATGAAAATCCTCTGCCGGGTTACCGTCCTCACCGGCTTAGCAATACACATCCGTTTCCTCAGAGGCTGACTGCAAAGGAACGGTCCAACTACGCACCACAACTCTCAAAGCTCAGAGCCTTTATGGCGAACGGTTTAACAGGCGTCGACTTTGTTCGTTGCTGGATAACCTGGAGCATTCTGCCCTCAAGCCGGCGCTCCGGTTTAATGTGTGAGTACACAGGGAGTTTGAAAGATCCTCAACGACATATTGATATTCAGCTACCAGAAGCCGAAGTTACTAAGGCTGTCAAGAAAATACTGAATGAACCGGAATCTGTCTGTAGCCAGACCGGGTTAAGCCCTTTCTGCGTCTCCAATAAACCGCCGCCTGTAAGAATCACAACTTTCTTGTTTTAGTTTACCCCTTTTCAGACAGTCTCAAAATTTTGTCCATCTTTCACAGGGCGATGACCCATTCTGGAAGAAAAAACCACAGGATAAACCGGCCAAACCATAGGATAAACCGGCAAAACCACTTTGCTCGAAGACCAAGGTCACCAAGAAACCTGCCAAGAAGAGGACCACTGAATCTTCTAAACCAAATGCTGATGTGGATCTGGCTAATCCGGACTCAGAGGTAGAACTTGGCTCTCTTGGTTCTTTTTTCATACACCTTATTGACAATGACTGTCATCAGGACGACGCTAAAGGCAGCCAGGCTAACGATGCAGAGGTATTTATCCTTTCTTCCGGTTCAGACCCTCTGCCAACACAGAAAATCCGTCAAGCAAACCGGAAAATAAAATTTTCTCACCCCTTAGCTCACTTGGACCCAAACTTTCTTTTGAAGAAGCAGCAACACGAAGCCCGCCGCACAACCCGGCACAGTGGCCAGGTAGTTACCTCTGCCGGTTTACCGAACACTCCGGTCCGGAAACGTTGATCAGAGGTCTCTTGTACTCCTGATATTTCTTACCCCAAGGCAGGTTGCTTTCGACAGCCTCTTGATCCGTCTGATTCAAATTATCAGGGAACACCTAATTTGTCCTCTGGCGAGTCAACGGCCACACACCTTCCAACCCTCAAGACGGTCCCTGGGTAGGTTATGCTTTAATCTTATCCTTAATGTGTTATGTTTGCATACTGCACTGATCTTTATGTTTGTTCTTCTCAGTGCCAAGCCTAGACCCAGTAAGAAGGCCCGGTTAGATAAACCGTCTGATGACAATGTGGATATTGAACCGGAGAAGACTCCAGATCTGGAAAGAACAAATACTGATGTTACTCATGATCCACCGCCTCAAGATTATAACTTCATAGTTGAACAAGCAGAAACTGACACCACCGGCCACACTGATAAACCGACTAGCCAGGCTCGCGCGGATGATAAATCAGCCAGCCCAGCTAAGGCTGCTGATAAACCGTCAACTCCCGTGAAGGCTGCTGATGATAAAGAAGATGATATCATGATTACTGGCGGCGGCCACACCGCTCCTGGCAATCCTGTTGCTTTATCGAAGCATAGTGCCAAGGACGAGGTTTCTGCTATGGGCAAAGGCAAATGGATCACATATTTGTCAACCTATGCTCACCTCAACGCCCAAGACATCCATTCTGGTTATGTAAACCGCCTGTACACAAGCCGCGACTTTGAAGCCAGTTTAGTGAATCTAATGAAGGAGCGATATGAGGTAACTTCATAACTGCTTCTCTCTTGTGTTCAATTCCAAATATTAACTCCAGTAGCCCCCAAGTGCCGGTTTATGATAGTCATCTAAACTGGGACTTTGTAGTATCTCAACTTTGCATGCTTAGCCTCCAAGGGGCGGGTTATTTTTCTAAGATGAACCGGTACCTTAGAATTGCAATATTACAACTTTTGCCGGTATAGTCCCCAAGGGCCGGTTTAACTGATGAAGATGAGCCGGGACTTTTAGAAGAATACTCATAATGTCACTTTGAGCAAGCATACATTAGCCCCCAAGTGCCAAGAGTAATACTTGTATTGCACCTGGGACTTGTAAAAATTTCTAATTACGAGCAAATATGCATTAGCCCCCAAGTATCAGGTGCATAACTTGTTATGTGCTTGGTACTTCAAATATGCACTGCCAACTCATGATATGTTTATCTCTTATAGGCTGAGCTGAGCAAAAAGGAAACTCAAACCGCTGATCTGCAAGAAAACATCAAGTCCCGGCAGGCAGAAACCTCCAAAGCAAAAGATGAACTGACCAGTGCCTTAGCCGCTATGGAAAAGCTGAAGGAGAGCTTCCACAAGGAGCGGGCGGATTGGGACACAGAAAAATCCGCATTGCAAAAAAGAGCCGAGGACGCAGAAGCAGCTCTTAAACCGGTGGTAGACGAGCTAACTGGTGTAAAGCGGCAAATACATGCCATGACTGCTGCTGTGTTTGGTAAATATCCTGGTTTTAAACTTTCAATATATCATCCCATACATTGCCGGTTTACTGATGTTTGTAATGGCGCAGGAACTCACATTAGTCATCTGGGCTCTGACGTACAGAAGAAGCTGAAGGCTGCCTATACTCTTATAGAGCAGTTATATACCGGCGCGCAACGGATCATCTGCACTGCTTCTCACAACAAGCCGCCCCCAACTTTAATCAAGGAGACCTTAGAAAGGTTGTCAATGCTGCCTGCCCGAGTAGAAGAGCTAAAGAGATCTGCTGCCAGGGCTGGTGCTCTGACCGCACTAACCCGGGCAAAAGCATGGGTGCCTGAGCTTGATCCGGTGGATGTGGCTAAAGGCTATCCAAGCTTAAAAGAAGACGGATCAGAATTTGGCAATGAGGACCTCCGAGCAATAAACTGGGAAGTACGTCCACTGGCTTGCCAACTGGCTGAAGAAATTGATCTTTCATATTACCAGGTGAGTTATGATGTTAACAACAAACGGGTTGCTGCACCAACCCCTGAGGCTCAAAACCTTATCCCGCCAATCCGTAAGCACACCTATGCCCCTGACGTTGAACCGTCCACACTTATAAGCGATGAAGCTGTGTTCCAAGCCTTAACTGGGATCAATTGGGCCACCATTGACTTCCAGCCGCTGGGTAGAGAGGAATATGATGAACCGGCGCAAGGCGATCCACAACCGTCAGGGCAGCCTGGTGACGAGTCATGATCCGGAGGCCGATTTAACCTTCCGCATGCTGCAATACTTGCCAAGAAACAATTACTCTTTTGGGCATTGGAACGCCTTGTAATAGGCTAGTTTAAACACTTGGTCTGCTATGCCATCGTGCATATTTACTTTGCTTGATACCGTTAATTCACCATGCTTAAGATATATGACGTTCATAATCCAGAGTGATTTATTCAGGTTGTTCCTGCATACAAAAAGTTGAACTTGTCCTGTGACATTGAATCACATCGTAAGTTGACCAACTTTTGTAGTAAGGGTGATACCCCTAATCATGGGTATTGATAACCCCTTCCATGTTGTGCCGGTTTATAACAAACCCGTACCGGGTTGTGAAAAAACACCGGATTATTCATATATAACACTGGCGACTTATAGTCAAGACCATACTGGGTTGTTTAACGCCGGTTTACCAAAATCATCATAAATCTTATCAAAGGAAAAAAAACTTGGCAAATAAAAGCATATGAAAACTTGTAGTCGAGGCTTTTCACAGGCTGCCAGGCCCCAAATTCGAGGCTTTTCATGGGCTGCCAGGCCGCTGAGTTAAACCATTTTACAAAGCCTTTTAAGATGGACCTCAATCTTTAACCAATCATCGTTTTAACTTTGACAAGTTCAGGGTCTTATGAGATTGACTTGTCGAAGTTCGACGGGTCATACCAGGTTTACCTGGACGGAGTGACTTACTTAAAAAGGCAGGCTAACCCGGGGTTTTAGGTGTATACACCAGGCTTCCAAGCCGTGGCTTGATAGCCTATTACAAGTGTAGATTCTTTGTTCATTGCGATAGCAAAGAATCCCCAAGCAATATTTTGAGCTGTGCTCAGTGGGTGCCTATGTTTGAGTTGTTCTTTTGGAACACTCTCTTCGGCCCCTAAATAATTTTTCTTTTTGGCTCTAAGCCAATCAAGAGGTGTAGCTATGGTTCGAATATGACCAAGCCCCCAAGTGATTTTTCTGGTGGCCTTGCGCCTATCAAGAGGTGTAGCTAAGGTTCGAATACGACCAAGCCCCCAAGTGATTTATATATATGGCTTGATAAGCCGAATGAAGGGCTAAACCGGACGCCGCTGTATAAGCAGAAACCTCCATGTAACCACACATGATGTAAGAAAAACAACAGATACCCCGCCTTAACTGAGGCTCTGGTTTATTGTATTGATCATAATATATACATTGTCATAACTATGTACATAAGCAGAGCCTAGGGCTCAGGTATAGTAAGGCCGTAGATGAGCGATATTCCACGGCCGGTGGGTCTCCTCCTCCGATTTACGTGAGTCTTTGTGCTCTCGAACATCGATTAGGTAGTATGACCCGTTATGCAGGTTCTTACTGACCATAAAGGGTCCTTCCCAAGGCGGGGATAACTTGTGCATATCAGTCTGATCCTGGATGAGTCGGAGCACCAGATCACCTTCTTGAAAAGTTCTGGTTCTAACCCGGCGGCTGTGATAACGACGCAGATCTTGCTGATAAATCGCCGAACGGGCTGCTGCAATGTCACGCTCCTCATCTAACAGGTCAAGTGCTTCCTGCCGTGCCTTCTCATTATCAGCTTCAACATAAGCCACCACACGAGGCGAGTCATGACGGATGTCACTCGGGAGAACCGCCTCTGCTCCGTAGACCATGAAAAAAGGTGTGTAACCCGTAGACCTGTTGGGCGTGGTATTGATGCTCCATAACACAGAAGGTAACTCCTCCACCCAACAACCCGGCGTCCGTTGCAAAGGAACCATAAGCCGGGGCTTAATGCCTCTCAAGATCTCCTGATTGGCTCTCTCCGCTTGACCATTAGATTGGGGGTGAGCCACTGAAGATACGTCAAGTCGGATGTGCTCACGCTGACAGAACTCTTTCATAGCCCCTTTGGACAGATTAGTACCATTATCAGTTATAATGCTGTGCGGAAAGCCAAACCGGAAAATCACCTTCTTGATGAATTGAACCGCCGTAGCTGCATCACACTTACTGACTGGTTCTGCCTCCACCCACTTAGTAAACTTATCAACCGCCACCAAAAGGTGGGTTTTCTTGTCCTTGGATCTCTTAAAGGGCCCAACCATATCCAGCCCCCAGGTTGCAAACGGCCAAGTGATTGGAATCATCCTCAATTCCTGGGCTGGAACATGAGCTCGGCGTGAAAACTTCTGTAGCAACCCGACCCGAATGGATCGAATCTCTGTGTTCAAGTGTCATCCCTGGATCGGTAATGCTGACACACACAGTACTTGAGGGATTTATAACAGAGTAGCAATAACACACTTATTACATCGAATGTCTCAAAAGAGAACTGATTACAGTAAATATGGCTTAAGGCCATCTAAATAAGATAACAGCGGAAGGCTTGGAAGATAAGGTGAGTCCATCAACTCCAACGGCATAGCTGAGTGCACGACAACGACCTAGCACACCTTACTCTTCGTCTGAAAAGTCTGCAACATGATACATTGTAGCCCGAAACGGGTCAGCACATGGAATATGCTGGCAATATAACACAGTAGAGCAATGAACAGAATAAATGCTAATACTACATGCATATTTGGCTGGTGGAAAAGCTCTAGGGTTATACTGTTTTGCGAAAAGCCAATTTTTCCCTACAACAAAGGAATATATTTTATTTAACTATCATGGTGGTTGTTGAACATTGAGAAGGTAAAACCCCCTCTCAATCCCAATTAAAAGTAATCATTAATCCCAACAAATTAATTTAGAGTGATGGGATTCAATATGATGATCCAAGAACCAGATACTCAAGATGTCCATAACCGGGGACACGGCTAATCATGACTAGTTTGTACACTCCGCAGAGGTTTGTGCACTTTTCCCCACAAGACTCGATCTCCTCCGTTGGATTTCTCGCACTTCATGGTGTTTGAGAAACGGATGACCGAGACACAGTCTTTCTGAAGCATTTACTCTTTACTCTGGGTAGACAGTTACACCTACTTTCCCCTACATCTGCTAGCCTACCACTGAAAGAGGTCCTGCAACATACTCAACTATGCTATAGCCCATAATAGCTTGTGGCTGCACACGGAAGTTTCTAGCATGAATAATCTTATGATCCCTTTGAGCCTGGGTGGCGGACCGTAGGAGGATCACACGGTATATCCCCGGGATCTCCTAGGACAACACTGGTATATCCCCAGGTGCCCAAACAAGCAATCCACCCAGATGTGTATTAAAGTTGCCACCTTAAGTTGACCATTAATTAAAAATCTCACATCTGTCATGGATACACTCAAAACCCAATCCACGTCTACAAGCATAGCATGGCAACATAAGCATAGCGTAGAGGTAACTCCCAAGGGTTTGTTATTAAAAAGGGCAATAGGTTCTACCTCATCATCTACTTCCCAGTACCCACAAGTTAATCACATCCTAATCATGCAATATTTGAGGGTCGAAACTAATGCATAAAACTGGGTAACGAAGAAGTATGATCAATGTGTTACTTGCCTTGCTGACGATCTGCAAAACCTAGGGACTCGTAGTAGCACGCTTCGCACTCCGGGTACTCTATCGCAAACAAACAATAGCATACATAAGCAATCAAGCAAAGATGCACGGGTAAAACCTAGATAAGAAGATCTAACCAGAAAGTTCAACTGAAGAACTCCGGTTTGCAAAAAGAATCAAATCAAACGGAGCAACTAAACTCAAACTGCGAAAGAAACAAGCTTCGATTACTAATCTGGACTAAAGTCAAATTTTACAGTAGCAAAAACTTGTTTAAGTTGATTAAACAGAAAGAGGGCTTCGAGACGAAGATCTAGGCGCTTGAATCGCCTGATTCCGACAAACGAGCGAAAAGTTATACTAAAACGAAAATCGGATCAGGAATCGCGATCGAAAATAATCGCGGAAAATCCGAGAAAAAGAAAAACTAACGAACAGGCTAACGAACGAACGTTCGCTGTCTGCGGTTAAACGGTGAAAACCGTTCGTTAAAACGAACGTACGAACGGGCGTTCGCTAAATAACTAAACCGACGGAAAACCGATCTAAAAAGAATAAACCGGAATTTAAAAAAAAACGAATCTAGATCTAGGGTTTACCAAAAAAACCGAACGGTTTACCAAAAAAACCGAACGGTGGCAGCGGCTACTACCTCCGGCGAGGCTCCGGCGGGACGGCGGTGGCGGCGAGCGGCGTGCGGCGGCGAGGCGACGGGGCGGGGCGCGCGCGGTGCAGCGGCGGAGTGCGGCGGCGGCGCTGCAGCGGCGGCGGTGAGCGGCGGACGCGGCGGCGGCGGCTTGGGGCTCCAGGGGGGGCCCCGGGTCGGCTTTTAAAGAGGGGGAGGGGGTGGCGGCTTGGGGAAGGGGCGACGGGGCGGAGGCGGCGTCGGCTCGGACTCCCTGGAGGAGTCCGGCTCGGGGACGAGGACGAAGGCGGCGGCGGCCTGCTGGGCCGGCTGGGCTTCGGCCCAGTTCGGTCCGGCGGAGTTTTTTTTTTTTTAAATAAATCCTGACGCAGAAAAACAAATAAAAGAAATACTAAACGGACTCCAAAAATCCTGAAATAAATTTTCCCCGTCCTCTAAAAATCTACCGGACAAGGTAAACATTTATTTGGGACTCTAATGCAATTTTGAAAAATGCATAATTTTCCTAAATTCAAATAAAATTGCAATAAAAATCCAAATAAACTATTTATTTGATTTTAATATTTTTCCTCCAATATTCCATTTATTTTGGAGAAGTCATATTATCTCCTCTCATATATTTTTAATATGAAATATTTTGGGAGAGAAAAATAATTAAACCAAATTGATCCTTGTTTCAATATTTGAGAAAATTCAAATATGAAAACGGTGAAATCCCCAACTCTCTCCGTGGTCCTTGAGTTGCTCAGGATTTCGAGGATCGCAAAATGAAATGCAATAAAATATGATATGCAATGATGATCTAATGCATAACATTCCAAATTAAAAATTTGGGATGTTACAACTTCTGACAACCATCGCACTTTTTCACCAAGTCTTTCGCATCAGCATGAGCCGTCAGCCAATAAAAACCGTGACGAAAAGCTTTAGCTACCAGGGACTTTGAACCGGCATGGTGACCACAATCCCCTTCATGGATCTCACACAAGATCTCACAGCCCTCTTCAGGAGATACACAACGTTGAAATGCCCCTGTTACACTGCAGTGATGTAATTCGCCATTGATAATAGTCATTGACTTGGATCGCCGGATTATCTGTCTGGCCAAAGTCTCATCCTCTGGTAACTCGCCCCGGTTCATGTACGCCAGATATGGGATGGTCCAATCCGGAATAACATGAAGTGCTGCCACCAATTGAGCCTCCGGATCAGGAACAGCCAGATCCTCCTCTGTAGGAAGTTTAACCGATGGATTATGCAGCACATCCAAAAAGACGTTGGGTGGAACCGGCTTACGCTGGGAACCCAAACGGCTTAAAGCGTCCGCCGCTTCATTCTTCCGCCGGTCCACATGATCAACCTAATAGCCTTTGAAGTGACCTGCAACAATATCCACCTCTCGACGATATGCAGCCATGAGCAGATCCTTAGAATCCCAAGTACCAGAAACTTGTTGAGCCACCAGGTCCGAGTCACCGAAGCACTTAACCCGGCTCAAATTCATCTCCTTAGCTATCCGAAGACCGTGGAGTAAGGCCTCATATTCAGCTGCATTGTTAGTGCAAGGGAACATTAAACGGAGAACATAACAAAACTTATCACCTCGTGGGGAAGTTAATACAACTCCAGCCCCCGAGCCCTCCAATTGCCTGGACCCATCAAAATGAATAGTCCAATAAGTATGATCCGGCTTCTCTTCTGGCGCCTGTAACTCTGTCCAAACATTGATGAAATCCACCAATGCTTGTGTTTTGATTGCCGTCCGAGGCACATAATTTAACCTGTGAGGTCCAAGCTCAATGGCCCACTTGGCAATCCAGCCAGTCGCTTCCCTGTTTCGGATTATTTCCCCCAAAGGAGCAGAGCTGACCACAGTGATGGGATGACCCTGGAAATATTGCTTAAGCTTCCGGCTCGCCATAAAAACTCCATACACCAGCTTCTGCCAATGTGGGTACCTTTGCTTAGACTCAATAAGTACCTCACTGATGTAATAAACCGGCCGTTGAACCGGATACTCCTTTCCAGTCTCCTTGCGCTCCACCACAATAGCCACGCTAACTGCCCGTGCATTGGCAGCCACATATAACAGCAAAGGTTCTTTATCCACAGGAGCAACAAGGACAGGCGGCTCGGCTAGCTGCCGCTTTAAATCCTCAAACGCTTTATTGGCGGCGTCACTCCAGACGAAATTATCCGTTTTCTTCAGCATCTGGTATAAAGGGATAGCCTTCTCCCCGAGGCGACTGATAAACCAGCTCAAGGCTGCAATCCGGCCTGCTAAGCGTTGAACATCATTGATGCACTTCGGTTTAGCCAAAGAAGTTATGGCCTTGATTTTCTCCGGATTAGCTTCAATGCCCCTGTTAGACACCAGAAAGCCCAAGAGCTTGCCTGTCGGTACACCGAAGACACATTTAGCCGGATTAAGCATCATCTTATAAACCCGGAGGTTATCAAAGGTCTCTTTCAAGTCATCTATCAATGTCTCCTTTTCTCTGGATTTCACCACGATATCATCCACATAAGCATGAACATTGCGGCCGATCTGATCATGAAGACAGTTCTGCACACAGCGCTGATAAGTCGCCTGGGCACTCTTTAGCCCAAAGGGCATAGACACATAGCAGAAGGCTCCAAAGGGAGTTATGAAAGCTGTCTTCTCCTGGTCCTTAACTACCATTTTGATCTGATGGTAGCCAGAATAAGCATCCAGAAAACTCAAACGCTCGCAACCCGCCGTAGCATCAATGATTTGATCAATACGAGGGAGGGCAAAAGGATCCGCTGGACAAGCCTTGTTCAAATCTGTGTAGTCCACACACATATGCCAAGTGCCGTTCTTCTTAAGTACTAGCACCGGATTAGCCAACCACTCAGGATGAAATACCTCAACAATAAAGCCAGCTGCCAAGAGCCTGGCCACTTCCTCACCAATAGCCTTGCGTCTTTCTTCATTGAACCGGCGGAGAAACTGCTTGACCGGTTTAAACTTGGGATTAACGTTAAGAGTGTGCTCAGCGAGTTCCCTCGGTACACCTGGCATGTCAGAAGGCTTCCACGCAAAGATGTCCCGATTCTCACGGATGAACTCGATGAGCGCGCTTTCCTATTTCGGATCCAAGGTAGCGCTGATGCTGAACTGCTGGGATGAATCGCCAGGAACGAAATCAACCAGCTTAGTCTCATCAGCCGATTTAAACTTCAAGGCCGGATCATGCTCTGTAGTTGGCTTCTTCAAAGGAGTCATATCTGCCGGATCAACATTGTCTTTGTAAAACTTTAACTCCTCTGCTGCACAAACCGACTCAGCATAAGCCGCATCACCTTCTTCACATTCCAAAGCAATCTTACGGCTCCCATGTACCATGATGGTTCCCTTATGACCCGGCATCTTGAGCTGCAGATAAACATAACAGGGCCTCGCCATGAATTTAGCATAAACCGGCCGCCCAAACAGGGCATGATACGGGCTCTTGATTTTCACCACTTCAAAGGTCAATGTTTCTGATCTTGAATCATGCTCATCACCAAAAACAACCTCCAGAGCTATCTTACCGACCGGATACGCCGATTTACCAGGCACCACACCATGGAAAACCGTGCTGGACAGTTTAAGATTTTTATCTGTTAACCCCATCCGATGGAAGGTTTCATAATAAAGGATATTGATACTACTCCCCCCATCCATGAGTACTTTAGTGAACTTGTAACCTCCCACCTGAGGTGCCACCACCAACGCCAGATGACCCGGATTATCAACCCGAGGTGGATGATCCTCTCGACTCCACACAATGGGCTGTTCAGACTAGCGTAAGTAACGGGGCACCGCCGGTTCAACGGAGTTCACTGCCCTTTTATGAAGCTTCTGATCGCGCTTGCACAGGCTGGTGGTGAAGACATGGTACTATCCACTGTTTAACTGCTTCGGGTTGCTCTGGTAACCCGACTGCTGCTGCTGCTGTTGATTCCCCTGATGATTATAACCACCTTGGTTGCCTTGATTGCCATGTCCGCTTTGATTACCATGGAATCCTGAACCGGAACTGCCTCCACCATAACTCGGCCCATGAGACCCGGGGCCTGAACCGCCAGCCGGTCCATTATCATTCCGGAAAAAATCTGAATTTTTGAACTCTCGCATAATATAACAGTCCTTCCAGAGGTGCGTGGCCGGCTTGTCCCGTGATCCGTGCTTTGGGCAGGGCTGGTTCAACAGGTAATTCAAGCGCTTCGGATTGGGATTCGGTTCTCCTCCACGCGGGGGCGGTTTACCCTTCCGACGCTGACCATTACCCTGTGCGTTGGTATTAGCTACCAAATCTGAACTGTTATCCGCTTTACGCTTACCGCTGTTTCCATGCCCCGCCGAGTTATGCTGCTGCCCTTTAGTGCTGCCACCCTTCTTTCCCTTTCCTATCTTGTCATCATCAGATTCAGGGTCCTTGGTACTATCAGAGTCGGCATATTTCACCAGAGCTGCCATAAGAGTCCCCATGTCGTTGCAATGGTATTTGAGCCATCCCAGTTTCAACTTAAGAGGTGTAAACCGGCAATTGCCTTCCAACGTCAAAACGGTCGTATCAGCGTTGATGCGGTCTGATGAATGCAAAATCTCTGAAACCCGGCGCACCCAATGGGTTGTTGATTCTCCTTCCTCCTAGACACAGGCAGCTAAATCCACAATTGACATGGGCTGTTTGCACGTGTCTTTGAAATTCTGAATAAACCGGGCTCTTAGCTCGGCCCATGACCCAATGGAGTTAGCTGGTAGGTTTTTCAACCAAGTGCGAGATGTCCCTTCCAACATCATGGTGAAGTACTTAGCACATGCCGCATCATCTACATCCAGCATCTCCATCGCCATCTCATAACTCTCCACCCACGACTCGGGGGATAAATCCGCAGTGTAATTCGGCACTTTACGTGGGCCCTTGAAGTCCTTGGGCAGCCGTACGTTGCGTAATGCTGGGACGAGACACGGCACCCCCAAAGAACTGAAGGTAACCCCTGGTTCCACCGAAGTTGAAGGACGAACCAGAGTAAACTGACGGGCCACATTCTGTGCTGCTAACTCGGCCTCTCGACGTGCCCTAGCACGGTCCACCACATCCCGAGCATCAACATCGCCACCCGCCGGGTTATGGCCTCGTGGCGGATTACGGTTGCGGGCACTGCTAGACACAGCCGGTTCATTAACATGCCTGCTGTAACTCCGGCTTGGGCGGGGGGTGGAATGAATCCTCTCGCGACTGTACGAATAAGCCTGCTGCTGAGTCAAAGCTGTCTGAAGGAGCTCCCTAACCCGTCGCGTCTCCACCGCTACAGGGGACTCACCATCGACTGGAAGGGCTGCCAATCATGAAGCGGCCGCGACTATATTGTCCAAGGGGTTGGAGTAATGACCCGGAGGCATGGGCACATGCTGGGATGGGTTACTCTGAAGAGGCGGATCCATTGCGCGTGGCCGAACCGGCGTCCCCGTTCCAGGCGCTTCTACCCGGTTTACCACTGGCTGGTTGCTGGCTCCGGCCCCTGGCGTATTGAAGAGATTCCTGGCTTCGTAAACCGGAGGTAGGCGAGATTGATACCTTCTCCTCATTACATCATTTGACGCGTTCTGATCCAACATGAGCCGATAGGCCTGTGCATCTAACTCGTCCCGTTCTGCAGCCATCCTGGTGTTTTCAGCGGCCATATCTACATTGGCTTGGGCTATCTGGTCCTTCACCTTCGCCACTTCTGTGTTGTGCCGCTCCTGATCCGCCGGGCTGACCTCGGCCACTAACAGTGCTGCCAAGGTGTCGAATAAATCGGATAGAGCCTGAGCCGGCGGTGGCGCAGGGCCTCCTGCCCCAGCTGCCGTCGCCGCTGCTGAACCGGAGATCATCGCCGCAGCGGTCGAAGATTGTGGTGCTGACTGTGTACCGGCCATGAAGATGGCAACCCGGCTTGGCGGGTCAAGAAAGTCCGGAATACTGTCGCCATCGGAACAACCACCAAACCGGCCATCCTGCAGCTGGTACAATGACTCGGTTTCTCCGATAGATGACTCGTCACCGGAATGAACAACGGTTTTGCCGTCATATTCCGATCTATCTTCAGATTCCACTCCGTGGATGACTCCCACGAAGGTACGCTTCATGACAGGCTTAACCCGGGCAGATCTCGCACGCTGAGCTATTTCGATGATGTCGGTGCAGATGTCCGGCTCAGGGCCCGGTTCGCCAATCTTGCTAATGAACACGTGAATGCCGCCGAAGGGGACCCGGTACCCGTACTCAATTGAACCGGCTTCAGGGCCCCAGCCTGCGTCATCGATGTAGAGCTTGCCGCGACGACTTTTGGTCATCCGGCCCATAGTGCATCCCTTGAGTCCTTCGAAGCTGCCCTCTAAGAACTCGAAACCATCGTGCGATAGCCCCACGGTGGGCGCCAACTGTCGTGGACTTGTCACGGCAGATGTCCTAGAGAAAGGACTTAGTCGTGGAGCCATCACGACGGGTTAGCTTAAAGGGGTTAAAGCGGACAAGGGACGCAGAGAGTTTATACTGGTTCGGCCCCTTGCGGTGAAGGTAAAGGCCCAATCCAGTTGTTGTGGAATTGCTAGGGTTTCGATGACCAGGGAGCGAATCCGCTATGCCTGGCTCTCGAATTGTTGTCTGTCTCCCTTAAACCGCCGCCGGGTCGTCTCTTTATATACACAGGTTGATGCCCGGCGGTTTACAGAATCCCGAGGCCGGCTCATAATCGTGTCCGGCTCGGTCTCTACTCTTTTCTTATCTTACAAGACAAATTACATATAATACGGCGGTTTACACCTACAAGCCCTTAATCCGCCTTTGGGCCCTGGGCCTTCACAAAGCACCATACTCCTTGTCTTCATGGGCTTCAAGTATAAATAACTCCTTATGGGGATAACCCAGCCTCTCCTGGCCGGTTTATACCCAGCAGTAATATCCCCAACACCAGCAGTATTATACGTGTTACTGGCGTGCGATTTTTGCAACGCCACCACTATATTCACTCACCTAGCGGCGCACAATGTAATTTGCACGCCACGAACATTTCATGCACAAAAAAAAGGGTTTTTCAACACCATGTAACATTTAGCATTTCACATTAACACTAAAGTACATACTATATAACATTACACAGTAGAATAGTACCAGATAATAGAACATTAGGAGTTGATATTTAAGTGGCTGCTAGCTAGCTAGATCTCACAAACATAACCAGTTAATAGAAACATTATAAGCTAAAGCAGTACTAGTACATAGCGCTAATACATAATTAAGCAGTTCATTCATGTACTGCCCTGCCACACACATAGTTCTAAATGAGGTCGATGACCACCATCATCCTCAAGCCATGGCGCCGGGTGTTCCTGATGGTGACTAAGATGGCCTGTCCAACCTGGAGATTCTTTCCAGCAAGGAAGTTGTTCCATCCCGTGGCGCTGAACACAATGCGACCGTCCGTGTCCAGTGCGTAAGCACAGTTCGTGATGGAGCCCCTTGCGATAAGGCATAGTCCAGCAATGCCTGCTTCATCCGGCTCGATGCCACAGCTCTCACTTAGCCTCTTAGGTAATTTCTAGAGAAAAAACAAATATGGTAAATGAGCATGTCATATTACTACACACTAGCTAATTAAGAGCATATTCATCACGTTCTACACTAATTAAGCATATCACATTACTACACACTAAGCATATCCTCAAATTCTACACTAAGCATATATATATCACAATACATTAGTAAGCATATCACATTACAACACACTAGCTAAGAGCATATTCATCACGTTCTACACTAATTAAGCATATCACATTACTACACACTAAGCATATCCTTGAATTCTATACTAAGCATATTTATATATATATATATATATATATATATATATATATATATATATATAATAATATATATATATATATATTATATATCACAACACATTATTACACTAAGCATATCACATTACTACAAGCATGTCACAACTAAGCATATATATATCACATTACTACAAGCATGTCACAACTAAGCATATATATCATCAAATTTCAACACTAAGCATATCAAATTTCTTCACTAACAAGTAACATACCATGACATGGCGGTCAACATTTGTCCTTGTCAGGCGGGTCACAAATGGCATCCCGACGTAGTCATCACGTGGAGGAAGTATGTACCAGAGGTTGCCCGATTCGTCCTCGCTTAGCCTGATTCCTTTGGCATAGAGGGCTTCATCAAGTGGGTCATCATCTTTGTCCTCCCAATTGATGTAGATAACAGCCAACCTTGGAGTTTGTCTTCTGAAGGAGAAGTGATACGTCTCCATCGTATCTACTTTTCCAAACTCTTTTGCCCTTGTTTTCGACTCTAATTTGCATGACTTGAATGAAACTAACCCGGACTGACGCTGTTTTCAGCAGAATTGCCTTGGTGTTATTTTTGTGCAGAAATAAAAGTTCTCGGAATGACCTGAAACTTTACGGAGAATATTTTTGGAATAAATAAAAAATATTGGCGAAAGAATCAACCAGAGGGGACCCATCGGCTGTCCACAAGGGTGGAGGGCGCGCCCCTGCCTTGTGGGTCCCCTGGACCTCCACCGACCTCAACTCCAACTCCATATATTCACTTTCAGGGAGAAAAAAATCAGAGAGAAGGATTCATCGCGTTTTACGATACGGAGCCGCCGCCACCTCCTGTTCTTCATCGGGAGGGCAGATCTGGAGTCCGTTCGGGGCTTCGGAGAGGGGAATCCATCGCCATCATCATCACCAACCTTCCTCCAACACCAATTTCATGATGCTCACCGCCGTGTGTGAGTAATTCCATCGTAGGCTTGCTGGACGGTGATGGGTTGGATGAGATTTATCATGTAATCGAGTTAGTTTTGTTAGGGTTTGATCCCTAGTATCCCCTATGTTCTGAGATTGATGTTGCTATGACTTTGCTATGCTTAATGCTTGTCACTAGGGCCCGAGTGCCATGATTTCAGATCTGAACCTATTATGTTTCCATGAATATATTTGTGTTCTTGATCCTATCTTGCAAGTTGTAGACACCTATTACGAGTTATGATCTGCATACCCCAAGGTGGCAATAATTGGGATTCTTTCCGGTGATTACCGTAGTTTGAGGAGTTTATGTATTCACTAAGTGCTAATGCTTTGGTCCGGTTCTCTATTAAAAGGAGGCCTTAATATCCCTTAGTTTATGTTAGGACCCCGCTGCCACGGGAGGGTAGGACAAAAGATGTCATGCAAGTTATTTTCCATAAGCACGTATGACTATATTCGGAATACATGCCTACATTATATTGATGAATTGGAGCTAGTTCTGTGTCACCCTAGGTTATAACTGTTGCATGATGAATGCCATCCGACATAATTATCCATCATTGATCCATTGCCTATGAACTTTTCACATATTGATCTTTGCTACGTTACTTTGCCGTTGCCACTGTTACAATTGCTACAAAACTGCTACTGTTACTTTTGCCGCCATTACCATTACTTCCAGACTACTTTGCTACTAAATACTTTGCTGTAGATATTAAGTCTTTCAGGTGTGGTTGAATTGACAACTCAGCTGCTAATACTTGAGAATATTCTTTGGCTCCCCTTGTGTCGAATCAATAAATTTGGGTTGAATACTCTACCCTCGAAAACTGTTGCGATCCCCTATACTTGTGGGTTATCAAGACCTTTTTCTGGCACCGTTGCCGGGGAGCATAGCTCTATTCTTTGAGTCACTTGGGATTTATATCTGTTGGTCACTATGAGAAATTTGAAACATACTAGAACCAAGATTTTTCCCTCTACTACGAGGGGAGGTAAGGAATTGCCATCTAGCTCTGCACTTGATTCACCTTCTGTTTTGAGTAAGCTTGTGACACCTACACCTGCTATTGATTCTGATATGTCGCTTGTTATTGATGATGCTACTTCTACTATGAATGATGCTTATGATGCTACTACTTTGCTTGATAAAACTGTGCCACTGGGTGAATTACTTGATGAACATCTTGCTAGAGTTAGAACTATTGATTATGCTGAAGATGATGATATTTCTGAAACTGATGAAATTATTGAAACTGAAAACTTTGAAACACCTGATAAGACTAGCTCTCCTAGATATGAACGTCCTGTTATGCCTGAGGGTTATGTTATGGATGGAGAGGTAGCTAGGGACTTTCTTGCTTGTAAGGATAGAGGTGATCTTAAGAAATTATTATGCAAGTGGAAAGAAAAATACTTGAATGCTAGAATGCAATATGATCCTAAGTTTGCTACTTCACCTATTTTTGTTACTGATAAGGATTATGAATTCTCTGTCGATCCTGAGTTAATTAGTTTGGTTGAATCTGATCCTTTCCATGGTTATGAATCTGAAACTGTTGTGGCACATCTTACTAAATTGAATGATATAGCCACCCTATTTGCTCATGAGGAAAAAATTCGCTATTACTATATTCTGAAGTTGTTTCCTTTCTCGTTAAAGGGTGATGCTAAGTTATGGTTTAATTCTCTTGCTCATGGTTGTGTGCGTAGTCCCGAGGATATGATTTACTACTTCTCTGAAAAATATTTCCCTGCTCATAAGAAACAAGCTGCTTTAAAGGAAATATTTAACTTTGTGCAAATTGAAGAAGAGAGTCTCCCACAAGCTTGGGGGAGGCCTCTCCAATTACTTAATGCTTTTCCTGATCATCCTCTCAAGAAAAATGAAATACTTGAGATCTTTTATAATGGACTAACCGATGCTCCTAGGGACCACCTAGATAGTTGTGTTGGTTGTGTTTTCAAGGAACGAACTTTTGAGCAAGCTAAATTGCTATTGAATAATATATTGAGCAATGATAATGATTGGACACTTCCTGAACCAACTCCTAAGCCAACTCCGAAGAAAAGAGGTATTCTATTTCTCAGTCCTGAAGATATGCAAGAGGCAAAGAAATCTATGAAAGAAAAAGGTATTAAAGCTGAAGACATTAAGAATTTACCGCCTATTGAAGAAATACATGGTCTTGATAACCCGACACAGGTAGGAGAGGTAAATTCTCTCTATAGATTTGATGAAGGTGATATTCCTCATAATAAGTCTGCTAGTCAATGCTTGGATGAGTTTGATAATTTTATTGTTAAACAAGAGAACTTCAATGCTTATGTTAGTAGACAATTGAAATGTAATGCTTACATGCTTGATTGCTTGGGTGATTATATGAGTAGAACTGTTAGTGATCTTAAGATTATTAGTAAGCATGCTTCCATGGTTAAAACTCAAGTAGAACAAGTACTTAAGGCACAGGATGATTTGCTCAATGAGTTGAATAGTAAGAACAATGATAATGCTGTTAGAGTTATGACTAGAGGTGGTAAAATGACCCAGGAACCTTTGTATCTTGAGGGCCATCCTAAGAGAATTGAGCAAGATTCTCAGAGAGTTAGTACTGATGCACCTAGTCCTAGTAATAAAAAGAAAAAGAAAACTGATAGGACTTTGCATGCTTCTAGTGAACTTGTTATAGACACACCTAAGAATCCCAATGACATTTCTATTTCTGATGCTGAGACACAATCTGGTAATGAACATGAACCTAGTGCTAATGTTAATGATGATGTTCATGTTGATGCTCAACCTAGTAATGATAATGATGTGGAGGTAGAACCTGCTGTTGATCTTGATAACCCACAATCAAAGAATCAACGTTATGATAAGAGAGACTTCATTGCTAGGAAACATGGTAAAGAAAGAGAACCATGGGTTCAGAAACCCATGCCCTTTCCTCCTAAACCATCCAAGAAAAAGAATGATGAGGATTTTGAGCGCTTTGTTGAAATGCTTAGACCTGTCTTTTTGCGTATGCGTTTGACAGATATTCTGAAAATGTCTCCTTATGCTAAGTATATGAAGGATATTGTTACTAATAAAAGAAAGATACCGAAGGATGAAATTTCCACCATGCTTGCTAATTATACTTTTAAGGGTGGAATACCAAAGAAACTAGGAGACCCAGGAATACCAATTGTACCATGCTCCATTAAAAGAAACTATGTTAAAACTGCTTTATGTGATTTGGGAGCCTGTGTTAGTGTTATGCCCTTCTCTTTATATCGTAGACTTGAATTGAATAAGTTGACACCTACAGAAATCTCTTTGCAAATGGCTGATAAATCAACTGCTATACCCATCAGTATTTGTGAGGATGTGGCTTTTGTGGTTGCAAACGTTACTATCTTAACAGACTTTGTTATTCTTGATATTCCCGAGGACGACAGTATGTCGATCATCCTTGGTAGACCCTTTTTGAATACTGCAGGGGCTGTTATTGATTGCAACAAGGGCAATGTCACATTTCATGTTAATGGTAATGAGCATACGGTACACTTTCCGAAGAAACAACCTCAAGTTCATAGTATCAATTCTATTGGAAAATTTTCAACTATTACTATTGGAGGTTTTGAATTCCCTCTTCCTACTGTCAAAAAGAAATATGATATTCTTATTGTTGGGGACATGCATATCCCCGTTGAGGTAACCTAGTGTTGTTCGAAAATTCTCCGGTTTCATGTCATTCGGAAGAAGTTTGTTAATAAGATTTGATCAACCTTGTTAACGGATTCCTTTCGATGGGCATGAGATGGATGAATTTAGAAAGCACAACTTTCTGTACCCACTTTTTACTTTCTGTTATTTATAATAAATAAAGCAAAAATAGTATTATCCGTCTGTTTTCTGAATTATCCGTGCAATAAAAAAAATGTCCCGAAAATAAAAGTTCTCCAAATGCCCTGAAAATTTAGTATGATTTTTTATAGAATATTTTAGAATTTCTGGCACTGAACATGCACCAGGGGGCTGCACCAGTGGGCCACAAGGGTGGAGGGCGCGCCCTACCCCCTGGGCGCGCCCTCCTGCCTTGTGGGTCCCACATGGGTCCCCCTCACTTATTCCAGCACCCATCCACTTCGTCTTCCTCCAGAAAAAATCATCCCATTGCTCAAACCCGTGTTCTAGCTCATCTTGCTACCATTTTTTATCTCCTTGTGCAAAGCTTCATTTGCAAAACTGTTTTGGGGGATTGTTCTTCGGTATGTGACTCCTCCAATGGTCCAACTAGTTTTTGTTCTAGTGCTTTATTTATTGCAAATTTTTGCTACTGTGGTGACCCTGTTCTTGAGCTTGCAAGTCAAATTTATATGGTCCAAAGTAGTTTTGATGCATGATATAGCCTCTAGACACTTGTAGGAGTAGTTGCTATCAATTTTGTCGAGTTTGGTTCACTTTTATTTTGAGTCACTAAAAATTTCAGAAATTTTCAGAGAAAAGAAATGATGAAGAGATGGTTGAGAGGCTCTTTAAGCCGGGCTTCAAAGGAAAATGAAAATGAAGAGAAGAAGAAGCCCAAGTACCTTCCTCGTACCGTGGAGGTTCGGCCATGTGAATGGCCAAGTGATGCATTCTTGGGGGCGGCCGGAATTTATGATGATTTCTATTATTTGGCTGAGAATGCAGGCATCACCGACTTCCTCAACGATAAGTGTGATCAATACATCCTGCTCACTAATACTTTCGTGCAAAATTTTCACTTTCATGCTAGGAAATCACCACCCACGGTAGAATTTTATTTATATGATAAGCATAAGGAGATGACGCTTTATGATTTTTGTGAGGTTTGCAAATTACCCTATGAGGGCAGCGTCAATGAACCACGTCCTAGAGATGTGGATGATTTTATTAATGAAGTTACAGTAGGGGAAAGGAGAAGGGTGTCGGAAGCGAGAGTGGCTAGTTTACATTTTTCTGTTTTGCGCTATTACTCATTATTTGTTGGAAGATGTTTAGTTGGTCGTGGGGAGAGTGGAGGCCTTAGTGCCCCCGACCTCGCTATTTTGCGCCATGCTTTACTTCGTGATAAAACTTTTAGTTTGGGCTCCATGGTTGCTCGACGGTTGAGTTTAAACCGTTCGAGGGGTCCTATCTTTGGAGGTATCTATGCCTCACGCCTCGCTAGACGCTTCGAGATTCCTATTAGGCATGACGAGGAAGAGGAGATGCTGCTACCCACTATTTACTTAGACTATAACAGTATGGTCGCACATGATTTTATTAGCGATGATAAGGACAAGAGACTCATCTATAACCTGGTATTCAGCCAGAAGACTTGTCAGATTATTACCTTTCCTACACCATCTTTGTTCAATATTCATTCAGGCAAGTACCTCATCTTGCCCGAGGACATTTATGCATACTGGGAGCGGACGCGATCCCCAGTTCCTGAGCCAAAACCATCACCTAATCTGTATCAGGAGTCCATTTATCAGTGGGAGCCACAGGAGCTCGCTAACCAGTGGAACCCCCAGGATCCTCCTCAGCACTCAGGAGAGGGCTACTTTGATCCATGGGCATAGACCAACTTAGGCCAAAAGCCTAAGCTTAGGGGAGTACGTATTTCTCACCGACATTACATTCATGTTCACACACTCATTCCAGTTGTCGGTGTTCATACTTTTTCATTGTATTATCCATGTTAGTTTATTTCTTTTTCTCGCTTTCTTCTTGTGTGTTTGAAAAACTTTGAGAAAATCCAAAAATATTAGTTGTATCTTCTCTTTAGTTTCCTTTCCATGTTTATTTAGTAGTAATATTAAAAGAAAACCCAAAAAGATTTATCGTTCTTCTTTTGCTTGTTGGGAGCTTTCCCGTGTAAATAGTTTTTCTCATTCTTGTTTTACTTTCTTCAGAAAAATAAAAACTCCAAAAACATTTCAGTGTGTTTCTTTGAAATTCTTTTTCCTTTCTTTGGGTCGAGAGGAGAAAACCACGATGAAAATGTTGAGTGGCTCTCATATGCATTATTGTTGATCTAACAAAGAGCCGATATTACTTTGTCTTCTCCTTTGAATAAATGTTTGTAGACTCCAGCTTAGTCCAATGCACGTGCACTGTTATTATTATCCACACTGTTCGGTCATGCAAGTGAAAGGCAATAATGACGATATATGATGAAATGATTGAGATGAGGAAAAGCTGGTATGAACTCGACCTATTTTGTTTTTGTAAATATGATTAGTTCATCATTCTTGATTCAGCCCATTATGAATGAAACATGTTTGCAATGACAATTAGAGATTATAGTTACTCATGCCATGCTTAATTAGCTAGGAGTTTATAATGGTTTACCTTGCGTGCCAACATGCTTTTAAAATGGTTGTGATGTAGTATGATAGGATGGTATCCTCCTTTGAATGATTCGAGTGGCTTGACTTGGCACATGTTCACGCATGTAGTTGAAACAAAATCAACATAGCCTCCATGATATTTATGTTCATGGTGATTTATATCCTACTCATGCTTGCACTCAATGTTGGTTAATCTCAATGCATGTTTATGACTGTTGTCGCTCTCTAGTTGGTCGCTCCTCAATCTTTTGCTAGCCTTCACTTGCACTAAGCGGGAATACTGCTTGTGCATCCACTTCCATAAACCCAAACTTGTTCCATATGAGTCCACCATACCTACCTATATGCGGTATTTACCTGCTGTTCCAAGTAAATTTGCATGTGCCAAACTCTAAATCTTCAAATAATAATCTGTTTTGTATGCCCGAATCGCCCATGTAGCGACTAGGGGTTGTCCGTATCTTCCATGCTAGGTGGGTTATTCTCACGATGAGTGTTGATTCACTTGTCATTCACGAGAAAGTGGCTGGTATTCGGGATGCCCAGTTCCATGCTCAAATCAAATCAAAATATAACTTCAAACAAAACTCCCCCAGGACTGCTGTTTGTATGGACGGTACCCGTTGTATCGGACCAGCCGTGGAATGTGCTTGTTGGTGGAGGGGGAGTAAAAACTTTACCATTCTGTTTGGGAACCGCCTATAATGTATCTAGCATGGAAGATACCGAGATCTCTTGGTTGTTATGTTGACAATGAAAGAATACCGCTCAAAATATTATTCATCTCTGTTTCAAAAAGCTCGAGCTCTGGCACCTCTGCAAATCCCTGCTTCCCTCTGCGAAGGGCCTATCTATTTACTTTTATTGCTGAGTCATCATCCTCTTATAAAAAGCACCAGTTAGAGAGCACTACTTTCATTTGTATGCGTTGTTATTAATTAATATTGAGTATGACTATGACTAGATCACTTTTGCCATGAATTACAATGTCTAGTCAGTCCTTGATCTTCATGGGTGCTCTGCATTTATGTTTTGCGGTCTCAGAAAGGGCTAGTGAGATACCATCTTGTTATATAATATCATGATTGTTTTGAAAAAGTGTTGTCATCCGAGATTTATTATTATTACTCACTAGTTGATTATGCCATTGATATGAGTAAATGTGAGACCTAAATATTATTGTGAATAAGGTTAGTTCATAATCTTTGCTAAAAACCTGAATGCTGGCTTTACATATTTGCAACAACAAGACCAAACAGAGTTTGTAAAAGTTTTTCTTTATCACTTTCAGTTTGTCAACTGAATTGCTTGAGGACAAGCAATGGGTTAAGCTTGGGGGAGTTGATACGTCTCCATCGTATCTACTTTTCCAAACTCTTTTGCCCTTGTTTTGGACTCTAATTTGCATGATTTGAATGGAACTAACCCGGACTGACGCTATTTTTAGCAGAATTGCCTTTGTGTTATTTTTGTGCAGAAATAAAAGTTCTCGGAATGACTTGAAACTTTAAGGAGAATATTTTTGGAATTAATAAAAAATATTAGCGAAAGAATCAACTAGAGGGGACCCACCGGCTGTCCACAAGGGTGGAGGGTGCCCCCCTGCCTTGTGGGTCCCCTGGACCTCCACCGACCTCAACTCCAACTCCATATATTCACTTTCGGGGAGAAAAAAATCAAAGAGAAGGATTCATCGCATTTTACGATACGAAGCCGCCGCCACCTCCTGTTCTTCATCGGGAGGGCAGATCTGGAGTCCGTTTGGGGCTCCGGAGAGGGGAATCCGTCGCCATCATCATGACCAACCTTCCTCCATCACCAATTTCATGATGCTCACCGCCGTGTGTGAGTAATTCCATCGTAGGCATGCTGGACGGTGATGGGTTGGATGAGATTATCATGTAATCGAGTTAGTTTTGTTAGGGTTTGATCCCTAGTATCCACTATATTCTGAGATTGATGTTGCTATGACTTTGCTATGCTTAATGCTTGTCACTAGGGCCCGAGTGCCATGATTTCAGATCTGAACCTATTATGTTTCCATGAATATATTTGTGTTCTTGATCCTATCTTGCAAGTTGTAGACACCTATTACGAGTTATGATCCGCATACCCCAAGGTGACAATAATTGGGATTCTTTCCGGTGATTACCGTAGTTTGAGGAGTTCATGTATTCACTAAGTGCTAATGCTTTGGTCCGGTTCTCTATTAAAAGGAGGCCTTAATATCCCTTAGTTTCCGTTAGGACCCCGCTGCCACGGGAGGGTAGGACAAAAGATGTCATGCAAGTTCTTTTCCATAAGCACGTATGACTATATTCAGAATACATGCCTACATTATATTGATGAATTGGAGCTAGTTCTGTGTCACCCTAGGTTATAACTGTTGCATGATGAATGCCATCCGACATAATTATCCATCATTGATCCATTGCCTACGAGCTTTTCACATATTGATCTTTGCTACGTTACTTTGTCGTTGCCACTGTTACAATTGCTACGAAACTGCTACTGTTACTTTTGCCACCGTTACCGTTACTTCCATACTACTTTGCTACTAAATACTTTGCTGCAGATATTAAGTCTTTCAGGTGTGGTTGAATTGACAATTCAGCTGCTAATACTTGAGAATATTCTTTGGCTCCCCTTGTGTCGAATCAATAAATTTGGGTTGAATACTCTACCCTCGAAAACTTTTGCGATCCCCTATACTAGTGGGTTATCAAGAAGCTGATAAGTTCACCCCAGTGAGATGCATGTGGTTGATGAAACAATTCCATGCATCTCCTCCAATCTGGGATGTTTTTCGTCCCTTGTGGACCTCCATAGTGTAGGGCCCCCCTGGAGCATTGAAGATCACAGTGTCTTCGGTAATGAGCTCATTGAACTCCAGTCTCACATTGCAAGTGACGATCTGTGTAAAAAAACCAAAAAACAAACACAGTGCATTACGGGAAATAGCAAGAAAAACAAAAGAAAAAACTGTTATAGAAGATACGTGTAATGCGTTACCGCTGCAGGAACAAAGCACGTCTAGAAGTAGATGCCAAACAGCGTGCCACTTGAAAGGTCGGTTGCGCACCTTGACTTGCACACTGGACATGGTGGCGGCTGCTCCATTCTACATATAATATAATTGAAACTAAGGCTGTGTTTGATAGTGAAGTACTAAAAAATTAAAGTATTGGAAAACCACAGTAATTTAACAAGTAGGTACAAGTGGATGGTGACGGGTTGGGGCCTAAGTATATAAACACTTTGTACACTAGTAATTGCATACATAAATAAACAAAATTTCTACACTAGTAATTATCACTAGCTACAATTTCTACACAAACTAATCCATGCAACTAACTTTGGATTCTACATGACACAAAACAATCCATGATATATATACTAAAATTTCTACACAAATTAAACTAATCCCCTAATTAACTACATGAATCCCAATGGATCCTGGCGGAATGTCCGCGAATGGAGGACGTGGGAGAGTGGAGAGGAAGGAGATGCGATGGGAGGAGTAGTGGATCTAACCTTGGCGCCGGCGAGGGGCGGCGATGGGGCGGCAACGGGGCGGCGGCGGCGGCTTTGGTCAGGGGGGAGGGGGTGTGAAATGAGAGAGAGCGGTGACTTAGGTCTTTTACTAAGTTAACTCAGATAGGTTATCGCTGGCGTTGGGAGAAAGGGCAACACCATAGCTAATAACAGGCCAAATAAAAAAAGACTAAGATTAATAATGAAAGACTTGACAAAATAAAAGACTCAAAATTTGCACTGGTTGTAAAGAAATAAAATTCCTAAATTGATAAAAACAGTAAAATTAATTATCACAAAAAGGATAATATAATATGTCTATTATTTTGTGACTAGTATAATAATTAAATATTTAAAACACTTGATCAAATGGAAAAAGTGTTTCTGCGTGCAAAGCAGACGGACGCCAGCACTAACGAATTAACTATGACGTGCAAATAAAAGCAACGCCACCAGTGCGTTCCAAACGGTGAGTGCATATGGGCCAAAAGATTTGTGGCATTTTAAAGAAAAGCAACGCCAGCACTAAGCATGTAAAGCTGACGTGCTGATTTGGCCTACGCCGGCACTATTTTGAAAAAATAGTGCTGGCGTTGATGGGAAATGGTGCGCCACCAATGATACTTGTGGCTAACCATTTTTCCACTAGTGACGCGACGATGTTCCGTGTCAGATGGGCTAAGAACGTACAAAGAGAAAACCGGCATTTCACTACCATGTGTATACCCGGCTCCGATAGCGATACCGTCAACGCCACCGCCAAAAATGAGCAATGGGTACACGCTAAACATGTGACACAATGTTTCTTCATAACCGACCCGAGCAATTCCAGCCGTGTTATCGTGAGGAGAGGCAAGAGGAGCATCGTCGGAATGGATGGAGTCGCCAACGAGGAAGACTACGACTAGTACGGTGACCCGATGAGGGAAGATGATGCTGATGACGATGAAACATACGTCAAAAGAAGAATGAAGACTACATTACCTAGGAAAGATCGTAATCCCTGGAAAAGGAAAAGTCACGACCATGGGCTCAATTATTCGACAACGAACAAAATGTTCGCACACGAACACATCACCGTGTACCCTCGACGCCGGGGGTGATGCACCGCGGCTCACGTCGAAGGAGACCCGGCCGGAAGCGCGGTACGCAAGCAATCCGGCGAGCGCTTTTGGAGACCCGAAACCCCACACGCCCAGGAGGGACCCCGTCAGGGCGCGCGGCGGCTATGGGCTGCCCTAGGTCGACCTGATCACCCCTAGGGCCTCGTGGATCGCCGCCCTGCAACTAGAAGAACAGACGAAGAACAAGGAAGAAGAAGAACAAGGGAGAGAGATAAAGGTAAAGGTAAAAAGTGGTAGATGATTGTTCGATTGGGTGTTGTTGTTCAATCGGCCGTCACCCCTTAGGTATATAAGAGGCCGATGGACTTCCCGGGCAAGGAAAGGTTAGAATTCACGTTCAAAACCCTAGTTTGGGTCCAACTCGGAATCCAAATTTCCAAAACGGTTCAGTTTGCAATTTGCGGCAGAAAAATCCAAAACCCGGACAAACATCCCCGGAGTGTCCGGCCATCCTCGGAGAAATCCAAAACCCGGATGATCATTCCCGGAGTGTTCAGCCATCCTGATGCAACCGCACATTTTCGGCTCTAACTTTTGCATACGAACTCCGATTGAGACGTTGTTTATATCAAAATCAACCGTTTCGACGAGACGCACAACTTTCATGTTGAAACTTTTTCCATTTGAAGCCATCTTGATTGGGTTTCAAGCCATTCTTTAATCTGGTGTCAACGTGAGCATCTCTGAACTTGTCATAACTTTTGCATCCGAGCTCCGTTTTAGACCATCTTCATATCCATCTTGACCTCCTCGAAGAGAGCCATCTCATGGTGACTTTCAATAATAAGTTTGAATTAATCTTGACATAGCTTCAAGCTACTCTTTATAATCATGCCACTTTTGAGCGTCAACACATGCCCCCTATTTTTCGGCAAAGCTAGCGTGCTGAAAAATAACTTGTACCGTGTTGGTTCTAAGGACGATGTCAACACTCCATCGGCCATTTATATGCTTAGGGCGATAATTATATATCGGCCATCATTTTTTTGAATCCTTGATGCAAACTTGGGCGAAACCTTCTCAACTTCATTAACAATCCGATGATAAAGTCCCAAAGATATGTATCTCAAGGTCATCCTCCGAACCATATTGTTCACCCTTTTGCTAGGATTTTATAGATAATCAACAATAAAATTTCTCCAATCCTTACTTTCGCCTGCATAAAAATTTCATTAGTGGCCGAAGCTGTGGACTTCGGTTCGGCCTTACCTATGTTGACGAGACTAAGCATCGGCTATTGAGAGAAAATGCAATACACCATGATTAACATAGTAGCCGGATGCTTGCTGTGCCAACTCTTTTGAATTGTCATGTCTAAATATATGAACAATTTTAAAGCAAACCAAGGTAAATTTTGCATCTAGACATACCCCAAGATAAACTATAAGTGATTCATCAAAACATTGATAACCCTTGGATATTTGTTGCACTACTCATAACGAATCACCGAAAGCCTCAATATGTATAGCACCTATAGCAAGTAAAAGATTCAATCCGAATAACAATGCATATTCGGCTTTGATTAATCGTGCATAAAAATATTCTAAGCGGCAAGAGGCTTCAAAAATAGTACCATAAGGAGATATATAAACAACACCAACACTTTGGCCATTGCTACGAATTGAACCATCAAAACATAATCTCCATAGTACTAGAGAGACAAGGCTAATATCAATATTATGCATGTCATTAATCCGATGTTCAGTAATAAAATCAGCTATGATTTGGCCTCTTATAGATCTCAAAGATGCATAAGCCAAATCATATCCAAACAAAGTATAAGCCCACTAGTCAATTCTGCAACTATGAATTGGTCTATGCAGCATATATTCAATGACATCGGTCATGATGTCTCAACTCCATTCAATCATAATATAGTCATACATATAAATTTCCATGAGCACGTACCTTGTCTCGCTGTCCAATCGAACTAAGGACGATGTTAGAATACTACACCGGCCATGCATTGACATACTCTTAGGACGATAGATAAATACCGGCCATTACCATGTAAACTTCATCCAAAGCACATATAGCCGAAATAAACAAATGAAGTGACAAATCAAGTATTTCGGCCCTTTGGATCAGCAACAAACTTGTAGCTAATCAAATGTATAGTGATTTGGTAATACCCTTTCATGATGTAAGAAGTTATATTGCAACCATGGATCATTATAAGCCCATTGAGGGTAACCAATCATACCTGATGACGAATTCCATGGCATAGGCATTAATGGCATAGTTGAAGAATATGGATAATGTGTGGACCGAAGATGTTGAAACCTTCGGCTTGGTCCTTCATAGTTTTCACTCTTTTCCTTCTTCACCTTTGCCGCACTTCTTGTAATGGAAGCTTGCACATAATTCTTATTTTGAGTACTTCCTTTGGGAACCCATGCCATATTCCTTTCCTAAAGTTCTTGTGCACTAAGTTTTTGTAATTTCTTCTTTTGCCAATATGATAAGCCGAGTGGGCACCCCGGCTGCGATTTTGTTTGAAGCAATGGCAATTCTTGTTTTACCTTGTGCACTCTCAACTTCTTCTCTTCAGATTTGGCACTTGATTGACTTGCCTCGTTGCCTTTTGTAGCCAATGTCAACACTTTAATTGGCTATTTTTCATTTGAGATCATATCTGAAGTGGCACTCTTACGACCATCTCTTTTGACGCGGTAGACTTGCTCAACCACCTCTTTCTTCTTCCTTGAGCTCCAGACCGATTCCTTATAATTGAAACGGTCTTTGACATGTGATTGTTCAAATGTAGATCTTCTTGGAGCTGCATAATATTGGTGAGATGGTCTAAAATAAGATGGAGAATGTGCCCTTGTATCATACCTGTCCCATGATGGATATGGATCTACATGAGCATAGGGAGGCATCCATGTCATTGGCATTGGTGGTCCAAAATAAGGATATGAATATGTTGCATTAAAATTCTCACTTTGCCAATACCGATCCTCATACTTGCGCCTTGGGGGTGATCTTGGTTTCTTTGCATGATTTGGTCAATAAGTATTCTTCTCTTCACTCTTCTTTTGATATTTATCCAATAGTTCAGCGAAGGTGATTTTTGATCTCTTATACTTGCGCTTATTGCGGCCTTTGTTTTCTTTTGGTTTACTTTCATCGATCATTGGATTTGCTTGCTGCCCCCCAGTCCTTGGCGTCTTCATTGTACCTTCGATGGAATTCTTGCCCTCAAGTTTATGTTCATTGTGCTCTTCAACAACTTGATGACTTGAAAGCTCGATCCCATCACCTGTAGTTTTTACCTTCTCTTTAAATGGATCGGCTTGAAGCAGTCGATATAAAAACCTTTTGCCATCAGGACCAATCAAAATAGACTGGTCATCTCTTGGTGATTCAACAAATTTCAATCGTCCTTTTTCAATGGCCGATTTAACTATTTGACGAAACATATTGCAGTCCTCGAAATTATGTTTGAATGAATGATGCAACCTACAATACATTCGTCCTTGAATTGATGGCTTGACATGGTGATCAAGAATTCTTATGTAATTATTTTTCAGCAACAAATCAAATATTTGATCACACATGCTTGAATTGAAGGTAAACTTTATATTCTCTAGCCGATCTTGCTATGAGAACGGCTTTGGACTTAAGCAAACGAATGGTTCAGATTTTGTATTACCCCCATTCGGCTATGCATTGTGTTTTGCACTCTATTTCCGATGTATTTGAAAATGAAATTATACTATCATCGGTTTTCTCAACAGAGTATAACCTTGGCTTTAAATTTCTGAAATCAAAGTAGTTAGAACATACATGTCTCAATTGAGACCATGCATAAGCCAAGTATGAAGCAAGCAAAGCTACCCAATTAGATATGAACTTTAAATAAAGCAATGGGAAAAGCTTTGGCTGCAGTAATAAGTCACTATCAGTCTCTTTGAATGGTACAATATATTGACCGATATGCTTAGTAACAATTTTATTGCTAACAAGTAAATTGCCCTTCATCATTGGTCTTTCAAAATTACTTATAAGATTTTTCCTAATAGATGCATCAACAATAAAGTTGTGACCAAATCTGAAAATAGGTAAATCACTTGCTAGACATACCTCTTCATACACGCTAGCAGAGCAAGATGGTTGTATCACTTGAATGATACTTTGCTCCACTTTTGAATGACTCTCCAATGCCTTGGAATCCTCTTTTCCTTCAATAGATTCGGAACACATACTATTTGATTCGGCTTTCTTAATAACCAAAATTTCTTTCTTACCTGAATCAATACTTTTATCTTTTTGAATTTGCAAGGCTTCTCGGTCTTGTCTTATTTTAGCCCACATCTCAGTTTGGCGAGCTTTAAACTTTTTCATCTCAATTTGCATCCACTCCTCATGAGATTGCCCCCCAATGCTTTGAGACTCTTTCGGCAATGAGGTGCCGAAACTTTGCAATTGTTTAGGGGGTACATTGGTTGCTACAGAACTAGGCGAATGCATCATTTGCACAACTCTTGCTTTTACAGCAGCAAAGTCATGAGGCTTCCCGCCATCTATTAGTTCCTGGCGAATAGTGTTGCACAAATCCCAAGAGAATGTAAGCTTTTTCTCAATTACCCAATCTGGATATGGTTGCCCCCCGATGCTTTTAGACTCTTTCGGCAATGAGATGTTGACGAAATTATGTAATTGTGTTGGGGGGACATGATATGCCACGGTAGTAGGTGAAGGCATTTGTGCTCCTGTAGAAGTTTCACTTATTCGGCCATGACCATGAAGGTGCGGAGCCGAATTATGGACATCAACAGTTGCGTATGGTGCCAGAAAATTAGTAGCATGAGGTGTAGCATATGATGTTTGAGGGTAATTGGCCGAATAACTAGTAGTAGCATGGCCAATTCCCCTATCCACCGGCACGTTTGGATTAACATACTGCAAGTTATTTGCCGATGAATAAAAAGTTGAAACACTTTGTTGCATACTATTGGAAGTTCCTACATGGGGTGTCTCAACTTGATTAACCGAACTCATCATGTTGTTCATTGGCATATAGATTTGTGGGGTTGCCGATGCATGGGAGTTGGGATACATATGTTGCATGTTGCTAAAATTATATGAAGTTGAAGCATGAAGATTATTCTGAATCGGCTGTTGTGCATAATTAGATGCATAATTGATAAAACTAGGGTTAGCCGACACATTATGCTCATTAAGCGATCTAGCAACAACATAGGCATTATTTGCATCTACATAAGTGAATTGGGTATTCATATTACCTTCGTAGATTGCAAACCCTAGATGACGATCTCTTCGTAGCAAGAACAGGCCGGAGACCGTTCAAAGCTTCGTCCCCAGCCGAGACGCCAAAAAGTGTGTTCGCACAAGAACACGTCACCGTGTACCCTCGACGCCGGGGCTGATGCACCACGGCTCACGTCGAAGGAGACCCGGGCGGAAGCGCGGTACGCAAGCAATCCGCCGGGCGCTTTTGTAGACCCGAAACCCCACACGCCCGGGAGGGACCCCGTCAGAGTGCGCGGCGGCTATGGGCTGCCCTAGGTCGACCTGATCGCCCCTAGGGCCTCGTGGATCGCCGCCCTGCAACTAGAAGAACAGACGAAGAACGAGGAAGAAGAAGAACAAGGGAGAGAGATAAAGGTAAAGGTAAAAAGTGGTAGATGATTGTTCGATTGGGTGTTGTTGTTCAATCGGCCGTCACCCCTTAGGTATATAAGAGGCGGATGGACTTCCCGGGCAAGGAAAGGTTAGAATTCACGTTCAAAACCCTAGTTGGGGTCCAACTCGGAATCCAACTTTCCAAAATGGTTTGGTTTGCAATTTGCGGCAGAAAAATCCAAAACCCAGACAAACATCCCCGGAGTGTCCGGCCATCCTCGGAGAAATCCGAAACCCGGATGATCATTCCCGGAGTGTCCGGCCATCCTGATGCAACCGCACATTTTCAGCTCTAACTTTTGCATACGAACTCCGATTGAGACATTTTTATATCAAAATCAACCGTTTTGATGAGACGCACAACTTTCATGTTGAAACTTTTTCCATTTGAAGCCATCTTGATTGGGTTTCAAGCCATTCTTTAATCTGGTGTCAACATGAGCATCTCTGAACTTGTCATAACTTTTGCATCCGAGCTCCGTTTTAGACCATCTTCATATCCATCTTGACCTTCTCGAAGAGAGCCATCTCATGGTGACTTTCAATAATAAGTTTGAATTAATCTTGACATAGCTTCAAGCTACTCTTTATAATCGTGCCACTTTTGAGCGTCAACACAAAAGAGGGAAGAAGAAGATCAGTCTGAAGCGTCGTCGTCGCCCAAGCTGACAAACTAACATAATTTGTGTGTATCTATTTTGTATACCATACTTAACACCGTTAGTGGTCAAATGATGTAACATATATTATACACTAATTATTATCCGGAGGGTATACGGTGTTATTGCTCCAACAGACCAAACCCTAGCTAGAGCTATACCCGTGCTATACAACTTATACAAATGCAAATGAAAGATAAGAAAAAGAAAAATGCAAATGAAAGATAAAGAAAAAGAAAAATGCAAATGAAGGATCAGAAAAAGAAAAATGAAAATGAAAATGAAAGATAAGAAATAGAAATAAAAAAATTATCAGTAGCGCTTTTCGGGAGAACAAGCGCTACAGTTAACTGGCCACATAATTTTAAAACAAAACAAAATATGTTAGCAGTAGCACGTTTTGTACGGGGCAGCTGTCTAGCTAACTTAGTACAGCGCGTTTTGTCCAGCCGCGCTATAGCTAAGTTGCCTACAGCCCCGGCCATGTCGAGCCACACGCTATCTCTTTCCTCTCTCTCACTCCCTGTCGATCCCCTCTCTGAGTTCCCACGCCACCGCCGACGCCGCACCCGCCCACGCCGCCATCGACGCCGCACCCGACCTCAACCCCGACCCCGACGCCGGCCACCGGCCGCCCTGACACTCCCTCCCCCCGTGCCGCCCCCGGCCCTAGGTCCACCCCTCGGCCCGGCCCCTCCCCCCGTGCCGCCCCCGGCCCTAGGTCCACCCCTCGGCCCGGCCCCTCCCCCCGTGCCGCCCCTCCCCCGAGCAGTCCCCTACACCTGCCGGCGCCATCTTGTCTTTGCCGGTTGGTCTCTCTCTCTCTCTGACCAAATTTGGTCTCTCTGCAGATCGACTAGGCGCAGATCGACGAGGAGGAGAAGGACGCCCTCAACCCCCTCAGCCCCGGCGACCCCGACCACGAAGCCGATGTCCTCAACCCCGACGCTGACCCCCTCAGCCCCGGTGAGCCACCCCCTCCCTCCTCTTGATCCTCAGAATAGGTATAGCTAATTTGATAGTCCAGGACATTAATTATGAAATATGGATAGTCCAGGACATTATGAAATCCAGGACAATATAAAATATGGATAATCCAGCGCATTGATGAATTATTTTGCTTGTGGAATGTAATGTTCATTCTAAGATAATTTGGCTAGATTATTGTTGTGCTTGCTATGCTTCTCGTGTGATGAAGTATTTGGCTGCAGAATGCTAGATGAATCCTGGTATTTTGATGGCTAGAGTTGTCGAGAAAATTATGATGACTAGAGTTGTCGAGAAAATTTAGACTTTTGCATCCTGGTATTTTAACAATGCATTGTTACTCACAATGGAATGCTCTAGTACTATTTGGAATAACTTGAATTCATCAGAAAGTTCAACTTATTGCATTCTGCTATTGAACAATGCATCACATAGTTATTGCATTCTGCTAGTGTTGGCATATATATCATACTGTTCATGCTACACTATGATGAAAAGTACCACTTTTGCTATGGTAAATTGGTAGTGCAGATGGTAGTGAAATGCTACTTCAGCAGATAGTGCTTATTGTCATTTGTAGGGAAACCGATTCCGAGTGGCCTATGTTTTGCCGGAAATGTTGATTCATTTCCATTCCGGCAAATTTCAAGCGCTCTATGTGTGCACTTTCTAGCATAGGTCATGCCGAAATTTTTCGTGAATTTCGGCATGACTTGTGCTAGAAAGTTGGACATATCAAGTGCTCGAGATTTGCCGCGACGGGAATGAAACGACCTTCAGGCAAAACAAAGGTCACTTTTTTGCCATTATTCACTTTATTATATAAAGCTCGATAATTAAACGAGTACGACATTGAACCCTAGGAAACATGACCGACAATGATGAGGCCGGAGGTTCTCACACCCAAGAAGGACGAGCACACGCCTACCTCGACTTGCTAGCGAATCAGGAGAAACATGGGTGTCAGGACCCCCTTGTCATGACGGACGACGACGGTGATGGCGTCGGCACCGACACTGATGCCACCAACACCGGCACTGAGACGGGCCCTGATGATGTTGCTAAAGATAGCATGAAAGGTGGGACCTCCCAAGCCAGTGAAGGAAAGAAGGCAAAGAGGGCATGACACCCAAATGAGCTCGGCGTCGGAAGACTGGTGGTCACGGCGGTGCACCCCGGCGAGTTCGAGCCAACAGAGCCACGGGAAGTGGCAGCATGTTACAGCAACCAACTAGCATGCATCCTACGGGATACCGCTAACATCAACACCACAAAAATACGAAAGAATGAACATTTGAAGCATCTGCTCCTAACTAGGTTGCATGCAAGATTCCTGTTCCCCGGTCGGAATGATGATGTCGACCCATGGAAAGATGATGCCATGAAAAAAATCAACAACAAAGCCCTAGGGAAGTTCAGCAACGCACTGAGCGCTTGGAAAACTAGGGTGGAAAAGGCGATTGAAGTAGACCATGAAACCTACGCCGAGATTGTTGCAGACAATCTGAAAATTACACTAGAGGACTTTGAAAAGTTCAAGGAGACTTGCAATGAAGAAGCTGCCAAGGCCAAGTCGAAGAGAGGCAAGCAGCTGCAGGCAAAGAACATGGGGAACCACCGCCTTGGAAGTCATGGTTACACGGGAAAGAGGCCCATGTGGGCTAAGGAGGACGCAGAACATGAACTTCTGGGGATCCCAGACCCCTTGGCTGAGTTCAGCGACCAGCAGGAGCACGACTTCATCAGGGCCCGATTCTCGTGGGACCCCAAAAAAAGATTTTTTTTCACCGACGGGCCGACTAGGAAATTCATGAGATTACTGGTAATTATCCTTTTACCACCTTATATATTAGCTTTTTATCAATGAAGTCTACTACATTCTAGTCACATTCGTAAAAGATTCAAGCTCCATTTTGCAGAGAGAGCAACACAAGATTGTGGCCGAAAGCGACTCGTTGACTCAGTCGACTCAGTCGTCGGCGAAGTACAAGTGGGACACTCCTTTCAACCGGGCCATGAACATAATGATGGGACACCCGCCGGGCCAGTGGCCGCAATATGGACGTGTGCACGGCGCCGGAGACGGCACCACGTGGAAGTACTATTATAACAAGGACCCCGAGGCCAAAAGACAGAGCAAGAAGTCCAGTCAAGTGACTATCAACAAGAAGGTGGCGCGGGCAATCGAGAAAACAAGAGCTGATACCAAAGCTGAGGCAATCCGGGAAGCGGTAGCTACCTGTAGAAATGATATGGCAGCTGCCTTTACAAGCTTGATTTCAACTGTGGTCAGCTGGGTGCAACAAAATCCAAACGCGGCACCAACTGATTTTCCCGTGCCCAGCTTCACCGGGAGCAACTCATTGAACAACGCACCCACACCCGTACCTACTATGGCAACCGCACCCGCACCTACTCCAGCACCCGCTCCCGCACCTAGCTCTCACAGCAGCCCTAGCTCCGTCTCTGGCTTGAACGTCGGGTCGTCGACATTGGCTGAGCTTGATGCCCTCACAGTAAATACGCATCGCACCCTCATCAACACAATTAATTAATTAATCTTCAGTTGCCGTTCTTTTTGGATCTCTGACGCCGCACACGTACATGTCTTCGCAGGCCGACTCCACTCCATGCACCCTCCTTTACCACATGAAGGGCGGGTTGGTGGATGTGGGGAAGGGTACTATAGTGAAGCCCAAGGAACGATTGTTCCACCGCCGGCAGATGGTTGCTAACGCCTTAAGGGTCTCCGTGGCAAGAGTGAAAGCGGGCTACGAGGGTTTTCCTCGTCCCATACAAACCAGTGGAGAGGATGACGAGACCCCCACGCAGCTTGGCCAATGCAAAAATTGGCCGAAAAATCTTCTTCGTGTCGAGGTGGCCAGGAGCACACCAACGGGACCTCAGGAAGGTATGACCACAACCCCACCTACACAACTACAACCATCGTCTGTGCTGCTGGGTGAGATCGAGAGACACGAGGAAGGAGGGCTAACCGTTCCGGCGGATGATGACATCAGGCCTGTCGGGGCCGGATTTCGGGGACACAACATATCCCAGAAATTTAACCCCTCGTGTTACCACCAGCCCAGGATTACTGTTACTGGTGGACACGTCCTTGTTACAGATTTCCAAGCTATTACAAGAATTGGATACAAGACCATATAGGTCCAATGATACAACACTGATATCTGGTGGTGGATGACGGAATTGACTCGTGGTTCTCCAACGTCGATGGGGCTCCATTCCCACTGGAACAGCTGACCTGGATAAATCATATCTCGCGTGGCTGCCATCCTAGGCTCCGCACGGACTTCGTGGTAATACTCCTCGCTGAAAATCCTGACCTGGCCAAGTAAATAGCCAGGGACAAGCCTGTGAGTACGTTTGAATGTACTCGCAAACATCATGAACAAAAGATATACCGAATGCAACAATTAAATTATATGATCATGATGAACCACACTATATGCGTATACTCATGATGGACCTAAAGCCATGCTGTTTGGAATTAAATCATGGCATGATAACATATTAGCATGTGCAAATAACTGGATATATAAAAACATTAGTGATAAACAGGGAAAGTTAAAGGAAAATAAAATAAAGGAAATGCCGGTCGGATGTCTAAAATGACACCATGGTAGGTCTTGAAGAGAAATGCCAAACGGGTGTCTAAAAGAGAATTCAGATTAGACAGGACCATCCGAGAACTCAGGCGATGCCACGAGAGGTCTTGAAAAGAAATGCCAGTCGGGTGTCAAGTGATGCCACGGTCGGACTTGAAGAGAAATGCCAATCGGGTGTCCACAAGAGTAGTGGCGGGACCGCCTGTTAACTCGAGAGACACCACGAGAGGTCTTGAAAATAAAATTGAGTGCCCGGGGTAGTCTAGCCAGCCTCTGAGACACTCAGGTAAATTCAAAATAAGAGAAACAGGTTAGTTCTCAATATTATGCATAACCATAATAAAATTTAACAAGCATAAAATATTCATGGAAGCAACAGTGTGTCAATAATTATCTTGCAAAATATTCCAGGCATGTCATAATTATTTTCCTCCAGAGACCGACACTAAGACCGACACTTGACCAACCCAGACTGTAGTCCTTAACCACGGACATGGCTATTCGAATAGGTTTAAACTCTGCAGAGGGTGTACTCTTTACCCACAAGTAAAGGATTTCTTTAGTCAGTACCGAGACACTGACTAATTCCCATTACGGTCTTTAGGTTGAAAACACACCTGACCAGCACACACCAGAATAACTTTCCAGATGCCAGGAATCACCCAAAGCATCGTTCAAGTAAAACTCTGAGACGGAGAGACCAACGTCCTGCATGGGATCACTATTAATACGCGCGGATTCCAAGGGGTGCCCCCCTCTCAGTCACAACTGGAAACACCCATGCCCCCTGACCCGATGACAGGATTTAGTCCCGGATCCCTGGGAAACCCTCATCGTCGCCCTCTGTACGGTGTGTGCATGGAAAGGGGTTAACAACTTACTAAACCATACCCCACCTGTGGCAGGGACAAGTGGCAGCACGAAACAAGTATGGGGGTTACCGGAACAAGACTCGATCTACGGTTGACTCAGGAGGTACAAGTTTTCCTGCAGTGGTTAGCACAACGAAGTATTCTTTCAACAGCAATATCAAACAGGGCCACAACCCTTGCATGCTCCACATATATCACGTGACACCCCCGTGTCAAATATGGCCCGTGCCGCCGGCACGTCCAAGGCAGGAGCACACTCCTGGATTCTCACAACACATGCATGTCAGAACTTGAGTGGAATGCATGCAAGAGAAAATATACAAGACCATGCATGCTCAACTAGCAAAATGCAAATTTAATTTGAATTCAACATAGTCATGTTCTAATTATTCTAGCAAATAATCCACCAAGCATTCGCCATATCAAGTGTTCAAGATGCTTGCCTTAAGTATGCAGAAATATTGGATGCACTCCAAAAGTTTGAAAACTTTATCTTCCCTCCATTCCTATTTTTTAAAAAAATATTTGAATTACCACATATAGCAACAATAGTGCTAAAAAGTTGTTTCAATTATTTTTTAAATAAATACTAAAATAAACTAGATGAAATATGAAAAATAACAGAAAAATAATCAAATTATTTGAAGTTCAGATGAATTACTTATGAAATTTCTAAGCTGGAATAAATGGTTAAAAGGTCTATTTAATTGATCCAACATAAACTAAGCTTAGTAAAAATGTTCACCTAATCTATATAAATAGAGCATGAATTTGTATGACTGTAGAAATTTGAATCACTGGATTTGGATTTGAAATGGTCACTGAGGAATTATTTGAATTTTACTGAAAAAGGAAAAAGAGGACGGCAGAAGGACGCCCTGAGCGCGATATAGCTGCCTGACGCCACTGGGCCGAGCCCAGCAAATCAGATGTGCGAGTGGTTGCGACGTCGAAGACGTACTCTGCAAATACGTCTCCACTTATGCCGCGCTGGCGTGGCCTGGGTCACTGACAGTGGGCCCGCCTGGCCCACTGGTCAGGTTTGACCGGCCCACGCGCGCGCCTCCTTCTCCGGTCGAACAGAGGCGGCGCTCCGATGATCAGCGCCGACGAACGGCGGCACCGTTCGGAAAACCGAGGCCACCTACGAGCTCAGGAGGTCGAGGCGGTTCCTCCGGTGGTCCCAGGGGTGGACGGAGTCGCCGGCGGCGAGCTCACCCGAGGAGCTCCGGCAGAGACGAATTGGGCGATTCGCCTATGGTGGCTCCCGGGCAAAATCGAGTGCGGGGATGGATCAGTAGGTGCTCAAGGAGACCGTTGGTGAAGAAATTTGGGAGAGGGAGGGCCGGACGGCGTCGGAACCATCCGGACAGTGGTGGCGGCCGTGGTTGCTGAAATTGGAGAAGACGACTATCTCCGGTCATTCTACTTCTACTGAAAGCTTACAGAGGGAGGAGGAGGAGTGGTCATGAGCTGAGAGGGCTCGGGGGAAGCTTAAATAGGCAGGGAGAGGTGGTGCCACGGCTTCCCGAGAATGACCACGGCGGCGAACGCCATTAGTGAGGTAGAGAGGATGGTTAGGGGCTGTGGCCGTGGTTGGTGTGTACGGTGGCTCCCCGCAGTGATGACAGGGCTCGCTGGTTGGCTCGGAGACGTGCCACGCACCTTGGGCGGTGCCGTCCCGAGCTGACTGCGGCGGCGGCCATTGATGGCAAAGCGCGGGCGGTGGCGAGGCCGTTGGGGGTCGGCGCGTGGTCGGTGAGGATAGTTGTGGGCGGTGGTCATCCGAATTTAATCCAGGGACGCGTTGGCGAGGTGGGGCAGCTCGGGCGGTGCCGTGCCCGAGCGAAACACGGCAGCGGTGGCTGTGGTTGGCGTGGATAGCGGTGGCCGGTGCTAGCGGCCAGAGAGTGGTGTCGGCGGGGTACGGGGCTTCCTGGAGAAGCTCATAGTGGGTCAGAACGAGCAGGAGAGCGGCTGCGGGGAGCGGCAAGAGCTCGGGCGTCGGCGGGTGCAGTTCGCGTGCTCTGGTCGCGCCCAGTGCACGCACGTAGTGTGCTCGATCAAATGCCAGGGGTCCTAGAGGGGTCTATTGGAAATTAAACTTAACAGGATTATGCACTTGGTTATGGGGAAGCTAATAGACAAGATGGTTTGCTTAGATGATCAAGTTCCCAACGCAGGCTTAAGACCTTGCCAAAATTTGTCATGCACATAGTGTGCTTGATGAAATGCTAGAGCCATCTAGAAGATTTTGTTGGAAGTGATACTTGGCAGGGTAGTGTCTCTCTAGATGATAAAGATGATGGTGAAGTTGTTTTGTGAAAAGGAGTAACTTGCTAGTGCAAGTTTTACTGAAAGTCAGTACTGGACAGAAGCTAAAGGGGAATATTTGGTGGTCTTGCAAGATGATATTAAGGCTGACCTTCTGGACTTAAGGGTTTGGTTGGATGGACTATGAGTGGGAAAAATTTCAAGATTTTTGGAGCAAGGAAAAATAGGGTTGTAGTTGAAACTCAAATACAGGACAGAATTGAAAAGAGGTTGTTTCACTCAAAATTTACAAAAGACAAAGTTAGGTTTCTGCATAAAAGTGATCTGTGGACATCACATGACCTCCCATAATTTTTGTGGAATTTTGAAAGAATTATTTAAAATAGTTGTAGTGCAACAGAGGCATTTAAAGAATTGAAAATGCATTTTTAAAAGAATTGTTTTGGGCAAAATTTTATTATGAAAATGATTCCTACTGTTGTTAAAGTAATAATGAAATGGTTTAAGAAAACTCCCAAAGCCACAACATTATTTTCAAAATTTCTATATGGAGGGAAGAATTTTGGAAAACAGAAACAGATAATGGTTCTGAAATTAATAAAAGACCTAGTAAAATTCAAAATTTTATTTCTGGCCAAATTTTACTTAATAAAGAACATGATTAAATTTTTGGGGTGTTACAGGGCCCATGGAAGAGGATATGGATCATGACATGGAGGAGGATGACCCTTTCTAGTATCTCAATACCGGCTTTGACAACGAAGTAAGAGTCAACAATATGAATATGAGATGCATGTTGTACCAAGGCCGGAACGTCCTCGGGAGTGCAAGAAGTCTTTGTTCATGCAATCCTCGCAAGACACGCCTCCAGATGCCGGTTCCACCCAAGCTCAACTAATTAGCCAGAGCCGTTCAATGCTGAGCCCGACAACACTAGGGGCGGTGCTCAGGGAGGGTCTAACAGACCCACCAGCACTTGAGCCCACCAAGAAGAAGCAGAGGAAGAGACCGACGAGAAAATGCAATAAAGCTGATGTTGGTTCTAGCAGCCAGCCGCCTCCGCAGACCAGGGTTGGCAGTGTACCGATGAAGCATGTGCCATTAATCTATGTCGCGGGAAGCCAATGGTACCGGCGGATGCGCTAGCTGCCATAACAGGGGATCTCAGGAGACTCCATGGCCATGTGCTGTCGACAGAGAGAAGCCTCCTCGCCTCGGATGATCCAGGATACCCACTTTATACGGTTCATGTGCTGAGCAGTGGCACGATGTACGTCCACACCTGCCTCGCGGACCTCTTCTTCCTGCGATTTGATTACATCTTCCAGATGTTTCAAATGAGGACATTCGATTTTACGTTCGTCCGCTTGTATGCGCTGCACATGAACTACATCATCAGGAGAGAGCAAGTCACTGGTCTTGCGGTTGCGGACCCATACTACATGCATGAGGGCTTCTTGTCAATCAACGAAGCCAACCGTCAATATGCGAGGGAGTACATCGAAGAATTCTTGGTCATCAATAAGGACAAAGAAACGATTCTCCTACCTTATCATCCCAGGTAAGTCATCCGCGGATAGCCACTATAACACATACATCCTTTCGTGCATTTCAATAATTACTTTGCACGCATGGAGGCTAACTTGATCGTGTATTTTGCGCAGCAGGGGGTGCCGTGCCGTTCTCATCGTTCCTTACCCGCGTTTCTCCCGCGCTCTATATTTGGACCCGTCGAAGAACATAGAGAAGAAAGATTACACACACATAAAGTATGTTCTGGACAGAGCTCTCCTGGGCTTCAGCATGCGGGGTGGCTACATCCAAGGCAAAAAAAATAAGGTCGGGCTGTGTTTCGGCCATAAGACTGACTTCTGTTGCCTCCAGCAACTGGCAAGAAGTGATAATGATGGATTCTACGTCATCCATCTAATGATGGAGTACAGAAGGTATGTGCAATCACTTTGCATGAAATCTTCATCCGATACCCATATCCAGAGATGGGCCGAAGCCTTTGGAGCCGTGCCGGATAATCGACTTTGAAATGATTTCTACCGGATCTAGCAGGAAATTGCGTCCATCATCATGAAAGACGTCCTCGAAGAGAATGGGATGTTCTATAGCGGCTCAATATCGCGAGCTGACATCCGAACCTGCATAGCCCTACAGCGTCAGGACATGACGCCTTTCACTAAGCTTGGGTGCACCCTCCCGGATATGGACAGATGGGAAGAGTGCACTGCTTGAAGACAATGTGTCTGTTTAGTTAGTTGTTACTTTCTGTACGACGAAACTTCGAATGTCTCAGTACGATGAAACTATTAGATGTAAATGATGCCGCTCTCTTGTTAATTAGTTTCGGTACAATGAAATTTGTTAACTATGTTTACTATACGTTGCTTCTATTTCATAACTGTTTCTCCCCACAGGCCGACGTATCTTATGCTGCATATTATCGTTGAATTTGCTTGATGATATATGTGCATCTCTGACAGGTATATAGATCAACGATGGCGAGAAAGTGGTATGCCGTGTATCTAGGGCATGTTCCGGCTCTGTACGATGAGTGGCCAGAGTATCAGGCCCAAGTGTACCGCTTCCCGGGCGGAAGCCAGAAAGGGTTTGATAGCAGAATGGAAGTCGAAGCTAGTTACTTGAGATTCATAGCGCAACAGAGGATTCAGAACCAACGCCATAAAAACTACTACATAATCCCTCTTTTGCTCATCGTGATCGCTCTTCTCTTCTATGCGGTCATATCATAGTCTACATAGATGATGAAACATGAGTATGTGACCATGTAGTTGCATGTAGGACGAGGATCATCTGCCGTTCGGCAGGGTGCCATTCGGCCACTGGCAGGTGGGCCCATTGGGAAACAGGCCCACATGGCAGTGCCACAACGGCAGGCGCCGTACGTCAGGGGAGCCGCTTCCGTTGCATGTATTCGGAACTTCTAATAACTTGTAACGCTATTTCGGGACATGTGTTCGGCCATGATTGATGATGATGAGATACTGTAGTCGAGACTTCTAATAACTTTTGCTCATGGATGCCTCACTTGTTTTTCAATGAATATGCATGTTGTTATTGTATAAAAGATGTATCTGTTTAAATATGTACAGAGCCAAAACGCAGGAAAAAAACTACAAATTTAGCAGTGGCGCCGGGGTAAAGTTTACCAGCAGCACTCAATTAACAGTAGCGCTTATTATCCACCCGCGCTGCAGATAAGTACCAGTAGCGTGGTACAAAGGAACACTACTGCCATCTTCAGTTACCAGTAGCGCTGGGACAAACAAGCGCGACTGCTAAAAAATAGATGTAGCATCGTAGCAGTAGCCCGTCTGCCAGCGCTACTTGTAGCAAAAAAACCAGCGCTAGTGGTAAGCTTTTTCCTAGTAGTGTATTGGAGATATTACCAAGTAGTGGAAATTTACCAAGGATAATATAAGGTTCAACTGGACACAGTGCGATCCGGTATGCCATTATATTGATAACCTGAAAATAAAAATCTGGATTTCTAGGTTTGACCCGGCAAATGATGATAATAGAGTTATTCTTGTAAAACAGAATATATATATATATATATATATATATATATATATATATATATAACAGGAATAAATAAATTGCAGAATATTAAGCCGGCCTTTGAGGCTCGGCATAAGACCGGCTTTCGGGGCTCAGGTCTTGCTTCAATGAAGCTGGTGTGATAGCCTATGGTTTATCCTTACTTTCTGTAAGCCGGTTTTCACGTGACTTAAGCCGGTGTTTTAACCTTGACAAGTTCAGGGTCAACATTGACTGACTTATCAAGAGTACACCGGGTCACCTTTTCGGAGTAGCATCAAGCAAACAGGCAGGTTTAACCAAGTTTTATCATGGCATATGTCGGGTCAAGAGGGAGGTTAATAGCTAAACTCGATGAGTTGGAAGCCCTTAAGTGATCTATGATCAAAGAATAAAGACTCATACACATTTTTTGAGACGAAACGACAGAGACCCCGAGTTTCGGGGATGCTGGCTTTATTATATTGATCATAAAAATATATACATAGGTATGTACAATGAGCTGGAGCCAGTGGCTCTAAGTGTAGTAAGGCCGAAGATGAGCAATATTCCAAGGCCTGTTGGTCTCCACCTCAGAGGTACGTGACTTTTTGTGCTCACGTATGTCGACAAGATAATATGACCCATTGTTGAGGTTCTTGCTAATGACAAAGGGTCCTTCTCATGGTGGTGAAAGCTTATGCATGCTTGTTTGTTCTTGAATCAAACGGAGCACAAGTCACCTTCCTGGAAAGTCCAACTGCGAATCCTACGACTATGATAGCGACGCAGGTCTTGCTGATAGATAGCTAATCGTGCTGCTGCAAGATCGCGTTCTTCCTCCAACGCATCCAGAGAGTCCTGACGAGCTTGTTCATTATCTGCTTCGATATATGCAGCAACCCTGGGGGAGTCGTGATGGATATCACTTGGCAAAACAGCTTCTGCTCCATAGACCAGAAAAAATGGCGTATAGTGTGTGGACCTATTGGGAGTAGTACATATGCTCCAAAGGACTGCGGAGAGTTCCTCGACCCAGCATCCAGGGGTTCGTTCTAGAGGAACCACAAGTCCGGGCTTGATTCCACGTAATATCTTCTAATTAGCTCGCTCGGCTTGTCCATTAGACTATGGATGTGCAACTGAGGCTGAATCAAGCCGGATATGCTCACGTTGGCAGAACTGTTCCATCGCTCCCTTGGATAAGTTAGTGCCATTGTCTGTGATATGCTATGTGGATAACCAAAACGAAAAATCAGCTTTTTCAAGAACTTCACTGCTGTCTCGGCATCACAATTGCTGATTGGCTCTGCTTCAACCCACTTGGTGAACTTATCAACTGCCACCAGAAAGTGGGTCTTCTTATCTTTGGACGACTTGAATGGGCCAACCATGTCTAGCCCCCCGACTGCAAACGACCAAGTGATTGGAATCATCCATAATTCTTGAGCCGGCACATGAGTCTATCGTGCAAATTTCTGACAACCATCGCACTTCCGCACAATGTTCTCGGCATCTGCATGAGCTGTAAGCCAATAAAAACCGTGCCGAAAAGCCTTGGCCACCAGGGATCTTGACCCGGCATGATGACTACAGTCACCTGCGTGGATTTCATTGAGAATCTCATGGCCTTCTTCAGGGGAAACACAACGTTGAAACACACCAACAATACTCTGCCGGTGTAACTCGCCATTGACAATAGTCATGGATTTGGAACGTCTGATAATCTGTCGGGCGATGATTTCCTCATCTGGGAGCTCTCCACGAGTCAGATAAGCCAGATAGGGAACTGTCCAATCAGGAATAGCATGAAGAGCAGCGACTAGCTGTGCCTCCGGGTCAGGAATAGCGATATGTTCCTCTGATGGCAACTTGACGAAAGGCTTATGAAGGACATCAAGGAACACATTGGGATGGACCGGCTTACGCTGAGAGCCTAAGCGTGACAGAGCGTCAGCAGCCTCGTTGAGCTGACGATCAATATGATCAACCTGGTAACCCTTAAAATGACTTGCGATGACGGTGACGGCACGCCGATAAGCCGCCATAAGGGGGTCCTTTGAGTCCCAAGTCCCGGACACTTGTTGAGCGACCAAATCTGAGTCGCCCAAACATCTGACCCGGCTTAAGTTCATCTCCTTAGCCATGCGGAGCCCATGGAGGAGAGCTTCATACTCAGATGCATTATTAATACATGAAAACATGAGTCTCAAAACATAACAAATTTTGTCACCTCGTAGGGAAGATATGATAACTCCAGCCCCCGAGTCTTCCAATTGCCTTGAGCCATCAAAGTGTATCGTCTAGTACGTATTGTCCGACTTCTCCTCAGGTACTTGCAACTCAGTCCAATCATTGATGAAATCCACCAATGCCTGAGATATAATAGCTGTCCGAGGCACGTACTTCAGATGATATGGCCCAAACTCGATTGCCCACTTGGCAACCCGACCCGTGGCCTCCCTGTTCTGGATGATGTCTCCCAGAGGAGTTGAGCTGACCACAGTAATAGGATGCTCCTGGAAGTAATGCTTCAGCTTGCGACTAGCCATGAAAACTCCAAACACCAGTTTCTGCCAGTGTGGATATCTCTGCTTAGATCAGTTAGAACCTCGCTAACGTAGTAAACTGGTCGCTGGACTGGATATTCTTTCCCTGCCTCCTTAGTCGCCAACAAGGACGCCGAACAAGAGAGAGAATGGGAAGTTGGGAACTGAGGCGGCGGCATGGAGGAGACTTGGCGATTAAGGTTCTAAACACAAGGCCAGCCCAGCCCAAGGGGACAGCCCGGCCCGCCAGGCACGCGTTTTATATTGGACGGGGGACGAGACGACGCAAGGGAAAGAGGAATCCCAATCCCGAACCCTAGCCGCATCCCTGTTCCAGATCGATCTCGCGTGCCGGCGGCGAACCATGGCGGTGGCGGCGCTACGCAACCTGGCCGCCAAGATACAGATCCCCGGGCCTGCCGCACTTCGGGCTTCGCGGGCCCCCTCCACACCTCCAAAGGTTTGCTCCGTCCGTCTCCCACACCGCGCTCAAGTGAATCACACCGCGCTCAAGTAAATCACCAGTTCATCCTACTACCTATATGTTTTGTGATCAATGTGTGCATGCGTATGGTTCACCAATCCATTGGTAGTTCGTCTCTTCGATTTACCCAATTTCGAATCTTTATCCTTCGCCGATCGGTACCTCAAGTCGCACCCTTTGCAAATTCAGGTCTTGCTGTTGCATCATGTTGCTTGTTTCGTTAAGCAGCAATTTTTAGGCTTTAGAGCATGCACGCTCTTAATTTATATGTATACCATTCTCATTCTTGCATGGCTTGCTAATTAAGTATTAGCATCGTGGTTGATCCTTGTGGCTTCCCTTTTTTGCACTGTTTCATCTGCATTAGCTGTCTGCCTTTCCAGTCTCATAGTTTTCACACGTGCCTTTGGCTGTTACAGATTACATTGAAATTCATATGCAAATTCTGTATTTACTTAAGTAAGCATCTTTTCATCAGTTATGGCTATTAAATTGTCATGAAAATGTTTCTCCTTTTACCTTTTGGTCGGTGCTGGACATTTGTTTACTCCCAGCAAGAGAAGTTTAATAATTCCAATGAGATTGGTTGCAGTTCTCTTTTGAATGCTATTGTGTCTAGAAAGTTGGCTCCATATATGGTAGATAAATATTTGGATTAAAATCAGAACAGTGAGTATGTAACTCCGTAAATTAGGTAGCCTGGTGTATTGGGTATTTGGTAATGAAATTGAAGTTAGCTAACTTGGTGGGTTGCTTTGGCGATCAACATTAACTAGCTAGCTCCTCTAATATTTCTTTTGGAATTGGTTTATTTGAGGCACATCTAATATAGTGTGGTGTCTCTGTTTGGTGCTCTATCTGGAGCTGGAAGAATTAGCATGCTAGGAACTTACACAAAGCTAATCCTTATAAGATTAAACGTATCTTTGTTGATATATACTCAGCCTCATATTGCTCCTCTATTCCATTGCAGAGTGATCTCGAAAAGGCTCTTCTCCTAAGAAACAATATTGAATCTGCTACATATGTGGATCTTCACTCTAGTGCAGAGGTGTTAGGCAAATATTGTGAGCAAACTGAAGAAATCATGAAGTAAGTAGCATGTGATGTTTAATTAAGTAGCAGGTTATCGAATTTTCCTACCTTGCATCTGAGATGTTAAATATAACATATTGTTTTGTTCATCTTTTGAAGACAATATTCTGATGTACATGGGGAGGTTGCAAACAAGATGCGTACACTTACGTTGAAGTATTTCTTTACCAGAGTCGCAATTGGTTTCACTGATTCTATGATAAGCAACAAAGATGAAGTCGTGCTTCAGGAGCGTCAAGTTGAAGGCGTGCTTCAGGAGCGTCAAGTTGAATGAGCGCATATCTCTTAAGTTATTGCCAGCTCTACTAAGTTATTACCAGTGAGCCAACTTATGGATGCTCAACAGCTCAAGGCAACAGTGGTATATGTGCATGCCAGCTTGTTATGTACTGTATTTGACTATTATGTGGCTGCTTATGTATGTCTGTAGTACCTTCTCATGTATATGCTAGCAGCAGTTATATGTGCTTTGCTGGCTTTTTATGGATTTGGCAGTTGGAAAACATTTTTCTATTGTACCCTCGTCCGTTGTTCTATTCATCCCAATTTGGCAATCTTGGCATTGTTGCATATGAGAGGTTCGCCCCGTGGATTTCCATGTAAACCTAGTTCTTGGAATGCTAGGCCGGGCGCTATATGAATGGTAGACTCCTTGTCAATGTTGCAGTCCGCTTGGGTCTGGCTGCCATACAGGTACCTGCCAGCAAAGGTTAGGCGCTGCTATTTTGGGCGCCAAAGTTCATCTCGTAGATCATCACCTTACACCCTCTTGAGGGTATCCAAGCTCCCAACCATCTGCATCATCTAATACACGGGAGGACGACGAGAAGGGTGGACTCCTTCCCAATGTTGTACTGTAGTTCACCAAGGTGTCGTTCCCATCCTCCAACTGTCTTCACACCGTCAATGGTGTCTAGGCTGTTGACGTCGAGAGTGATGATCCTGTCCATAAGCATCTCCGTCACATAGATCTACATCATTTCTTCAAGGTTGAGCGTAGATTCATGATGGATGTTTTTTTTTACAGAACCTTGTCAAAGAATGGGGAGCTTCCGCATTGCATTAAGAAGAAAGAGAGTTGGTCCACTTAATAAGGGAAACCGAACCAATCATACATGGCACGGTTAATTAAGGGAAACCGACGAACACCACACATGTTGGATGTTGTAATCAACTAGTATCTGATGGGTCGACCTTGAGGCGGATCGTCTTGCCGGCGGGGTTCTGAACAAAGATGTACATCACTCTGAATGAGCAAAAACAACACATCACCAATTTTACTGTTAGAACACTCTTAGTGGTTGTTTGAATAAAGAAAATTAACATCTGGTTTTAACAAAACTCGTTTTAGTAGGTTTTTTTTTTGGAAAATTGGTTTTACTAACAATTCGGTTAAGAATAAGTATTTTTTGACACTACTAGCCACCTCGTCGATTTCCATTAAAGAAACTGCCACAAGTTCCACAAAGTTTGCAGACTAACTCACAGATAGAAAACAACCTCGTCAATTTCCATTAAAGAAAACGCCACAAGTTCTACAAAGTTTGCAAACATAACATACTAACTCACACACAGAAGACAACACTAGGGCCCAACAAGAGGCTCGCGCACTCCCTGCAAGAGCAAGCCAACAACTAGAAGAAAGAGAAACAACAACTGCTACTGCACGTAGGCAGAGTCAGCTAGCAACACCCAGCAGAGGACAAAACAAAAACATCCGCAGGAATCTACTTATTAGAGTAGACAAAGGAAATTTAGTGTCACACCACTTCCAATATCCACCTCCACGTCAGTTGTGAATTCTTCTCGCCAAAGGATTTCGTCCATGCCTCGTGCTGAAAACCTCCCGCGACACCTCTTTGATCTTCAACAATCCTTCCTCAATTGCGTTTCTGTCTTTGGTTTTCTGTAAAATGTTCCAGGACTTCAACAAAGAACAGAGTTTAAAAATCACAGCTGAAGGATCATCAGGGAATTTACGATCAAAACAAGCACTATTTTTAATTTTCCAAATAGTCCAGCAAATAATAGAGCCCCCCTGAATACCATATCCCTTTGATTTCTGGTGAAGGAATGTAACCAAGCCCCATCATATCTGGAACCCCTTGAGGGGGTCTATTCAGATCAAAGGCACACACAACCACATGCCAGAGAAACTTGGCAAGGCTGCACTGGAACAGGAGATGGTCAGTGCTTTCCTTGGCACCATAGCAGTGGCATTCTTCATTGCCATACAATCCCCTCTTAATCAGGTTATCTTTGGTCAAGATACTTTTTTATCAACAACCACAAAAAGATTCTTATTTTAAGAGGGATTTTAAGTCTCCAAATCCATCTAAACACAACTAGGGGAGAGGATTTGAGAAACAAGTATAACTCTTTTACCAAAAATTTGTTTTTGTTGTTCAACAACCATAAGACTATGTCTCTCTCATCAACGAACACAACCTCATCCACCGTTTTCTTCATCTCTTTCCACTGCACCAGGTATTCACCATGCAAGGTCCTTCTAAAGCTAAAAGAGTCCCAGCCCGAGTCCTTCACATACTTGATAGTCACCATCTTTGTAAAGGTGATATTGTAGATTCTTGGGAAGATATCAGCTAGCCTCTTCTCACCTAGCCAAACATCCTCCCAGAACATGGTCCTGGCTCCATTACCCACCACCCTTCTATTCAGACTAACAAAAGTTTCTCTGACTTTCATCAAACCCTGCCAGAAATGGGAGTAACCATTGCCACTAGTCACAACAGACAATGTGTGAGTGGCTAGGAATTTTTTATGCAACATTTCATGCCATAGACCTTCAGAGTTCTCAAGCTTCCATAGCCACCTCATCAGTAAACATTTATTCATAGTTTCCACCAGGTCCAAAACACCCAAGCCCCCACAGCTTGTAGCAAACACACAGTGGGCCAATTAACCAGGTGGTATTTCTTCTTATTCTAGGTCTCCTGCCACACCGTCCATGGATATGTAAGTGTTCGTTTTCTTGAGCACCTGATACGTCTCAAACATATCTATAATTTTTGATTATTTAATGCTATTATATTATCACTTTTGAATACTTGCATACGATTTTATATCATTTTTTTGGACTAACCTATTAATTTAGTGTCGAGTGTCAGTTCCTGTTTTCTGCACGTTTTTGGTTTCACAGGGAAACAATATCTAGGAAGGTCAAAAATATGATGCTAATTTTTTACGATTTTTTCCGGACAAAGAAGGACCCAAGAAACATCCGGGGGGGCTAGACGAGCCACATGATATCCACACGGCCAGGTGGCGCACCCTAGGCCTAGGGTGCACCACCAGGGATGTGGGGCCCACATGCACCGTCTTATGTCCATTCCACCGCCTTTAAGTCCTATAAATACTGAAACCCTTCACCATATTTTTAGAGGAATTTTTCCGCCGCCGCAAGTTCCTGTTTCGCGAAGATCCAATCTGGAGTTTTTTTCTGGAGCTCTGACGGAGGGGGAATCCATTTACGGAGTCTACTTCATCAACCTTCCTGCCTCTGTGACTATCAACAGGACCTTAGGATCCATAGTAGTAGTGAGATGACTCTCTTGGATCTTCAATACAATGTTCCCGTTAGCTGCCTTACATGATCGGGGTCTATTCGATGAAATCGGTGGTGTGTTTATTGAGAGATGATGGATTGTAACTTTATGGATTAGATTGTTCATTGAAATAAATTGAATCTTTTGAGGTTTTCTTGTTGTATAATTGAATAGGTTTGCATGCTCTCCGATCTATCTATTCTCTTTGGCCAAGTTCGATGGGTTTTTCTTTAGAGGGAGTGGTGCTTTGTAGTGGGTTCAATCTTGCAGTGTTCTATATATACCGAGTGATAGGAAGGGGCAAGACACGTATTTGTATTGTTGCCACTAAGAATAAAACAACGGTGTCTCGTCATATTGATTGATTTTTACTTGTATATTATGTCATCTTGCTTATTGCGATGCTTTGTTCTTGTAAACTTAATACGTTGATATGCATGCTTGATAGCGGTCTTAGAGTGAAGTCTTAGTAGTAGATACAGTTGGATTAATGGCCTACTTATCATGGACATAATGCCTATATGAGAATATATCATGAAAAGTCATAGCCATAAATATTACAATATTGATATGTGCTCAACTGTGATTTGTTACCATGCCACTATCTTGTATGCTTTAAGAGAGATGTCACTAGTGAGCCTATTGCCCCTGGTCTATTATCATCTATCGAAAACAATTATATTATTTGTTGCCCTGTTATTTATTTTGCTACCAACTATCATTATCACTTGCGTTTAATCTTGTAACTAGAAAGACAAGGGTATTAACAACCCTCTTGCCGTGTTGGGACGAGTGTGTGTGTGTTTTGTCTGCAGGTGCTGCTCACTTTGCTTGCTAGTTGACTCCTACTAGATTGATAGCCTTGGTTCTCTAACTGAGGGAAATAGTTGTTGTTGTTCTGCTTCACCCTTACACTTGGTGGAATCCCAACAACTCCTGTGGTAGCAAGCAAGATTTCTGGCACCATTGTCGGTGAGTCTTCTACAAACAAACATGTGCCTGCACACCATCATATTAATACATTGTTATCCATCTTTCCTAGTTACTTTTATCTTTGCTTGCCTAAAATTAAAAATACAAAAAATATCTTGAGTTGCTACTTTTGTGTTCCGTTACCATGTCTGGTCTTCCTCCTCCCACTATGTTACCTGAGTTAGATGTGCTTCATTTTAAACAAAGACATGGGGAGAGTCTAAAAGATGCTTGGTTTCTGATGGCTCAAGATTTTATGATTATTTGCAAGGAGTTTTTATTTGGTTTTCACCGATTAATACCACTTCTTGGTTATTTCTAACACTAATCATTCAAGAGAGAAGAAAATCCATTTTCCACTGTTTAGCAAGAAATATCGTATATGAAAGGGAACCAAGGAGAATTATTACAAATCAAGCCAAATGGAGCAACTTCCATATTAGAGGCTCAACCACTAGGCGAACAGAGTGAAAGACGACCTTCCATGCAAGCGCACCCTCTTGTATGGATGATCGTATGAGGTGCCTGGAGCTCCACCTTATCATTACAAGACACTTTCGTGAAGGGGAGGACACATGGGAGAACCCTAGCCATCGCCACCATGCCAGAACAGAGAGAGAAGAGATCTGAAGAACCACCAGAGATCTTCTTAGTTTTGGTCCTTTCATCTCCATCATCATTTCATCCTTCACTATTGTAAGAGGAATTTTAAGTTGTAAGATCGGGTTGTAAACTCTATTCATACTCATCGAGACATTGAGACTTGTTTGATCATTCATCTTATTGTGAGTAGTTCCCCCTAGGCACGGGAGATGTAGGTGAGTGGTAAGATTCATTTGTGCCTATTCTATATGTCGTCATTCGTGTCTGTAGTCTTATGATCTGTCTAGTAGGTTGTTATTCTGTGTGAACTCTATGCGTGTTGTCCAATTCAAGGGCCCAGGCAACATGATCTAAAGACATACACCGCTAACGCATACTGTTTAGGAAATATGTGATCTCTGATGTGTCAGGTGGAGACATCTATGAGGACCGAAGACAATATGAGATAACGGTGATCCATCAAACTTAATGCTTGGTTCCGGTGGCAACAGAGAAGCAGGACCATAGAATGGTATATAATCCTACGCGGAGGAGTTCCATAACCTTAGGGTGATCCACCTACCGAACAAATAAATCACATACTATATTCATGATACAAGGTAACTAGTATTACCGTCGCACTGGCACACTTGATGTATACCATGAACTGAATTCTCTCCGCGCCTAAATTCTCCATTGCAGGAAAAACATCTCTATTTTCAATTTTATTTATGTTCTTTACTTTCAAGTGTTACTACTCTTGCTGCCACGAACTCATCATATTTATTACTCTAGTTTATTTGCCGTGTGAATAGCGGCAGGGAGTAAAAACCGTGTGAATAGCGGTCGGGAGTACTACTGACATCCGCGCTCCCCATCTTCTCTCTGACGGTAGAACCAAAAGATGGCCCGCCTTTCCTGTAGCAGACAAGAAACTCGGTAGGGTAGCCCTTCAATTTGTGAGGCCTGATCTCCAAGTCCACGAAACTGAGAGCTGTACCAAGTTTCAGGAACAATGTGAGCGACCCAAGGCCACGAGTAACGTCAAACGAGACTGTTGTATTATTTGTGGGCAGTACACTTACCATTTTGAGATACTAGGTTGTCTACGGAGAATGCCTTGATCTAATCAAGAATTCAAGATTGAAGATGGAGGGAGTCGGCAGAAGAAAAGACACTTTGTTTAGAAGCATCTCCCTAGGAGAAGCAATAGCCTACAAAACAAGAAGCAATAAGTAGGACACCCCATCCTCAGGTTGTCTTAGCCTAAGAGCGATGCTATTTATACTAGTAGAACGCCCGTGCGTTGCCACGGGCTTCTGACAAAATTTAAGATGCCACTCATGGAGCTAAAATAACTAAGAACAATGTCGTCTCAGCTAACACACTTTTTTATAATCAGCTAACACCCATATACTATCAAACAAAATAATATTATCTGGATTGTATTTGTGACGTTTTGGACTCAGATAGATGAATAAATGAAACAAAGCCCATTCCAACTAAAGTTTTTCTTAGTTGAAAGAAATGGGTTGTGTTGTATTCATTCATCTCAGCATGTTCCGAGTCCAAAACATCACGAATGCAATACAACGATTCGCACAAGCCTCCTTCGCAATTCAATGAGCAGCTCCATTAGCCGAGCGTCTCACCCATGCCACCCTGAACTCCTCCCTTGATCGCATGCACTCTTTTACCTCCTAAACAATAGGACCATAGATTGATCTATCAATTTCTTAGCTTCTTAATAACTTAGAGAATCTACAACCAAACCCCCTATTTCAATTCTGCAAAATACAACCCATACTTTTCGGCAAATATAAAATTATGGTTGGTACACTTAATGTGGATTGACAATCCGGACAAGCTGCAGCATGACAAAAAGGAACACTATTACATCATACATGAGGATGTGGTTTAGTTTACAAATTCCAAATCATACAGGTCACACCAATAAATTGAATTTTTATATAAGAGAAATGGTAGAGCATCTCACACCTTGTTTTCTTCTAAAGAATGCCGAGGTCCACTGAATACTAATTATTAGTAACAGACAATAAGTTTATTGTACTTAACTTGAAAGACTTGTGTTCTTCGTAAAATGCATTAAGATGAAGAATGTGTTGGACCAGTCATAAGGTGAACACAATAGGAAGAGAAAGCAACACAAAAATCTCTTTACCCGCCATCAGAAGAGATCTCAAAACGAGTCGTCGTGCTGTAGCTTGATGGTTAAAATACAATACCTCGGTCAAGTACTTGAACCCAAACGAGCTGACATCCTGAACCTTCACCTTCAGTTATGTTTGCAACATAGTCAACTCCTATTCCCACCCTTCATTTGGCTTCACAGATTCTTCCTTTCCGACCTTGATACTGTAACCACTCATGGGAAGCAGACACTCCTCTACCAGTGCGCGCATCGTCAACTTGGCTGTGCGCAGTGAGGCCCATGAAGGCAATGTCTTTCTCCACAAGGAAGATGAAAAAAAGTGTCGCTCTCACTTGGCTGAACCCTTTCTTCCTGCAGACCAGTTTGGACGTCATCCATACGATGAGCCATTACCCAATGATCGAACAAAACACACATGCATACCTCAAAGTCATAAATCTCCAACCAACTTTTGTGTACTCACACTCGATCACCATTACCAAAGATTAATATTAGAAAAGGGCAATGATACTTCAGAGAGGAAGGCGCAACTTCCCTAAAAAATGAAGATAATGTATGCATGACAAGCATAAATGCAGGTCACAACTGATACGTACTGAATAGCAGCAGCTTCAGTGGAATATGCAGCATCATTCACCCTGTAAAACATATCAAAATTGACAAATATGTGAAACCGATACTTATAGGTGAGAGAAAACAAGATCAAATATGATTAGCTACAAAGTTCTTACTTAAAAAGTAGAATGGTATTAGAAATCCTGAATTTATATTAGTATAAACAAACATGGATACTGCCCCTACTTATATGAATATATTAATCCTAGCCAGCGTTGCAGACACTACCGGTGAAAATGAACTTAGACGGTATTACAAATCTAACGACAAACAGGAGCAATGACAGCTGATGCACTTTACACATTTTATACTCTCATAGACGGCAAAAACTATGGTAACATCACATTTGTAGCCAAATGCCAGTAGTAAAGTAACATCCAATTATGCTTAACCAGAGCTAAGAACTGAGGTGTTTCAGAGTAATATACCTCCACGAGTACGTAACGTAGATGCAAATCTCCAATCATTGAATTGCTTGAACTGTGATAGGAGCCAAAAAAGTATATTAAAGTATAATGATTAGCTAGTGTTACAGACTAAAAAGTACTACTGTATTCTCCCCCTACTATCTTTCAAATAATTACTTAATCAAATCGGAGAAGGTTAAGAACTTGCAGATTTTCCATTACTGAATTTTGCTTCGCGCTCGCAATGTGGTAACAACCTACATTATTTACTTTTTAGCCTACATTAAATTTGGACCATTTGATAAATCTCACAGCAAAGTCAGCATTCAACAATGGCACCCACAACACAAAAGTCAAAATTTGTACCCCTAGTATACATCTGGAACTCAATTAAAAAGTATGTGATTCGCGATGTTGCCGTTGTCAAGGTGAAAAACACGTCCATGTTCCTCTCTGCCTTGCTGCTCACCATCTTGACGAGCCTAACATGCAGACCACCCAACCATCATGTAAGAAGCCAATTTTATAACCTTCCATTTTTGTTTACATCAGCTGAATAATATTGATTTCGTGGTTCAAACAAACCTACTCGTAACTGGCACATTGTGCTTCTTTACATTGTAGCCTTGGTTAAGTGTACCTTCATGGTGCAGGAAAAATACAATTCAGGTTTAAAAAGGGTCTCAAAACACTATAGGATATGTTATTTCAATTTGGAATAAATTCTGTGGCAGCTGAGTAATAAGCATGTAGATTATTTGTCAACTCGTCGCCAAATAAGTTAGAGCAAGCAGGGTTTCGATGTCATGTCCCATCAGCCAAGCCCCCTCCATGGCATACAGATTATTCTTCTTAGGCAATCAAATGGACTACATGCATTTATAATTGAAAATATACCATAATACAAATGCATTTAGCTAACCAAATAATCGATCCACGAATCTTGGGAAAGACCAGTGGGTCTTTCTCTGTTTTGATAAATCAGCGGTCCGGTAGGTGGTAAATTCTGACTATTTCATTCGTTAATCAGAACTAACCATTGAAACATGTGGGATCAATATGCATGAATATATGCCCATTCCTGGAGTACGTTGCGGCGCATAGAGCCATAAATGGCAGATAATTTCTTGATCAATATACCAAACCATGCGTACATGCAGATAATTATCTATGATTGCACCAGGAGCTTAGTACTTACTCCAGCCGAAAGTTTAGTAGCCAAACAACACCGACCAATTGATTTTTTTTTTGAACCGGGCTAATCCCCTTTCCATTATAGAAATAACGGAAATACAGCCATGTCCGAATTCAAACGAAAAGGGAAAGGGAAAAAGTAAGTTCAAGCACTCCAGGGAAACCCGCTGTGGACGCTCGCAATCGAAACATCCACTACGAGGCAAAAACCCTGGAGCACTATCACCACGCAACCAACTAGCAAAGGTTCAGCAAACACCACAGCCTACGCAGAGGCGGTACAGCAGAAACATAAGGTCTAACATAGGCGACTAAACATCTACTACAGGAATCCACCAGATAGCACGTCCGACCAGCTTCAAAATGGGAGCTTTTAAGGAGCACAGCGCCATGATCACCCCAGGTTGGTACCCGCGTACGCAGTCGCACAGAGCCTCATCATCTCCTTAGTATTCTTCTTTAGAAGCGCCGCGCCATGCTCCAGCTCCGTTCGTTCCTCGCCCTTCAGCAGACCTGCCCAATAGGATAAATGCGTACAAGCAGTGAAAACAATCTCAAAAGGAGATGACAATTTCTTAAATTCAAAGGTGGCCTGATTTCTGCGATTCCAGATGGCCCAGCAAATGGCCGCTAGACCCATAGTGAAATATCTTTCCCCATGGGGAAGAAAAGCATAACACCAGGAGTAAAACTGACAGAGATTGTTAGGACATAGTTCAGTGCCAAGCACCGCACCAACCGTGCGCCAAGCTACCCTTGCTACAGGGCAAAGGAAAAACAGATGCAAATAAGTTTCTCTGCATTTACAGAAAGAACAGCACGGGTTGCCAGCCCAATTCCTACGTTTCATAACATCTCTGGTGAGAACAGCATCCTGAAAGAGTTGCCAGAGAAAAATCTGAATTTTGACAGGAAGCTTAGCCTTCCAAATCCATCTGTAGTCACACCCAGCAAGGTCTTTTTCTAAGTAAGCATACACAGATTTAGTTGTGTATCTGCCCTTGGGACCAAAGCCCCATTCGATCCCATCACGTTCATCAGAAGGCTTAATGCTATCAACGACACCCTGCACCCCCTCCAACTGGCGTGTCAGGTCGACATTTAACCTGCGCCTGAACACACCCCCACCAGCCCGGTCCTTAAACTGGGCAATAGTGTCATTCGGGTAATTAGCAATGCTAAACAACTCTGGATACATATCACATAGAGGTGGATGAGCACCAATAGGGTCATACCACAGTCGAGCTATATTGCCAGAATTAATAACCACTTTTCTTCCGGCCATATAGACCTCCTTAACTTTCAGTAGGGCTTTCCATACTGGGGAGTCATTGAATTTGGATTTAACAGTAGCCACCGAGCTATTCTTGAGGTATTTTGCCCTCACAATATCTTGCCAAAGTCCCTCCCCAGTATCCAGCTTCCACCACCATTTCACTAGGAGGGAAATATTTTGTTTATGAAGATCCTTAATGCCCAGCCCCCCTTTGTTCTTAGATCTGCATACTCGAGCCCATTTGACCAAATGATAGCGTTTCTTACCCATCCCTCCACACCAGAAAAATTTGCGACGGTATTTATCTAATCTCTCAATAAAGGTTTTGGAAAGGAGGAACATCGACATATAGAAGTATGCGATACTAGATAAAGAGGAGTTCAACAGAGTCAATCTCCCTCCGGATGAGGCAGAATTGCCAATCCAGGAGTCGCAACACTTGAGATATCGAACAACAACAAATTCCCAGTCCGAGTTTCTCAGAGAAGAGTAACTAACCGGCACTCCTAGATACTTCATAGGAAAGTGACCGATCTGGCAGTCAAACAACTCAGCATATTTCTGGAGGACCGAGTCATCCCCTCCCACACATAACACCTCACTTTTTAAGAAGTTAATCTTAAGGCCAGACATAAGTTCGAACAAGTACAATAGGAGCTTAAGATTGATCGCTTTGTCAATATCGTCTTCGATACAAATCACCGTATCATCCGCATACTGCAGAACAGCCACCCCATTTGGACAAGATCAGCTGCCAGCCCTTTAATTAAGTTATTTTTCTGGGCATTTAGAATCATCTTGGTGAGGCATTCAGCCGCAAGGTTGAAGAGAAAAGGGGACATAGGGTCTCCTTGACGAACCCCCTTATAACTTTGAAAATAAGGCCCCATGGTATTATCGTTCTTGACACTAACTGTGCCATTGTGAAGGATTTTCTCCACCCACTCGCACCACTTATCATTAAAGCCCCTCATCTTATGACACTCAAGCAAGAAATCCCAGTTAACCTTATCGTACGCCTTCTCAAAGTCAAGTTTTAGGACAATCCCCGTTTTCCTCTTGACTTGAGTATGGTGTAGCACTTCATGTAAAGTCAGGATCCCATCCATGATATTGCACTTTTTGATAAAGGCGTTTTGGTGGCGGCTAATAAGCTTGTCGGCAAACACCGCAACCCTATTATCCAAAACCTTAGTGATAAGTTTGTAAGGACACCTCAAAAGACAAATGGGTCAAAATTCTTGAATTTTCTTAGCCCCATTGATCTTAGGAATCAGGGTAATAGTCCCATAATTCAATCTCTCTACATCCAGAGTCCCCTCATAAAAGGCCATAAACAAATTCATAATATCATGTTTAACAACATCCCAACAGAATCGATAGAATTCTGCTGATATGTTGTCTGGCCCAGGGGCTCTGTTACTGTCCATAGAGAAAAGAGCTTTTTTCACCTCTTCCTCACTAAAGGGTCTGGTCAAAAATTCATTATCCTCTGCCGTAAGTTTTTCATTATCTTCCCAAGTATCAGGGTCTAAGTGGAAAAGATTCCCCGAAGCCGGACCAAACAACTCTTTATAAAACCCCGTGGCATGTTTGAGCAAATTATCAGTCCCCTCGATAGAGGTGTCACCATGAAAAGGAATGGATGGTGTTTTTTCTCTTTTTACCATTGGCAATCCTATGGTAGAAGGCAGTATTTTGGTCCCCTTTCAACAGCCATGTCTCATGTGACTGTTGGAACCGACCAATTGATTGATCCAAGCTGAGCATGGCCACCACCACCCACGTCGTGCTATTCCCGTTACCCGTGCAGGGCCACTTCCCACGCATGCTCACCATCACACCCATCTTTATCACACTCACACGTATTGATAAAAAACGTTATAGTTGATAAAGAAATTGTTATGTAATAACCAAAAAAGGTTGCCTCTACACCGAAAGGAACATGACCATGATACCCATTACACGCATGCACACATGGAGCGATCAGGCTCAAGAGCATCTCATACCTGGCATTAGCGGACCAAACCCGCTTGGACCAGGCATCAGACAACACCGTACAGTTCCAGCCGAAGCCACAACTGAATCCAAGGCAATACAACGACGGTGGCTGGCAGTGCTGTAGCGGTATGGAACTGATGCGACGGCCATTGGGGCGATGGATTGGCAGTCGGCAACGAGAGATCGACTGCTTCGCGCGCGCGCCCACACACACACACAAACAGAGAGAGAGAGAGAGAGATGGGGATAGTACCAAATCTGAAGCAACGTGCAGCCAAGCTACCAAAAAAATCCATCGACGGCAGTTCAGTTCCCACGCCAGCCCGACCAATCTCTCAACCAGAACACGTGACGTGCCCCGCCGCTCGGTCTTGAGTCCGCACCATCGCGGACGCCTCCAGCACCGGCAGGATCCCCAAGGGATCACAAACCGAGGCGCGATCTGGAGCAGCGAGGGGAACTGGCCTCGAGGAGCGGCGACCCGGCGCGCCCATCGGTGGGGAGCCTGGCCAGCGCCGGCGGCGGCGACGTGGAGGCGGCGGCTCCACTCGGTCCTCGGCGGCGGCTCGTCTCGGGGGCTGGGGCGTCCTTGAGAGATCGTAGGAAATAGATCGAGGGGGGCCTCGCTGGCTGTTTTTTTTTGCTACGTGCAGGGGAGAGACGAAAAATCGGTGGAGGAGGAAAGACGAAAAAACCAGATAAAGATGGGAGATGAGACGAAAATAAGCCAGACGAAAAAAACCAGCAAAAAAAACCCAGCGAAGGTGGGAGGTGGGACGAAAAAAAACCCGGAACGGAGACTATCAACTGCTCCATTAGAAATAGAGATACGTACCCTTGCAACAGGGAAAGGAAGATTCACATATCTTGGATATGCGCATGTTGTTTCAAACATCATTTCAGCCTGTAATCCAGCAAAATCATCGTCTTCCGTATACAACCTTAGTATTTATTTGTGCATAGCAGCTATGTTTGATAATTACCAGCTCATGAACAGTGTAAATATCTGGTCCACCAAGCTCATAGATCTTCCCATGCTGGTGCCATCATCCTTGAGGGAGTTGACAGTTGACAATGGCAGCCGCAACATCCACAACATAAACAGGCTGAAACATACAAAATGTTGCATCAAGTAATTCAGCTACCGGTGAAAGCATCTAAGATATCTATAGGAGCACATCATTTCATTCTCCAGGCTCAGTTTTAAAGCCAAGGAATTATGATAAAGTGAAGATGCTAACTCATTACTTTGTAGCTCCACCGCCAAAAAGTGGGAGGAAACCCCAATTTTTGGCATACATTGCCCATATGTTCAAAATCCGATCTTTTGTGCCAATCAGGGTTGCAGGCCTCATAACTATAGCCTGTTGATGGATAAAGACAAAATTTGCATTGCAGTCATTGACCACATAAATGGAAAATATTCAACTACTAACTTCGGGTAGTACAGAAAAAAGAATTATCACTACTCCCTCTGTTCCTAAATATAAGTCTATTTAGAGATTGCACTACAAAGTACATACAGATGTATATAGACATATTTTAGAGTGTAGATTCACTCATTTTGCTTCGTATGTAGTTCATAGTGGAATCTCTACAAAAACTTATATTTAGGAACGGAGGGAGTAGTTTCCTTTCATAATGTTTCATTGTTTTTTATTCCTATATATATGTGGTTGATTGGTAGAATGTTGATTTTGGTGCCCACCACTAGTCTCCTTTCATTCAGCTCAAGTTTCTCATGAGGCTAGTGAACTGACGTGAGGTGTAATGTTCCACATTTGTAAACTTGTGTACCACATATTCCGAGAGCTCCGTGAATGTATTGAATCACCGAATAAAGATATACGCCAATATAGACAAATTGTCAACCGTGTTACCTTTTTTGTGTGTGTGTGCAGAAACAGATGTGCTGGACAGAAAAGGTGTAAACAGTTGTGCTGTTCAAGAAAAAAAATGTGTAAACAGATAGAGCAGGGTGCAGCAAGAGTGCACTAGAAAAAGGGTTGCGTACGTGGTTTCCGTGGAAAGAATCATGTCATGCAGTTGCCGTCCATGAACTATTGCTCGGTCGTTCGAAGCCCACGATCCCCATTAGGCCGCGCTTTGGATGGTTGTATTTCAATAGGGGGTGTTTGGTTTACACTTGTATTTTACTGACCGCTGAACAATTTCTGGCTGGAAACGACCGCCCGAGGTCTGTATTTTTTACACGCGTATTTGAAAAGGAAACGGCAATCCAAACAGAGCCTTAGTTTGTCATGCGAGAGGCATGCATCAACCCACTGTTCTATCTAGCTCGACGTAAGCCAGCGAATTGATGGCAGCTTCGAATTGAGTCTCCTGCGTCCTAGACAACTCTTTATTTATCATTTCTATATAAAAAAAAGGTGTTTCGGTCTTGGACATGGAGTTTAGGATTGTACTCCATGTATTTTTACCAAGAACTTTTTAGAAAATGTGGAGAAAGAAACATTTGATGTGGTCAGCGCAAAAAAAAAACAGCACTCTGAAAAAAAGCTCATTTTTAAACACTTTGCTGTGTACATCTTTTTTACCCAAAGCATCATGAATGTGATCTCTTCACTAAAATGTATACGTGGGGAGAACACTCAATCATGTCTAATATTTAGATTTACTCGGACATGGAGTTTAGGATTGTACTCCATGTATAAAATAGTGTCTCTTATGTATAAAATAGTGCCCTAGTAAATGAAGGAGTACAATCCCACGCAACTCTTTATTTACTATTTCTATAAATAGTGTCTCTTATAAATTTTTTTAGGACTTGTTCGCTATGTGCATTTTGTTATCTAAAGGCCAGGCATTCATTCGTTGTGGTTATAGATATAGCATCTGAATGAAAATACCCTTTACAAAAAAATCAGGGTTTAGACTATAATGAACATCATGTCAGGAGCCGTTATGGCCTACAATATAGATGGAAAACCATCCTAGTCTAGACACACTAAATCGTAGCTCAACATAAATAACGAGGAGATATTTCGCGGAAGATAAAACACACGAGGACATAATGTACGCATGATGTAAAAAAAGGGAGATAATGTACCACATGAGGTGTGACTCATCCTTCCAATAAAAATGTAACCACTATAGAGCTTAGCTTTCAGCAATATAATGCCATCCACATTCCTAGCCAACAAATTTATACCCACGTTCTGGCTGCAGTCTACATAGAATGGAAGTCCGCACAGAAATAAACACGTCACCTGGCATTACCTGCTACGTGCATTACCAACATCAAGGGATCTGGACTGTAGTAGCAACCATGTCAAAGAAAAATGTCAACCATGTTTACAGTTTTTTTGTACAAGCAGGTAGTGTTTTGTCAAGGCTGGTGTAAGAAAAAAGGTGTAAACACATAAAAACTCACCTTCCTCTAATAGGCTAACTTTCTCGGAACTGTTTCCTCTTGCGACAGAAAGGAGGCGACGGTTTTTCCAAATCCAAGGCGCCCGCCGATGATTCAGCCGCTTCCCTTCCTCTCCGATTGCTGTCTTGGCGTTGCAATGAGGGGGGGAGGGGGGGGGGGGGGGGGGGGAGTTTCTCATTCGGGCGTGTGTTGTAGTCCTAGGGTTTCTAGGTTTTCAAGTTTCCTTCGTCAGTGTCATTGGTGGGGCTGATGTTGATGGTGCTCATAGGAATAATGGTCTTCCAGCTCGTGCTCCTGCTCATTGGAGGTGTTGATGGCGTCGACAAGAGGCTTGTGGAGTCCATGCTGTTGGAGCAACTTCGATCTGGTGTTGTCTTGGTGTGATGGCAGGGATGGGCTGCTCTTGGAGGGCGGCGATAAATGACTGCTATGGATTTGCGGAAGACGGTGTTAGATCCGGCCTCCTGTTGAAGGGTGGGTTGGAGTTGGCCCTGGATCTGGCGTTGAAGATGCTCGGAGGGCTCCTCTGACAGACGTTCCTTATCGGGCTAGATCCAGCCTTCCGGGGTTGACGGCTATCGTGGCTCGTTAACAGCACACAAGGTGTGGACCAACTTTTCTGTTGCATGTATGTGTTTCATCTCTGGATCGTTACTATTATGAATACAGTACTTGTATCCCCTAAAAGCTTATTTAAACATATTTCAAAGAGTAGTTATGAAATGTGCTTCTGTTAACATCTTCAAAAAGAAAAAGAAAAAGGTGTAAACAGTTATGCTGTTTTTTAAAAGGTTTAAACAGTTTTTTTAGTGTTTTTTTTTAAAGTTGAGCAGCATGAAACAGAGCGAGTGAGCATGCAGTACAAAACTGCGTTTCCGTGAGAACTGCGTGGAATGCCAGTCCCATAACCCTGGCTGGGTTGGGCCGAGCTGACCCGAATCACCAAAGAAAGCCCTTGGGCCCTGGTCCAGCTGCGCTGCGCGAGAGGATTGCCTAAAAAAAGAAAACTTGTTTTTTGGGAAAGGAAGAAACATATTCTCAAAAAAAAAAAAAAACTGCGCGAGAGGAAGTAAGGAGCTGGTCGACAGGAGCAGAACGGCGGGGGACGGAGACGCCGCATCTCCGGCGGGAGGAGGAGAAAATGTTGGCCGCAACCTTCTTCCTCCTCCCCCCACCCCCTTCCCGGCCTCACATTTGGAGCCAGTACGGGCTCACGACGGGCGGCAGATATGGACGGGGAGCTGGCCAAGACGCGCCGCCACGCCACGCCGACGGCTTAGCGCGCGAGACCGTCCGGGCGGAGCGAGAGCTTCTCAAAGGTGCGTGCTCTACATGCAAATGGAGCCATTTGGCCTTTGTTACGGAATCTCGAGCCGAGGTGTCCTCGGTTGATGCCCGTGAGCAGTGAGCTAGAGTGGGCACAAGGTGTTTGTGGAAATGCCTGTGAGAAGAAATCAGCTAGTGGCATATTTTTCAATTCTCACAAATCAATTTATCTCTTGAAATGAATCTTTATGGTGCTTCTGTGCTCCCCTAAAAGCTTATTTCAACATATTTCAAAGAGTAGTACTATGAGTAGTTGATCAATGTCTCGTTCAAGCGGCGTGTGAAGGGTCTTTAATTAGAACATTTCGACCTCTCCCATTTTGCTGTGGGAGCCATCGGAGTTGAAATACAGTATCTATGTTAAAACAAAGCTTCTTCTTCTTCAATACAAATACCAGTTTCTTATCCGGTATACAGTTGTAAAATTTACCCATGAATATGCAGAAATTAGACTGCTAGGTGCTAGCGTCCCTCCAGTACTGTAATGCTCATGTTATTTGTAGACTTCGCAGTATTTTCTGCTGCTCCATCAGTACCATAGTTATCTTCTGCAAAATACATGGGCTCTTTTGGAGTTGGAAGTGATATATCTCCATTCTCCAGGAAGGACACGATTGATGACACGAGTGGCCGCGCATTTGGGCTGCCTTGAACACATAAGAGTCCGATATGGATGCACTGTAAAGTTTCATTAAGTGAGCAGCTCCCCACAATTGACGAGTCAACAAAATCCTGTGTGTTCCCATCCTTCCATAAGCTCCATGCCTGCATCCATTCTTTACCCTTTCAAGATGCATATATTTTCTATATTTGCAGAAATTCGAACATGTCATTTTACTTACATAGGCTATAATGCTGCTGAAGTCTGCTTTTAGGTGCACAGAGCTGATCTTTGAGCCACTCACAATCTCCAGTAGTAAAACTCCAAAGCTATATACATCAGACTTGACAGAAAACACTCCTTTCAAAACATATTCAGGGGACATGTAACCGCTGTTTGAACACAGAACAAATTTTGGTCAAGCACAAGAATAATGCATAAAGATAATTCATGCAGTATATCTCTTACTATGTGCCAACGACACGGTTGGTATTTTCTTGCTGCTGATTGCCACCAAATATCCTTGCCATACCAAAATCAGATATCTTAGGGCTCATTTCGGCATCTAATAATATGTTGCTTGCTTTGAGATCCCTGTGAATTATCTTCAGCCTTGAATCTTGATGAAGATAAAGAAGTCCTCTAGCTACCCCTTTGATTATCTCGAATCTCATCGGCCAATCAAGCATTGATTTTCTTGTGGCATCTGCTACCATAGCATCAATTGAGGGATAATATCAGCCATTCTGGTTGATTTCATTACTTACTGAAATTTGTCAAGATGTAAGGAGAACATACCGAAAAGCATGGCGTCTAGACTTTTGTTAGGTAAGTATTCATATATCAATAGTTTCTCATCTCCATGGATGCAGAAACCTAGAAGTCTAACCAAGTTTTGGTGCTGCAACTTCGCAATGAGTATTACTTCATTTCTGAACTCCATTCCCCCCTGGCCAGAACCCTTACTAAGCCTTTTCACAGCAATTTTTGTACCATCTTCTAATGTCCCCTGAGCACTTGATACTTTTAGTTCAAACAAGAGGGAAACACAGTTATGTTGCTCTATAAGAGAAAATTTCACGTTACCTTGTAAACATTGCCAAAACCTCCATGTCCAAGCATGTTGGAGTTAGAGAAATTGTTTGTTGCAAGTACAATTTCTTTGAAGCTTATAAAAGGATACTTTAAGTTTCCATCGCGAAGTTCAACAGAAGTGCTCGAAGTTCCTGACATCACCTTCTTCCAATTTGTCTTGTTTTTTTGTTTGCCTGCCAGGAACATTGATTGCAGACATTATAATAAAGGGACATAGCACATAGAAATATGGAATAACATTGCCCTGCACAAACATGCTTGGGGGAAATATACGAGAAAAATATGGAACTATGTTCTACCTCCCAAGTTGCAGATCCAAACAAGCCACACACATATGACTATGAGCAAACTTGACACGACTGGCAGTGTAATTTTTAAAACAATGCTCTTCCGCTTTTTATCTGCCAAAATTCAATCTGTAAGCAAACATAATTTAAAGATTTGCTAAATAGTTAGTTTCACAAGCCAAATATTTCTTACAAGTATGAACTGCATGCACATTGTTTCAATTCTCAAGCAATCTATTTCTCACATGAACAATTGCATCACGAGTATGGTAACATTTGGGACATACAAAATGTCTGCCTGATACTTAACAAAACGCGCACAACATGTTTTGTTGAACTGGATGGAGTGGTTGTCATGCCCTATTTTTTTATACACTATAATCAGATGGCATATACAACTTATGCCAGAACGTGAAGGTTTCCTTCTATAGGTATGTATAGACATGGATTCTATGAACTTGTAGGAGCAACTATGTTTTCTATTAATAGGAAATATACCCTCTGTTCCTAAATATAAGACGTTTTGGCAGTTTAAATTGAACTGCCACAACGTCTTATATTTATAAACAGAGGTAGTAGATTGTACACCAAATTCAAGTCCAATGAAATAGGACTCGAACCAGGGTTGTGGGACTGTACACTGACTCTCCCGCCAATATGAGCTAGGCTCACTTCCTATACTTTGGCTGAGATTGGATATATATACACTCTGGAATAACTGTGTTGGCGGCTGGCGAAATGTTTCTGGACATCTCAATGTTTGAAACATGTATTAGAAGCTGTTCATTAATAAATGTTTCAGATTGAAGTGCTTTACATGCTAACTAACTTTATAAACATGATCTGGAATATTGTGAACCACTGCATGCTCATATTTTCATGCTGCATCCAGTGGCTCCTAATCTGCACCCTCCAATTGAATAAGCTATTGTCTTTTCGTATAAAAAAGATTGTAGTGATTCACACACTGCATATATGTTACACCAAACTGTTCTATCATAATGGCATTATAAAGTCTTTACCCTCTAATATTTGCCCGCCACTACTAACTTAAACCTATCTTGTACTCACATTGTACATAGAACTCTAGAGGATATTACTGGAGCTCCACTGGGCCCGCAAATAGAGGAGTATATCTAACAGCACAAGCAGAGAAACAGAAACAGTAAACTGTACCACTCAATCCATTAACCCGGATATAGAGGGTTTCCCCTTGTCCAATGAGCTTCTCCATGTCGATCAAATCTCTGGTCCATAATAGGCACCTAGTTGCAACCCCATTGATAGCATCAATGCTCATATTGGTGTAAGTAAAGGCCGTGCAGGAGCAGTTGCTGGTGCATTCTGCTATGCATTCATCTAAGCTTCTATTCTTGACATACAAGAACTGGCTGGGAACCTTCATGGTTGACATATTTAAGAAGCCATCCCCTTGACCACATGTAAGTGCTTCCATTCGGTGACATCCCTGCGAAAACCTGTGGGCCGTCCAGTCTTGTTTGTTGTTTGGCTCAAAGCCATCAAGACACTTGCATGTGACAATAGGCTGCGTGTTGTCGCAGTAACCAAATGGACCACAATAACCAAATTTGTTGCATTCGTGGTTAGGTCCTGACCACAGGTCATTCCATTGGGACCTGTTGCTATTCCAGACTCGTGTTTTTATCTTGCCTGAGTAGTCAATCTTCATTTGCACTAATGAGACACTTGGTGCCGGCAGTCCAAAGGAAGCGTAGACCTCATCATCAATAGGTTGCAGTGTATAGTAAATTGTGGACTTGATACTCTCGACATACTGTCCAACTACCAAATTGTTGTTCCATATCGAACCTCGCATGTATGGGGTTGAGCCATTCCATATAAAACGCTGTCGAAACTCATCAGGGTCTGCACCATATGAGAAGTTGCCTGGGGACGGGTCTTGGGGGCTTCTCCAAGAGATGAGCCGTTGCAGTGCATGCGTCTTGTGGGTGATCCTGAGGTTCATACCGGGAAGGAGAGTGTCGGTCGGGTAATCGAAGCTTTGCCATAAGATGATGCCATGTGATGACTGGAGGATAAAATTCCCATTGTTATCAAGCGTGGCTTTTCCACCAGTTGCCTCTGATGATGAATTTCCTGCAGCGCTGATGTTTGTCGTCCAGAGAAGCTGACCTTGGGTGTCTGACAAGGCGAGATTGGATCCGCTTGTGAACGCGAGTGTTGCAGAAGAAGGATCAGTTATGGGCATAGCACGGTTGGCAACCCACACAAAGTTGTCTTCGGGTATGTTCTTGTACCATATGCCGACGTAGTAATGTTTTGTGCTGGAGCTGGACAGGGAGAAGAATCCCAGGGCAAAAGTGCCGTCATCGGAGGTGATGGTGCTTCTAGCAGAAAGTGGCTTGTCAGGAAGAAGGCGGCTGCCGGATGATGCGCAGAACGGGAATAACCAAAATGACCAACAAACAAGCCAGATGATTGTGTGTAGGGGAAGGGGATCCATTGCTGTAGTGAACGAAGGAACTGGGATCTGGAAGCAAAGAAGTGGATGAGTTGCCTTGGACAATGCACATCAGAACTGAGGCAGAGTCAGTCAAGCATTTTATTTGCGCTCCTTTTCCCACAGGAAGCTACTGGGAAAGTGGGAATCTTGGAAGTAGTCAAAGAGAGATGTTTCTAGGAAGTTTGAAAACGTTGGGTTGGTTGCTATCATCTTAACTATCATGGACTACCTTTCTCAGCAAACAGAATAGCCATTTACTTTTCTTTTCGGTGTGACTGCTGGTTTTGTTGTTTGAATGTGCTGATCACTACAATTTTACTTGGAATAAACCCCTTGTTTCGGTTTTGATATGTTACCTTAGATGTTTTTTGAAACAAACTTATCTTTTGTGTGTATACATATGAGATCATGGGTCTTTATGTCAGACATCAGTGGTGCAGGAAATTCCGTGGTCTTTCCTTTGTACTTGCTTGAGCTAATGTTTGACCATGTGAGTTATAACTGGATAGTTAAAAACATGGACATATCACCTCATAAAGAAACACACATTTTCTGTTCTTTTGGGCTTCAGAAGAACACCATTGGACCCTGACCGAATGTACAAAGGGACCTTGTGCTTATTGCTTAAAAATTACATTAGGGTGTGAGGTCAAACACTATGGGTGGAATAACGTATATATCCCTGTTCTCTGCAATTATAGAATTCGCCAGCTACGCGGTTGAGTGTGCAGTCCTGCCCGCATTTGTGCCCCTGGCTTTGCAAGGAAAATGTAATTTTTAGCTGTCGTGTGCAACTAAATATCTGTAAAGAGCGTATCACCTGTTTAGTGTCTCCTCGTGCTACTCATTATGTTATTGCAGATGTTCACAGTGCACTTCTTCCATCATAAATGTATTACTAAGAAATATTTTCTTTTCAATGAAGGTGAAAGCGCAACCATATACTCGTTGAGATGGCAAGGCTGGAGAAGCTCTATAAAATGCACACATGTATAGGGGGGTGGGGCATAAATACTAATTTTGAGCTGTACCAAGGGGGTTATTACTGGAGCTCCACTGGACCCGCAAAATAGAGGCTATATCTACTAGCGCAAGCAGAGAAACAGAAACAGAAACAGAAACAGAAACAGTAAACTGTACCATTGAATCCATTAACCCGGATGTAGAGGTTTTCCCCTTCTCCAATGAGCTTCGCTGTGTCAATCAAATCTCCAATCCATAATAGGCACCTAGTTTCATCCCCATTGATAACCTTGGTGCTCATATTGGCGTAAGCATACGCCGTGCAGGAGCAGTTGCTGGTGCAATCTGCTATGCAGTCATCTAAGCTTCTATTCTTGACATACACAAACTGATCGGGAACCTTCATGCTTGACATATTTAAGAAGCCATCCCCTTGACGACATCGTAGTGCTTCCATCCGGTGGCATCCCTGTGAAAACCTGCGGGCCGTCCAGTCATGTTTGTTGTTTGGCTCAAAGCCATCAAGGCACTTGCATGTCACAATAGGCTGTGTGTTGTCACAGTAACCAAATGGACCACAGTAACCAAATTTGTTGCATTCCTGGTTAGGTTCTGACTGCAGGTCAGTCCATTTGGACACGTTGCTATTCCAGGTTCGTATCTTTATCTTGCCTGAGCAGTCCATCTTCACTAGCACTAATGAGGAGACACTTGGTGCTGGTAGTCCAAAGGAAATGTAGACCTCATCATCAACAGTTTGCAGTGTAAAGTAAATTGTGGACTTGATACTCCCGATATACTGCCCGACTACCAGAAAGTTATTCCATACTGGACTTCGCCTGTATGGTGTTGAGCCATTCCATATAAAACGCTGTAGAAACTCATCAGGGTCTGCACCATATGAAAAGTTGCCTGGGGATGGGTCATGGGGGTTTCTCCAAGAGATGAGCCGTTGTAGTGCATGCGTCTTGTGGGTGATCCTGAGGTTCATACCTGGAAGGAGAGTGTCAGTCGGGTAATCGAAGCTTTGCCATAAGATGATGCCTTGTGATGACCGAAGGATAAAATTCCCATTGTTATCAAGCGTGGCTTCTCCACCAGTTGCCTCTGAAGATGAATTTCCTGTAGCACTGATGTTTGTTGTCCAGAAAAGCTGGCCATTGGTGTCTGACAAGGCGAGATTGGATCTGTTTGTGAAGGCGAGTGTTGCAGAAGAAGGATCAGCGATCGGCATAGCACGGTTGGCAACCCACACAACGTTGTCTTTGGGTATGTTCTTGTACCATATGCCGACATAGTACTTTTTTGGGCCGGAGTTGGATGGGGAGAAGAATCCCAGGGCAAAAGTGCTGTCGTCGGAGGTGATGGTGCTTCCAGCAGAAAGGGGCTTGCCGGGAAGAAGGCGGCTGCTTGATGATGCACAGAACGGGAATAACCAAAATGACCAACAAACAAGGCATATGATGGTGTGTATGGGAAGGGGATCCATTGCTTCAGCGAACTATGGAACTGGGATATGGAAGCAAAGAAGTGGATGAGTTTGCCTTGGGCAAGGTACATCAGAACTCTGCGAAGAAGCAGAGTCAACCAAGCATTTTAGTTATGGCCCTTTTCCGACAGGAAGTTTCTGGGAGTCATGGAAGCAGTCAAGGAGAGATATTTCTAGGAAGCTTGAAATGCTGGTTTGTGGTTGTTATCATCTGGGCCATGGTAGACTAGCCTTTCTCAATAATGAGACTAGTCATCTACCTTTATTTTAGATGTGACTGCTGGGTTTTCTTGTTTGAATGTGCTGATTACTACAATTTTAGTTGGATTCCATATGTTTATGAACAGAACAAACTCATATACTTTTAGTTGTTTCGGTTTTGGTATTGTTACCATGGATTTTTTTTTTTTTTTTTTTGAAATGAACCAATCTTTTGTGCATATACATACGAGGTCGTAGGTAAATGTGAACATCAGTAGTGCAGAAAATTCCATGGTCTTCCCATTGGACTTGCATCACCTATTGTTTGACCATGTAGCTTGAGAAGCTAAAAACATGGACAGGTCAGCTCATTAAGAAGCACGCATTTTCTTTTCTTTTGGGTTTCAGAAGAACATCATTAGGCCCTGACTGGATTTACAAAGGGACCTTGTTGCTTAAAAATGTGAGCTCAAACTCTCTGGGTGGACTTACGCATTCGTTCTGGTCTCTGCAATTATAGAAGTTTGCCAGCTACGCATTTGGGTGTGTGCAGTTGTGCCCACGTTTGCGCCCCTAGCTTTGCAAGAAAACGGATTTTTTTTAGCTGTCTGGATAGAGCGTATCACCTGTTTAGTGTCTCCTCATTTATCTGCAAAGAGTGTATCACCTGAAAAGGATTTTTTTTTTAGCTGTCTACGCAATTATGTTATTGCAGATGCTCACAGTGCATATCTTTCATCATGAAGGTATAACTCAGAAATGATTTTTGCGCTGGAGGAGGTGATAGCACAACCACATACTCGCTAAGATGACAAGGCTGTGTCAGGACCCAATTATGTGTTCTCTGAAGAATTCAACACTGCAACGTTCCTCCTGTCTCCGTACCGCTTCGCTAGTTATGAAGACCCGGATGGTGTCCGATAAGCATCTGTTCAGCATCTAACAGCTGAGAGAGTGTCGTGTGTTACTGTTGGCTTTCCAGCAAGCCTTCAGAGAGCCAACTACTCCATTTTGCTATTCCTTCTTTTTCTGCCAAGTTGTAAGGCTATAAAGCCGTGTTTCTAAAACTTTCTGGGTATCTCTCTTGTATTAGGCTTTCCCCTTTAGCCGCTGGTGTTCCTGGTTGGCCTTAGGTTCTTCTTGTATCGCGCTAGAAACCTTGAATTCATCCAATAAAGTAGCTAAGATTTGCGAGTTTCAGTTATTCTTTCTGAATCTTAATCTTCAGACCAACTCGGGCCTGACAGGCTGAAGCAACTCTGTATTTCCATGCATGGGTATTGCTGTAGCAACTCAGAGATCTATTATTTATTACAGAGTTGTTTCAGCAGATATTCTTATGCTCATACTATCGGGACATCAATCTGCAAGTGGTTATAGCATCGTTGTTCTAATAATCCACATGTATTTATGTGTGACAGATAGTTGACTTCAGTTCGCGAAGAAGTTGGAAGCCGACTTCAGGACTTACATAGTATGTGGCATAGCTGACTCTCTAGCTGCAGTGATTGTTCTTGGCAAGGGACATGAGTTTACTGCTGACCGGTAAGTCGTTTTGTACCCCTTGTGTACTAGTGTAGGGTCTTCCAAATTATGCATGTGATCAACATTGTTATATACTATATTTTATATAAGAAAATTTACAGAGAGCACACCCATTTTCTAAAGTTTGTTCTTTTTAATGCTGAACCATATGAGTAGCAAAACCTAATCTCCTAAAACAAACATAGTGGCGCCTGCATTCAGTTGGTCTACAGTTTCTTCCATTCAGAAAACAGAAGTTTGGGTATAACATTTTGAACCAGTGAGGCTTTGTATTCCTGATTTTGTATATCAGCACCTTGTATTCATGTTTTGGAATCTTGTTGTCAGTCTTAAACAAGAAAATGATATTTAGGAAAATATATTTTTTCATCCAGACCAACTAGTTAACACTGATCGGTGTGTCCATCTTATGTTGGCTAGGAAGACAACAAAGAATCAAAACATGAAGGGCAAAACGAGAGTTAAAAAGGATCCTTGTCAACTAAGCTCCTTGAATGTTGTTTGTCATTCACACGGTTTTCCTTTGTGTTAGATCGGGGCATTTGCAGCTCCAGACAAGATCCACTGGCGTCAGATCCAGCAGAATCAAACGGTACATTTTTCTGTCCCGGCCGGTTGAGCCATATGATGTTTTCAGATACACGCGCCCTTAAACTGATCAACTACTGAATTTTCTTGTCAGAGACAATGCATTTCAGAGCTTGTCACCACCGTCCTGTACCTCTACCCCCACAACTCTTTTCCAGAACCAGTGCTCCCCCCACACCTTTCCAATCTGCTAAATGGGCATCCCCTTGGTCTCCGGCAAGAGGAGGTATGTGAATGCCGTCATCACCACGATCCACCCGGCGAAGAAGAACAGCCCCGCTTTCATCCGGCACAGCATGGCGAGAAAGCCTGCGCAATGAAGATGGTGAACACGAAGCCTGACGCCACCGTGATGCTCTGCCCAACGGATCGGACCTCCAACGGGAAGATCTCGCTCGGCACCAGCCAGCTCATCGGGCCCCATGACCAACTGTACCCAGCCACGTAGACGCCGATGAGGACGAAACGGCTGAGCCCGCCCTTGTCGCCGAGCTTCGCGACCATGAGGCACCGATCAGCGCCTCAAAGACTAGCATCTGGATTCCGCCAGCGAGGAGGAGGGTCCGGCGGCCGAAACGGCCGATGAAGAACATGAACACGGTCGTTGACGCGGTGAAGACGACCACCGTCAAGACGGGGCACAGGAGGGACGCGCTCTCGCCCGGCCATGCCGATGGTGCGCAGGAGCTCCGGCACGTAGAACCCCACCGCGTTGATCCCCGTGAGCTGCGTGAACACCACCGGTATCAGGATGGCCATCACCAGCTGCGGGCGGTATCATCGCTGCGTGAGCATCAACCGCAGGCCGTTGTCGCCTCCCGTGGTACTTTCTGCGGCAGCCACGATATCGTCCAGCTCATCATCGACGCCTCTTATTTTTTGGAGCAACGCCTTCACCTCGGCACGGTCTTTGCCTCGTAGGACAAGGCTGTTGGGCGTCTCCGGCAGGAAGATGGCACCGAAGGCGAGGAAGACGGCAGGGACGCTGGCCAGGGCAAGCGAGAGCTGCCAGCCCCAGCCTCCCGTGATCTTCTGGCTGCTGAAGTTGACAAGTGTCGCCGCTAGAGATCCAAGACACAAGCTGAATTGGAAGCCATTACTGAATGCTCCTCGATACCGTGTAGGGGCCATCTCAGACAGGTACAGTAGGACTGCCTGCAAGTTTCAACGATGTTTCATCATGTTGGTCTCATATACATAGCATTATCTCTACTCTGACAGATCGATACAGTAGCTAGCACTTAATTTGCACTTGCAAAATCATTTGATTTTTCGTGATGTTCTAATTACAAATTATAGTTTATAACAAGGGTGTTTGTGACTGTAGGTGAGCTCACCTGATTGGCAAATCCGAGACCACGCCGAGCAGCGCCCTTCCCAGGATGGTCATGTACACGTTGCGGCTCCGACGATCATGGACGGCCGGCGGCCGCACCTGGCCGTGACCCAGGACGCCAGGAGCATCGCGGTGTGAGCAGCCCGGAGATGTAGAGCGGCGAGGTGAAAAGTGTGAGGAGCTGGCTGTCGAACTTGCAGTAGTTGCTGACGGCGCGCTGCCCGTCGCTGCTGTTCATCCACGGGTACACGTCCGGGAAGAATTCCCTGCGAAACGGCTCCATCGATGACACGCCGCCTGCATCAACGTACAGTCAAAAATCACACTCCAAAGTCCAGGCCATTGAAACAAAGTTGGCGTCTCTGGTACCTGAGGCTCCGAGGTCATAGCCTAAGATAGCGCCGGCCATGGCCGCCATGGCGCAGGAAAGCACCACCACCCCGGTTCTCCTCCCGCCGTACTGCCGATCCTCCTCGCCAACACCGCCAGGGTCCGTGGAGACGACGGCCATCGCGAAAGCTGAAACAGATGTTGGTCAAGACTGTATACTGTATACAACCTTTGCTGGCCTAGCTGAGGATCCCCCGATCTACGAAAAATGCCTGACCGCTCCCGCACCCACCTACCCACCGCACCCACCCACCGCGCCACTGCCCCCTACCTCGCCGTCATTCTCGGCCATGCCCCCCCGCTGGCGTGGGTCTGCAAGGCAGATCTCTCATCGGGAGCGCGCGCACCGATCGGATCCGGGCTTCCCCCTTCCCTTCGTGTACGATGCGTTCCCGGAGACGCTCCGCCAGATCCAGTCGATACCGGAGACAGAGCTGCGAGCGACAAGGGAAAGGAGATGAGCGGAGCGTGCACAGCGGATCAGCGGCGACTCCTTCTCTCGGGGGCAGTGCGAGAAGGCATGGAGGGAAGCAATGGAAACGGCGAGGGCAGAATCGGATCCGGCAGTCAAACTCATGAAGGAGAGGTATGTTCACACCTGCCGAATCCAAGCAGATCAGGAGATGATGAATCTGGCGAGGCGGATTTACTTCGAGGGATCACCGGAGGAGAGAGCACAGATGCCGCCGTTCCCGGACTCGCCGCCGGTGACTTTCATTCACTGGGCGAGGGGGGAGTGGCGCTCGAATGACCCGAGAAGAAAGGCGAGATGGATATCCATGGTGGGGCTGCGATCAGATTGCCCACCGGAGCCGGAGCCGGTCGATCCGTTGCCGTTTCTGTCACCGGAAATCTGAAGGGATTGGGGGAGATTCTATCTGAAGCTTCGGATCATGGAGTTATACTGAAGAATAAGCGGGTACTGTTTGATCCTGGTGGTACTCTGTCAGGCCATGAAGCTGAATTTGGAGGTGAATTAAAAGAAACAAGATCTGGGGGAAGATTTTGGGTCCTAGGGCAACTAGATGATGAAGAAGATGACACTTCAACAGAAGATACAGAGCATCGCAGTCCTTATGTAGCCACATTTGCAGACGCCTTTGCCTATGCCAAGCAAGTGCAGAAGAGTGGGAGGAAAAAGGAGAAGAGATTGAAAAATAAAGGACAAACTGCCAAGAAGATCAACAATAATGACGAAGTGTTTGAGGATTCGGCAAAAAAACATGTGTAAGTGTTTCGTTTTGTCATAGGATAGACAGGAGGCCATCTGCTAGATGCGGTCTGATGCAGGATGATAGATGGTATCAAATTATTGGAGGGAGGAAAATTGATTTAGGTATTGGAGCTAAACCTGATTGGATACATATAGGGCGTGGCAGGAGAAAAGGTAATTCATCAGCACGCTCGCTGATTGATGCTCCTCTCTCTGTACGATCGCCAGCACGTCGAGAGGGTGAAACAGGGGAGAATTTTGAAATTAAGGGGGATTGCTTTATTTCCATTCGTACTTTAAAACGGACTGGGCTAAATAGAAACGAAACGGGCCAGGAAAGTGGAGAAACTGGGCTAAAGGGGAGAAAAGCAGACCAAAGTGGAGAAACCTTTAAGCCCACAGAAGAGGGAAGTTATATACACCCAGGTTTGGCCCTGGGGGTTGAGACGGACCAATTTCTACGCTCTAGGGTTTCCCACTTGTGGTGTTCGCCCCCCTCCGCCGCCGCGGGAACCTGCAGTCCTCGATCCTTGGCGATGGCTGACCGCTTTGATCCAGGAAGGGGTGGAGGTGGAAGAGGTGCGGAGAGAGGAGGCAATTGGAGACCGGGAACTGGATATGGAAGAGATGCGCAATTTGACAGACAGGATCAGGGTTATCAAGCTTGCCCTCGACCCCCCTTCAGGAATTTCCAAGGTAACCAGTTCTAGAACCACTTTGGTAGAGATAATTATGGAGGCTGGAATCGTGAGGGTGGAGGTCGTGACATGCACCAGTTCCAATATAGACCACCAGCTTGGATCAACTTGCCTCCTACTGATAGCAAATACCAGCAGAAGTCTAGTGCAGCAACAAAAAGTGGGGGAGGTGGTGGCAGTGAAGTCCAGACATCCAAAGCTAATTCTGCAGGGGCGGTTCTGACCGGTAATCAAGGTTCTGTGGGAGGGGGCACTGAAAGCAAGTAGCTGGCAGCTGACAAAATCATTTGTCACAAATGTGGAGAGAAAGGTCATAATTCCAAAGGATGTGAAGCAAAAGTCAAGTGTTCCATCTGTACTAAGGACACTCATATTGTTGAATTTTGTGCTTGGTTGCATCAGAAAAAGCCGGTGGCATCTTTGGTAGTTTGGGAGGAGAAGGACTAGGTATTTTTGTGGCAGAACATGCAAAGGATTTAACTGGGAATAACAAGAGTGAGGCAGTGGCTTTGGTTAGGCTCAGAGATGGCTGTGATCTGGAGATTGATTCAGATGATCTTATTAAAAGCTTGGCAAAAACTTACCCTTGGAGGTGGGATTGGAAAGCGAAGAAGGTGTCTAATGGAGTTTTTCTGGTGAACTTTCCATCTGTTGCAAGGATTAATGAGGCTGCCATATATGACTGGGTTCCTTTGAAAGGTGGCAACATAATGGTCAAGGTGAAAATCTGGAACGATGATGCTATGGCTGTGGGCAAACTAACAGTGGTATGGGTCAGAGCTAAAGGGGTTCCAAAAACAATGAAAAATTACCATGGTCTATGCGAGATTGGATCAATGATTGGATACATACAAACTATTGACATGGATTTGGTAAATAAAAGTGGTCTTGTCAGACTGAAGATTGCAGTGGTTGATCACACAAAGATTCCCAGGTGGACTAAGTTGACAACTCCTAATCTCATGGTATACATAAATTTTTTTTGAGGTGGAAGAAGTTGTAGAGGAAGGATGGGCAAAACTTGAGGATGAGCTATCTCAAGGTTATGAAGAGTGGATGGACTTCCAACATGAGGAGGATGAATGCAGGGATGCAAAGAAAGCAAAAACAGGAGCTAATGAGGTTGTCTGTGCAAGCACTAGAACTAAGTTGGCTTCAGAGGAGAGGGATGCTGCCATCAAGGAACAAGAAGCTACTGACAAGTTGCTGTATAGTAAGAATATGGACACCGACAAGATGAAAAAGGATGATGAGGAAACAGGATCTACATCAGTCAATGGGGTGGAAGGAGAGGAATATGATGATGAGTTACAAAACAACAATGCTGAAGGTAAATCTGATGAGGAACTGCCATCTCAATCAGTTAGCATTGGCACAAGACTTGGGATTGATGTTGCAGATGGGGTGACCTTGGAGAATGAAAAAGGTGCTGAACAAAATCAAGAGTTACCGAGATACAGTGGGAGGATTGCCTCAAAGAACAGAGATGACATCCCTATACTAGACAGAGCTATGACTTTGGCCAGGGCCAAAAATCTAGCTCTATCTGAAGGTATGTCTGAAAACACCAATGATTCTTATCTTGATAATGTGAGTTAATTGATGTTGCTAATTTGATAGGAATAGACTTAGGGGTTACTCTAGATATGGTGGAACATAATTTGAATCTTGTACACTCTTTAGAACATGCTAGAAGAGAAATTTATTTAGCAAGTTCCAAGGAAGTTAAAAATGCTTAGGAAGAAGAGCATATACTCGAACCTGAGGATGTTAACAGCATACTTCAGGACCTGCTGCTGCTAAGTAAAAATGATGATGATGAACAGGTAGATATTAGAATGGAAAATGTGCTAGGAGGTGTTAGGGAGGGTCTGAAAGCAAACAGTGCCTCCTTTGAGGCTGTTGCAGTCAAGACCCCCGTGAAAACTGTGCTAAGGAGGAAGAAAAAAAGGAAAAAATAATAATATGTTTCTATATAAACCTCCTTACACATTGTTTCTATCTTTGGGCTTTTAGAAAATAGATAAATCGATGAGAGGTTTGATTTGGAACTGTAGAGGAATTGGAGATAAGAATAAGAAAGATTTTATTAAAGATCAAATTGCTAAAAACAGTCTTGATTTTGTGGGCATTCAAGAAACAATGAAGGGTGAATTTACCTCATTGGAGCTGTCAGCTCTGAGTGCTCAGGAAAATTTTGACTGGGATTTTTTACCTTCTAGGGGGAGGTCTGGTGGAATTTTAGTTGGAATTAATAAGACCACTTTAGTTAAAAAGGAGGTTGAATATGGTGAATATTTCGTCAGAGTTAATGTTCATAATATAAGTGATGGTTTTACTTGGAACCTGGTGATCGTATATGGGGATGCTCAACCTTCGGGCAAACCCAAATTCCTAGTGGAACTGGTTCATGTGTTTAAGAAAGCCAAAGATCCCTTGCTGGTTGCAGGAGATTTTAACCTGACTAGAAAAAGTAGTGACAAGAACAAACCCGGAGGCTATAACAAATGGAGTTTGCTTTTTAACTCCATTATTACTTTTGGTGAAATGATGGAGCTGCCGTTGGTGGGTAGGAAATACACTTGGTCTAACAATCATGAGGACCCCACTTATGCATTGTTAGATAGAGTTTTGATTTCACCTACCTGGGAGGAAAATTTTCCTTTAGTCCACCTTGAACTTCTGGACAGAGGACTGTCAGATCATACACCATTGTTAATAAAAACTGAGGAACTGCAACCGAAACCTTACATTTTCAAATTTGAAAATTGCTGGTTTCAGAGAGCAGATCTTGATAAAGTAGTTGAGAAAGTGTGGAAAAATGATTACCCTGGTATTTCTGTCCTTGATAATTTTCACAATAAGTTGAAAGAATTGAGGAAAGTTCTGAAGGGGTGGAATTTTAATTTTGAAGCCAATAGTAGGAGGCAGAAAAAAGGTTTGCTTGAAGAAATTGACAAATTAGATAAATTAGAAGAAAATGAGGAGTTGAGTAACATTGATATGAAGTATAAGAAAACTTGTCAAGATGAACTGAAAGAAATCCTAAAAGAGGAAGAAATTAGATGGTTACAAAGATCTCATGATACTGAGTTGCTTGAAGGGGATTTAAATACTAGATTTTATCATATTAAGGCTAATGGCAGATTGAGGAAAAACAGGATTATAAAACTACATCAAGAGGAAGGGATGATTGAGGGGCAGGATAACCTGAAAAAATATATTACCTATTTTTATAAGAAACTTTTCTGTGAACCAGAGAGTAATGATATTAAAATAGACTCTAGTGGGGTGGAAACACTCATTGAGGAGGAGCAAGAATATCTCACAAGAAAATTCACACTGGAGGAATTGAAAAAAGCGGTGTCTGGAATGGAAAAAAATAAGGCTGCTTGACCAGATGGCTTTAATATTGAATTTTACCAACATTATTGGGACTTGGTGAAGAATGATTTACTCGCAATACTGGAGGAATTTTATGCTCATAATTTAGACTTGGACAGACTAAATTATGGGGTTATTTCTCTTATCCCAAAAGGGAGTGATGCTGATAGAATTCAGAAATATAGACTAATTTGCTTGCTGAATGTGGTCTTTAAATTTTTTACAAAAATATTGGTTATATCCGGGGTGATTAGGGCATCTCAAACGACTTTTATCCAAGGCAGATACATATTAGAAGGTGTGCTGGTGCTGCATGAAACTTTGAATTCTATGCATAAGGAAAAAAGATATGGGGTTCTCTTTAAGATTGATTTTGAAAAGGCCTTTGACAAAATTAAATGGCCTTTTCTTCTTCATGTTCTTGAGATGAAAAGATTCCCAGACAAAATGATCAATTGGGTGATGAAGACAGTTACTGGGGGTAGTGTGGCTGTTAAGGTAAATGGAGAGATTGGTCCTTTTTTCAAAACTCATCAGGGTTTACGACAAGGAGATTCGATGTCTCCTTTACTCTTTGATCTAGCTGTAGATATCTTAGCAATTTTATTTGACAGAGCTGTAGAGAAGAATTTGATCAGTGGTCTTGCTAAAAATCACAAAGAAAATGATGTGTCTATTCTGCAATATGCAGATGACACTATCATTCTTTTCCAAGATGATTTGGTGCAAGCAAAAAATGTGAAAAGGATTTTGAGCTTATTTGAGATTATGTCAGGGCTGAAAATCAATTTTCACAAGAGTGAGGTGATCTGTGTTGGAATGGAGGAAGATAGAATAAAAAAATTTGAAGAAATTTTAACATGTAAAAAAGGGAAACTTCCCTATAAATATTTGGGAATACCTTTGGACGAGAAAAGATTGAAAGGAATTGATTGGAACCCTTCTGTTTCCAAAATGGAGAAGAGAATGGGAAGCTTGCTAGGTAGGCTACTAAATATTGCTGGAAGAACCACTTTAATAAACTCTTCCCTCACCAGTTTAATCCTTTTCATGCTCTCCTTTTATGAGATCCCAAGAGGAGTAAAAAAGAAAATGGATAGACCAAGGGCAAGTTTCTTATGGAGTGGGGAGGAGAATAAACATAAGTACCACCTAGTGGCTTGGGAGAGAGTCTGCAGACCTAAAACCCTTGGAGGCTTAGGGATTTTGGACCTAGATATTATGAACATTGCCTTACTCTCTAAATGGTTATGGAAACTTTTTAATGAAAAAGTCTTATGGCAAAGAGTTTTGTGGGATAAATACATTGGGAAAAGCACCTTTGGACAGGTCCAAAAGAAGCAGGGGGACTCACATTTCTGGCAGGGTGTGCTGAAATGCAAAAACATATTTCTGGCCTGTTGCAAATTTAAAATAGGAAATGGGGAGAAAACTAGATTCTGGGAAGATAATTGGATTGCTAATAAAAGTTTATCAGTTATTTTCCCTGATCTTTATAATGTTTCCTTTGATCAACATATTACTGTAGCTGGTGCTTTGTCCTCTCATCTTACCCTACTAAAATTCAGAAGAAATTTTGGTGGGAGATAGGGCAACTCAATGGCAGGAGTTACTGAAGTTGTGTGAAAAGGTTGTTTTGAACAGAGAAGAAGATAAACTTTCCTGGATCCCAGAGGGATCGGGAGAATATAGTGTTAGATCCTTTTATTCTGTGTTACAAGTTGGGGAGAAATGTCCAAACAGATTTTTATGGAAAGTCAAAATACCTCCTAGAATAAAAACTTTTACCTGGTTAGTTACTAAAAAAAGTATTTTAACCAGAGATGTTTTACTTCACAGGGGGGGGGGGGGGTGTGAGAAATTTTGTCTTTTTTGTGGCAAAAATGAGTCAATTAATCATCTCTTTTTCCAATGCCCCCTGGCCAGATACATGTGGAGTGTGGTAAGTCATATTATAGGGATCAAATGTGACTGCTACGAAATGGAAACTTGTTTGAACACTTGGCTGGGTAAATTTGGAGACAAGAAAAAGAAAGTGATCTTTGTGGGGGTGGCTGCTCTGATCTCGAGCATCTGGAAAACTAGGAATTTAGCTTGTTTTCAACATGTTTGGCCTGCTGATCCTAGTGTGGTTATGTTTAAGATGGCACATTGGATTAATGATTGGAGTATTTTGCAGGTGAGGGAGGACGCAAAGGTGGAGTTGCAACAGGGCGCAAGGCTACTGGAACGAGTCGCCAGTGACATATTTTAGGCGCGAAGAAGCTGGGCATCTTGGATTCCGAGGATTGAAGAGTGAATCAAGAGCAGTGGTTATGTTGCGGAAGAAAAAAATTCTTGTATAGCCGTTTAGGTTGATGCAGGTTTTAGTAGAGTTTCTGGTGGTTTGTGTGATGATCACATAGAAAAATGTTCTTCCTTAAAAGCTTTGCTTCTGTGTAAGAGGGCAATGGGGGGAGGGGAGTTTGAAAACTGGGTTGGTGTTGGTTGCTATGTCGAGTGGCTGGTTTGCGTTGGGGCTGTAATAACAGATTTATGGTTTCGTTAATGAAATCGAGGGTGACACCCTTTCTTTAAAAAAAAAAGATGTTGGTCAACGTAGCTGAAGGTCTGAGGTGCTGCTGTGTTGATCGGCAGATCATATCATTCCTGTCAAGCTTGATGTTTGATGTGGGCATGAATGCTCGGGGAAAGCTAATTTGCTTTGCTGAGCCGTGGCTGATTTGTTTGCTAGTACGGCCGGCGCTCGTGGCACAATTTTTTCCACAGCGATGCTCTGACTTGAGTGCAGACCTAATCATTGGCAGCTTTGGAAGAGTGGAAGTATATATATATTTGCAAGTTCAAATATCTGACTAACGTAATTATTTTCTTACGTGGACGCTGAAATTATTAAACTTATTTAGTTTCTTACGTGAACCTCTCACTCCGAAGGAATACCTTTTCTATTGACTAACCATAGGAAGACTTTGATCTTTGCTGGTATCTTAATTCTCCACAGGAATTTTTTGTGGAAAATCCAGATTTTCAGCAACCAGTTTCCTATATAAGGATTTGACAGAGAACTTTTGGTCCGAGGTGAAAGTGCACATCATAAAGACACCACACCACCCCACCAACCCCCCCACCCCCCACCCCCCCCCCCCCCCCCACCCCCCACAACCACCCCCAACAACCCCCCCCCCCCCCCCCCCCACCCCCGTATATATCTCCTCACATTTGCTTTTGAGACTATTCCAAAGTCCTAAAGTTTCTCCATATAAAGTTCTTCTAAATCTAAACCCATGTTTGCTTTTGCTTTTCCCATTCCCCAATATTTTCTTAATGAATTTATAGAACATTTCTTTAATATCCACTGTTATATTGTGATCGAAACATAGATCATAAAGTATGGCTTTTTAATGAATTCATTCTAGTTGTCGGTGTTCATTCTTTTACAGCTAATGTTAGCGAACGAAAATGTCAGATGATATTAGCAATTTACGAAAAGTATGCGAAAAAAGTCAGTTAGTTAGACATCGACTGCCGCCAAGCTGCCATATAATTGAGAGTCGGTGCCGTCCCAGCCATGTAGATGACGGTTCGGCGCGGCGGCTCATAGGGGTCCGGAATAATGTTATCATCAGAATAGCCCCAAGCCTGCCATCATAGAGCGGTAGGATTGACTCGGTGTCTCCAACCGAGGACTCATCGTCAGAGCAGACGAGAGTCTCCTCACCAGACGCGGAATTTTCCGCAAGATCAACTCCTTGAGTGTAGCCGACGAAGACCTGGCCAGATTATCAAGGAGTAAATACTCTCCGTAGCTCGTGCTTTGTGTTCCCAAGTGAATTGGCTATTTTCTTCATTTACAGAAGTAAAAACTAATTTGGGGGCCCCATTTTCTTGGGGGCCTGTGCAGTTACACATCCTGCACATGTTCCCCGTACGGGCCTGATCGGCTGCTGCGAGGTTTCTCATTTTATCAGTCAGTTCCATCAGGCAAGGTCAGTGTATATGTACGTATCACCACATATTTTGAGCCCAGCCCAGAAACATGCGTGACTCCCGTTGGTGGCTTCGTGCCGTCGGTCCCCATTACGATGACCTATTGACCCTTTCTCGTAGTCACCTTCGATTCCGGTGATGGCACAAGGTGCGGCAGCTGGTGCTTGCGGCGACGCTGCTGGGGCCAGTGGGTGGAGTGGCACAGTCGCCGACGAAGAAGCAGCGACATCCGCAGCGGCTGGTGCAAAGTCTTCGAGGTGATGAACGACATTGCTGGTCTGAACTTCTGTATTAGCTGAAGCATCAAGTAACAACTGTCTTCTGTTCTAGGCAATTAATTACGATATATGTTCAGCAGATTACCGGAGTTCACTATCCTCTGCTGCCACTAAAATTTCCGATGAATTCCTTCAGACTGCTTTGAAATTTCACTTGAATTTGGGACCTGTTTCGGTGTGAAATTTAACAAAATATTTTTCAAAATGCAGGAAATTTCGTGGGCCTCAATTGTTTTACTAGCTTCAGTGTGCACGCTACAGTAGAAGAGTTCAGAGTATAGAGGTGATAAAACAACGCTACAACTCTGAAACCTGACATCATATCTCTCTGAACCCAGCTGTTTCAACTTAACCTAATGCATAATGCATCAAATTGTAATATTCAAAGCTCAAAACAAACCAAGTCGTGTCTCTAACTAATAGGTCATGTCTATCCAAGCCATGCTTGAGAACCACGAGCTACGGAGAAAGAGGACGAGCATGGTGCAATGACTCGGGACTCGGCTGCTTCTGATCCTCAACCCGAAAGAGGACGTAGAGCGCTCGTCCCACGAGCACACCAGGCCTTTCCTGGATGCCCGTTCCCAATTTTCCAACTTGTATGTAAATTGGCGAGGTCCACTCACCGGCCGCTGATGAGTATACAGATGCATACATATAGCCGAGACCGTCGTCATCCACGTACTTGTCGTCGTTCTCAAAGACAATAAGAGCCACCAAAAATGGGGCCGAGTTGCAGGCGCCATGGTTGCAACCTTCCGTTGCACAGAGCACCATGGCGGAATAGTCTGATCCGTAGTAAGGTCTAAGATGTCAGGATCTGATAACTCTGTCCGGCTCCCTGACACGGGATCCAATACAACTATCTTCAGTCTCTCCTCTTTTTCTTCCTCATCCTCGTTTACCTCGTCTACAACACACGCAACAAGAACACAGCCATGGCGACAGTCGAGGACATAAGTGTCCCGGCGATTGGGCTCGTTGCGAGGCCGGAAGTTGTTGATGGGGAAAAAGCGATCGACGTCGTCCCTCCAGCTTTCTAGGAAGCCCAGGATCGGAGGTGTTTTGTGCAAGGTGAGGTAGCGGCTGCGGAAGGTGTGGACGAAAAGGAGGCTACACCACGCCTTGCAGGTGAGGGAGGCGCGGATTAGGACAGCGGGCTCTTCCGGCGGGGTGCGGATGAGGATCTCCTCCACGAGTTCTTCCATCTCCCACAGCTCCCGAACAACCGGCGGCGCCATCATGGTCGCAAAGTTTTTCTGATGGAGAAAGAAAACACAACGACGGTTTGTTAAACCAATGTACATGTAAGGCGTGGTGTTCCTCATCCGCACCCCGCCGGAAGAGCTCGCTGTCCTCATCCGCGCCTCCTCGCCTTACATGTACATTGGTTTAACAAACCCACGCTGTGGTTTCTTTCTCCATCAGAAAAACTTTGCGACCATGATGGCGTCACGGTTGTTCGGGAGCTGTGGGAGATGGAAGAACTCGTGGAGGAGATCCTGATCCGCACCCCGCCGGAAGAGCCCGCTGTCCTCAGCCGCGCCTCCCTCGCATGCAAGGTGTGGTGTAGCCTCCTCTCCGACCACGCCTTCCGCAGCTGCTACCTCACCTTGCACAAAACACCTTCGATCCTGGGATTCCTGTAAAGCTAGAGGGACGACGCCAAGCGCTTCTTCCCATCAACAACATCCGCGCTCGCAACAAGCCCAATCGCCGGGACACTTATGTCCTCGACTGCCACCATGGCCGCGTTCTTGTTGCGTGTGTTGTAGAAGAGGTAGACGAGGATAAGGAAGAGAAAGAGGAGAGACTGGAGATGGTTGTATGAGATCCCGTGTCGGGGAGCCGGACAGAGTTACCAGATCCTGACATCTTAGACCCTGACTACGGATCAGACTATTCCGCCACGATGCTCTGTGCAATGGAAGGTTGCAACCATGGCGCCTGCAACTCGGCCCCATTATTGGTGGCTCTTATTGTCTTTGAGGACGACGGCAAGTACGTGGATGGCGACGGTCTCGGGTATGTGTATGCGTCTGTATACTCATCAGCGACCGGTGAGTGGACCTCGCCAATTCACATCCAAGTTGGAAAATTCGGAACCGGCACCCAAGGAAGGCCTGGTGTGCTCGTGGGACGAGCGCTCTACGTCCTCCTTTGGGTTGAGGATCAGAAGCAGTCGAGTCGTTGCAGTGTTCTCAGGCACGACTTGGATAGACAGAAGTGGAATCTCTTGTAATATTCAAAACTCAAAAGACCAAGTCATGTCTCTCTATAACGAATGCAACACAAGAAAAAGTTGAGGGCGTATGATGACAAAAAAAATTAAGTGAGTAAAAGGGTCCATGATTCTAAAGAATGTAATAACTATATATTCAGGGCAGATAAACAAAGAACATATACACTTGGTAACAACACAACTCCAGAACAGCTTAAGCAATATCACCTACACTATCACATGCCTTGCTAAAAAGGAGTATAAATCACATACCGTCTAGTACACCATAGCAACGAGACGAAAGAGAAGGTTCCAGTCCCCAATTCTGTCAAACTCTAGAAATCAGGAGGTAAAACCAAGTGTACTATCATGTTCTTGATTCTAGAAATAGATGTAACAGCCAAGCGAGCAATCAAAAATCATCGAGAACCATCTTCTTGATTCTAAATAATCAAATACATGTAAACAGTCTAGAGAAGGAACTCATCTACTTAAAAATCTCATTCTGGACAGGCTTTTGGTTTACATGCCTATATGATAACAAAGTAAGTGTAGGCTAACACTTCATAGAATAGAAATAAACTTCTCTCGAATTCTTTGCAAAAACTCGTTAGTTTCTTGCAGAAAGATTTAGTTAACACTCAAGTTTATCTATATGTTTAAATCTACAAGGGCTACGGAAATTAATCCTTTCATATCAAGATCTACACCCTGGGCAGGAATGCCAAGATCCTAAATGAGTATCAAAACTAAACAAATAACACATGCAGAAACAAAAGATCCTAACCAACACATGGACTAATTTTAACAAAAAGAGCATCGCAAACACAATATTGTGGTGGCTAGAAGACCACAACCGCAAAACCAAACCCTAAACCATTGACCAAGTTGCCAGCCCCACAATTGTCCACATAGGCCATCCCAAGGCACAGGGGTAAAGGAAGAAGACCAGGGACTCACCAGAACCAAGGAAGAGGCACCCAACACAGCCACCGTTGCAGGCAAACCACTGCCATCATGCTGTGGAGAAGCTGATGTAGTGGCCAAGGAGGAGCCATAGTAGCTGGACATGAAGGTTACGATGCAACCATTGTCATCCCATTGGTGTCAGTGCCAAAGCAGAAGGGGCACAGCGGTGACAATCATTCGGTCACCACCCTAGCAGCCAAAAAAAAAGTGTAGCGCCCAGGGATTCCAACATTGAATCTGGATCATCTTCACTGTAAATAAGATGCAAAGCATGTGGTGCACTAGTTGACATGAATAAACAGAACTACTTAAGCACACATGACACGCTAGTTTGGCAGCAATCACTGCACCAACTTAGTTTACTAAGATGTGCTTAGTAGACATGCAAAGCACTGCACTGGGCCACACAGGTTAATGAATTACATGGAAAAGGAAGGCATTAGATATGCTCTCTGGCAAGTCACATTTAGATGATAGACTTAGTCAAAAATCTAATGTTCATGTTCATTAGATGGCAATGGAAGTAAGAAATAAGGTAAAGGTATAGCTTTAAGATGCCAATCATACTAAAATGGATAGAAATATATGTTTCGGCTTTCAGTAATGTAGATTTCATCCAACTGCCTAGTTATGCAACAACAACACTTACCATTGATCCTAGCAAATAACAACATCCCAGAAAATAGGACTGAGCTTGTTCGTCTATATCAGATGCATACTCAATGACACCAATTAATCTAAGACAACAGCAAGAAGCACAAACGTCGGCATCACAGATCAAGACTTCATATTTTTGTAGGCCTCATGAAGTACCCGTACATCACTAGTGGAAAACGGCCCATTTGTCCCGGTTCCAGAGGCCCATTAGCCCCGGTTCTGGAACCGGGACTAAAGCCTAAAACCTGTAATCCCGATTCGCTTACGAACCGGAACAGACTGGGCTCCACGTAGCCGCTGCGGGGAGCCCAGGCAGAAGGACCTTTAGTGGACCAAAAGGCTGGGTTTTTTTTTGAAAGGGGGGGGGGGGGGGGGTTTGGAGGGTTAATTTAGGGGTTTCATATTGTGTTAGCTAGCTAATAGAGGGAAGTGTCATCTCTTTCTCCGTGCTTGGTCGACGCTAGCTACTATACGTATAGAGAGAACTCGACACGCTAGCTAGTAAGCAAATGAAGGAACACAAGATCGTCATGAACATATACAGAGAGAAGTGATCCACCTCTCTTTCTTCGAGAGATTGGTCGAACAACAAGTTTTCGTATATCTATCCGACGCTACTAGCTATATATATACAATATAAGATCTCTTACGTACAATCCCTAACATCTAATGTCAAATTCCACATGGTATTCTCCGATTTTATTTATGATGTGGTCAAGAAAGAATCCCGCCAATTCCTCTTGAATTGCTCGTATGCGATCATGTGGTAGGAGTTCATCCCGCATCTGCCACAACTAATTTGAAGAAGGGGGTCAATACATATATATGAATGAAACTCAACACAAATGATGGTAATAAAATAAAATTGTGAATATTATTGCTTACGCACTTCATATTGTTTTTCAGAGTAGCCCTGCTTAGAGGTCGTCGCGTTGTAGATGAACTCGCAAACGTAGTATCCACAAAAATCATTCCCGGCTTCTTGCCACAAGCACTTTACGAGAAATAGAGTTCAATCAAACTGATAATCAAGCATTATAAATGGTATTGATGAAACTAGAATCAATGGGAGATGCGCGAAACTAGCTAGTAGTACTTACTTTTGGGTGTGTAAATCGCAGCTCCCTCGGCAGTGCCGGAACAATTCCGGTGAACTCTTTCCAAACCCTGCCAGATAAAGAAAATAATTACTTGATATCAGGAAATGAACAAAGTTGCCGATATGGTGCGATAATGATCGATTGAACTTACTTCTGGAGCATTTCAGTCATGTCCGCATACTCCTGGGGATCTTTTCGTCCCGAGTCTAAGACGGTTACTACTCCCCGCTCAAGCTTAATCTCTAGCAGAATAAAATGGAACATGCGCACGCATGCATAACTCATCAAATACATTACTATAACCTCGAGTAATAAGGGAAACCGAATATGCACAAAATAGTAGCACTCACTTGAAGTTGTAAGGAAAGAGTATTTTCTCTTTGTTTTGATTTTTAAGCAACGATTTTAGCAAGTTGTCCTCGGTTTCTTTGACATTCTTTTGAACCGTCCATTCATGTATGATATTTGGGTTAATGAACCCAATGTCATAGATTTTTGCATTTCTGCATTCGATGATCTTCAATCTACATAATATAGTGAGGATAATTATATATGCATGCAATGAAAGAGCTGAGCTACATATAGAGACTTAATTACAGAAGTAGTACTTACAGACAGTAGCAAGTTACGAGTGTTTTGTCAAGGGCCTTTTGATTGTATAATTGGAATAACTCGTCAAATTCAACAGACAACAGATCCATTCCAACGAGGTCGTGCTCCTCTTTAATTCTCAGCGTCAAAGTATCCTTCCCAGACTCGCTGCAGGTTTTCATGTACCATTCATGGAATCTTCGCATCATCGTTGTTAGAGGAGGATGATGATCAGGTTTGACGAGAGGCTGCCCGTACTGGTATCTGAATTCGTCCACCTCCATTGTTTCAAACTCTACATCATCGCTCAGGCAATCAGCAGGATTGGTACCGGGCACCATCCCCGAATGATTAGCGACGATATCGCTAGACACCTTGAGCGGGGGGCACGATTGGTTCGCCTGTTCGCCAAGCTGGGGAATTTTTTCCCACTTCTTCGTTCTGCTAACCTTGCATGACTGCAAGTACTTCCCAACCGCTCCGCTTCCTTATATGTCCTTTCAATAATGTGCAGATAGTTGGATTGCGGCGGAGGCGGTGGTGGTCGCTTCAGGGCATCGATAGTGCGCTTCGCTTTCACCGGATCTATCATCTCCTTCGGAGGTGGAGGTTTCCGTGCAAAATGTTCATGCACTTCGGCAGCACTGATTTTCGCGGTTTCCTCGTCGGTCCTCTCATATGGTAACTTTTCTAGAGGCTTGAGAGATGGACCGTATCTGAATTGCTTCCCGCCTCTGCTTGTACTGCTAGCCGCCGGAGCGGCGGCGGCTCTCTTCCGCCGTTGCTGATGAGGCGGAGCAGGAGGCGGAGTGCTCCGACGCGCCGGAGGAGGCGGAGGAGGAGGCGGAGTGCCCTCACACGCCGGAGGAGGCGGAGGAGAAGGCGGAGGAGAAGGCGGAGTGCCCTCACGCGCCGGAGGAGGCGGAGTGCCCTGATCACTCGCCGGAGGAGGAGGAGGAGGAGGAGGCGGCGGAGGCGTCCAGTTTGGAAGCTTGATGTACTCCTTCCGCCATAGACATGTAGTCCTCAGAGCATAACCCAGCTGATTCTCCCCTTCACCTGTAGGGTGGTCAAGCTTGAGCTCATCAAATCCCTCCATTACTTCATCCACCGTCACAACAGCATAGCCATGTGGAATCGGACGGCAGTGAAAAGTTCCGTCAGGTTGAGGAGGTGCAACAGAGCCGACAGTCGCCTTCAAAGTGAGGTTCTGCCATTTCGTCATAAGCTGGCAATGTTGAGCCTCAGTGATAGTATCCACGGGGTAGCTAGGAGCCATGAAATCAGGCTGAACGAGCTCTGTGGAAGCCACGCTGCTTCTCCGCTGAGATGGTGGGGTAGCTTCTTGGGCAGGATCTTCGTGCCGCTGAGATGGTTGGCCGGCAGCTGCAAGTTCCTCTAGCTTTACTAGTCTTGCATTGAGCTTCTGCATTTCGCTTAGCTCCGCTTTCCTCTTTCTCTCCCGGCTTCTGTAACCGCCTGCACCGGCAAACCCAACCACCCACGGAACGGAGCCTGGTGTGCCTCGTGTTTGTCCAGGGTGCTCAGGATTCCCGAGGGCCTCAATCAGCTCGTCCTTCTCTCTGTCGGGAATGAACGTCCCTTCCTGCGCTGCGGTGATATACTTCTGAAGCTTCTTGTCGGGTATTGCAAGTTGCTCGTCCGTCCAACGGCACTTCCCTGTTTCAGGGTCCAAAGTTCCCCCAACCCCGAAGAACCAAGTCCTTGAACGGTCTGGCCAGTTCAATGTCTGTGGTTCGACCCCTTTAGCAAGCAGGTCTTGTTCAGCTTTGTCCCACAACGGCCGGGCTTTGAGGTAGCCACCTGACCCCGTGTGATGGTGATACAGCTTCTTTGCAGCATTTATCTTGTTTGTCTCTGACATTTTCTTACTCTTGTCCGATGTCTTGTAGGCCACAAATGCGGGCCAGTGATCTCTTATCTTCTCAAATCGACCGGTGAATTCTGGAGTCTTCCATTTGTCGACAAACTTTGATTTCAACTCATTCTTCCACCTCCTGAATAGATCTGCCATCTTCTTAAGAGCACTTGCCTTGACCAGTGGCTCTATAACTGGCTTATTCGGATCCGCCTCTGGCGGTAGGGTGAAATTTGCCTTCAGCGAGGTCCAAAGATCATCTTTCTGTCTATCGGTGACATAAGAAACTTCAGGTTCGTCGTCCTTAGGCTTATTCCATTGCTTGATGCTGATCGGGATGTTGTCCCTAACAATAGCTCCGCACTGAGCAGAAAATGCATCCTTGGTCCGCTTGGGTTCAATCGGTAGGCCATCGTCCGCGAGTGCTGTGATCGTGAACCTTTCATCCTGGCGCAACCTTTTCTTCGGGCCTCGTCTCGTTATCGAAGTTTGGCTCGATCCGGAGGGCTATAAAAGAAGAAAGAAGAGTTAATATATGTACATACCAAAACAATTAATGCATCAATTAGCTAGTCAGCACAAGCTTAATTAATATATATACCTCGCCGGACTTTGCAACAGCTCCCTCCTCCGTTCGATCACCGGAGCCGTCATCATGGTCTCCCTCTTCCTCCGGCATTCGGTCACCGGAGCCATCATGATCATGTCCTTCCTCCTCCATTGTTTGATCACCGGAGCCGTCATCCTCTCCTTCCTGACCATCGGTGTCGTTGAGAAATGACAAGACATCACCTCCGTCGAGGATTATGTCCCCCAACAACTATTCTTGTTACAAGTCTCTTTGCTCCATAGTTTCTGCAAATATTACAACATGGCAATTAATATACAAACATGAGAGATGGATATATTAGTGGCAAACATAGAACTACCTAGCTAATCACAACAAGGAATCATATTAGTGGCCTCGACAACGCTTCTAGGGTTTGGGGTGGCCTCGACAACGCTTCTAGGGTTTGGGGTGGCCTTGACAACGCTTCTAGGGTTTGGGGTGGCCTCGACAACGCTCTTTTAACTTGGTAAATTTGGGTGGCCTCGACGCTTCTAGGGTTTGGGGTGGCCTCGGCAACGCTTCTAGGGTTTGTTCGGGCGAGAGGGGGGGGGTTCTCTTAACCTTTAAGGGATTTAACAAAATGGCGCCATTCTGGATGTGCAGAAAATGGTCCATATGTTTTCTGATCTCATCTACCCTTCTATATGTCATGTTGTCTAGTGTCAAAGGATTCAAGAAAACCATGGCTTCATCATTAGCCGGAAGTAACAGGCACATAATGGTACGAAGCTCTCCAAAATTGTTTTGGAACGGAGTCCCGGATAGGATAATTAGTTTTTTGGTACGAAGTTCAGCAAGAGCCTTCCGAATATCGCTATTTGGAAGGCCTTTGCTGAAATTCGTACCAAAAAGCGAATTATTCTATCTGAAACTCCGTTCCAAAACAACTTTGAAGAGCTTCGTAGCATCATACACCTGTTATTCCGGCTAATGATGAATCCATGGATTTCTTCAATACTTTGACAGAGAACGTGACATATAGAAGAATATATATATAGATGAGATCAGAAAAAAAATTGGATCAACTTGTGCACATCCATAATGGGGGCATTCTTGATAAATCTATGGCAAAAGTCAAACTTTGACATATGATCAAATATTGTTGCATATGTCAAAATTCAAACTTTGACATATGATCAAATGTTGCATATGTCAAAATTCAAACTTTGACACATGATCAAACTTTGATATATGATCAAATGTTGCATATGTCAAAATTCAAACTTTGACATATGATCAAACTATGATATATGTCCACCGCGATATAAAATGATACATAGACTTGTTCGGGCGAGAGGGGGTTGATCGACGTCCCCCCTCATGTCAAAGTTACCGGAGTTTTCTTCTAGTGGTTTGGGTGGCCTCGAGAGTTTGTCGGGTAGGGGCGGGAGGGGGTAGGAGATCGACAACGCTTTTTTTCTAGGGTTTGGGTGGCCTCGAGAGTTGGTCGCCTGGTATATCGAGAGGGGGGGTGAACATTTTACCTTAGTAACTTAGAAAAAAAATGTTATCGGGGAGGGGGTATATCGATCCCCTCTCATGTCGAAGTTATCAGGGAGGGGGTATATCAACAACGACATACATACATGAAAAAAAATGATATCCATCTATACATACATACCCACATACATATATACATGGAAAAAAATGCTATGAAAAAAAAATACATATATAAACAAAAAAATGCTATGAACAAAAAAAATTAATACACATATGAACAAAAAAAATACATATATGAACAAAAAAATTAATACACACACACACACACACACATATATATATATATATATATGAACATCCATACATACATATAGCCACGTACATACATATATACATTATATATATATGAACAAAAAAATTATCATATAAAAAATGAAAAAAAAACGGACGGCGGCGGCTCACAGCGGGGGCGGCGAGGGCGTCGGCGACGGCGACGGTGGGGGCGGGCCGGGGCAGGGGCGTGGCCGGGCGCGCTCGGGGGCGGCGACGATGGCAACGGTGGGGGCGGGCCGGGGCGCAGGGGCGCGGCCGGGCGCGCTCGGGGGCGGCGGACAGTGATGGCGTGGGCGGCGGACGGCGTCGGCGTGGGTTCAGGGGCGGGGCAGGGGCACGGGCGACGGCGACGGCGTCGGGGCAGCCTGGCGGTGTCGAGGAGGTCGGCGTCGTCGGGGGCGGCAACTGCGAGATGAAAATAAAATTTTTCACAAGTGTTGGTTATATACCCAACCCTTTGGTCCCAGTTCGTGGCACCAACCGGGACCAATGCCCTCCTTTGGTCCTAGTTCATGCCACCAACCGGGACCAAATGTCTCTTTTCAGCAGCCCAAAGGGCGGGAAGCAGAGACCTTTGGTCCCGGTTGGTGGCACGAACTGGGACCAAAGGTGGGCATTGGTCCCGGTTGGTGCCATGAACCGGGACCAAAGGTGGGCATTGGTCCCGGTTGGTAGCACGAACCGGGAACAATGGCCTTGTGCTGCTGCCCGGGGCCAAAAGTTTAGTCCCACCTCGCTAGCTGAGAGGGCTCGAGAGTGTTTATAAGCGCTGTTGCGCTGACCCTCTCGAGCTCCTCTCAGCTGCAGGCTTACGGGCCTAATCGCACACTCCTCTGCCTGTGGGCCTACTGGGTCGGCTGCGGGCCTGAATCCTGGCCCAATGGGTTCTAGTCGTATTCAGGCCGTGGTGGCCCAGTAGGCGGCATTTTTTTTAATTTTTTTTCAGTTTTTTTGTTTTCTTTGATGCTTTTTTTTGTACTAACTAAATACTTACAGTTTTTCAGTGATTCGTTTTGCTTTTAGGTCACAAAAATTATAAACTTTCTGTTACTGCCATTAGTTTTCAAATTTGAATAGTTTAAATTTGAATTCTTTTAAATTTGTGTGAATCACTAGTTTGTGAATAACTTTACTATAAAAATAGATTTTTGAGTGATTCTTTTTCCTGCTATTTAATATTACTGTGTTTTATCATTATATTCAATTTGGTAATTTTTAGATTATTTTAAATATCTGTTTTAATCAAAAACAGATTTTGTTATTTTAGTTTGTTATTAAAGTTTCTAACAAAAAATTTCTTTTTGAAATTTCTTTTTGCTATTAATGTTTTGAACAGAAAATACTTTGGTAATTTTAGTTGCATAAATTTTATATAATTTTAGTTTCAAAAATACTAGAGGTTTATAAAAGCTTTTTAATTGATTCCTTTTGCTATTAGGGTTTTATAAAAGCTTTTGAGTTGATTCTTTTTGCTATTGAAGAATATTATAGTTTTGTTTTAGTTGATCATAACAGAATATTTTAATTGATTATTTTTAGTTTATTCTTTTTGCTATTAGTTTATTCTTTGTGCTAAATGACCCTGAAATTGAAAAGCACTACAAATGAACTCTGAAAAGGTTGAAAGTTGGCATGGTATCATCATTTCACCCACATAGCATGTGCTAAAAAGTTGAGAGGGTTACGGCAAAAACTGGATGCACTTCGTGTACAAAATAGACTATCTCTTTCGAAGTATCAGGGTTTCGGACGAAAACTCATCTGTTACAAAGGGATTTCATTTTTTTGAACTTATTTGAACTCCAGACTTTTTGTGTTTTCAAAATGCACCATTCAAAGCCACATCATCAATTTTCAACCTTTTCTGAATTCATTTGGTATTTTTCATGCATTTACTAAATTTTTTGAGCTAAATGACCCTGAAATTGAAAAGCACTACCAATGAACTCTGAAAAGGTTGAAAGTTGGCATGGTATCATCATTTCACCCACATAGCATGTTATAAAAAGTTGAGAGGGTTACGGCAAAAACTGGATGCACTTCGTGTACAAAACGGACAATCTCTTTCGAAGTATCAGTGTTTCATACGAAAACTCATCTGTTACAAAAGACATTTCATTTTTTCACATGTAACTGCAGTGATATTCTAGATCAAAAGCATCATCATAATAGTTGTGGAGAGAAAGTCTTCACTTTTTTTCGCTTGTGTCCTTTGCTTATTGCGCCGTAATCATGGATAATCTTCATCGTTTAACAGGGTGCTTGGGTTAGCCTTGACTTTGAAGGGAGGAATTTCATGAAACTTTTCATAATCTTCAGACATGTCTGTCTTGCCCTCCAATCCCACGATGTCTCTTTTTCCTGAAAGAACTATGTGGCGCTTTGGCTCATCATATAATGTATTCACTTCCTTATCTTTTCTTTTTCTCGGTTTGGTAGACATGTCCTTCACATAGAAAACCTGCGCCACATCATTGGCTAGGACGAATGGTTCGTCTGTGTACCCAAGATTGTTCAGATCCACTGTTGTCATTCCTTACTGTGGGTCTACCTATACCCCGCCTCCTGACAGATTGACCCATTTGCACTGAAACAAAGGGACCTTAAAATCATGGCCATAGTCAAGTTCCCATATGTCCACTATGTAACCATAATATGTGTCCTTTCCCTTCTTGGTTGCTGCATCAAAGCGGACACCGCTGTTTTGGTTGGTGCTCTTTTGATCTTGGGTGATTGTGTAAAATGTATTCCCATTTATCTCATACCCTTTGTAAGTCAATACAGTCGAAGATGGTCCCCTGGCCAACGAGTACAGCTCATCAGAAACAGCGTTGTCACCCATTAGACGTGTTTGCAACCAACTGCCGAAAGTCCTGATGTGTTCACATGTAATCCAGTCGTCACACTGCTCCGGGTGTTTGGAGCGCAGAATATTCTTGTGTTCATTGACATACGGGGTCACCAAGGTAGAATTCTGTAGAACTGTGTAGTGTGCTTGAGACCAAGAATGCCCGTCCCTACATATTATTGAGTCCGCTCCTAGCGTGCCTTTTCCAGTCAGTCTCCCCTGATACCGTGATTGAGGGAGACCAATCTTCTTAAGGTCAGGAATGAAGTCAACACAAAACCCAATGACCTCCTCTGTTTGATGGCCCGTGGAGATGCTTCCTTCTGGCCTAGCGTGGTTACGAACATATTTCTTTAAGACTCCCATGAACCTCTCAAAGGGGAACATATTGTGTAGAAATACAGGGCCCAGAATGACAATCTCGTCGACTAGATGAACTAGGACGTGCGTCATGATATTGAAGAAGGATGGTGGGAACACCAGCTCAAAACTGACAAGACATTGCGCCAGATCACTCCTTAACCTTGGTAGGATTTCTGGATCGATCACCTTCTGAGAGATTGCATTGAGGAATGCACATAGCTTCACAATGGCTAATCGAACGTTTTCCGGTAGAAGCCCCCTCAATGCAACCGGAAGCAGTTGTGTCATAATCACGTGGCAGTCATGAGACTTTAGGTTCTGGAACTTTTTCTCTGCCATATTTATTATTCCCTTTATATTCGACGAAAAGCCAGACGGGACCTTCATACTGAGCAGGCATTCAAAGAAGATTTTCTTCTCTTCTTTGGTAAGAGCGTAGCTGGCAGGACCTTCATACTACTTTGGAGGCATGCCGTCTTTTTCGTGCACACGTTGCTGGTCCTCCCGTGCCTCCGGTGTATCATTTGTCTTCCCATACACGCCCAAGAAGCCAAGCAGGTTCACGCAAAGATTCTTCGTCACGTACATCACGTCGATTGCAGAGCGGACCTCTAGGTCTTTCCAATAGGGTAGGTCCCAAAATATAGATTTCTTCTTCCACATGGGTGCGCGTCCCTCAGCGTCATTCGGAACAGATAGTCCGCCGGGGCCCTTTCCAAAGATTACTTGTAAATCATTGACCATAGCAAGTATGTGATCACCAGTACGGACGGCGGGCTTCCTCCGGTGATCTGCCTCGCCTTTGAAATGCTTGCCTTTCTTTCGACATTGATGGTTGATCGGAAGAAATCGACGATGCCCCAGGTACACATTCTTCCTACATTTGTCCAAATATATTTTCGGTGTCATCTAAACAGTGTGTGCATGCGTGGTATCCATTGTTTGTCTGTCCTGAAAGGTTACTGAGAGCAGGCCAATCATTGATGGTTACAAACAGCAACGCATGTAGGTCAAATTCCTGCTGGTCTTGCTCATCCCACACACGTACACCTTTTCCCTTCCACAGCTGTAAAAGTTCTTCAACTAATGGCCTTAGGTACACATCAATGTCGTTGCCGGGTTGCTTAGGGCCTTGGATGAGAACTGGCATCATAATGAACTTCCGCTTCATGCACAGCCAATGAGGAAGGTTATAGATACATAGAGTCATGGGCCAGGTGCTATGATTGCTGCTCTGCTCCCCAAAAGGATTAATGCCATCCGCGCTTAAACCAAACAATACGTTCCTTGCGTCACCTACAAAGTCCCCCCACATTCTCTCAATTTTTCTCCACTGCGACCCGTCAGCGGGTGCTCTCAACTTCCCGTCTTTCTTACGGTCCTCTTTGTGCCATCGCATCAACTTGGCATGCTCTTTGTTTCTGAACAGACGTTTCAACCGTGGTATTATAGGAGCATACCACATCACCTTGGCAGGAACCCTCTTCCTGGGGCGCTCGCCGTCAACATCACCAGGGTCATCTCGTCTGATCTTATACCGCAATGCACCGCATACCGGGCATTCGTTTAAATCCTCGTACGCATCGTGGTAGAGGATGCAGTCATTAGGGCATGCATGTATCTTCTGCACCTCCAATCCTAGAGGGCATACAACCTTCTTTGCTGCGTACGTACTGTCGGGCAATTCGTTATCCTTTGGAAGGTTCTTCTTCAATATTTTCAGTAGCTTCTCAAATCCTTTGTCAGATACACCATTCTCTGCCTTCCACTGCAGCAATTCCAGTGTAGTATCGAGCTTTGTGTTGCCATCTTCGCAATTGGGGTACAACCCTTTTTTGTGATCCTCTAACATGCGATTGAACTTCAACTTCTCCTTTTCACTTTCGCATTGTCTCTTTGCATCAACAATGACCCGGCGAAGATCATCATCGGGCACATCGTCTAGTTCCTCTTGATCTTCAACTTCCCCCGTTGCAGCATCACCGTATTCAGGAGGCACATAGTTGTCATCATCCTCTTCTTCTTCGTTGTCTTCCATCATAACCCCTCTTTCTCCGTGCTTGGTCCAAACATTATAGTGTGGCATGAAACCCTTATAAAGCAGGTGGGTGTGAAGGGTTTTCGAGTCAGAGTAAGACTTCGTAATCCCACATATAGGGCATGGACAACACATAAAACCATTCTGCTTGTTTGCCTCAGCCACTTCGAGAAAATTATGCACGCCCTTAATGTACTCGGAGGTGTGTCTGTCACCGTATATCCATTGCCAGTTCATCTACGTGCATTATATATAATTAAGTGTGTCAAAAACAATTACAGAACATCATGAATAGATAAGTGACCAAATTAATAGAAGTTCATCATCACATTAAAACCAAAGTACATACATAGTTCTCATTGAACAACATATAGATCTCCAGAGCATCTAATTAAACCATACATTGAAACTATCTAAAACATTTCAATGCAACAACAAATGCGATCATAATCACAACTAAGGTAACAATTGATCCAACGGCATAATGATACCAAGCCTCAGTATGAATGGCATATTTTCTATACTTTCTAATCTTCAAGCGCATTGCATCCATCTTGATCTTGTGATCATCGACGACATCCACAATATGCAACTCCAATATCATCTTCTCCTCCTCAATTTTTTTCAATTTTTCCTTCAAGTAATTGTTTTCTTCTTCAACTAAATTTAACCTCTCGACAATAGGGTCGGTTGGAATTTCCGGTTCACATACCTCCTAGATAAAAAAATCTATGTCACGTTGGTCGGCATAATTGTCATAAACACTAAATGAAACTAATAGTTATAAAAGATAATATATATACCACATCCGAATCATAGACAGGACGAGGGCCGACGGAGGCGGATACCAAAACCATCGCACTATATAATAACAAACAATAATAAAAATAAGAAAATTACACAAGTATCTATCTAAATCGTACAAGTAAGAACTTTTTTCTTTTAGAAAGAAGATAAGAACAAGAGACTCACCACGGTGGTGCCGGCGACGAGATCGGCGCGGGCGATCGACGGCGGTGAGGACGGGGACGGGACAGGACGGACCGCCAAACCTAGACAAATCTTGAGAAAAATGAAGTTTGGACAAGGAGCTTCAAGAGGAGAAACCTTAAGTGTGGCTCGGGCATTTCATCGAACACCTCATGTGCATAGGAGGTGAGCTAGAGCACCACAAAGCTCTGCCACGGCCGGCCAAAAAAACAGAGCACTCCACTGCTCTGCTCGCGGGGTATATATAGGCATCTCTTTGGTCCCGGTTTGTGGCTAGAACCGGGACTAAAGGACCCCATTTGGTCCCGGTTCCAGCTACCAACCGGGACCAATGGTTGTGGGCCAGGAGCAAGGCCCATTGGTCCCGGTTCGTGTCTGGAACCGGGACCAATGGGGCCAGACGAACCGGGACCAATGGCCCCCGAGGCCCGGCCGGCCCCCTGGCCTCACGAACCGGGACTGATGCCCCCATTGGTCCCGGTTCGTGAGTGAACCGGGATTAATGCCCTTACCCGGCCTGGACCAAAGCCCTGTTTTCTACTAGTGCATCTAGATGTATCATCTAATAGAGAACATTTGCATGCAAGAGACTATCTCTATAAAATGCAACACTTGGTGAAAGAGACCATGTACTCCATCGACAGCAAGTGTAACAAAGATTTTATTTTTACAAAAAAAGTATCACGCTCGGTTTGACAAAATAGAGGAAGGAGTTTTAGTCCTACAACCACTATCACAGAAGTATGTATGGCCAGACGACGAACCCCACAAGCCAAACCCTGTGCTAGCAACTACCATAGCTCAAATGTCATGATCACAGCATGGCCGGGCACGATGACCGGACACCACAGAGCATGGGGTAGAGTAGGGCAGGGACCAAGCATTTACCTGAACCACAATCAAACGAGAGGCGGTTGCGGCGCGGCATACTCGCTGGCATCACGTGGGGACAGAACTGATGCTGATGCTCATTGACAAGTCTAGCACTTCCGCACATACTAGAACCCTAGGAATCAAATAGTCATATCAGTAGTAGATACAATCGTAGCAAAATTAGCACTTCAGGGCTAAATCCATAGAAACGTGACACTAATTATCATTGCAGAATCAAAAGAAGCACAGATGTTTTGCATCTATTTGGTTAACTTGCAACCTGCGACTTGGGTCTAATCTATACTCCCTCCGTCCCATAATATAAGAGCGTTTTTTACACTAGTGCTTTTATATTATGGGACGGAGGGAGTAGTGGGTTTTATTTCCATTCACCCCGTGCTGTATATACAAACTTAATAAACTTCAGAGTGCCGAAAGACATTAAGACACCATAACATCAAAAAACAACTACAACCGAACCTAACTTGTTGAAATAAGTCAACTTTTTTGGTGGTGTAGTTTACAAAGTAGTACTAGCAACCGACCTCATGTTAGGGGAAAAAGTGAAACATTTTCATGACAGTAAAATGGGGCTCAAGTTAGAACGATATTTGGCAAAACAATTTACAATTTCTGCCAGCAAATCGTTCAACATGGCGGGCATGTATCTCTCTCATTAGGACACATATAACTTACAAGCCTATCATCTCGAATGAGACAAGCAAGATGATGCTACAGCCCACTAAAACACTTGACAAATGATGGTTTCTGCATCGTTGCCCTCCTCTCCCGGCATGCCCTTGAACCCGCATGGGAATGGTGCTGCTAATGGATAGCTAACCCACGGAGTTAAAAGCAGAAAACCACCACATTTGGGGCTTCGTTTGCGGAAAACCACCAGGTCGCTAATTTTTTGCAAAAATCACCGCGGATTCGGTAAACATTTTGCAAATAGCACTGATCAGGGGATTTAGCCCATTTAAGCACTTTCTGACAGATGGGCCCTGATTGTAAGATGTTGACTTCGCAAAAATTGACGTAAACACCCCTAGATCTAAATAAGAAACGCAATCAACCCCCCGCCCCCGGATGTGGACAACTGCAGCGCGCCGCCCGCCTCGATCCCGTCTGGATCAGGAGAGGTCGAGCTGCCCAAACCCGTGGCGCTCCGGGGACCTCGCCGCCGGCGACCACCGCTGCCCCGCCTATCATCTCCTTCCTCCTTCCTTCTTGTTTCTTCTCCTCGTGACCTCTTTCCTCTCCATACCAAGCCGCCCTGCAGGTCAACTCCTGTCGCCGCTGCATCCAAGGAGCCCCGCCGGCCGGAGCTCCACCAACCGCCTCCACCGACCGGATCTGGGCATCCTCAGCCGCCCCCATAGCTCGCCACCGCCAGTTCGCAGGTGCACCGGGCACCACCGCCGCCCCCTCTCCCTCCTCTGTCTCTCTCTCCCTTCTCCCTTCTCTGTCTCTCTCTCTCTCTCTCTGTCTCTCTCTCTCTCTCTCTCTCTCTCTCTCTCTCTCTCTCTCTCTCTCGTAGCTCCTCCTCCTCTCTCTCTCTCTGCCTCTAGGACGCCCGATGCCGCTGGCGATGAAAAGGATTGCGGCAGAGCCGGCAACGGCCGGCCCTGAGCCATGGCCTTATCCTTTGAGTGTTTCACATTTTTGTCCTTCATGTTTCTGTCTTACACAAAATGGTCCCACTGTTCAGTGTTTTGCCAAGTCAGCTCCAGACAATCCGGCTCCACTTGTCAGAAAGTGATTAAACGGGCCAAATCATCCGATCAGTGCTTTTTGCAAAAAGATTACTGAATCCGCGGTGATTTTTGAAAAAAATTAGGGACCTGGTGGTTTTCCGCAAACGAAGCCCCAAATGTGGTGGTTTTTTGCAATTCACTCTAACCCACGAGGTATGCTGCTACATAAGTAAAACATGGAATGGTGCTAATCAACCGAACGCAAGATCGACAAGTGCCAGTCAACAGAGCTACATAGTATGCAAGCAACAGTAAACCATGGCAATTGCAAAGTGAACCAGCACATGATAATGCCAGGAGCAAAACCCTGCATCAAGACCTATTATCTTCACCCTTTTTTTTCCTCGTTTCTGAATTAAAGTTTCCAGTTCAAACCTCTTTGCAGAAAGAAAAAAAATCCTATTTGCACGAGAGAGAGAGAGAGAGAGAGAGAGAGAGACAGACAGAGAGAAGAGAGAGAAGAGAGAGATGGGCGACCTTCCATGGCGTCGGAGCAGGGACGCGGCCCTCCTCTCGCGGCATGGCCTTGAACGCCTAGCTTCTCCATATGGCCAGCTTCCTTCACACAACGGAGGATACCGACGTGTGACAACATGAAGACGGTATGTTCGGTTCTGATAGGCAGAAGCACCTGTAGGACACCCATCATCATTTCAGGGATGCCATCGTCACGTCGGGGATCAACATGCTGTCCTTGCGACCTTGCCCTACTACATTCCTCCATTCAGCAGCATGGTTGTGGTTGCTGGTGTTACTAAAAAAAAAGGTTGTGGTTGCTGGTGGATACAGCAAGGTTGGTGTGGCTATAAGATGTACTAGAGCAACGTTCGGGCAAGCTTGTGGGGTGGGCGTGAGAAGAGAGTCGTATGTATGACAACACCGCTGATGCTCCTGCTTATGTTAATAGATAGTTCTGTCGGAGAGGAAAGCAAATCTATTTGAGATGAACTTGTAAGTTGTAGATTTCCCGTCTCTGGATTCTGTAATGCAATTTGCTTATTTTGTCGGATAGTATCAGTGACTCATTTCGTTTAGTGATCTTTGTTGAATATAACTAAACTTAATCTCTGTTAGACATCTTCTTGTGAACTAATAAATGGCTCTACGGTAAGCTGCATGGTATTGTCTTATATTTGATTGATGGACATGATGCAATGCAATCATTTAATGAAAGTAATTAAGTAAATAATGGTGTCCTTTTCTCACGCCAGAGAGTAACGCAACAGGAAGTAATCATTCGTGGTTTGAGCAACACTGGTGGGAAGAACCTAGGCATGATTTCGAACTTTTGATTGATCATGGCACCTGTTACCAAATCTTAAAGGGTAGTAATAGACGTTGCCGCCGAATGTCTAAACCTTCATTATCCGTGTTAACGTTAGGTGCTTAGTGTTGCGGTCACACTTTTATTAACCACGTTGTATGTCGCTATAGTTTGGTCTATTACCTGTACGACAGACTAAATGCTCCATGTAACCATTGATGCGGAGAACCACGACGGATATTGAGCGGAGTTTAACAGAAGATGACACTATGCATGTAGCCAGAGACAGTCTGAGCATTTGCGCTTGTCATAGAAAAACTATTTAATGGCTTATTGCCTTTACAAATTGTTCTGTTCTGTGGCAACCCACGGGCATACAACTAGTGGAAAGACAAGAAGAACAAAGGGGGGATTCGTTCGCTCGTCCTTGGCGTGGCGGGTCGGGTCGAAAGCAAGAAAAGCGAAACAGCTCCTTCGTCCGCGAGCCGACAAACATTCTGTTGGGCCGAAGCCTGAACTATCTTTCTGGAGAAAACAATGGATCAACTACGCACTTGATTGGCAGGTCTGATCTCGTATGCTAGTTGCATATATAGGCGACGTAGTCTGGTAGTAGTAGAGTAGTAGTAGTACTTACTAATTACCGGTGAGCAGCAGGCGGCCGATCTCGAAGGAGACGTAGGCGTCGATGCAGGCGTACTCGACCTGCTCCCTGGACAGCGACGGCGCCTCCCAGTCGCTCATCGTCACCTCTGCCGGCTTCGCGATGCGCGCCCCCATCACCGCAAGCGCCATGTCTTTCAGCCCGGCCCGCCGCACCTCCGGCCGCGGCCGGTGCGGTGAGTTCGCCGCCAGCTCCCTCAGGTCGACCGCGTTGGACACCTCAAGGCTGTACTCGTCACGCAGGCGTTTCGCGTCGTCGGCGATCCCGACGCTGACGAAGATGAAGCCGGAGAGGTAGAGGAAGCTGCACAGCGAGATGGGGATGCCGGTGCCGTGGATGATCTGGTACACGAGGCAGCGGCGGTCGACGCAGAGCTGGAGGACGGCGATTGGGTACTGCTGGGCGCCTCTAGTGCGGTTGGGGCGCCACTCGGCGTCGAGGCGGATCTGGGACCCCTGCACCTCCTCGATGAAGCGATTGACGTCGAGGGACGAGGACGTCACGGTTGTATGAATGATGGTGCCGTCGTCCATAACGACGTTGGTGGTGTATCTTTCCGCCATTAGATCAGGTTGAGGACTTCAGCTTCCTTTCTCGACAAGACGGCGCGATAGGATTGACTAGGGTTTTGTGTTCGTACCGTATATATAGTGGTGGAGTCGTTGCTATGAGTCTCAAATTTCGCACCATTCGCATGCATGCATCCCACGGTTTTCTCCTAAGATAAAGGAGGAAAGGACGCACGATTTGCAAGTATTCAGTGACCAAGGTACGCAAGTTCTGTTAACAAATTGTACGATACGGATCCAAATGAACCGAATAAATGGCCTGTTGGTCATCGGCCTTTTCGGTATGAGAATGTTTGGCAGACCCATGCAGATTATGATCAAGTTGTGCAAAATATGTGGCAGTCTGGGTCTGGTCAGGGAGGTCTTGAGGGCGTGATACAAGCCCTGAATACAGTCCAACAGCAACTCGGCTCCGAAAGCTACAGCAAAAATTGGAGCGTTTGAGAGCTGCTTCAGTTGGCAGGGGGCCATCGACAGAAGAAATTTCTGTCACAACCCAGCTGCAGGAGGCCTTACGGCAGGAGGAGATCTGGATGAAACAACGATCCAGAGTCCTAAATATACGAGCGGGCGATCGGAATACTAAATTTTTTCACGCCCGTGCTTCGCAAAGGAAAAGGATCAACAGGATTTCCTCATTACAAAAATCTGACGGTCAGGTTTGTGTTGATCATGACGAGATTCAGGAGGAAATACTCAATTTCTATCAGAATTTGTACCTTTCACAAGGCTACAATGACATGAGTGAACTCCTTCAGTATGTTACTCCTCGTGTGACTGACGCCATGAATGAAACTCTTGAAAAAGATTTCAGTCCCGAGGAGGTCAGGACTGCACTTTTCCAAATGGCACCGTCGAAGGCGCTGGGTATTGATGGCTTTACCGCTGGTTTTTTCCAACGGCATTGGTCCATCCTCGGTGATGACGTAACGGCGGCCGTCCTGGATTTTTTGAATGGTGGTGAACTGCCGCCGGGTCTGAACGATACTGCCATTACACTTATACCCAAGGTACGCAACCCACAGAAAATCTCTCAGTATCGCCCTATTGCTCTTTGTCCGGTCATTTACAAAATCGCTGCTAAGGCTATCACTAACCGGTTGCGGAGTATGATGGATGAAGTAATAGGGGCGGAGCAAAGCGCTTTTGTACCTGGGCGTTTGATTACGGACAACGTCTTGGTAGCTTATGAAAGTATACATGCAATGAAAAAGCGGAGAAGAGGCAACACTGCTTATTGCGCTGTTAAGTTGGACATGCTCAAGGCCTATGATCGAGTCGAATGGCATTATTTGGAGGCCATAATGTCCAGGCTGGGGTTTTGTGACAGATTTATCCGGCTAATTATGAAGTCAGTCAAGGTGAATGGCACACTTCTTCCTTTCTTCCAACCAACTAGAGGACTTCGCCAAGGGGATCCCAGCTCCCCCTTCCTTTTCCTCATTTGCGCGGAAGGCTTTACATCTCTGATGAAGAATTTTGGTGGTCCTCAAATTGATCGTGGTATCCGGGTGTGTACACGCTCGCCATGGGTTAATCACCTATTGTTCGCAGAAGATAGTCTGATTTTTCTCGGTGCGCAGCTGCAAAGTGCCAACAGATTAAATGAAATCTTGAGGATATATGCTGAATGTTCTGGGCAAGCAGTAAACAAGGAGAAGAGTTCTATATATTTTAGTCCTAATGCTACTCCTCCTGTTCGTGAAGCAATGAAGCACGCACTTGGTATTTTCGTGGAAGCTTTCACTGAACGATATTTGGGCCTACCAACAGCGGTGGGGCGTATAACAAGTGGCTCCTTTGAACATATTGGTGAGAGGAGTCGAGGTAATATGAAAGGATGGGCGGAACGCCTTTTGGCATGTGCAGGGAGGGAGGTGCTACTCAAATCAGTAATTCAAGCAATTCCTACCTTTAGCATGAGTTGTTTTCTACTTACTAAAAAAGTTTGCAAACAGCTCACGTCCTCCATGGCAAGATACTGGTGGAGAAGTTCCATTGATAGACGATCTTTGCATTGGATATCATGGGATAAACTGGCAACACCAAAGGTTCAGGGTGGTATGGGGTTTAGGGAGTTTCAGAAGTTCAATCTCGCACTACTTGGCAAGCATGGCTGGCGACTCCTAACTGGCCCAAACTCACTGTGTGCGCACGTCTTGAAGGGGAAGTACTTCCCAGATTCAGATTTTATGCAAGCCCATGCACCCTTTCGGCGTCGGCCACTTGGAAGGCTATCGTGGCGGGACGATCGGCGCTTGAACTTGGTCTCATTAAACGCATTGGCAATGGCGAATCAGTTTCCATATGGAATGATAGATGGATACCATCTACTCCCACCCTCAAACCAGTGGGCCGACAAGGGAATGATCCCCTAGATCGTGTTTCAGAATTGATTGATACTGATACATGCACTTGGGATGTGGAGTTAGTTAAAAGAAACTTCTTGGCTCCAGACGCTGAAGCGATATTGAATATTCCAATTCGAGCAAGAGGTGGCGAAGATGTTTTGGCTTGGGCCTTTGAGAAATCGGGTGAATACACTGTAAAAACTGCTTATCGTGCTCTGGTGACTCATCACGAATGGCGTGCTCTAGAGGAAGGGACGGTAGTGGAGATTTCATCGTCAGAAAAACAGTTGTGGACAGCCCTATGGAAGCTCAAAGTAATCCCAAAAGTTCGTGTATTCTGGTGGAGAGTTCTTCGTGGTATTCTCCCTGACTATGGCACCATGAAATACAGGCATATAAGAACTACTTCAGTATGTGATCTTTGTAAAGCTATGGATGAAGATCTAATGCATGCCCTAGTGCATTGCTCTCATGCTAAGAGTTTTTGGGCAGCAACGAGGGAGGTCTTGGACCTGAAGCTGCCGTCATTGCATCCTACCACATGGTCCCGAGACTTAGTGGTGGATACAAGGTTTTCCATGACGGAACGATGTCAGATCATCACGATCATGCATGCAATATGGTCATCGAGGAATCGTTGGACCCGTGACGAGGACGGATATAACCCAATTCAGGCAGTCAAGAGGGCGAGGGAGGATCTGGCTCTCTTGGATCTTCTGGGAGATAGATCTAGCACTCATGAAGGTCATGCTTGGCGACCACCGGAACCTGGCTGGGTTAAAATTAACACTGATGGATCGGTGGATGCTTTGATGCAGGTAGGAGGAGGAGGCGGGGTAGCACGGTCTCACCTCTCCGTTTTGGGTGTATGGAGCAAACCTCTACCTGGTATCACCAACCCTTTCATTGCCGAAGTGCTTGCGCTACGCGAGGGAGTTATATTTGCCCAATTGAGGGGCTTTTCGCATGTGGTGATGGAGGTCGACTGTTTAGAGGTGGTGAACCTCTGGCTTTCGCGTCATAATACAAGATCTCTTGTGATGCCTATCTTCGAGGAAATGAGGGAGAGAGATGCAAATTTTGCTTATTTTTCGGTGCAACATGTTAGTAGGGATGCCAACGGCACGGCTGACCTTTGTGCCAAACATGCTACTTCCTTAGAGGTATCCGAGTGTTGGATGGATAACTGTCCATCCTTCATTGTAAGCAGCCTTAGGGCTGAGTGTAACCGAATTTCTTTCATGCAATAAAACTCCCATGTTTCACGTCAAAAAAAGATCCAAATGAACATTATTATTAAAAAAATAAGAATGAGCCACCCTATTCTTTAGTGACCTGATTTTTTTTCTTACGGTCGATATTTTAAGCGGCTGGAGTGAAATCAAACGGCTCTGCTTCATCTTCCTCCTCCAGCTCACTGATTCTCCAGCGAGCTACCACCACCCCCACCCGACTGCCGGTCAGATTCTTCCTCCTCGCCAGCGGCGACGCAGTGGCGACTCGAGCTCGAATGTTGTCTAATCCTAGGGGTCAAAATGACTCCCCCCCCCCCCCAAACACACCGGCGCACCCCTCGCGAACCCTCATCCTCCCCTCCGATGACAAAGACATGTCTTCCCCACCCCTAGGAGGTTATGGTGAGCCCTCACCAGTGACGTCTGTCTTAGCTTGTGACTAGCACGAGGAGAAACAAATCTTTGCCAACAAATCCATCGACTAGTTCCTTTGGATCCTGGTGCAGTCGAATCAAGGCTTCTTGCATGGAGCCCAGCCTAGCCTGGCCAGAGTTATGGGCCTGGAAGTTTACATAGTTTTGCCTGTTAGCCAACAAGGGTATGATTGGTTTCTGACAGCCGAGAATTGAAAAGTTTTTGGCACCTTCAGAAGTTGTAGTGCCGTCTTTCAAATAATGAAGCTTTAGAAATTTCAACTTTTGGTATTTTGAACTTTTGAATCTCAACTTTTGGTAGTTTGAACTTCCAAAACTTCAACTTTCAGAAATAGAAACTTCCGAAAATGAACACTCAAATTTTTTGAACTTTCAAAATTATGGAAACAATTGCAAAAGCGAAACACACGCGTGAGTCCCACCAGGATCTCTCCCGTGTGTGCATGCAGCTCTTTCCCAGAGTGCGCACCCACCCCACATGGGTGACCCCTCTCCCACATTAGGGCATCTCCAATGCTGACCCATAAATTTGCTCCGACATCCATTCGCAGACAGGGGGACCAGTCCGCGGATATGGATGCGGGAGCTGGCCATCCAAAGCTAGATGCATATGTCCCCGATAGACTGATTAAAATTCAGGGGGATTAGTGGGAATTTGGGGGAGAGGGGGGGTTCGTAGATCATTTTGTGGCTACCATCCGCAGGTCTGCCATTTGTACCGTTAGTCATAACAGACACTTGTTTTGAAACCCTCATTTCTTTACCACGGTCACAACTAAAAGCTGCTAATCAATCAATGTAATGCCCTTTTCTCGGTGGATGCCTGTTATTTCCTTCATGCCGAGATGGTTTCAGCTTTGAAGAGTTGTGTGTCGTATTTTGTTTTCGTTTTTGGGCATGTCTTGTGTTTTGCGCCACTAGACCTGTTATTTTCTCTTTCGCACTTTGTAAACTTGTTTGGATATGGGTTTAGTTGGCGCTCTATGTATAATAAAGTGGGAGGAAAGCCTATTTCAAGTGCACACCCACACTATGATTTGATTTCAACACCCTTAATTGTTAGTTTTTGAGAGATTGGACCTCAATTTCTTGTGGATGTAGTCATCTAGCAGGGCCTGTGATTGCATGAAAATCGTTTTGGTTCGTTCAAATTTCCTTTCAAATGTATGCGGTCACGGTTGGATGGTCGGCTACCATATCGTTGTCCGTGAACGTGTCCGCAGAGAAATACCGTGTTCATTTTTGAGGTCCATGTAGACCCTTACAATGTTTAACACTTGGTTTCTCTTTTTTCAGGAGAAAGTCGGCGATCCAATCCCTTGTCACGAGTAATAGGCCGTGCATCGTCACCCAGGCCGGGCTGCGTCCCGCGATGGGCGCTCAAATGGCCATGTCAGCATTGTTCGGCTCGCTGCATAATAAGGCGACACTAATAGGAGAAAGTTTACTAGTAGCGTTTGAAATAACTATAGCAGTAGCAACGCTACTGTTAACACGCTACAGCTAAGTTTTAGCAGTAGCGCTGCCCGGACCAGCGCTACTGGTAAGTATGGTTAGCAGTAGCGCTGCCCGTTAACTATCTGTAGCGCTCCGCCAAAGCAAGCGCTGCTGCTAGATGCCTACCAGCGCTACTGGTAATATTCCTGCTTTCACAGATTTATTTTCCCTCTATGTATTTATGATGTATTTGTGCATGCTCTATAGAGTAGTTTCATCAGATCATAATAAACATATACTATTCTCATCATATCATACACATACAGTAGTCTCGTCATACCATCATCATCATCATCGTTTAACACAAATATCATCACATCTCGAAAATAGCGATACACAAGTCATGTCATGTCTGGAATAAATGCAACTGCATGGTCATGACACACACACAAGTTTCATCATCTCTATCTAAACCATGATGTAGAAGAGAAAAGCGATTAACATGAGCAAGAGCGCGACTATGTAGTACTTCTTGAGGCACCGGCGGTTTCGCTCCCGCTCTTGCCGGAGCGTCCACCTCAAGTAACTATTTTCCGCTTCGGCTCTGCTGTCAAACCCTCTGTAGCTAGCACCCGGGTACTTATCCACCTGGGCCTGAGCGTCTGGCCAGTGGTCGTACACTCCTGAAACATAGGCCACTCGGATATTCTTCGACATTCAACCAACATTGCAAAATCATATAACATCAATGATATATATCATATAACATCAATGACATATGAGCATCACAGGAGCACATATGTAAAGCAAGTACACATAGTGAAATGACCTCACTAAACATTGCAAAATAGTGGTCTTTTCAAAAACCAAAAATCTTTGCAAAATGACCTCACTAAACATTTGCTATTGTTTTTTGTTTATAGCTAATTTGTAGCTAAATGCTAAATGCTAAATGCTACTGTTTTTTATAGCTAAATGCTACTGTTTTTTATAGCTAAATGCTACTGTTTGCTAAAAATGCCCTAACTAAATGCTATTGTTTTTTATAGCTAAATGCCCTAGCTAAAAAATTTGCTAAAAATGCCCTAGCTAAATGCCATAGCTAATTTACCCTAGCTAACTACTCTCTGTTAACTCAAAATTTTACTAATTTTGTTTAAAGCAGCAACAACATCACCTAATTTTCCCTAGCTAAGAAATTTCTATAACTTTTTTGACATATGAACTCTAGAACCCTAGAATTTTTTTTTGCTAATAAATATTTTGTCCTAATAAAAATTCCTAAATTGAACCCTAAAATTGATTCGTACTGCCTACCTAATTGAACCCTAAATTGAAAACCTAGTTTCATTTCTAAAAAAAAAGAAAACTTAATTGACAAAGAGAGGGGGAGGGGGGGTCGGCCAGTACCAGAAAGGAGGCAGAAGGGGACGCTGGCTACCGGGGGTGAGGTCGACGGCGGCGGCGCAGACGAGGAGGCCGGAGCGGCGGCGGCGCGGACGAGGAGGAGGTCGGAGCGGCGGGCAGGGGCTCGGGCCGGCGTCGAGGTCGAGGTCGAGTGGCGGGCAGGGGCGACGGCGGCGCGCGACAGCAGAGAGGAGGGGGAGAGGTGGGAGAGTGGGGGGAAATGGGACTTGGCAAAATTTTGATCCCGTGCGGTGGTTAACTCAAAATAGCAGTAGCAGTAGCGCTGTTTTCTAGAAAGCGCTGCTGCTACGGTACTTAGTAGTAGCGCTTTCCAGGAAAAGCACTACTTGTAACACCCCCAGTGGTTAACTACAGTAATCACCCTTTTGATTATGCCATGTCATCATGTTTGACAGTGCATGATCATCGTTAGCATCATATTGCATTTCAACTCCTAAGTCAAAATCCAAATTTAAATGAAAGTGAAAATAAAAGTTGTCCAACATAAAAACTAAAATGTTCAATAAATAGCAAGTATTGCAGAGGTCATTCTAAAATTGTAACCAACATTTAGTAAATTGTTTAAGTGGCCCAAACCTCCTTTAACAGTGGCTGAAAATAATATTTAATGACTTTTTAATTAATTTAAATCATATATGAAATGATGTTTTGCCCAAACTAATTTTTGGTGATATGATATGTTGCCCTGTGATTTATGGACCAGGTCAAAAATTTACAAAAGTCATTTGGGGCCCAAGTAATTAACAAAACAGAAAAGAAAGAAACAAAACAAAAGGAGAAATGAAAAAAAAAGGCCTAAAGGAACAACTGTGTACTTGGCCTGCTCGCTACAGCCGCGGCCCAACCCACCTAGCTCTTCCCCTACCCCGCACTGCTCACCCGCGCTGCCTCGTTGTCGAGCACCTGACGCGCGCGCGCCCGCACCCCCCTGGCCTCCCTCCCCGCAGTCGACAGCGGCCTCGCCTACGCCGCGCGGATAAGAGCAACCCCGCGGACACCCCTGAGCTCTCCCTCGCTCACTCCCCCTCTCCTTCCTCTGCTTTCCCCCCTCACTAAGCGCCACCGCCGCCATGGCTCCGGCGTAGCCACGGCCACCGTGCCCCATTCACCTCCCCGACGTGTCCCCAAGCTTCGCCGGCGGCTGCTACTTCGCCTGCGTCGACTGGACCAAGCCGAGGACCCCGGCATCATCCCCAACTCCGTCGTCTTCAACCTGCGGCCGCCCGCATCGTCGTCGTCGATCCCGACCGCCTCGCGCCTTCCCCGAGCCCACGTTGCACCTCTACAGGCTCTACGTGAGCACCACCCCCTCTCCCCCCTCCTCTCACCCTCTCGTTCGAGTCGTAGCCGTTGTTCCCCTCGCGGCCGAGCTCATCGCCGTCGCACTCCATTGTCGCCGTGGCCACAGCTCACGCCAGTGAGTGCCAAGCACGTCAGCGTGCTTGCGGCCCTCCCAGGTAGCCCACACGCCGTTTAGTTCGTCTTAGTTCGCGCCAAATCGTCGCGCTCGTGCGAGCCCGAACGCCGCCGTCCGCCACCGTGCTCGCCGTCGCCGCTCCGGTGCGTCTTCGGCGAAGCCAAACCCACCAGTGGATGCGGCGCAGCTTCCACTTCCGAACGCACCAAGTCCCGCAACGAGCCGTGCCCTGCAGCGGTTTTCCGGCGAAACTCTGGCGAGATTCCGGCGAGTCCCGCCGCGGAACGCCTCGCCGGCGCGTCTTCGTCGCCGTGCTGACCTGGCGCCGTGGGCCCCGCCTCTGTGCCACTGCCAGCGGGCCCGGCTGGCCCCAGTTGACTGGGTCAGCCGCTGACTGGGCTGGCCCCGCCACTGACATGCGGGCCCCGCCAGTTTATTTAGTTTTAAGAATAAATAAAATGTTAATTATAATTGATCAACTGATTAGTTAATTAAAATCCTAAACAGACACTGACTACTGGGCCCGACCTGCTAATTAGAGTAGTTAGTTTAAATTAACCCTGGTTAATTAGCTGGGTCACTGACATGTGGGTCCCACCTGTCTGGTTTGACTGGTCAGCCGACCAGTTGACCTGATGACGTCATGATTAGGTCATGCTGACGTCACCTTTTACTGTTTTGGATAATGTTGATTTAAATAATTAAATAAATTCCAGAAATTAATAAAAACTTTAGAAAATCATATCTTTTAAACCGTAACTCCGATGAAAATAATTTATATATGAGAAATGATCAGAAAAATCCCACGAATCCGAATACGCTACCCACATACCTGTTAGATGCCTCTAACTATCTGAACATGCAACTTTTTGCCTGTTTCAGATAAATGAATAGTGCCTGGCTTTTATAAAATAATTTCAAACAAATTCCTAAAATAACTAAATGACTTAGACATGTCTTCAGGCAACCCTGCACTGCACGTTAGCGTAGCCTGCTCCATGTTGCTTATGTTGGTTGTGTATTTATAATGTTTCCTCCCCCTCTTCTCTCTCGTTAGACCCCGACGCAGTTCCCGGTACCGACGCAGCTCAGGAGCCCGAAGACACCATTGACGCCCTTGCCCTTGCCGCCGAGCAACCAGGCAAGCACCCCCCTTGAGCATACCGATATCGCCTATTCTTTCTCTCTCATGCTTGCATTAGAATTGCTGCTACAGCTTTACCTATTCTGATGCATGGCCTGTTTATTGTAACCTGCTGTTGAAACCTTACCTACTTATCCTAAACTGCTTACTATAGGCTAGATAGAGACCTATCAGTGACCCCACTTGTCCCGACTGCAGCGCTGGATTATCCGTAGACCCGATCAACGGGATTGAAGACCAGGCCCCGGCACCGCACATCACCCCCTTAGTTGTAACGACACTGCAGCGTTACTATCGAGTGCCGAGGGTGAAACCTCGTGTAGCACTTCTGATGTTAACTCTGTAGAGTAGCTATTCGGTCGTGGTCATCGAGGGTGATTCCTCCTTCACCGCTTCCGATAACGACGCCGTCGTACAACACCTCATGTGTGAACCCAGCGAGGGTGATTCCTCTGAGTTCACCTTGACGGATACATCGAGTAGGAATCCAACGAGGGTGATACCTCGGATTCCCCTGATATTATGAACACACGGATACTTGGACTGTACCACTGTTACTTGGATAGGCGGGTCGACCCTGAGGGGTACCCGCGTGTGATGTGAAGACGGGTTGCCTGTATGGTGCCCGAGTGATGAATACGAGGCGTGGCCGGGAATTCTTGGCCCTTACCGCAAGTCCTCGAGACGGGGCGACGGGGTCACATCGATCGTGAGTCTCTGCTCGTTACTGCAAGCCCAAGGTACTAACGGTTTGGATATTTGATTCGAGTGGGCCTCTGGCCCGATAGCACTAACCATCACGCGGGAATGATTATGGGTACTCTGCATCGTGGCATCAGCCGAAAGTTCTGTCAGACGTCCAGTTCAGCATTACGGCCGGGTCGGATCGTGCCGTTGGCACTGGTATCCACCCTGCTCGCAACAACCCGGAGTGCACAGGGCGATGGCCAAGACCCCTGAGCGCTTAGGATGTAGACCGGCGGGGACCTCTCTGCTGAGCTGTAGGTAGGGTTGCGGTGTATCGTTTGGCCGAGGCCGGGCATGACCCGGAAAAGTGTGTCCGGCCGGAGTTAAGCGAGCGTGGTGGGTAAGTTGGTTCACCCCTGCAGGGAAGGACTAATCTATGCATAGCCGGATCCTCGGTAACGGACACTCGGAGTTGTATCCTGATTGATACAATGAGATATGGATACTATGGCTCTGGGATTGCTTCTCGTAGGGAGTCGAGAAGGGATCTCAGGACGAGGTCGATGACTGTATGGCTCTGGGATTGCTTTCTCGCAGGGAGTCGAGAAAGGATCTCTGGGTAAGGTTGAGACTTACCGATACTATTGCTATATACGGTACTAACCTGCACTCTTCTAATGCTGCAAGACCTCTGAAGATGCTAGTCTTCGATAGGACTAGGCCTTCTCTCTATTCTGGCATTTCTGCAGCCCAGTCCACATATACAGCCTCTCTTTGATAATGTTGCATATGTAGTGTAGATCCTTGCTTGCTGAGTACTTCGGATGAGTACTCACGGTTGCTTTGCTTTCTTTTTCCCCCATCCCCTTTTGATGCAACCAGATGACGGAGCCCCGGATACAGTTGCCCCTGCCGACGATCGCTACTACTACCCCGAGGATGGATACTACTACGAGCTTGCCGACGACCAGGAGTAGGATCGGAGGTTCCCAGGCAGGAGGCCTTGCGCCTTTCGATCGTAGTGTTTTCTTTTGCCCCGCCTTCTAAGGGCTGTTCTGTGTTTTCTTTTATATCTGTACTCAGATATCTGATGCTTCCGCTGACGCTTGTACGCAAGCTTATGTATTCGAGCCCTCGAGGCCCCTGGCTTGTAATATAAAGCTTGTATGACTTTATTTATGTTTTAGAGTTGTGTTGTGATTGTTGGGGATCGTAGCAGAATTTTCAAATTTTCTACGCATCACCAAGATCAATCTATGGAGTCATCTAGCAACGAGAGAGGGGAGTGCATCTACATACCCTTGTAGATCGCGAGCGGAAGCGTTCAAGAGAACGGGGTTGATGGAGTCGTACTCGTCGTGATCCAAATCACCGATGACCGAGCGCCGAACGGACGGCACCTCCGTGTTCAACACATGTACGGTTGGGAGAGACGTCTCCTCCTTCTTGATCCAGCAAGGGGGAAGGAGAGGTTGATGAGGATCCAGCAGCACGACGGCGTGGTGGTGGAATCAGCGGGATCTCAGAAGGGCTTCACCAAGCACCAACGAGAGGGAGAGGTGTCACGGGAGGAGAGGGAGGCGCCAGGGGCTGGGGTGTCTCCTCCCTCCCACCCCTCCACTATTTATAGGGGGAAGGGGAGAGGGGGCCGGCCCCCTCAGATCCAATCTGAGGGGAGGGGCGGCGGCCAAGGGGGTGGCTTGCCCCCCAAGCCAGGTGGAGGCGCCCCCCACCCCTAGGGTTCCCAACCCTAGGCGCAGGGGAGGCCCATAGGGGGGCGCACCAGCCCACCAGGGGCTGGTTCCCTTCCCACTTCAGCCCATGGGGCCCTCCGGGATAGGTGGCCCCACCCGGTGGACCCCCGGGACCCTTCCGGTGGTCCCGGTACAATACCGATTACCCCCGAAACCTTCCCGGTGGCCGAAACTGGACTTCCTATATACAATTCTTTACCTCCGGACCATTCCGGAACTCCTCGTGACGTCCGGGATCTCATCCGGGACTCCGAACAACTTTAGGGTTACCGCATACTAATATCTCTACAACCCTAGCGTCACCGAACCTTAAGTGTGTAGACCCTACGGGTTCGGGAGACACGCAGACATGACCGAGACGACTCTCCGGTCAATAACCAACAGCGGGATCTGGATACCCATGTTGGCTCCCACATGCTCCTCGATGATCTCATCGGATGAACCACGATGTCGAGGATTCAATCAATCCCGTACGCAATTCCCTTTGTCTATCGGTACGATACTTGCCCGAGATTCGATCGTCGGTATACCGATACCTTGTTCAATCTCGTTACCGGCAAGTCTCTTTACTCGTTTCCGTAACACATCATCCTGTGAACAACTCCTTGATCACATTGAGCTCATTATGATGATGTCCTACCGAGTGGGCCCAGAGGTACCTCTCCGTCACACGGAGTGACAAATCCCAGTCTCGATTCGTGCCAACCCAACAGACACTTTCGGAGATACCCGTAGTGCACCTTTATAGCCACCCAGTTACGTTGTGACGTTTGGTACACCCAAAGCACTCCTACGGTATCAGGGAGTTGCACAATCTCATGGTCTAAGGAAAAGTTACTTGACATTGGAAAAGCTTTAGCAAACGAACTACACGATCTAGTGCTAGGCTTAGGATTGGGTCTTGTCCATCACATCATTCTCCTAATGATGTGATCCCGTTATCAATGACATCCAATGTCCATGGTCAGGAAACCGTAACCATCTATTGATCAACGAGCTAGTCAACTAGAGGCTTACTAGGGACATGTTGTGGTCTATGTATTCACACATGTATTACGATTTCCGGATAACACAATTATAGCATGAATAACAGACAATTATCATGAACAAGGAAATATAATAATAACCATTTTATTATTGCCTCTAGGGCATATTTCCAACAGTCTCCCACTTGCACTAGAGTCAATAATCTAGTTACATTGTGATGAATCGAACACCCATAGAGTACTGGTGTTGATGATGTTTTGCTCGTGAAAGAGGTTTAGTCAACGGATCTGCTACATTCAAATCCGTGTGCACTTTACAAATATCTATGTCTCCATCTTGAACATGTTCACGTATGGAGTTGAAGCGACGCTTGATATGCCTGGTCCTTTTGTGAAACCTGGGCTCCTTGGCAAGGGCAATAGCTCCAGTGTTGTCACAGAAGAGAGCCATTGGACCCGATGCATTTGGAATGACTCCTAGGTCGGTGATGAACTCCTTCATCCATACTGCTTCGTGTGCTGCCTCCGAGGCTGCTATGTACTCCGCTTCGCATGTAGAACCCGCCACGACGCTTTGCTTGCAACTGCACCAGCTTACCGCTCCACCATTCAAAATATACACGTATCCGGTTTGTGACTTGGAGTCATCCGGATCTGTGTCGAAGCTAGCGTCGACGTAACCCTTTACGACGAGCTCTTCGTCACCTCCATATACGAGAAACATATCCTTAGTCCTTTTCAGGTACTTCAGGATGTTCTTGACCGCTATCCAGTGTTCCTTGCCAGGATTACTTTGGTACCTACCTACCAAACTTACTGCAAGGTTTACATCAGGTCTGGTACACAGCATGGCATACATAATAGACCCTATGGCTGAGGCATAGGGGATGACACTCATCTCTTCTACATCTTCTGCCGTGGTCGGGCATTGAGCCGTGCTCAATCTCACACCTTGCAATACAGGCAAGAACCCCTTCTTGGACTGATCCATATTGAACTTCTTCAATATCTTATCAAGGTATGTGCTTTGCGAAAGACCTATGAGGCGTCTCGATCTATCCCTATAGATCTTGATGCCTAATATATAAGCAGCTTCTCCAAGGTCCTTCATTGAAAAACACTTATTCAAGTAGGCCTTTATACTTTCCAAGAATTCTATATTATTTCCCATCAGCAGTATGTCATCCACATATAATATGAGAAATGCTACAGAGCTCCCACTCACTTTCTTGTAAACACAGGCTTCTCCATAAGTCTGTGTGAACCCAAATGCTTTGATCATCTCATCAAAGCGAATGTTCCAACTCCGAGATGCTTGCACCAGCCCATAGATTGAGCGCTGGAGCTTGCATACCTTGTCAGCATTCTCAGGGTCGACAAAACCTTCCGGTTGCATCATATACAACTCTTCCTTAAGAAAACCATTAAGGAATGCCGTTTTGACGTCCATTTGCCATATCTCATAATCATAGTATGCGGCAATTGCTAACATGATTCTGACGGATTTCAGCTTCGCTACGGGTGAGAAAGTCTCATCGTAGTCAACCCCTTGAACTTGTCGATAACCCTTAGCGACAAGCCGAGCCTTATAGATGGTCACATTACCATCCGCGTCAGTCTTCTTCTTAAAGATCCATTTATTTTCTATGGCTTGCTGATCATCGGGCAAGTCAGTCAAAGTCCATACTTCGTTTTCATACATGGATCCTATCTCGGATTTCATGGCTTCAAGCCATTTGTCGGAATCCGGGCCCGCCATCGCTTCTTCATAGTTCGAAGGTTCACTGTTGTCTAACAACATGATTTCCAGGACAGGATTGCCGTACCACTCTGGTGCGGAACGTGTCCTTGTGGACCTTCGAAGTTCAGTGGTAGCTTGATCATGATCATTATCATTAACTTCCTCTCTAGCCGGTGTAGGCTCCACAGAAACATTTTCCTGTGCTGCGCTACTCTCCGGTTCGAGGGTCATCTCATCAAGCTCCACTTTCCTCCCACTTACTTCTTTCGAGAGAAACTCTTTCTCTAGAAAGGATCCATTCCTGGCAACAAAGATCTTGCCCTCAGATCTTAGGTAGAAGGTATACCCAATAGTTTCCTTAGGGTATCCTATGAATACGCATTTTTCCGACTTGGGTTCGAGCTTCTCTGGTTGAAGTTTCTTCACATAAGCATCGCATCCCCAAACTTTCAGAAACGACAGCTTAGGTTTCTTCCCAAACCATAATTCATACGGTGTCGTCTCAACGGATTTTGACGGTGCCCTATTTAAAGTGAATGCGGCAGTCTCTAAAGCATAACCCCAAAAAGATAGCGGTAGATCAGTAAGAGACATCATAGATCGCACCATATCGAATAGAGTGCGATTACGACGTTCGGACACACCGTTACGCTGAGGTGTTCCAGGCGGCGTGAGTTGTGAAACAATTCCACATTTCCTTAAGTGCGTGCCAAATTCATGACTCAAATATTCTCCTCCACGATCTGATCGTAAGAACTTTATTTTCTTGTCACGTTGATTTTCAACCTCATTCTGAAATTCCTTGAACTTTTCAAAGGTCTCAGACTTGTGCTTCATCAAGTAGACATACCCATATCTACTCAAATCATCGGTGAGGGTGAGAACATAACGATAACCACCGCGAGCCTCAACACTCATTGGACCACACACATCAGTATGTATGATCTCCAATAAGTTGGTTGCTCGCTCCATTGTTCCGGAGAACGGAGTCTTGGTCATCTTGCCCAAGAGGCATGGTTCGCATCTGTCAAATGATTCATAATCAAGAGACTCCAAAAGTCCATCTGCATGGAGTTTCTTCATGCGTTTAACACCGATATGACCAAGGCGGCAGTGCCACAAGTATGTGGGACTATCGTTATCAACCTTGCATTTCTTGGCATTCACATTATAAACATGTGTAACATCACGTTCGAGATTCAATAAAAATAAACCATTCACCAGCGGGGCATGACCATAAAACATTTCTCTCATATAAATAGAACAACCATTATTCTCAGATTTAAATGAGTAGCCATCTCGCATTAAGCGAGATCCAGATACAATGTTCATGCTCAAAGCTGGCACTAAATAACAATTATTGAGGTTTAAAACTAATCCCGTAGGTAGATGCAGAGGTAGCGTGCCGACGGCGATCACATCGACCTTGGAACCATTCCCGACGCGCATCGTCACCTCGTCCTTTGCCAGTCTACGCTGATTCCGCAGTTCCTGCTTTGAGTTACAAATATGAGCAACCGCACCGGTATCAAATACCCAGGAACTACTACGAGTGCTGGTAAGGTACACATCAATTACATGTATATCACATATACCTTTGGTATTGCCGGCCTTCTTATCTGCTAAGTACTTGGGGCAATTCCGCTTCCAGTGACCGGTTCCCTTGCAATAAAAGCACTCAGTCTCAGGCTTGGGTCCATTCTTTGACTTCTTCCCAGCAGCTGGCTTACCGGGCGCGGCAACTCCCTTGCCGTCCTTCTTGAAGTTCTTCTTACCCTTGCCCTTCTTGAACTTAGTGGTTTTATTCACCATCAACACTTGATGTTCCTTTCTGTTCTCTGCCTCCGCTGACTTCAGCATCGCATATACCTCAGGAATGGTCTTTTCCATCCCCTGCATGTTGAAGTTCATCACAAAGCTCTTGTAGCTAGGTGGAAGCGACTGGAGGATTCTGTCAATGACCGCGTCATCCGGGAGATTAATCCCCAGCTGAGACAAGCGGCTGTGCAACCCAGACATTTTGAGTATGTGCTCGCTGACAGAACTATTTTCCTCCATCTTACAGCTGTAGAACTTATTGGAGACTTCATATCTCTCGATCCGGGCATGAGCTTGGAAAACCATTTTCAGCTCTTCGAACATCTCATATGCTCCGTGATGCTCAAAACGCTTTTGGAGCCCCGGTTCTAAGCTGAAGAGCATGCCGCACTGAACGAGGGAGTAATCATCGGTGCGTGTCTGCCAAACGTTCAAATCGTCTGGCAGTGCTGGGAGAGCAGGTGGGCCACCTAACGGTGCTTCAAGGACATATGATTTCTTGGCAGCTATGAGGATAATCCTCAGGTTACGGACCCAGTCCGCATAGTTGCTACCATCGTCTTTCAGCTTGTTTTTCTCTAGGAACGCGTTGAAGTTGAGGGTAACATTAGCGTTGGCCATTTGATCTACAAGGTAGATATGTAACATTTAGACTAAGTTCATGACAATTAAGTTCATCTAATCAAATTATGTAATGAACTCCCACTCAGATAGACATCCCTCTCGTCATCTAAGTGATAGATGATCCGAATCGACTAGGCCGTGTCCGATCATCACGTGAGACGGACTAGTCATCAACGGTGAACATCTCCATGTTGATCGTATCTTCTATACGACTCATGTTCGACCTTTCGGTCTCTTGTGCTCCGAGGCCATGTCTGTACATGCTAGGCTCGTCAAGTCAACCTAAGTGTATTGTTGTGTAAATCTGGCTTACACCCGTTGTATTCGAACGTTAGAATCTATCACACCCGATCAACACGTAGTGCTTCGAAACAACGAACCTTCGCAACGGTGCACAGTTAGGGGGAACACTTTCTTGAAATTTTAGTGAGGGATCATCTTATATGCTACCGTCGTTTTAAGCAAATAAGATGCAAAAACATGATAAACATCACATGCAATCAAAATAGTGACATGATATGGCCATTATCACTTCGCTCCTTTTGATCTCCATCTTCGGGGCTCCATGATCATCATCGTCACCGGCATGACACCATGATCTCCATCATCATGATCTCCATCATCGTGTCTTCATGAAGTTGTCTCGCCAACTATTACTTCTACTACTACGGCTAACTGTTAGCAATAAAGTAAAGTAATTACATGGCGAATTTCAATGACACGCAGGTCATATAATAAATTAAGACAACTCCTATGGCTCCTGCCGGTTGTCATACTCATCGACATGCAAGTCGTGATTCCTATTACAAGAACATGATCATCTCATACATCACATATATCATTCATCACATCCTTTGGCCATATCACATCACAAAGCACTTGCTGCAAAAACAAGTTAGACGTCCTCTAATTGTTGTTGCAAGTTTTTTACGTGGCTGCTATAGGTTTCTAGCAAGAACGTTTCTTACATACGCCAAAACCACAACGTGATATGCCAATTTCTATTTACCCTTCATAAGGACCATGTTCATCGAATCCGATCCGACTAAAGTGGGAGAGACAGACACCCGCTAGCCACCTTATGCAACTAGTGCATGTCAGTCGGTGGAACCTGTCTCACGTAAGCGTACGTGTAAGGTCGGTCCGGGCCCCTTCATCCCACAGTGCCGCCGAATCAAGATAAGACTAGTAACGGCAAGAAGATTGACAAATCGACGCCCACAACTACTTTGTGTTCTACTCGTGCAAGATACTACGCATAGACCTAGCTCATGATGCCACTGTTGGGGATCGTAGCAGAATTTTAAAATTTTCTACGCATCACCAAGATCAATCTATGGAGTCATCTAGCAACGAGAGAGGGGAGTGCATCTACATACCCTTGTAGATCGCGAGCGGAAGCGTTCAAGAGAACGGGGTTGATGGAGTCGTACTCGTCGTGATCCAAATCACCGATGACCGAGCGCCGAACGGACGGCACCTCTGTGTTCAACACACGTACGGTTGGGAGAGACGTCTCCTCCTTCTTGATCCAGCAAGGGGGAAGGAGAGGTTGATGAGGATCCAGCAGCACGATGGCGTGGTGGTGGAATCAGCGGGATCTCAGAAGGGCTTCACCAAGCACCAACGAGAGGGAGAGGTGTCACGGGAGGAGAGGGAGGCGCCAGGGGCTGGGGTGTCTCCTCCCTCCCACCCCTCCACTATTTATAGGGGGAAGGGGAGAGGGGGCCGGCCCCCTCAGATCCAATCTGAGGGGAGGGGCGGCGGCCAAGGGGGTGGCTTGCCCCCCAAGCCAGGTGGAGGCGCCCCCCACCCCTAGGGTTCCCAACCCTAGGCGCAGGGGAGGCCCATAGGGGGGCACACCAGCCCACCAGGGGCTGGTTCCCTTCCCACTTCAGCCCATGGGGCCCTCCGGGATAGGTGGCCCCACCCGGTGGACCCCCGGGACCCTTCCGGTGGTCCCGGTACAATACCGATTACCCCCGAAACCTTCCCGGTGGCCGAAACTGGACTTCCTATATACAATTCTTTACCTCCGGACCATTCCGGAACTCCTCGTGACGTCCGGGATCTCATCCGGGACTCCGAACAACTTTCGGGTTACCGCATACTAATATCTCTACAACCCTAGCGTCACCGAACCTTAAGTGTGTAGACCCTACGGGTTCGGGAGACACGCAGACATGACCGAGACGACTCTCCGGTCAATAACCAACAGCGGGATCTGGATACCCATGTTGGCTCCCACATGCTCCTCGATGATCTCATCGGATGAACCACGATGTCGAGGATTCAATCAATCCCGTACGCAATTCCCTTTGTCTATCGGTACGATACTTGCCCGAGATTCGATCATCGGTATACCGATACCTTGTTCAATCTCGTTACCGGCAAGTCTCTTTACTCGTTTCCGTAACACATCATCCTGTGAACAACTCCTTGATCACATTGAGCTCATTATGATGATGTCCTACCGAGTGGGCCCAGAGGTACCTCTCCGTCACACGGAGTGACAAATCCCAGTCTCGATTCGTGCCAACCCAACAGACACTTTCGGAGATACCCGTAGTGCACCTTTATAGCCACCCAGTTACGTTGTGACGTTTGGTACACCCAAAGCACTCCTACGGTATCCGGGAGTTGCACAATCTCATGGTCTAAGGAAAAGTTACTTGACATTGGAAAAGCTTTAGCAAACGAACTACACGATCTAGTGCTAGGCTTAGGATTGGGTCTTGTCCATCACATCATTCTCCTAATGATGTGATCCCGTTATCAATGACATCCAATGTCCATGGTCAGGAAACCGTAACCATCTATTGATCAACGAGCTAGTCAACCAGAGGCTTACTAGGGACATGTTGTGGTCTATGTATTCACACATGTATTACGATTTCCGGATAACACAATTATAGCATGAATAACAGACAATTATCATGAACAAGGAAATATAATAATAACCATTTTATTATTGCCTCTAGGGCATATTTCCAACAGTGATATCTTCCCGTGAGTCCTTAGGCTTGATCGTGTGCATTTGCGTGTATGATTAGTGCACGATTAAGCCGGGGGCGTCACAAGTTGGTATCCGAGCCGACTGACTGTAGGAACCCCCCTTCCCAACTCCTTGGCCGAAGTTGAGTCTAGTGGTCCAAACCTGTTTTACTAACTTGGTTGTGTGGCTTACGGGCCCACGTCGCCAACTGGGTGGTATTAGGATCTTTTATTCCTCGTCTATACTCTGGGACTCTGATCTCTCTTTTATTCGGGTTAAAAAATTTACTAACTCCAACATTAGGTTCTCAAGATCACATCCACCCGGTGTTCTGAGATTTCCCCCCTTCCTTCAAGATTGCGGGCCAAGTTCTGCTTACAGGATCTTTTTATCGAGGGCACCCTGTGTTGTCACTTGCAGATTCCTCATCCCAATAGTTTTCTCCGACGTGGATGTAGCCTTTGCTATGTCTCGTTGTGTACTTCCATATCGCGTGCCTGTGCAGTACTCTATGGACGTAAGTGTCGAACCCCTCTGAATTGGTCAGAAACTGGGGAACGACCACTCGTGGGACCGGACATTATTCAACACGCCGAAGGACAAGTCCGTATTGTCCGAGAAAATCTCAAGGCGGCTCAGGACCGCCAGAAGAGCAACTATGATCGCAAACGATGGGGTTTGACTTATCAACCTGGTGATCAAGCTTATCTTCGTGTCACTCCAATGAAGGGCACGCACCGTTTTGGAATCAAGGGCAAGCTAGCTCCGCGCTACATTGGTCCTTTCCGCATTGTTGCTAGACGTGGTCAGGTGGCATATAAATTGGAGTTGCCGCCGCAATTCTCTCATATCCATGACGTCTTCCATGTGTCGCAACTTCGTAAATGCTTCAAGGAATCTCCGCATCGCGCAGTGGATCACGAGATGCTCGAATTGCATGATGATCTTTCTTATAAGGAGCATCCGATCCGCATTCTCGATGAAGCTGAACGTCGGACCCGTCAGAAGGTTACCAAGTGCCTCAAAGTGCAGTGGTCAAATCATACTGAAGATGAAGCCACTTGGGAACGCGAGGATAATCTTTGTGCGGAATACCCCGAACTTTTTCCTTCTACCACTTAATTCTCGGGACGAGAATTCTTGTTAGTGGAGGAGACTTGTAACACCCCCAGTGGTTAACTACAGTAATCACCCTTTTGATTATGCCATGTCATCATGTTTGACAGTGCATGATCATCATTAGCATCATATTGCATTTCAACTCCTAAGTCAAAATCCAAATTTAAATGAAAGTGAAAATAAAAGTTGTCCAACATAAAAACTAAAATGTTCAATAAATAGCAAGTATTGCAGAGGTCATTCTAAAATTGTAACCAACATTTAGTAAATTGTTTAAGTGGCCCAAACCTCTTTTAACAGTGGCTGAAAATAATATTTAATGACTTTTTAATTAATTTAAATCATATATGAAATGATGTTTTGCCCAAACTAATTTTTGGTGATAGGATATGTTGCCCTGTGATTTATGGACCAGGTCAAAAAAATTACAAAAGTCATTTGGGGCCCAAGTAATTAACAAAACAGAAAAGAAAGAAACAAAAAAAATGGAGAAAAGAAAAAAAAAGGCCTAAAGGAACTACTGTGTACTTGGCCTGCTCGCTACAGCCGCGGCCCAACCCACCTAGCTCTTCCCCTACCCCGCACTGCTCACCCGCGCTGCCTCGTTGTCGAGCACCTGACGCGCGCGCGCCCGCACCCCCCTGCCCCCCCTCCCTGCAGTCGACAGCGGCCTCGCCTACGCCGCGCGGATAAGAGCAACCCCACGAACACCCCTGAGCTCTCCCTCGCTCACTCCCCCTCTCCTTCCTCTGCTTTCCCCCCTCACTGAGCGCCACCGCCGCCATGGCTCCGGCGTAGCCACGGCCACCGTGCCCCATTCACCTCCCCGACGTGTCCCCAAGCTTCGCCGGCGGCCGCTACTTCGCCTGCGTCGACTGGACCGAGCCGAGGACCCCGGCATCATCCCCAACTCCGTCGTCTTCAACCTGCGGCCGCCCGCATCATCGTCGTCTATCCCGACCGCCTCGCGCCTTCCCCGAGCCCACGTTGCACCTCTACAGGCTCTACGTGAGCACCACCCCCTCTCCCCCCTCCTCTCACCCTCTCGTTCGAGCCATAGCCGTTGTTCCCCTCGCGGCCGAGCTCATCACCATCGCACTCCATTGTCGCCGTGGCCACAGCTCACGGCAGTGAGTGCCAAGCACGTCAGCGTGCTTGCGGCCCTCCCAGGTAGCCCACGTGCCGTTTAGTTCGTCTTAGTTCGCGCCAATTCGTCGTGCTCGTGCGAGCCCGAACGCCGCCGTCCGCCACCGTGCTCGCCGTCGCCGCTCCGGTGCGTCTTCGGCGAAGCCAAACCCACCAGTGGATGCGGCGCAGCTTCCGCTTCCGAACGCACCAAGTCCCGCAACGAGCCGTGCCCTGCAGCGGGTTTCCGGCGACACTCCGGCGAGATTCCGGCGAGCCCCGCCGCGGAACGCCTCGCCGGCGCGTCTTCGTCGCCGTGCTGACCTGCCGCCGCAGGCCCCGCCTCTGTGCCACTGCCAGCGGGCCCGGCTGGCCCCAGTTGACCGGGTCAGCCGCTGACTGGGCTGGCCCCGCCACTGACATGCGGGCCCCGCCAGTTTATTTAGTTTTAAGAATAAATAAAATGTTAATTATAATTGATCAACTGATTTGTTAATTAAAATCCTAAACAGACACTGACTACTGGGCCCCACCTGCTAATTAGAGTAGTTAGTTTAAATTAACCCTGGTTAATTAGCTGGGTCACTAACATGTGGGTCCCACCTATCTGGTTTGACTGGACAGCCGACCAGTTGACCTGATGACGTCATGATTAGGTCATGTTGACGTCATCTTTTACTGTTTTGGATAATGTTGATTTAAATAATTAAATAAATTCCAGAAATTAATAAAAACTTTAGAAAATCATATCTTTTAAACCGTAACTCCGATGAAAATAATTTATATATGAGAAATGATCAGAAAAATCCCACGAATCCGAATACGCTACCCACATACCTGTTAGATGCCTCTAACTATCTGAACATTCAACTTTTTGCCTGTTTCAGATAAATGAATAGTGCCTGGCTTTTATAAAATAATTCCAAACAAATTCCTAAAATAACTAAATGACTTAGACATGTCTTCAGGCAACCCTGCACTGCACGTTAGCGTAGCCTGCTCCGTGTTGCTTATGTTGGTTGTGTATTTATACTGTTTCCTCCCCCTCTTCTCTCTCGTTAGACCCCGACGCAGTTCCCGGTACCGACGCAGCTCAGGAGCCCGAAGACACCATTGACGCCCTTGCCCTTGCCGTCGAGCAACCAGGCAAGCACCCCCCTTGAGCATACCGATATCGCCTATTCTTTCTCTCTCATGCTCGCATTAGAATTGCTGCTACTGCTTTACCTATTCTGATGCATAGCCTGTTTATTGTAACCTGCTATTGAAACCTTATCTGCTTATCCTAAACTGCTTAGTATAGGCTGGGTAGAGACCTATCAGTGACCCCACTTGTCCCGACTGCCGCGCTGGATTATCCGAAGACCCGATCAACGGGATTGAAGACCAGGCCCCGGCACCGCACATCACCCCCTTAGTTGTAACGACACTGCAGCGTTACTGTCGAGTGCCGAGGGTGAAACCTCGTGTAGCACTTCTGATGTTAACTCTATAGAGTAGCTATTCGGTCGTGGTCATCGAGGGTGATTCCTCCTTCACCGCTTCCGATAACGACGCCGTTGTACAACACCTCATGTGTGAACCCAGCGAGGGTGATTCCTCCGAGTTCACCTTGACGGATACATCGAATAGGAATCCAACGAGGGTGATACCTCGGATTCCCCTGATGTTATGAACACACGGATACTTGGACTGTACCACTGTTACTTGGATAGGCGGGTCGACCCTGAGGGGTACCCGCGTGTGATGTGAAGACGGGTTGCCTGTATGGTGCCCGAGTGATGAATACGAGGCGTGGCCGGGCATTCTTGGCCCTTGCCGCAAGTCCTCGAGACAGGGTGACGGGGTCACATCGATCGTGAGTCTCTGCTCGTTACCGCAAGCCCAACGTACTAACGGTTTGGATATTTGATTCGAGTGGGCCTCTGGCCCGATAGCACTAACCATCACACGGGAATGATTATGGGTACTCTGCATCGTGGCATCAGCCGAAAGTTCTGTCAGACGTCCAGTTCAGCATTGCGGCCGGGTCGGATCGTGCCATTGGCACTGGTATCCACCCTGCTCGCAACAACCCGGAGTGCACAGGGCGATGGCCAAGACCCCTGAGCGCTTAGGATGTAGACCAGCGGGGACCTCTCTGCTGAGCTGTAGGTAGGGTTGCGGTGTATCGTTTGGCCGAGGCCGGGCATGACCCGGAAAAGTGTGTCCGGCCGGAGTTAAGCGAGCGTGGTGGGTAAGTTGGTGCACCCCTGCAGGGAAGGACTAATCTATGCATAGCCGGATCCTCGGTAACGGACACTCGGAGTTGTATCATGATTGATACAATGAGATATGGATACTATGGCTCTGGGATTGCTTCTCGCAGGGAGTCGAGAAGGGATCTCAGGACGAGGTCGATGACTGTATGGCTCTGGGATTGCTTTCTCGCAGGGAGTCGAGAAAGGATCTCTGGGTGAGGTTGAGACTTACCGATACTATTGCTATATACGGTACTAACCTACACTCTTCTAGTGCTGCAAGACCTCTGAAGATGCTAGTCTTCGATAGGACAAGGCCTTCTCTCTATTTTGGCATTTCTGCAGCCCAGTCCACATATACAGCCTCTCTTTGATAATGTTGCATATGTAGTGTAGATCCTTGCTTGCTGAGTACTTCGGATGAGTACTCACGGTTGCTTTGCTTTCTTTTTCCCCCATCCCCTTTTGATGCAACCAGATGACGGAGCCCCGGATACAGTTGCCCCCGCCGACGATCGCTACTACTACCCCGAGGATGGATACTACTACGAGATTGCCGACGACCAGGAGTAGGATCGGAGGTTCCCAGGCAGGAGGCCTTGCGCCTTTCGATCGTAGTGTTTTCTTTTGCCCCGCCTTCTAAGGGTTGTTCTGTGTTTTCTTTTATATCTGTACTCAGATATCTGATGCTTCCGCTGACGCTTGTACGCAAGCTTATGTATTCGAGCCCTCGAGGCCCCTGGCTTGTAATATAAAGCTTGTATGACTTTATTTATGTTTTAGAGTTGTGTTGTGATATCTTCCCGTGAGTCCTTAGGCTTGATCGTGTGCATTTGCGTGTATGATTAGTGCACGATTAAGCCGGGGGCGTCACAAGTTGGTATCCGAGCCGACTGACTGTAGGAACCCCCCTTCCCAACTCCTTGGCCGAAGTTGAGTCTAGTGGTCCAAACCTGTTTTACTAACTTGGTTGTGTGGCTTACGGGCCCACGTCGCCAACTGGGTGGTATTAGGATCTTTTATTCCTCGTCTATACTCTGGGACTCTGATCTCTCTTTTATTCGGGTTAAAAAATTTACTAACTCCAACATTAGGTTCTCAAGATCACATCCACCCGGTGTTCTGAGATTTCCCCCCTTCCTTCAAGATTGCGGGCCAAGTTCTGCTTACAGGATCCTTTTATCGAGGGCACCCTGTGTTGTCACTTGCAGATTCCTCATCCCAACAGTTTTCTCCGACGTGGATGTAGCCTTTGCTATGTCTCGTTGTGTACTTCCATATCGCGTGCCTGTGCAGTACTCTATGGACGTAAGTGTCGAACCCCTCTGAATTGGTCAGAAACTGGGGAACGACCACTCGTGGGACCGGACATTATTCAACACGCCGAAGGACAAGTCCGTATTGTCCGAGAAAATCTCAAGGCGGCTCAGGACCGCCAGAAGAGCAACTATGATCGCAAACGATGGGGTTTGACTTATCAACCTGGTGATCAAGCTTATCTTCGTGTCACTCCAATGAAGGGCACGCACCGTTTTGGAATCAAGGGCAAGCTAGCTCCGCGCTACATTGGTCCTTTCCGCATTGTTGCTAGACGTGGTCAGGTGGCATATAAATTGGAGTTGCCGCCGCAATTCTCTCATATCCATGACGTCTTCCATGTGTCGCAACTTCGTAAATGCTTCAAGGAATCTCCGCATCGCGCAGTGGATCACGAGATGCTCGAATTGCATGATGATCTTTCTTATAAGGAGCATCCGATCCGCATTCTCGATGAAGCTGAACGTCGGACCCGTCAGAAGGTTACCAAGTGCCTCAAAGTGCAGTGGTCAAATCATACTGAAGATGAAGCCACTTGGGAACGCGAGGATAATCTTTGTGCGGAATACCCCGAACTTTTTCCTTCTACCACTTAATTCTCGGGACAAGAATTCTTGTTAGTGGAGGAGACTTGTAACACCCCCAGTGGTTAACTACAGTAATCACCCTTTTGATTATGCCATGTCATCATGTTTGACAGTGCATGATCATCATTAGCATCATATTGCATTTCAACTCCTAAGTCAAAATACAAATTTAAATGAAAGTGAAAATAAAAGTTGTCCAACATAAAAACTAAAATGTTCAATAAATAGCAAGTATTGCAGAGGTCATTCTAAAATTGTAACCAACATTTAGTAAATTGTTTAAGTGGCCCAAACCTCTTTTAACAGTGGCTGAAAATAATATTTAATGACTTTTTAATTAATTTAAATCATATATGAAATGATGTTTTGCCCAAACTAATTTTTGGTGATAGGATATGTTGCCCTGTGATTTATGGACCAGGTCAAAAAAAATTACAAAAGTCATTTGGGGCCCAAGTAACTAACAAAACAGAAAAGAAAGAAACAAAAAAAATGGAGAAAAGAAAAAAAAAGGCCTAAAGGAACTACTGTGTACTTGGCCTGCTCGCTACAGCCGCGGCCCAACCCACCTAGCTCTTCCCCTACCCCGCACTGCTCACCCGCGCTGCCTCGTTGTCGAGCACCTGACGCGCGCGCGCCCGCACCCCCCTGGCCCCCCCTCCCCGCAGTCGACAGCGGCCTCGCCTACGCCGCGCGGATAAGAGCAACCCCGCGGACACCCCTGAGCTCTCCCTCGCTCACTCCCCCTCTCCTTCCTCTGCTTTCCCCCCTCACTGAGCGCCACCGCCGCCATGGCTCCGGCGTAGCCACGGCCACCGTGCCCCATTCACCTCCCCGACGTGTCCCCAAGCTTCGCCGGCGGCCGCTACTTCGCCTGCGTCGACTGGACCGAGCCGAGGACCCCGGCATCATCCCCAACTCCGTCGTCTTCAACCTGCGGCCGCCCGCATCATCGTCGTCGATCCCGACCGCCTCGCGCCTTCCCCGAGCCCACGTTGCACCTCTACAGGCTCTACGTGAGCACCACCCCCTCTCCCCCCTCCTCTCACCCTCTCGTTCGAGCCATAGCCGTTGTTCCCCTCGCGGCCGAGCTCATCACCATCGCACTCCATTGTCGCCGTGGCCACAGCTCACGCCAGTGAGTGCCAAGCACGTCAGCGTGCTTGCGGCCCTCCCAGGTAGCCCACGCGCCGTTTAGTTCGTCTTAGTTCGCGCCAATTCGTCGTGCTCGTGCGAGCCCGAACGCCGCCGTCCGCCACCGTGCTCGCCGTCGCCGCTCCGGTGCGTCTTCGGCGAAGCCAAACCCACCAGTGGATGCGGCGCAGCTTCCGCTTCCGAACGCACCAAGTCCCGCAACGAGCCGTGCCCTGCAGCGGGTTTCCGGCGAAACTCCGGCGAGATTCCGGCGAGCCCCGCCGCGGAACGCCTCGCCGGCGCGTCTTCGTCGCCGTGCGGACCTGGCGCCGCAGGCCCCGCCTCTGTGCCACTGCCAGCGGGCCCGGCTGGCCCCAGTTGACCGGGTCAGCCGCTGACTGGGCTGGCCCCGCCACTGACATGCGGGCCCCGCCAGTTTATTTAGTTTTAAGAATAAATAAAATGTTAATTATAATTGATCAACTGATTTGTTAATTAAAATCCTAAACAGACACTGACTACTGGGCCCCACCTGCTAATTAGAGTAGTTAGTTTAAATTAACCCTGGTTAATTAGCTGGGTCACTAACATGTGGGTCCCACCTATCTGGTTTGACTGGACAGCCGACCAGTTGACCTGATGACGTCATGATTAGGTCATGTTGACTTCATCTTTTACTGTTTTGGATAATGTTGATTTAAATAATTAAATAAATTCTAGAAATTAATAAAAACTTTAGAAAATCATATCTTTTAAACCGTAACTCCGATGAAAATAATTTATATATGAGAAATGATCAGAAAAATCCCACGAATCCGAATACGCTACCCACGTACCTGTTAGATGCCTCTAACTATCTGAACATTCAACTTTTTGCCTGTTTCAGATGAATGAATAGTGCCTGGCTTTTATAAATAATTCCAAACAAATTCCTAAAATAACTAAATGACTTAGACATGTCTTCAGGCAACCCTGCACTGCACGTTAGCGTAGCCTGCTCCGTGTTGCTTATGTTGGTTGTGTATTTATACTGTTTCCTCCCCCTCTTCTCTCTCGTTAGACCCCGACACAGTTCCCGGTACCGACGCAGCTCAGGAGCCCGAAGACACCATTGACGCCCTTGCCCTTGCCGTCGAGCAACCAGGCAAGCATCCCCCTTGAGCATACCGATATCGCCTATTCTTTCTCTCTCATGCTCGCATTAGAATTGCTGCTACTGCTTTACCTATTCTGATGCATAGCCTGTTTATTGTAACCTGCTGTTGAAACCTTATCTGCTTATCCTAAACTGCTTAGTATAGGCTGGGTAGAGACCTATCAGTGACCCCACTTGTCCCGACTGCCGCGCTGGATTATCCGAAGACCCGATCAACGGGATTGAAGACCAGGCCCCGGCACCGCACATCACCCCCTTAGTTGTAACGACACTGCAGCGTTACTATCGAGTGCCGAGGGTGAAACCTCGTGTAGCACTTCTGATGTTAACTCTATAGAGTAGCTATTCGGTCGTGGTCATCGAGGGTGATTCCTCCTTCACCGCTTCCGATAAAGACGCCGTTGTACAACACCTCATGTGTGAACCCAGCGAGGGTGATTCCTCCGAGTTCACCTTGACGGATACATCGAGTAGGAATCCAACGAGGGTGATACCTCGGATTCCCCTGATGTTATGAACACATGGATAGTTGGACTGTACCACTGTTACTTGGATAGGCGGGTCGACCCTGAGGGGTACCCGCGTGTGATGTGAAGACGGGTTGCCTGTATGGTGCCCGAGTGATGAATACGAGGCGTGGCCGGGCATTCTTGGCCCTTGCCGCAAGTCCTCGAGACGGGGCGACGGGGTCACATCGATCGTGAGTCTCTGCTCGTTACCGCAAGCCCAACGTACTAACGGTTTGGATATTTGATTCGAGTGGGCCTCTGGCCCGATAGCACTAACCATCATGCGGGAATGATTATGGGTACTCTGCATCGTGGCATCAGCCGAAAGTTTTGTCAGACGTCCAGTTCAGCATTGCGGCCGGGTCGGATCGTGCCGTTGGCACTGGTATCCACCCTGCTCGCAACAATCCGGAGTGCACAGGGTGATGGCCAAGACCCCTGAGAGCTTAGGATGTAGACCGGCGGGGACCTCTCTGTTGAGCTGTAGGTAGGGTTGCGATGTATCGTTTGGCCGAGGCCGGGCATGACCCGGAAAAGTGTGTCCGGCCGGAGTTAAGCGAGCGTGGTGGGTAAGTTGGTGCACCCCTGCAGGGAAGGACTAATCTATGCATAGCCGGATCCTCGGTAACGGACACTCGGAGTTGTATCCTGATTGATACAATGAGATATGAATACTATGGCTCTGGGATTGCTTCTCGCAGGGAGTCGAGAAGGGATCTTAGGACGAGGTCGATGACTGTATGGCTCTGGGATTGCTTTCTCGCAGGGAGTCGAGAAAGGATCTCTGGGTGAGGTTGAGACTTACCGATACTATTGCTATATACGGTACTAACCTACACTCTTCTAATGCTGCAAGACCTCTGAAGATGCTAGTCTTCGATAGGACTAGGCCTTCTCTCTATTCTGGCATTTCTGCAGCCCAGTCCACATATACAGCCTCTCTTTGATAATGTTGCATATGTAGTGTAGATCCTTGCTTGCTGAGTACTTCGGATGAGTACTCACGATTGCTTTGCTTTCTTTTTCCCCCATCCCCTTTTGATGCAACCAGATGACGGAGCCCCGGATACAGTTGCCCCTGCCGACGATCGCTACTACTACCCCGAGGATGGATACTACTACGAGCTTGCCGACTGCCAGGAGTAGGATCAGAGGTTCCCAGGCAGGAGGCCTTGCGCCTTTCGATCATAGTGTTTTCTTTTGCCCCGCCTTCTAAGGGCTGTTCTGTGTTTTCTTTTATATCTGTACTCAGATATCTGATGCTTCCGCTGACGCTTGTACGCAAGCTTATGTATTCGAGCCCTCGAGGCCCCTGGCTTGTAATATAAAGCTTGTATGACTTTATTTATGTTTTAGAGTTGTGTTGTGATATCTTCCCGTGAGTCCTTAGGCTTGATCGTGTGCATTTGCGTGTATGATTAGTGCACGATTAAGCCGGGGGCGTCACACTACTATTAAGTGGGGCCCATTAGCAGTAGCGGTGCTGTCAAATAAAGCACTACTGCTACTGCTATTAGTCGGAGTGCTATATTCTGGACAGCGCTGCTACTACAGCTAGCGTCGGTGGGCTCGTTGGGTCCCACTTAGTAGTAGCGTTTTTTTCTTTTCCGGCGCTACTGCTAAAGCGTTACTTGAAGCGCCGCCCCAAAACAGCGCTACTGCTAATTAGCAGCAGCGCTTGTTATTTTCCAGCGCTACTACTGATGTCCTACCTGTAAGCATTTCCCTAGTAGTTCAATGCGATGACCAACGTATCGCAGAGATCGATTCCACTAGGCAGGCAGCAGAGGAAGGAAACAGAGCAACTGACATAACACGCCAATGACCGACTGTTGCGAGGTTTCTCATTTTATCAGTCAGTTCCATCAGGCGACGCTGCTAGGGCCAGTGCATTGATTGCGTGGTCGCCGACGGAGAAGCAGCGACATCCGCTGCGGCTGGCGCAAAGTCTTCGAGGTGATGAACGACATTGCTGGTCTGAACTTCAGTATTAGCCGAAGCATCACGTAACAATTGTTCTCTGTTCTATGCAATCTAATTACGATATACTCCTCGTAATTCCGATCTTGGCCCTCCAGAAAAAGGAAAGTATCTCTCCCCTAATTGCATGTATCTCTCCTTGTAGAGAAAGAAAAGGAAACTATCTTTCTTCCGATTGTGTGTATCTATTTCTTTCCTAGCCTAAATGATTTACTTGCCACTAATCTACAAATTAGAGAAGGGTAATTTTGTCCTAACTAGTGCATAATTATGTGCCTTGGTCACCGTGCTGAAAATAATACATCTTAGATAAAGGAATGGAGGGAGTATGTTCTGTAGATTACGAGTTCAGTATCCTCTGCTGCCAGTAAAATTTCGGGTGAATTTGTTCAGAGTTCCTTGAAATTTCATTTGAATATGGGACCTGTTTCGGTGTGAAATTAACGAAATATTTTCCGAAATATCGGAAATTTCGTGGGTCTCATTTTTTTACAAGCTCAGAGTACATAGTATGTAAGTTCACGCTGCAGTAGAAGAGTTCAGAGCATAGGAGTGACAAAACAACGTTACAACTCTGAAACCCGACATCATATCTCTTTGAAGCCAGCTGTTTCAAGTTAACTGAATGCATGATCCATCAAATTAAGTTACTTCTTGAGTACATACACAACAGAGAAACTTCACCTAGAGGTTAACTTAATTCTTAATAATAGTAATTGCAACAAATTCCGATAATACATGATCCCTGGAAAACTAATAATATAGAAGATGTCCTCTCGTCCCAAGCGAACACGAGGCTAGGGTTCCTATCTCCCGTTGGTCGTGCCGCCGATCTACCTCGTCTCCTGTGGGCTTAGGACATGGGGCGCCATGGATCCCGGCCCTTGCCCGCAGGAGGGCTCCGTTTTTAGATGTTTCTTTAGGTTTTGTTTGGGTTTCTGTCCTGCTCAGGAAGGCGAGACGACAACAACTCCCTAAAGATATAATAAGGTTCTCCTCACCTAGCCCCCGTCCCAGTGATTCTTCTAGCATCGTCAGTGGGCATGTGGAGGTGTACCGATGGATCTCCTAGGATTCGGTCGATGGTTGCCTTGGGTGGATTTGCACGGGACAAATATCCGTTCATCTGCGTTCTTGTATCTTCAGGTTGGATCCTTTTGATATATGTGTCTCTTCATCGGTGGCGGTTGATATTCTGGTGCGCTGGTCCTATGGGGACTTAACGCAATGACTTCCCGACTGTCACGGCGGCGCCTTTGGCTCGCTTCAGTGATTATAGTCATTGCTAGGTGGTCTATGGATCTGGTTGTATTTTTTATTGTTTCTGATGTTCATTGTACTACCATGATTGAAAATGAATAAATTAGAAAATTTCCCACAAATAAAATAAAATAAATTATATGATGAAATTGTTCTGTTTTTGTTGGAATTGATTGGAATGAGATGATGTTTGTATTGTTTTGATGGAATATGTATGGAAGATAATTCTTGCTAGAATCAAAGGTGGCATTATCCTTCTATGTATTCATTTCTGATTGATTAACTAACTTTTTGTCTCTTACTTTAATGATTTAATAGATAATAGAGATTTCTTTTTCTCCATACACAAAAAAAAAAGATCTTCGGCGTGCTTTACGAGAAAGATTCAGTTTATTCCAGCCATTTAGTATCCTGAAGTATATATATATCGAAAATATCACAATAATGCATATACGTACATGTGTGCTTATTTGGAATTTGGAAGTACAAGCCAAGTTATAAATTTTCACTTCTGCTTCGGTAGACCCCCCTAAACACAAGGACGGCTGAGATTAGCTCATACCTCTTCATAAGAAAGGGCACGATGGTCTTATTGAAGAAACTATTCCCCTGCCATATTTCTGTACGGTGTACACCTGCGAACTGGGCCGGCCCATCTGTCCTTTTTATATTTTTTAAATCACAAAAAAGACTATTAGCATGGCAGGATTCCAAGCCATAACCGCTTGGTTCTAAGCTTGACGTGATAACCACACAGCCAACGTCAACTGATCTGATTAAATCACTCTTTTCTCCTTTCTTCCTTTATTTATCCTTTTTTCTTTTTCTTCTTCCTTTTTTTCTCATTTTTTCAAATGGTTTTGCTCGGTATTTATTTTTCTTTTTCTTTTTCGTTTTCGTTTTCTTTTTTCTGTTCCTTTTTTATTTTCCTTTTTCTTTTGCAATGTGCAAATTTTTTTCAATTTCGCTTTTTGTAAAATTCAATAAAATAATTTAAAAATTTTGAACATTTTTTTTAAATTGGTCAACTTTTTAAAAATTCGTGAATTTTTTTCAATATCGATGAACTTTTTTCAAAATCGATGAGCCTTTTATAAAATGAATGAATTTTTTCAAAGTCGATGAGCTTTGTTTTTTGAAATCGATAATTTTTTTTCAAATCTTTGAACTTTTTTTCCAAAATCCGTGAAAAGAACACCTTACAACCGGTGAAGTGTCATGCGCGGTGCCGGGTATGACACGTTGGCCCGGGGCCGGTGGTGTGCGCCTTGGTTGTGGAGGCGCCGCAAATCTGGAGCGGGTCAAGGCTGGCGGTGCGATCGGAAGGGCAACATGCGGCACGGCGTGATGTATCGGGAGAGGGTGGCGTACGTGATGTGGGTGGCGTGATTGTGAGAGGGTTGGGAAGGCGGCGGGATCGGGAGAGGGCGACGTGCATGATGGGGTGCAGGATGGGTTTGGAGGGTATGGGATCAGGAAAGAGCGACGTGATCTGGAGGGTGGCGGTGCCGCGCTAGGCTCGTCGCATGCATGCGCGCAAATCCCGGGATAATCCCATGGATCGTGGAGGGCCCGAATTAGTGCGGCGGGCCCCGCGGACGGCAGTAGGCGTGTCGGTTAGCGCCGGGTGAAGCAGGTGTGCCAAGCGGCGGGCCTGGAGTGGCTGACCGGCTATAGCCGACGCGATTGCACGTACTTATTTAGTACCACCTCGCATCGCCGCCATGACGTTGACCTCCTTAAATACTTTTTAAAAAAATTCATAAGCTCTATTTGGAGGATATGCAGGGTCAGTACGAATCTTCACCTGTTCTGAACTGGCGAAGCTTCCTACTGACAATGCATATTTTTCATAAAAGAGAACATTGATGACTGATGTATTTTAAAAAAAAATTAATTTAATTTGATTTTGACTTATTCGGGTCTGCCGGCAGGGCAAGTCTCGAACAAGTTTTGTTTTTTCAACTTCACGAAATGAGCCCAAACTTTTTTCACACATTGGCATCACCATGGCCAGCGTGCATGCCAAGTTTCGTTAGTTTCCAACATTCTATGCATTTTCTAGAGTTTTCCCGGTGAAAATACCCTAAAACACTGCACGGACGTGACGCAACATGTGTTTGGTGTCCGAATTCCTTCAACTTTTGCGTGGGACCTTCCATGGTCATTCCCACATTTTGGCAAAAATTGATGTCATTTCATGCATGCCATGTAGGAGATATGCCCTAGAGGCAATAATAAATGTTATTATTTATCTCCGTGTTCATAATTAGGTTTATGTTCCATGCTATAACTGCTATGGTTCTCGAGTCTGCAAATAAAACGAGGCTCAGAGGAAGACTCATATGCATGTGTGGAATAATAAACGGTAAAATGTATTCCTAGTCTAGCCTCTAAGACTAGCTCAAGTGTTGCATGATGGTTCTGTTTTCCTGATCATGGGCATGTCTATGCCAGCAACTTTGAGGGCACAATGTTAGCAGAACATTTGTGTTGAATCGACCCGAATTGATGTTATGCTATGAGATACATTCGTCACAAGTTTATGGTTAATAACACAGAGATGGTTAATGTTTGCATGATTCCTCAGACCATGAGAGTATCGAGTTTCTTCATGCTTGATTCATGAACTTTGGGGTTTGTTAAACGTCATCCGTAACTGGATGGCTATTACGGCGGCTTACGGGTTCATGGGAAAGTATGTCAAGTAACTTGATAGCTCAAGATTGGGATTTGCTCCTCCGACGATGGAGAGATATCTCTGGGCCCTCTCGGTGTTACGGTATCCATCATCGTCTGGCCAGACACTTTGTGATTTGATCACGGGGATGCCTGAACACGGTAACGAGAAAAGAGAACAATACCGGTAACGAGGTAACTAGCATAGTGGACAAGTTGTTGATCCACGGGAATGCCAACATGTCTCACCTCGGGTATTTGTAACATATCGCGAAGCAACAGGAATAGCACACGGCAACTGGAGGTTCACTCGAATATTCATTCGTGTGGGTATAGGGGTCAATATGGGTGTCCACGGCTCCGATGTTGATCATTGATCGGAAGGGGTTCCAGGTCATGTCTATACTTCACCGAACCTATAGGGTCACACGCTTAAGGGTCATCTATCTGCTGAATACTAGACAGGGAGTCTGAGAGAAAATCACCGAAAAAGTTTCGGACACCGAAAAGTTTCGGACAGCGGAAAAGTTCCGCAGAGAGAGGTCACCGGATGAGTTCCGGTGAAACTGAAAAGTTGTTTCAGAGGATACCATTAAGTCAAAATGGTTTTGGCACATGCCTGATAATTCTTGGAGGGTGCCAGAATCATTCTGGAAACTTCTGGGAATTTTCTGGAAGAAAAACCGGAAATGTTTCGGAGCTGCCGGAACCGCTTCAGATGCTTTTCGCAGATGAAAATCACTAATCTGGAATTGTTCCAGAACGCGTTGAAAATTATTTTAGTGGGTACTGGAATTGTTCTATGACCACATAAATATTTTCAGTTCGAACGGACGCTGAAAAATGTCGTCATGAATAGTGAAAGTGCTTTTTGGGAATTTTTATGGAAAGCACCTTTTTGGAAATTCCAAAAGGGCCTTCTAGAAGGGGAAGGAGGGCATGGCACCTCATGGGGGGGTCCCCCCCCACAAGGGTGGCCGGCCAAGGAGGTGGAGCACCATGGTGCTCCACATGGCACTCCCATATGGCATATTCCCTTTTGGAAAGGGATATTCCAAGGGCACTTTGGGGTTTTTGTGTGACAATTTTACCCCTTGGCTTGCCTATATATAGGAGTGATCTTGGCAGCCATTTGCTCATCCCTTGATCTCATACACATGCCAAGATGTTATCTGGCTTCTCTCTCCCTCCCACGAAAAGAGTTTCGTAGAGCCGAAAGGCTGTCTGGGTTCCGGCAGGAACTAGTTCTGGACGGCGAAGCCCTGCCGGATAGCTGACACCGTATGTGTGCAACTCTGTAGAGAGGTCGTAGTTTCGATCTTAGTGCCCGAGGGGCTGTTCGAGAGTGCCTCCCGAAGGGCTGTCCAAGTGACGGTCCGAGTTCTGTGAGTCCTCCCGAAGGGCTGTCCGAGTGACCGTTCGAGTTTCGAAGGTCCTCCCGAAGGGCTGTCCGCGACATCGTCCGGGGGACTGTTCGACCGCCTCCCGGAGGGCTGTCCGAAGGGAAGACGAGGGTATACATCCTCGCGGTTGGGAGGTTGTAAATCCTAGCTGCGGGGATCAGCACCGCCGATCGTCATCGACTTTACTTCCGCTGCGCTTCGAGTCGGTAACGAAAATGATCAAACCTTGTATGCAGTCTCCATAGTGGTCCTGGGCTGGTGCGTAGGTCGGAAAATTTTTGTTTTCTGCTGCGTTACCCTACATGCCAGCACATACACCATGTACAATCAGGACCGTTCGGATCTGCTGGCAGGGCAAGTCTCGAAGAAGTTTTTTTTCACCTCCACAAAATGAGACCAAACTTTTTTCACACATTGGCATCACCATTGCCACCATGCATGCGAAGTTTCGTTGGTTTCCGACATTGGATGCATTTTCTCGTGTTCTCCCGATGAAAATACCCTAAAACACTGGCTGTACGTGACGCAACATGTGTTTGGTGTCCGAATTCGTTCAAATCTTGCATGCTTCCATGATCATTCCCACATGATGGCAAAATTTGGTTTTATTACATGCATGCTAACACATACACCATGTACAACTAGGCCCGTTCGGGGTCTGCCGGCATGGCAAGTCTCGAACAAGTTTCTTTTTTCACCTCCACGACATGAGCCCAAACTTTTTTTCACACATTGGCATCATCATGGCCAGCGTGCATGCCAAGTTTCGATGGTTTCCGACATTCTATACATTTTCTAGAGTTTTCCCGGTGAAAATACCCTAAAACACTAGTCAGACGTGACGCAACATGCGTTTGGTGTCCGAATTCATTCAAATCTTGCGTGGGGGCCTTCCATGGTAATTCCCACATGATGGCAAAAATTGGTGTCATTTCATGCATACCAGCACGTACACCATGTACAATCAAGACCGTTCGGGTCTGCTGGCACTCTCCATTGAACATGATCAAGTCTTGGCCATTCTTGAAATGCAAGTTGTGACACGTCAAGCCAATTATCACCCTTTTTTGATCGAAAAAACTTCAGAAAAAGTGAAATTTGTAGAAAACCAAAACAACTTGACATGGTGCCTTGAATTGGTCATACAAGAAAATAAAAAAAATTGATCATTTGAGAGATGTTAAGAAACAACATGCTCTCAAATGGAGCATTTTTGCCTACCTGGACACCCTACGTTGAACATGGTGTTTTTCTACACAAATACAAAAAAATGTTTGGAAAAATTCAAAAAGAAAAGGTTTCAATTTTTTGTTCTTATTTTCTCAATTTATTGTTTGGAATTCCAAATTTGTTAATGTCTTTAAAAAATGTTGATGTTCAAAATTTTGGTCACTCTTTAAAAAAATGTTCGTGTTTTGACATTCCGAGCAATTTTGAAAGACACAAACATTTTATTGAAATATTTGCACAATTTTCTAAAATGTGAACATTTGTATTTTTAAAAAAAAAATTGATACAGTGATCATTATTTGAAATTTTCAACAATTTTTTATGAGCGCGAGCATTTTTTGGAAAAGAACAAAAAAGGAAAAACGAAAATAGTAAAAGAAACAAAAAACAAACAGTACACCGGTCGCTGAGTGGTATATTTTCATTTCTATTTTTCAAGTTTATTTATATTTTTTTACAGATGTTCAGAAATTTCAAAAATGTTTGCGTTCCAAAAAACATTTACATTTGTCAAAATGAAAGTCACATATGAAATTTTAAAAAAGGTTTAATCTTTCGCGACCTATACATTCATATAAAGTGTGCTGCAATTATGACTAACAAATCATATGTGCTACAGTGGCTATTGGCGTTATGTACTAGCCGGATGTCTTGTGTTCGATCCTGCTCACCCATTTTAGTTTTTGCAAAATTGGTGTTTAGGTTTTGCGGCTTTCTTTAGTCTCTTTTAGAATCGCCGTGCAAAAGTATCATATGAGTCATCTTGTTCTGGTGGCTAGCAACGTGAGTGGTTCTAACCATGGTCACGTGTTCGACTCCCATGTAAAGCACCTATTTTGTTGATTTTTCACCACGCGCCACCGCAAATGGGCCGGCCCCAGGTCATGTGAAGTACGCATACATGTATACATACGGAAGTCGATGATTTGTCAAAGGTCTATATTATCCTTTATACGCTTTGTGAGGGAGTCTACCGAAGCGGGGCTCATAAATTTTAAGAAGATAAATACGAGATGTGCTTATTTGAAAACTGAAAATATATAGAAAAGGGTCATATCGGTAAACCCATTGTGTCCGAGAGATTTCATGGATGCATGTTGAGAAACTAGAGGGGGATACGGTCTACAAACTGTTGTTGGAGCCTGTCTTTGTTGCCACGGCTGAATGTGTAGTGATCGTTTTTGTCATGGAACAAAAGAGTCATGCTCCTGGTGAAGTTGACGACTTGGTTTACAAGTGGGAGCAGCGTACGACGGTCAAATCGTGTCTGATTGATAGTTTTCCATGCATCTTCAACCAAATTATCTACCACGGCCGTAGCTACCTCATCTGTAACATGATATTGGTTGATATAGCTATCTATGGAACTAGCCACATCCATTTTGTTCTTGCCATGCTGCAAACAAGCATGAAAGTAATTATTTTCTCAATCTATATTGTCATAAAAAGAACATTTGGATACCATCAAGGCACATATATTGTATACCTTAAATGAAGCCAAGTCATCCATGAAACGTGTCAACTCAGCACAAGCCTTTATAGCATCAGTGCAACCCATGGCCCACTGAAATACTTCCTCGGTTGCTTTGTCACCCATACCAACAAGTGAACCCACGAATAGCATCGGAACACCAGCAGACATGGCCGAGCACTTGATGTGATCTTGAAAACTTGGTATGTGACTGCTATGAAACCACTCAGATTCCTGTTGGTAGTGCTTGCATAGTGTTTGGAACTGCATGCATACACATATTAAAATAATTAGTTAATATGATTATTAAGAATTTTTGTTCAATTGGCAAAGAAACATACCGCTTTCCTACTGTAAGCAACACGGTACTTGTGATCTGGCTTCAACGCATCCTCAATCTCTTTGAATGTATTTATCAACCTGATAAAGTACTTTCTTAAGTACTCCGGTAAAATAGGAATAACACTCTCATCCCATCTGCATGTATCACCAGTTAGCTTAATTAGCTTAGGGAAGCATGAATGATACATAAGGAGTATATTATAAACTAGGAGAGGATTTCTAATACAAAGGAACTACTCCACATATTGTTGGAAATATGCCCTAGAGGCAGTAATATTGTATTATTATATTTCCATTATTCATAATTAAGAGTTTATATTTCATGCTATAACTGCTATGATTCTGGAATACGTGATTCAGTGGAAAACTCATATGCATGTGTGAAGTAATAAACGGTAACAACAGGTTCCGGTTTCGCCTCTAAGACTGGCTCAAGTATTGTTGGTGATCACGTTTTCCGGATCTTAGGATATCGTTAAGTGTAACGATAGTCCTAAAACAATATTGAGGGTATGAAGTTAGAAGAACGATGAATCGACCCAATACTTGTCTGTTATACTTTGTGATTATATCATCTGTTATAACACGAAATGTTAGCATGTGTTTTAGTTCCTCAGGCCATGAGAGTATCTCGATCACTTCCTACCAGACGATGGACATTAGGGTTGCTCAAACGTCATCTGTAACAAGGTGATCATAACGACAACTTTCAGGTTCACCGGAAAGTTTGACAAGTGAACGGATAGCTCAAGAGTGGGATTTGCTCCTCCGACGATGGAGAGATATTCTTAGGGCCCTCTCGGTGTGACGGCATCAATCATCGTCTAGCCAGACATAGGTGACTACGTCACGGGGATGCCGGAACACGTCAACGAGAAACAAGAACAAAACCGGTATCGGGAGCAACGGTATAGTGAGCATGATGATGACTCAAGAGGATACCGATGCACACCAGGTTTTGTAAAGCATCGTGAAGCAAAGAGTGTTGGGGAACGTAGTATTTCAAAAAAAATCCTACGAACACGCAAGATCTATCTAGGTGATGCATAGCAACGAGCGGGGAGAGTGTGTCCACGTAACCCTCGTAGACCAAAAGCGGAAGCGTTTAGTAACGCGGTTGATGTAGTCGAACGTCTTCGCGATCCAACCGATCAAGTACCGAACGCACGGCACCTCCGCGATCTGCACACGTTCAGCTCGGTGACGACCCTTGAACTCTAGATCCAACTGAGACCGAGGGAGAGTTTCGTCAGCACGACGGCGTGGTGACGGTGATGATGAAGTTACCGACGCAGGGCTTCGCCTAAGCACTACGACAATATGACCGAGGTGTGTAACTGTGGAGGGGGGCACCGCACACGGCTAAGACAAATCTTCTTCTTGTGTGTCTATGGGGTGCCCCCTGCCCACGTATATAAAGGAGGGAGGAGGAGGAGGCCGGCCTAGGAGGGGCGCGCCTATAGGGAGAGGGGAGTCCTACTAGGACTCCAAGTCCTAGTAGGATTCCACCTAAAGGAGAGGGGAAAAGAGGGGGGCTGCGCCCCCAACCCCTTGTCCAATTCGTACTGGGCTTGGGGGGGGGGGGGGGGGGGGGCGGGCGCCACCTCCTGGCTGCTGCCTCCTATTTCCCGTATGGCCGAATAAGGCACATTACTTCTCCCGGTGAATTTCCGTAACTCCCCGGTACTCCGAAAAATACCCGAATCACTCGGAACCTTTCCGATGTCCGAATATAGCCTTCCAATATATCGATCTTTACCTCTCGACCATTTCGAGACTCCTCGTCATGTCCCCGATCTCATCCGGGACTCCGAACAAACTTCGGTCATCAAATCACATAAACTCATAATACAAATCGTCATCGAACGTTAAGCGTGCGGACCCTACGGGTTCGAGAACTATGTAGACATGACCGAGACATATCTCCAGTCAATAACCAATAGCGGAATCTGGATGCTCATATTGGCTCCTACATATTCTACGAAGATCTTTATCGGTCAAACCGCATAACAACATACGTTGTTCCCTTTGTCATCGGTATGTTACTTGCCCGAGATTCGATCGTCGGTATCATCATACCTAGTTCAATCTCGTTACCGGCAAGTCTCTTTACTCGTTCCGTAGTGCATCATCCCGTAACTAACTCATTAGTCACATTGCTTGCAAGGCTTCATATGATGTGCATTACCGAGAGGGCCCAGAGATACCTCTCCGATATTTGGAGTGACAAATCCTAATCTCGATCTATGCCAACCCAACAAACACCATCGGAGACACCTATAGAGCATCTTTATAATCACCCATTTACGTTGTGACGTTTGATAGCACACAAGGTGTTCCTCCGGTATTCGGGAGTTGCATAATCTCATAGTCAGAGGAACATGTATAAGTCATGAAGAAAGCAATAGCAACAAACTAAACGATCATAGTGCTAAGCTAAAGGATGGGTCTTGTCAATCACATCATTCTCCAATGATGTGATCCCGTTCATCAAATGATAACTCATGTCTATGGCTAGGAAATTTAACTATCTTTGATCAACGAGCTAGTCAAGTAGAGGCATACTAGTGACACTCTGTTTGTCTATGTATTCACACATGTACTAAGTTTCCGGTTAATATAATTCTAGCATGAATAATAAACATTTATCATGATATAAGGAAATATAAATAACAATTTTATTATTGCCTTTAGGGCATATTTCCTTCAGTCTCCCACTTGCACTAGAGTCAATAATCTAGTTCACATCGCCATGTGATTAACACCAATAGTTCACATCGCCATGTGACCAACACCCAAAGGGTTTACTAGAGTCAATAATCTAGTTCATATCGCCATGTGATTAACACCCAAAGAGTACTAAGGTGTGATCATGTTTTGCTTGTTAGAGAGGTTTAGTCAACGGGTCTGCCATATTCAGATCCGTTTGTATTTTGCAAATTTCTATGTCTACAATGCTCTGCATGGAGCTACTCTAGCTAATTGCTCACACTTTCAATATGTATCCAGATTGAGACTCAGAGTCATCCAGATCGGTGTCAAAGCTTGCATCGACGTAACTCTTTACGACGAACTCTTTATCACCTCCATAACCGAGAATTATTTCCTTAGTCCTCTTAGGTAACTAAGGATAACTTTGACCGCTATTCAGTGATCCACTCCTGGATCACTATCGTACCCCCTTGCTAAACTCATAGCAAGGCACACAACTGGTCTGGTACATAGCATGGCATACTTTATAGAACCTATGACTGAGGCATAGGGAATGACTTTCATTCTCTTTCTATCTTCTGCCATGGTCGGGTTTTGAGTCTTACTCAATTTTACACCTTGTAACACAGGCAAGAACTCCTTCTTTGACTGATCCATTTTGAACTTCTTCAAAATCTTGTCAAGGTATGTGCTTTGTGAAAGTCCTATTAAGCGTCTCGATCTATCCCTATAGATCTTGATGCTCAATACTTAAGCAGCTTCACCGAGGTCCTTTTTATTGAAAAATTCTTATTCAAGTATCCTTTTATGCTATCCAGAAATTCTATATCATTTCCAATCAACAATATGTCATCCACATATAATATCAGAAATGCTACAGAGCTCCCACTCACTTTCTTGTAAATACAGACTTCACTGTAAGTTTGCATAAAACCATATGCTTTGATCACTTCATCAAAGCGTATATTCCAACTCCGAGATGCTTGCACCAGTCCATAGATGGATCGCTGGAGCTTGCACATTTTGTTAGCACATTTAGGATTGACAAAAACTTCTGGTTGCATCATATACAACTTCTTCTTTAAAAATTCCACTAAGGAATGTAGTTTTTGACATTCATTTGCCAGATTTCATAAAATGTGGCAATTTCTAACATGATTCCGACAGACTTAAGCATCGCTACGAGTGAGAAAATCTCATCGTAGTCAACACCTTGAACTTTGTCGAAAACCTTTTGCGACAAGTCGAGCTTTGTAGATAGTAACACTACTATCAGCGTCTGTCTTCCTCTTGAAGATCCATTTATTCTCAATGGCTTGCCGATCATCGGGCAAGTCAACCAAAGTCCACACTTTGTTCTCATACATGGATCCCATCTCAGATTTCATGGCCTCAAGCCATTTCGCGGAATCTGGGCTCATCATCGCTTCCTCATAGTTTGTAGGTTCGTTATGGTCTAGTAACATGATTTCCAGATCAGGATTACAGTACCACACTGGTGCAGAACGTACTCTGGTTGACCTACTAGGTTCGGCAGCAACTTGATCCGAAGTTTCATGATCATCATCATTAGCTTCCTCACTAATTGGTGTAGGCATCACTGGAACTGATTTCTGTGATGAACTACTTTCCAATTCAAGAGAAGGTACCACTACCTCATCAAGTTCTACTTTCCTCCCACTCACTTCTTTCAAGAGAAACTCCTTCTCTAGAAAGGATCCATTCTTAGCAACGAATATCTTGCCTTTCGGATCTGTGATAGAAGGTGTACCCAACAGTCTCCTTTGGGTATCCTATGAAGACACATTTCTCCGGTTTGGATTCGAGCTTATCAGGTTGAAGCTTCTTCACATAAGCATCGCAGCCCCAAATTTTAAGAAACGACAGCTTAGGTTTCTTGCTAAACCATAGTTTATACGGTGTCATCTCAACGGATTTAGATGGTGCCCTATTTAACGTGAATGCAGCTGTCTCTAATGCATAATCCCAAAACGATAGTGGTAAATCGGTAAGAGACATCATAGATCGCACCATATCCAATAAAGTACGGTTACGACGTTCGGACACACCATTACGCTGTGGTGTTCCAGGTGGCGTGAGCTTGTGAAACTATTCCACTTTATCTTAAATTAAGGCCAAACTCGTAACTCAAGTATTCTCCTCCACGATCAGATCGTAGAAACTTTATTTTCTTGTTACGATGATTCTCCATTTCACTCTGAAATTCTTTGAACTTTTCAAGTGTTTCAGACTTGTGTTTCATTAAGTAGATATACCCATATTTGCTCAAATCATCTGTGAAGTTCAGAAAATAACAATACCCGCCACGAGCCTCAACACTCATCGGACCGCATACATCGGTATGTATTATTTCCAATAAGTCTGTAGCTCGCTCCATTGTTCCGGAGAACGGAGTTTTAGTCATCTTGCCCATGAGGCATGGTTCACAAGCATCAAATGATTCATAATCAAGTGATTCCAAAAGTCCATCAGCATGGAGTTTCTTCATGCGCTTTACACCAATATGACCTAAACGGCAGTGCCACAAATATGTTGCACTATCATTATCAGCTTTGCATCTTTTGGCATCAATATTATGAATATGTGTATCACTACGATCGAGATTCAATAAACCATTAACATTGGGTGTATGACCATAGAAGGTTTTATTCATGTAAACAGAATAACAATTATTCTCTGACTTAAATGAATAACCGTATCGCAATAAACATGATCCAATCATATTCATGCTCAACGCAAATACCAAATAACATTTATTTAGGTCCAACACTAATCCCGAAAGTAGAGGGAGTGTGCGATGGTGATCTTATCAACCTTGGAATCACTTCCAACACACATCGTCACCTCGTCATTAACTAGTCTCCGTTCATTTTGCAACTCCTGTTTCGAGTTACTAATGTTTAGCAACTGAACCAGTATCAAATACCCAGGGGCTACTATGAACACTAGTAAAATGCACATCAATAACATGTATATCAAATATACCTTTGTTCACTTTGCCATCCTTCTTATCCGTCAAATACTTGGGGCAGTTCCGCTTCCAGTGACCAGTCCCTTTGCAGTAGAAACACTCAGTTTCAAGCTTAGATCCAGACTTGGGCTTCTTCCCGGGAGTAGCAACTTGCTTGCTATTCTTCTTGAAGTTCCCCTTCTTCCCTTTGCCCTTTTTCTTGAAACTAGTGGTCTTGTTAACCATCAACACTTGATGCTCCTTTTTGATCTCTACCTCCGCAGCCTTTAGCATCGTGAAGAGCTTGGGAATTGTCTTATTCATCCCTTGCATATTATAGTTCATCACGAAGTTCTAGTAACTTGGTGATAGTGACTAAAGAACTCTGTCAATCACTATTTTTTCTGAAAGATTAACTCCCACTTGATTCAAGCGATTGTAGTACCCAGACATTTTGAGCATATGCTCACTGGTTGAGCTATTCTCCTCCATCTTGTAGGCAAAGTATTTGTCAGAGGTCTCATACCTCTCGACACGGGCATGAGTCTGAAATACCGATTTCAGCTCTTGGAACATCTCATATGCTCCGTGACGTTCAAAACGTTTTTGAAGTCCTGGTTCTAAGCCGTAAATCATGGCGCACTAAACTATCAAGTAGTCATCATATCGAGCTTGCTAAACGTACATAACGTCTGCATCTGCTCCTGCAATAGGTCTGTCACCTAGCGGTGCATCAAGGACATAATTCTTCTGTGCAGCAATGAGGATAATCCTCAGATCACGGAAACCAGTCCGCATCATTGCTACTATCATCTTTCAACTTAGTTTTCTCCAGGAACATATCAAAATAAAACAGGGGAGCTATACGCGAGCTATTGATCTACAACATAATTTGCAAATACTACCAGGACTAAGTTCATGATAAATTAAAGTTCAATTAATCATATTACTTAAGAACTCCGACTTAGATAGACATCCCTCTAGTCATCTAAATGATCACGTGATCCATATCAACTAAACCATGTCCGATCATCACGTGAGATGGAGTAGTTTTCAATGGTGAACATCACTATGTTGATCATATATACTATATGATTCACGCTCGACCTTTCGGTCTCAGTGTTCCGAGGCCATATCTGCATATGCTAGGCTCGTCAAGTTTAACCCGAGTATTCCGCATGTGCAAAACTGTCTTGTACCCGTTGTATTTGAACGTAGAACCTATCACAGCTGATCATCACGTGGTGTCTCAGCACGAAGAACTTTCGCAACGGTGCATACTCAGGGAGAACACTTATACCTTGAAATTTAGTGAGAGATCATCTTATAATGCTACCGCCGTACTAAGCAAAATAAGATGCATAAAAGGATTAATATCACATGCAATTCAATATGTGACATGATATGGCCATCATCATCTTGTGCTCTTGATCTCCATCATCGAAGCACCGTCATGATCTCCATCGTCACCAGCGCGACACCTTGATCTCCATCGTAGCATCGTTGTCGTCTCGCCAACTATTGCTTCTACGACTATCGCTACCGCTTAGTGATAAAGTAAAAACAATTACATGGCGATTGCATTGCATACAATAAAGCGACAACCATATGGCTCCTGCCAGTTGCCGATAACTCTTGTTACAAAACATGATCATCTCATACAACAAATTATATCACATCATGTCTTGACCATATCACATCACAGCAAGCCCTGCAAAAACAAGTTAGACGTCCTCTACTTTGTTGTTGCAAGTTTTACGTGGCTGCTACGGGCTTCTAACAAGAACCGTTCTTACCTACGCATCAAAATCACAACGTGGTGTAGTGATTGCTTTTTGATCTTCTAAAACAACCCTCTTCATTGAAACCGATTCAACTAAAGTGAGAGAGACAGACACCCGCCAGTCACCTTTAAGCAACGAGTGCTCGCAGCGGTGAAACCAGTCTCGCGTAAGCGTACGCGTAATGTCGGTCCGGGCCGCTTCATCTCACAATACCGCTGAACCAAGTAACAACTAGTAACGGCAAGCAATATGTATACACCTACGCCCACAACTTCTTTGTGTTCTACTCGTGGAAATAACATCTACGCATAGACCTGGCTCGGATGCCACTGTTGGGGAACATAGTATTTTTAAAAAATTCCTACGAACACGCAAGATCTATCTAGGTGATGCATAGCAACGAGCGGGGAGAGTGTGTCCACGTACCCTCGTAGACCAAAAGCGGAAGCGTTCAGTAACGCGGTTGATGTAGTCGAACGTCTTCGCGATCCAACCGATCAAGTACAGAACGCACGGCACCTCCGCGATCTGCACACGTTCAGCTCGGTGACGTCCCTTGAACTCTAGATCCAGCTGAGGCCGAGGGAGAGTTTCGTCAGCACGACGGCGTGGTGACGGTGATGATGAAGTTACCGACGCAGGGCTTCGCCTAAGCACTACGACAATATGACCGAGGTGTGTAACTGTGGAGGGGGGCACCGCACACGGCTAAGACAAATCTTCTTCTTGTGTGTCTATGGGGTGCCCCCTGCCCATGTATATAAAGGAGGGAGGAGGAGGAGGCCGGCCTAGGAGGGGCGCGCCTATAGGGAGAGGGGAGCCCTACTAGGACTCCAAGTCCTAGTAGGATTCCACCTAAAGGAGAGGGGAAAAGAGGGGGGCTGCGCCCCCAACCCCTTGTCCAATTCGGACTGGGCTTGGGGGGGGCGTCACCTCCTGGCTGCTGCCTCCTATTTCCCGTATGGCCCAATAAGGCCCATTACTTCTCCCGGTGAATTCCCGTAACTCCCCGGTACTCCGAAAAATACCCGAATCACTCGGAACCTTTCCGATGTCCGAATATAGCCTTCCAATATATCGATCTTTACCTCTCGACCATTTCGAGACTCCTCGTCATGTCCCCGATATCATCCGGGACTCCGAACAAACTTCGGTCATCAAATCACATAAACTCATAATACAAATCGTCATCGAACGTTAAGCGTGCGGACCCTACGGGTTCGAGAACTATGTAGACATGACTGAGACACATCTCCAGTCAATAACCAATAGCGGAATCTGGATGCTCATATTGGCTCCTACATATTCTACGAAGATCTTTATCGGTCAAACCGTATAACAACATACGTTGTTCCCTTTGTCATCGGTATGTTATTTGCCCGAGATTCGATCGTCGGTATCATCATACCTAGTTCAATCTTGTTATCGGCAAGTCTCTTTACTTGTTCCGTAGTGCATCATCCCGTAACTAACTCATTAGTCACATTGCTTGCAAGGCTTCATATGATGTGCATTACCGAGAGGACCCAGAGATACCTCTCCGATATTTGGAGTGACAAATCCTAATCTCGATCTATGCCAACCCAACAAACACCATCGGAGACACATGTTGAGCATCTTTATAATCACCCAGTTATGTTGTGACGTTTGATAGCACACAAGGTGTTCCTCCGGTATTCGGGAGTTGCATAATCTCATAGTCAGAGGAACATGTATAAGTCATGAAGAAAGCAATAGCAACAAACTAAACGATCATAGTGCTAAGCTAACGGATGGGTCTTGTCAATCACATCATTCTTCAATGATGTGATCCCGTTCATCAAATGACAAGTCATGTCTATGGCTAAGAAATTTAACCATCTTTGATCAACGAGCTAGTCAAGTAGAGGCATACTAGTGACACTCTGTTTGTCTATGTATTCACACATGTACTAAGTTTCCGGTTAATACAATTCTAGCATGAATAATAAACATTTATCATGATATAAGGAAATAAAATAACAATTTTATTATTGCCTCTAGGGCATATTTCCTTCAAAGAGAACATCACATAATAACCAAAGGTTCATTCGAATATCATTCGTGTAATCATAGGGACCGATATGGATGTCCACGGTTCCGCTATCGGTCATTGAACAAAGGGGTTTCGATCATGTCTATGGTTTACCGAACCTACGGGGTCACAATTTTAAAGTAATCACGATCTGTAGAGTGTTAGTGGGATAGGAGTGATGAGAATACATTTGTGGAATTGTTTCATTAATATCCGAAATAGATTTGAGAGGTTCCGGAAGCGTTTCGGGGTCACCGGAAGGGTTTAGGTGAATATCGGGTAATACTAGGTATTACCGAGTGTTACCGATTAATTATATATAGGAGAAAAATATTTCCGGGGATGTTAAATTATATATATAATGCTCTAAAAATATTCAGAACATTTTATATTCAATTTAAATATCAATGATCCTAAAAAGGCCAAGAGGTGAAAGGCAACTTGGGCCACAAGGGCCCAAGTAGGAAGGCGCCCCCCCCCCCCCCCCCCCCCCCCCCTCCCTTCCTTATGGGGGGCCTAATTGGACAAGGGGAGGGAGTCCAATTCCCTCTCCCTAGGCCAGCGCCCAAAGAGGGACTTCCCCCCCTTGGTGGCTGCCCTCTCCCTCCCCTCTAACCTATATATACTAGAGGATTTCCACCCTATGTGCATACAAGTTTTGGAGCCTCCTCTAGTTGATCTAGTTCTAGTTCTTGTTGGTCCCAGTTGACTAATTAGAGCTAGCCCTAGCCACCTCTAATACTTATAATTATAAGCCCTGTGTGGTTCTAATCTCCTTCCTCTAATTCTTCGGCGACGATTAGCTCTCGACGGCGAAGCGCTGCCGGATCGTGAAGACCGTACGCTTGCAACCAAGTAGAGAGGCCGTGCTTTCGGTCTTCCATTCGAGGGCGGTTCGCGGGATCTTCATCGGCGTTCGAGGGACTCCAAGTATGATCTACACCGACTCGTCTACTTCCGCTGCACTCCTGGAGTCATTAACGATCGTTGATCCAGACTTGTTATGCATCTTCATATTGTTCCTAAGTGATCGTAGGGTGAATTTTTTTGTTTTCTACTATGTTTCCCAACACATATAACATTTGGTGCTTTGATTTATGTATAACTAGATGATACATGTGCGTTGGTGCAGGATTTGCCTACGGTATATTTTGGTAAGATTTGAATATACGAACATGAATATTTTGATTAATAATATAAGAACTAAAACTTAAAATATAAGTAATTAAAAAATATTATTGAATATAAGTAGCATAATATAAATAAAACAATTGAGCATTTTTGCATGCATGTTGCATATTGAGATGGTCCTTTTTTCATGCATGATTACATGATGATGTGGCTAGTTGCATGTTGAGATAAATATGTTAGTGGGGATGAACTACTTAGTTATAATATATGATACATGATAAGGAATCAAAGAGTTGTGCTGCACTTTGGCCTATTCATGGACAATGTGTTGAGTAGCACGCTACCAATAACTACCAAACCGTTGGACTAGCCTTTCTAGAAAGGTTTGGTGAGAATAGAAATGACATTTTTGTTGGGTTATGATTTTCTGTTGGGTGATGGTCACACCCATAAGATTTTGGGAGGACACTTGGTTGTGGAATGCGATCTAGCTTTGCAATACCCACGCCTATTCAACATCATTGAGCAGAAAGATGTTTCAGTTGCTTCAATGTTGTGGCATATTCCGTTGAACATAGGTTCTCGACAGGCACTTACGGATGACGCGTGGATGGACTCATTGCACTAGGTTAATAATTTTATGACAGTCAACCTCACCCTAGCAAGCATACATCTTCAGCCGGAAGATTTACACCTTCCATATTTTCTCGGCTAAGTCTATGTATTTTAACATCATCTATGATTGCCAACCTTTCTATAAAAAATTATTGGAAAACAAAAATCCTATTGAAGATCAAAAACTTTACGTGCTACGTGGATAGAAGGGTGATACTAACCAAGGACAACTTGAAAAATCGTAGGTATGGCAAGGTTGCATAAAATGTTGTCCAATGAGGAATCTATTCAACATTTGTTCCTAGACTCTGTGTGTGCTAAACTATTGTGCCATACTATCCATATTGCTTTTAACTTACCATTACCCATAGATAGTATGATTCTTTGGAAACTAGTTGGCGGGGGTTCATCTTAAGCTAAATTCTCAAATCCTCGTGGGAGTTTGTGCTTTTTAGTGGGTTACATGAAACATTCGTAATGATGTGTTTTTAATAGAACGAAAGTTCCAATTATTTGCATGTAATCTATAAAGTTATCTTTGGGGTGGTCCTCTTAATGCCAAGAGGAGAACCGGGCATCCACGGTCTTTGGGTGCTACTTATGGGAGACAATCGGTCAGGGTTTATTTAGTCAATAAGGGTGGCAGCCTAGTAATATGATATGTGATACCTGAGGCCTCATATATCGTGTACTTGTTGATTTTTCTCTTTGTCTTGCTCTTGTGGCCTTTCATGTGCCACATTATGTTATGCTTGTATCTTGTAAAATGTGCAATAATCAATTAAGGGTTGTGTGAAGAGGCCGTGGGTGCGTACCCTCTTTTTTTAAAACAATGTCAAAGCAAAATCAAAATTTATATGGCAAAAACAACTTTGCTCCACCGTAGAGATGAATCATATCACAATAGACAATTTAAGAAGGGTATGGACCACTTTTGTTTGGAAAAGAAAGATTTTTTTAACATTGTCCGGCCTCTCCATCTGGATACTCCATAGATGTTTTTGACTATGAAAAATGGTTTCTCATGGAAAACCTTTTGTTAAAGGAAAGTGTTAGTTTTTTCATACACGAGCTTAGTGGCATATTAAGGTCACAATTTTTTTCGTGAGATGAATTTATGTTTGGTGGTTATGGCTAGGTCTCAACATTACATGGTTTTTGAAGACTTACTGTTCCTCTCCATGGCAGGTTTTGTTGTTATACACACAGTGTCTTAGTACTTGGTCTATAGTTGAATAGTAGGATGGCCAATATAGTTAGCGTCCAAGTTCTATGTGCAATCATAATAAGAGCAAGGTGGTGCATCTACATCATGGATGGTCATATAGCTTATAAGCTGGAGCCCCTCCATGTTATGCGTTTTGTTTTCCTTTTGTTTCCAGCATGTTGTGTCGGTTTGATGTGATGATGAGATTAACAGGAAAAAATTATTAAAAATGTAGAGGATTAACCTAAAGGAGAATATTACCAACCTTTGTATTGCTTCGTTGAGCTTTCGACCCTCTTCTAAGGTTGCATGCATATCGAAAGTGTCATCTAACAGGGATGACAGAGCAAATAACTTGGCAAGGATTATTCGTGCATCTCCGTAATGTTGTTCATAATACACTGTGTAGGACCAGAAGTAGCATTCAACGATACGATGCCGAGAGTAGGTTAGTCCCACTTCTTCGTATAGATCATTTCCCCACCTAAGATCAACATAAGTATGATCTAGTCATTCCTATTTCCATGTATCTTGATAAGCTCAGGTTGAAATCATTTATAAAGTTCAGATATAACTAATTATGTGTACGTAAGTTCCTCATGATAGAGAGGTCTCCCCAACACATACCAGCAAAAAACCTTAAGCTCCTGCTGGTGAAGCCGTTGTAGAAGATTAAAGTCGAGCTTTGCAAGCTCCAATACAGATGGGATATATGTTTGCTCTTGTTGGTACTCTGTAATGTAATATGGCGCATCCAACCTCTTCAAAGTCCTTGGTGATGGTATCTCAAGGTTTCGCTTGACTTGTTCTGAAAATGGGTAATTTAGACTATCATTAATGGATTCAAGATGACACCTTGCAACTGTGATGGCTTCATCGAGTACTGATTCGCCGGGTATCGAAAGGTAAGCTGCATTGTATAAGTACAATAATCCACGTTCTTCGTTGTTTATATCCACGTTGATTTTCCCATCTTTCCCCTTGAATTTGTTGAATACATCTGTGCTAGGCAAAGTGGCGTGAGATAGAAGTGGATTGCAATAGATCTTATCTATTAGCTTATATACGGAGTAAAATTTATAGTGCATGAAAGAAAAGAAGTTAATTAGTTCATTATATATCTCCCACCTTTTAAGCTATTTGCATTTATTCTACAGTACAAGCAGGTGCACGATTTAATTAATTCATTCTCCATGCTAAAAAAGTAAAGAATCCGTACTTCGCATATATTATGTCGATGCCAGGATAAATAGGATACACATACGGCGAAACTTTTGAATATTTTGGAAGTCCAAGTTTTCTAGAATTAAAATTTCTCAAATTTCTAAATTTCTAAAAGTATTGAAAGTTTGAAATTTGTAAAGGTTGAAGTCCTAATAGTTCAAACTTACTATTCTTTTAGCTATTCTAGAATTATGAAATTTCGGAGGCTGTATTTCCTAAATTGTTGGCTGCAATTTCTAAAATATCCAAAATGAAATGGTTGATTAGGTGTTAACTTTCTGAAATGGAAAGTGCACCTGGTAAAGTGTCTGACAGCTTCTTCCTTGGCGGGTGACAGACAATTTTTATATAGCCACAAACCCTCTCTATGAAGAACATAGTAATTTTAACTAAATGTGGGCAAACTTTAAACCACATGGACTCATCTTCGGTCAGTCCTAGTCGAAGTTAGGAGTTGGCTTCGTCGGAATAGATATATGGCACATGTGGGGACTTATTCCTATGGGAGGGTTCCCCAAACACATTGACTTCCTCGCCATGTTGACATGAATCTACCAAAAATATAATCATTCTTCTCACACCCTTGACGGCTTTAATTCGTCGCACCTCTGATTGCCCAGAGGAAACATACAAGAAAGAGGACTTGAATGGATATATGAGGACATGAACTTCGAGAAAGACAAGTGACAAGTACATGGAAACCCGGGGTACAACCTCCATTTTGGTGAAATGTATGGCAATGTTCACGATCCATGAGTCTTGTTTCATTAATAACACCAGAATAACTAATGACTTTCTTATAGTTCTTATATCAACATGGAAATTTTAAAAAATAATTCTCTCGTAGGAATAAGATGTTCTCATGCGCTTTATGCTCTACCATTTCAATTACTACTGAATTTCAAGTAATTAGGAGCATTTTCATGCTACACGGGTTCGGATAATAAAACAGAGCATCCTAGGAGCTCTGGCACCTCACCGGGCACGAGAGTCGTCCGATTTAGAACCTTATTTTGGTATGATGGTCAATAGTATGCCCAAGCATGGCATTTCCATGCCCCATTCAAAGGGGTATTAGGCTTGGACCAAAGGGGAACTTGTTGTTGTCTCTGTATTGGACAAAAAAGGTCGATCAACCATGCCAGAATAGTTTTTATGTTCGATAATGTTCAATATTTTTCCCAGTTTGATTAGCTATATATATTATTGTTGTGCCCGTGAAGGAGAATATTGATTGTGAAACTAGTTTTACCAAGTACCTGGAGAAACCCAAAGGCCATGCTCTCGAAGCAAGCGGAAGCGAAGAGCGACCTCATAGAGGATACAACTGTTGAATTCCGTCTTGTGCATTTCAGTTAGTGCTTTGTTGATTTGATCTTCGAAGAGGTGATCAATTCCGAGCCGTTGGAGTGTGTCGAGTAAGTTCATTTTCTCTACTAGAGTACCGTTGAATGTCTGAAACAACATGTGTACGTCCTCCTTAAGTATTTTAGCCTTGACCATCATGCATTCTTCAGATATCTACATTCATAGATGGAACCTTAGATGAGTTAATAACCAAAGGCAAAAGGGATACAATGTAAAATAAGAAAATTGTAAAATTACATTACAGGACGCCCCCCCCCCCCCCCCCCCCCCCCCCCCCACCACCACCCCCCCCCCCCCCCCCCACCCCGCCCCACCCCCCCCCCCCCCCCCCCCACCCACACACACACGTGACCATCCATATCCATCCATTATATATACTAAAAGGAAATTATGGAAGAAAATAGAAAGATATGCTAGAAATTCACACGAAAAATATCGTTAATCCCATGGACCCTCATAATTAAGTAACTTTTGACAGTTTGGATTAGAAAACTACAGGTATTTCCGTGAGCCAATGTCTAAATCTAAATCCATTTAAGTCCCATAGGTATAGCCCAGCATGAAACCTTGCTACGTGCAAGACTTGGTGGTAAAGTCTGGATGTGTAAAAGTCTAAAACGTTGTCATCAAGTTGGACTTCAAAATCCAGACAGTTCGAGTACCGTATATTTTCCTACACAAAAAGAAATCTTACTTTTCCTACCTTCCCAGATAAAATTAAAGCTGCCAACTAGGTATGCATACATTTCCACCTGTACCAAGTCAAGAATTTTCTTTCCTCCCGTTCCAAGTAAAACAACAATTACCACCCGTTTAAAGTAAAAAAACATTTCTAGCCATTCCCCATTGAAATTTTATGTAGACAGAAAAAGGATATTATCAATTAAACGCTACTTTGTTAATCGATAAATATTCGAGTTACTATCTTCACTTCATCAATCATTTGGACAAACATTAACAGAAACTTACCTTTTTTTCGTGATATTCTCGGTCTAAAATATCTCATATTCAAAGTTTCAAATAGCCGGCTATAGTTCAACTATAGCGGTTTGAGAAGGTGCCGCTATGTGGCATAGCCCGCTAAACTTGCGAAATAGCCGGCTATAGCGGGCTATAGCCTCGCTATAGCTGATTTGGAGGGCGCTATTTGCCATAGCCCGCTATTTAAAATACTGCTCATATTTGTTCACCACCCACTCGACATTTACTACTATCTCATATGATCAACCAGAAAAAGTTATCTCATATGTGTTCCATATTGTTGCTTAGAAGTCTTCAAAATAGTTTGATATTCAGAACCAGGTTAGTGAACAGGCTAGTAAATAGGTTGACGATACAAAGTTAGTCTAGTGACAATATCAAAAGGTATATATATATATATATATATATATATATATATATATATATATATATATATATATATATAGTTTTTTTGCGCGGCAGCTAGAAAAATAGTTGAAACATGACACAAAGGAAATTGTTGTTGAATTGCAAATTTTGTTGTTGTAACTGCAAACAAAAGCAAATCCTTCTGCACAAAAAATAATGTAGTAACCGTTTCTAAATGAGTCTAATCCTAGCTGTCATAATAAAACAGCGGTCAGCCGTGAGGCCATTCACTGAGAGCTATTATGTGAAGAATCAATATGTACATATCCAACATGGAAGTTCACGAAGAAGAAAACACCCACTCTCGCTAGATGTGTATATAATTCGTGAACAGACTTTGTAAAACCTCAATTGGGTTATATATTGAATAAAACATAGAGGTGTGGCCGAATCGAGAAATAAGAGAGACGGGAGCTCCCGGGCCTCCTCAGCGATTTGGAAGATCCGGCCGTCCGTTTCGGTTGCTTGATGCGATCTGGGCCGTCCGATCTCGCGCTGAAATGATCTGGGCCGCCGGACCGAACCCAGGATGCTGTAGCAATGAACAGTTTCACCCCCGCGTAAATATCCTATGCCACCGCCGTTATTCCCGTGCCCCGCCGAGGGCATTTTTGTCATTTCACTACGTGGTATAAAAACCCAACACCCATAGGGTTTCCCCCAATCGGCTTCTTCTCCCTCTCCCCAATCGGCTTCCTCTCGTCTTCACGCCAGGGAGAGCTGCCGCCGCCCCCTCCCCTTCCACCCTAGCCGCCATCCCCCATCGTGAGACGGTGAGCCCGCCCTCCCATGCTTCACCACCTGGCCATCTCTCGCTCAGAGGGGCGAAGGACGTCGAGCAGATGAGTCCCGCTGGCGATGGTGCCACTGCTCCGGCGGCGGCCAGATCCGCCGCAACAGAGTCCCTCCAGCCCTCCCTCTCTCTCCCTTGTCTGCTCCACGTACGCCGCTTGATTCCGGCGAGCCCTGGCATCTCCGCCACCACGCAGCATGGCGTCGAGCTCGCCTCGCTCCGCTGCGTCCTCTCCTCCTGCCGGATTCTCCGCTCGCGGCCACCACCGCTCACCCGCGACCCTGCCCCGTGGCTAGGGTTTCGGGCGTTGGCTCCAACACCGGCGGCTATGTCCGGTAAGCTCATCCCCTCCCCCTCCTTCCTCCTCTCTCTCTCTCTCTCTCTCTCTCTCTCTCTCTCTCTCTCTCTCTCTCTCTCTTCCTCTCTCTAATCTCTTCTTTTATAGCAGCAGAGGACAAGTTGGTGGGTGAGGGAATGATCATGGCGGTGGACAGATCCGCCATGGCCGCAGCAACTTGCACCTCCTCGCTCCAAGGTCGCCGTGGAGGCCCAGCGACGGGACCCCGACACCATGGAGTTGCTCGTCCAGGGCCGCATCTCCTTCATCCACCTCCCGCAGGACAAGCAGCAGCAGAGGAGAGTTCATCCTCTCCTGGCCCGACACCGGCGGCCTCCAGTCAGTTCATCCCAGCCTGGCCCCTCTTTCTAATCCCTCTCTTCTTTTGTAGCAGCAGAGGAGAGGAGCCGGGACGAGCCTGCCCTACCCTGCACTGCAGTCGACGCCAACACTGCTCTTCTACTATCTTTCTCTGTCCTACAGCTCCTCATGTGCTTCAATTCCAGCTGTGATGCTGCTGTAGAGGATAGGATAGGATGGACGAGAGCACATCACACGATTCGATTCTGCTCTTAATTGCTCCTTCTCTTCAATGATAAGATAGGTTGTTTGTTCCTGATAAGGAAACCTGAAGAAATCCCTTCAATGATTCTTCAGTTTGGAGTGCTTTGCGACCATTGTTTCATGTAGGCTGCAACTTGTTGGTGTTTTATTTTCATAATTCTTCTCTGCTCATGATGCTTAGCAAGAAGTGACATTATTTGGAAACTGCTAATGTTCATATTATGTAGTTTCATATACGACATTATATATGATACGTGTTATAGCCTGTGTGTGTCTCATCAAAACTGACAAGACAAGTAAACTCTTGTGATGTCATTTTCTACAGCAAATTAGCATCCTTTATTATCAACAAAACTCTATGTGTCCTGTCATGTCCTGTGGATATGCATGTTTTAGGAGTTTCCTAAATTGAGATACACTAGACCTAGACTAGATGTTGTGGGTGGTTGGTGGAACTGACAAGTGCTGATGTAATAAATTGTTGCAGGGTCCCAGCACAGGACGTCCACTCCAAGCCCTAGAGCAGGCGACGTGAACATGGAAGGTCGTGTCAGCATCTGCAGCCGTGTTGACCAGCAAAAGAGGAACAAGACGTAGACTAAACCAACGAGGTATGCCCTCCTCTCCTTCCTGCCGTGAAGCGCTGGTGTGTTGTCAAGACCATGTTCATAAGCATATTCCAAAGGAAGGAAATCAAATTTGATTGATCATCCGTTAGAGGAAATGTCATGCCTTGTCTTAATCTTGTGGTCGTGTGGTGTCGAGACATTTATGCAGGCAGCCCCAGCCTCTTGTTCCTTGTCTTGAATAATGATAATTTACTTGTGTTAGGTTGATGTACTGTCCTAAAAACTGCAGTTGAGGGTGATATATATTTACCATTTAGGTGGACTGTTAATGTCTTGTTTCAAGTATTTTGGTGGCTTGTAACAGTGACCCCCTTTTTATGCCTTGTTACACACGAGCATTCAATCAGTTTCTATCTGGATGATGATTGTGGTGGGCTGGTGGCTCAAATTAACACAGCCAATACTGTTACTATGTTTTGAATGGATGGGCGGATATTTCTTTTCCCTTCCTGCAGCGCCTTAGATATTTGCCCGCTTTAGGCGCTTTAGCGCCCGCTTTAGCGTTAGAGCGGGTGTGGTTGATGGAACTGACAAGAAGAACGGGTGCACTTGTTGGTGTTTTATTTTCATAATTCTTCACTACAAAGAGTAAATGGTTTACTGTCGGAGCAGTTTTAGTCACTTTGATTACACTAAGATTCGATGAAGGAGGATTTGGTGGATGCGCACGCTTGTTGATGTTTGATTTTCACAATTCTTCTTTTCTCATGATGCTTAGCAGCGACATTGTTTAGAAAGTGCTAATGTTCATGTTTAGTATTATCTGGATCATGTTTAGTATTGTCTGGATCATGTTTAGTATTTTCATAGTTTCTTCTTTGCTCATATAAGCACTAAGATCTGTCTAAGATAGCAATTAGGGAAGGATGATTTACTTCTATATTGTCTGGATCATGTTTAGTATTTTTCTTCTAAGATTCTTTATTTTTATCCTATTATATACCAAATTTGGCTTTAGGTAACTGCCTGAGGTAGTTTCCATTTCTCTTTCTGTGTGTGATTCTTGCTATAATAGCTCAATTTCTCTTTTCTTTTAGAATTTCTTTAATTCTACATTTAGTTTTTCCTTCTTTCATTTAAATTGTGTTCTGATATTTTCTAGGCGCCCATGGGTAACAATGACTTAGACCAATGTTTTTCTTTACTACTCTTTACGTTTGTAATTGCAACAAAGTAAGTTTTGTAGGCTCAGAGAGAAATCTTCTGGATTTTTTAGACCACATATTTATTTTCTTTCTCAACAATTCATGGTGTACCACGTAGTAATTTTGATTTTTCATTCGGCTGTTATACTCTTTACAAGATCTACAAGTTGCACACAATTCATGTTTTCTGTTTGGTCTTGCCAATTCTCGAAACATTCCCATTTTTGTTCTAAGGAGCTTTTGATGTTGTATCTATACTCATGCTTAATCTAACAGGTGAAACTGTACAGCCTGATGCACCACAGCCACCGGAGGAAATTGTTCACAACATCTACTTCTGGAGCGATGGGTTCACAATAGACAACGGTCCACTCAGAAGTTTCAACTACCCAGAGCATGCATCCTTTTAGAGGTAAAAAGAACTCTGATGTGTGCAACTGAGTGTATATGCACTACTGGTTGTTATGTCTGTCCTGTGAATTTATATATGATTTTTGCTATTTTTTTTACTTTTATAATGCTTTATGTTCACCCTTCTGTTTACAACATGGAGTGATAGTTCTTTCTTGAACCTTTTGCCGTTACATGCTGATGATTATGTGTGCAATATAGCATAATAATGGTTAATCTTTATACTCATGAAGATCTGAGTTGGTAGCGGTCCATTCACCGCTCAAAAGTTATTAGGAATCATCAAAAGTGTCAACCATTTTATGGAGGATGTACATATGCTTTATTCGACTAATGTATGTTTTGAGATAATGTTTATTAATTTCTTACAAATTCGTGGATTATATGGCACAAGTATTTAAACAACCGACAATATATAGCAAAAAAAAAAAAACTGTACCAGCGCATTAGCATTTAGCTAATTGAAATAATGTCTGACTGACCTCTTTCCCTGTTGTTAGACGTAATGTTTTTTAGCTGGTATTTAAGAAACTAACTCAGCTTTGCTTCCATGATGGTGTCTCACGGCTTCTCTTATTTCTTCAATGTCCCATTTAAATACATACTCCCTCCGTCCCAAAATAAGTGTCTCAACTTTATTACAACTTTGTACAACACTTATTTTGGGACGGAGGGAGTATAAGCCAGGGTTATGGATGTGTAAGTGGTTGGGCAATTTTTTTTGCCATTAGGGACACATTTTTTCTGTCCAAGAACTTTTTTCGTAGCAAGTTATCATTGTATTGCAGTAGCTTGCCGACTAAAATAAATATACATATCAAGGCATCCAGATTTCTTGATGAAATAGGGAAAGGGGAAAAACTAGGTCGCTTTGTCAGCTATATTTTGTTCGAACTCCTTTGTCTTATATTTACCTTTGTTGTTGCTTATCCCTGATTGGATCTGTTGGTCTTACTCGTAACACTTTCTGTTCGGCTATATTATAAAGTGTGTGGAACATGCATTTGTTCTTTTATTCCATCACATGTTGCTGTTGTTATATCTGCTTGTGCTGAATTGAATGCAAGTAATCCACTTATCTATCTTTTGATTTTTCTGTTTCTCTAGAGCATCATGAAGTCTGAATGCCCAACTGAGCTTGCGCCGGCTGATGGGATGTCTAAGGTGAACGTAAATCTTGTCCGTAAAGAAGAAAAATGTCCTGTGAGTATCATGTAATTCTGTAGTGCTTCATATGTTTCTTAAATGGTCGCCGTCGCAATAATCATCGATACCTGAACACAGGAGCCAGTCAAGCGCCCTGCCCCATTTCAAGGAGGGGGAAGAATTCTCGCGGCACCATCTGAAAACTCTGCTCCTTCAGATATCGCTCCTGCGGCTGCTGCTTCTAGCACTGCGACCACCACCGTGCGCAAGGCTATCACAGTGGATGATTCTTTGCCGTCAACCTTCCTCCAGATCAGGTTTGCAGACGGCAGCCGTGTGGTTGCGCGCTTCAACACAAGCCACACGATCAATGACGTGCGAGCTCATCGACACGACAAGGCCAGGAGAAACAAGTGACTACACGCTGCAGGTCGGGTTCCCCCCTAAGCCGCTCGACAACGCGACCAAGACCATCGAGGAAGCCAGCGTCGCCAACTTGGTGATCATCCAGAGAGTCTAATCTCAACAGACTGTTGACCCCATGTCATTGAACGCACCATCCATCCGTCCCAATCGTGCACATTTCCTTGCCCTTTTGTCCGTCCCTGAGCTCTCTTGGATGCCCCTCAGGTATTAAGATTGTAAAAATCGGCGAGATCTGGGTGCCCGTCTTATTAATCTGACGTAGCGTAAGTATACTTGGCTTGCACTTGGGCTTCCTGTCCGGTCTTCATGGCGTTTCGTGTACTGGCAGTCCTTTTGATCGTGTCTAACAGCCTCTTTGGTACAGGCATGGGACAGGGAAGGGTAGCTGCAACGGATGCCCATTGTTCATGTTTTGTTGTTTTCATCGATGAATGTCCTGACGCCGATTGTAATTTGCGAGCAACCGGGGTGGGTTATTAGCAGGCAGTGTCTCCAGCGCTAAACCATATTTCCTACTAACTTATCATTATCTGCTTGATCAAAACATTGGGACCGGCATCCTCGCGCCAAGGCGCGATTCCGATCTAGTGGGTACGATAGGTGGGGCTTGGGGTCCGTGAAGCTGTTATACTCCGTCCGTTGGAGAGAATAAGATGCATAAAATTTTCGTGAAAGTCAACATATGTATGTTTGATCAATTAATATAGAATAAAATATCAATATCTATGATACAAGATATATAAAATAGGAAAATATTTTTCGTGATGAGTCTAATTATACAAATTTGGTATTGTAGATACTAATACTTTTTATTGAAAAATAATAATCAAACATGCATAACTTTAAAAATGACAAATACACCTTATATTTTAGAACAGAGGGAGCCTACGTGTTATGATACTATAAAGTATACTAACAGAATTCTAGTACTGTCACTACTAGAACTTGGAAGCTCTAGCAAAGTACATTCATGAAATATGGGGCTAATTTTGTAAAAGAGAAAGAACTATATATACCGCGAGTGGCTCTGGCTCGTATTGTACGAAGAAGCCTTTCCATATTGATGGTTCGAAGCTACAAAATCTCTCTGGACAGGCCATATCACCAGCTGCCATTTGGATTGCGCGCGCTAGTGGTATTACCTTTGCTTTAGGTAGGCATGGAAGAACGACTGCTGGCCTTTATATACACCTAGCCTACGCGCCCTTAGCAGCACGCTGTTTATATGCTGCCAAAAATTGAATATTTTCGCAAACTAATTTCAAATTGGAGCTAAATGCTGAGGAGCAGACAGAATTTACACTCAATCCAAGCAGGCCATTATTTAGGACAGTCTTAAGACTGAGGCGACCTGTCGTGCAAAAGCACGAAAGCTCCAGATCATAGAGCAAGTACCAACAGCTCCATAACCTGCTGTGCCGTGGAGAATCCGTCGGACTACGAACTTTCACGCTCAAAAGTACCGGTGCTAGCTCAACATCGACGAGCAAACCTCTTCCCAAAACACTGTTACTACGCATAGGTGTTCAAAATCGACCCGCTTACTTCTTTTTTTTATTTATAAAAAGAGGATTACCCCGGTTTTAGCATCAAAATGATGCATGCAACCAAATTATTAACCAAAGTACATATGAAGTTCGATACAAGAACTTAAAATAGGTTAAAAAAAAAGAAACATTGCCACAACCGACAAAAATAGGACTAGATGACTATACACCTATCTTATTGTTGGTCCGCCATCCAAACTGGTTGTAGGTATCCCGTGCTATCATCTCTTAACGGTTGCACCCATAAGCCATATGCTCCTTGACTTCTGTACGGCTGAGTACCACGTATGGATCCAGCCAGTTGCTCTGTAAATGACCTGCAAAAACTTTTGTAGTGTATTTTCTGCTAAAAATCACGTCATTCCGACAGTTTCATATAGCCCAAAATAATGCACACATTCTGAATCGAATATGCGCCGCTATTTTAGCCTCTACCCCATTTACCCTTGTTCCAAATAAACTAGCAATGGTATTAGGAGGACTGACATTAAAGGCCACATGCAAAGTGTGTCACAATAGCTTGGCTAGTGGACATTTGAGAAAAAGATGTTGGATCATTTCAACTTGATCGCAGAAACAACACCGTTTACTACCTTCCCAACTACGTATTGCCAAGTTATCCTTAGTCAAGATCACCACCTTGTAGACAAACCACATAAAGACATCTATCTTAAAGGCACCTTAATTTTTCAAATGTGAAGCAACTTTGGGATTGCAGTGTATTAAATCGAGCTGTTACTAGTTGCACTTTTTCTATAACATACGAGAAACCTCAACCTTCCTCATTGCAACTGGCATGAAAACAAGATGTAGCTTTTTTTTACCAACGATTAGACAATCAAACAATTACTTTTTTCATCACAAGTTTATGTGTTCTTCGTGGTAGTCATCCAAATAGCTTAAATTGTATCCGCCTCCAAGTGTTTCCAATATATATGGTCATTTTGGTTTAACGGAATACTAAAGAGATTTAACATGCTAATAAAGATGGGAGCGTCAGTCTTATTATAATCACCATGGCTATGCAGAAATGATATTGTTTTTAATGACAAAAAATTATTTTCATCTATCCAGGTTATATTTTGTTATTATACGCATTGGGCTACAACGAGTTTTACAACCGCCCCCGCGTCATCCGGACGGACGACACGGGCGGCTCCCGATCCAGTTCTCCGAGACCTCCCCTCCTCTCTCGCTATCCTCGCCACCGCCGGACGACGCTGTCGGGCAAATCTCATGCAGCTAACCGTGGCGGCGGGGCTCCGGGTGACGGCTTTGACGCAAGGCGCTGAATGGCGCACAAGGCGAATGACGATTCAACAGTGATCTTCATGCAGCAGTGGGAGGCCCAAGCGATCTGTACACATCGACTGGGCGGCGATCTGGGCATGTCATGGTGACGCCTTAGAAACGGCCTAGGTGGAGATGGCCATCCATCCTCCTCCCGCAGCCTGCGGTCAAGGTCGTGCAGGTTCAGAGCGAAGCTTCCTCTGGCGCACTGCTACTCCGGTTGTCTAGAACGCAGAGCACGGCATCGCCAATGATATGGGTCGTCTGCCTTCTTTGGTGCACTCGGTCCGAGGGTGACGCAAGACGCTCGCAGCTATTGTCGCCGCTAGATCACAAGGCCAAAGGTGGTTGGTGGTTGCGCCTCGCGACTTAGATCAGCTAGCCGATGCTTGGCGGCTTGGTCGCTAGCTAGGTGGTTCGTCCGTTCGATGCGAGGGGCCGTTTTTGGTCCTGACCGTGGTGGCAACGTCCCGCCACTCCAGCGGCGGATTGCGGCGGACACTGAAGGGTCTTCATGAGTGGTTTTTTTTTTCTCCAGATCCGATGGTTGCTGCAAGTGGCTCACACTGGCGAGGTTGCGGGATGCAACCGGAAGGCTCCCTTTGGAAGTTTTGGTAGCTCCCATTCCGGCCAGTTTGCATTCAGCGGTGAGATGAATTCTACGGACGACGGCCTGACACAGAGGATTATGTTTTGCAGCAGCGGCAGTCGCGCCGCCACATCAAGACTGGCCATGCTTATAGTTGCTGGGATCGCGAAAAGTGGTGGAGACAACACATGATGACTTTGATTTGGTGGTGCTTCTCGAGTATCGGGTCTCGAGTTCCGGGGTGAAAATTCCAGGTCTGACCCGATTTGGTTATACCTGATAATGACGACTTTTTACGTAGTTACCTTGTTGACGACATTGCTTGGATGTGCTCGGAGTTGTTCTTCAGAGTGAAAACCTAGAGTCTGACCTTTGGTGGTTGGATCCAGTGACAGCGGTGTTTGAGCGTCGTCTTCTTTTTGAAGACGTTTTTGTTTCGAGAGTACGCCATGACATATCATATTTTTATAGAAGACCGAAAGATAGTTACAATAGAGATTACCTCTTGCCACGAACAACAAGTGTAGCACACACCCGGGAAAATCCAAAGATTACGCACCGCACACATTACAACACAACACAAGGAACCTGCCCTAAACAAAACAACAAAGCCGCGTCTCGACCAACACCGATGACCAAGAAGAGCAACAACTGCAACCGGACCTTCCTTGCCGACACACCAACCTCCCTTGAATTACTAATAGGAGATGGCGAGTGGGTGGCGGGACTCGGTTAGTCCTGAGAAAGCCATCGTCCCTGACAATGGTGTAAATAGCGCTGATGAAGATCTACTAGGACCTGCGACAAGCACGGAAGAACCGCAGACAAGACGTCCAAGCCATGTCTCTCCGCACGATGCTCCCAACAGAGTATCGCATATCTAGAAATGAATCTAGGCTTTCGTCCGGAGATAACGACCCAAGAGAGAAAGGGGAGATGCCGACACACCTCCGTCACGCCTCCAAGGAGGGGAACGACACGCACAGGCGCCATCACCACCAGCACCGACCGAAGACGGGCATGATTTTCATCCGTAACATCACACACCTCCATCCTTGCTCACCGGGTTGGGCCACCGTCCAAGTTGGATCACTCCGCCGCCGTGGCAGCACATCGCCAAAGTGATCATAATGTCGCGCAACATCGAAGACACACAACCCTTCTTCCTCCTCCTGCACGGCCATGTCCCTGCCGCTCCGGATGAAACTCCACAACCAGCACGACCAATAGCCGCAACACCAGCAACATCCCACACACTCTCGTTGGGCCACCACGCAGCAGCCCTTGAGCCCCAGATCGGCAGACACTCGAGCCCCAGATCCAGATCGCGCGTCCTCCTACATCAGCGCCGGCACCACAAGGAGGCAGCAATGGTCAGCGTCTCAAAACACCGTAGGGACCCGATCGCCACCACTAGAAGGCCACAACCGCTCGCTTGGCCTAGCACTGCTGCGCCATCACCACCAAGGCCGAGCCACACTGCTCCCGCCACCTCCCACACCGGCGCCTCTTGGCGGCACCACCCGCCTGCATCTTCTCTGCAAGGTTCTGGCCGCTCATCGCCGCACCGCTGCGCTCCTCGCCGTACTGCACCTCACCAGAGAAGCCCATCCGCGCTGCCCCCGTGACACCACTCCCCCACGTGAAGGAGGCCTATCGGGGCTCGTCGAGCATGCCCGCCGCCACCACCCACGCCGTCGCCGGCGGCAGCGACGGCCAAGAGATCTTGTGGAGAGGGGTGGAGAGGGGCTAGGGTTTGGAGCCCCCGGAGCCGCCTGTGCGAGTGGCTCGGGAGGGGAAAGTAAAATGGTAATGAAGGCGTTGTTGTTAAAGTACTTTTCTCATTGACTTTGTACTGCCAAGAGATAGTTGGTGCAGATATGGTCGTTAGTGTAGTTTAGTGACAGTTGTTTTGTAAATCAGATTCGTACGATATGACTGCATTCCTATGCACATCATTGCTATGCTGGTCAGCGAAACCTCCTTAGAGCATCTCCAGCCGCGCCCCCAACAGGCACCCCGGCCCCAAGGCCCTTTTTTAGCGCCGGCGCTGAAAAAACGGCCCAGTCGCGCCCCCAGGAGCCCAATTTTCGCCGGTTAGGCCCGAAACTGGCGCCGGCGGACCCAGGCCGAACCCGGCGCGCTAGGGGGGCGCCCGCCGGCGCCGGGGGAATCGTTTTTGGCGTGAAAGAACGACGGGCCCGCCGAGTCAGCGACCCCAACGCATCGTCGTTCTCATCGCCTCGGTTCCCGCAGGGAATCAATGCCAAGGCTGCCGCGCTGCCGCGCCGGTCAGCCTCCATTGATGCCTCACGGGCAGCGCAGTGAAGGCGCGGCGATGCGCGTCCCGCCCGAGCTCGCCATGCGTACACACGTCGGCCGCCCTCCCACCGCCATGCCCGGCTATAAAAAGCCGCCCCTCCCTCACCGAGGAGCACACACACTCCATTCGCCACTGCTCCTCCTCTCGCCGCCGACGCCCCCTCTCGGCCGAGCTCGCCTCTCCTCTCCCTTTCTCCCCGCCGACGAGCATGGCCGAGCGTTACCCAGGCGACGACGAGACCGCCCTGAAATGGGCGAAGGCGGACTACGTCCGCGAGCAGGTGGAGCGCCAGTGCCGCACCCTCGAGGAGATCGCCGCTCAGCGCCGCGGACGCGAGGAGGGCGGCGTTGTCATCCTCGACAGCGACGACGAGGAAGCGCTCGGGCCGTCCAACCCCCCGCGCATCGGCGACGCTGGTCAGGGGTGCAGCAGGGACGGCGAAGGCACGCACGACGGCGGCGGCGGCAACGGCGACTACACCCGGTTCTACAGGCTCCTCGGCATGTAGAAGGCGGGCGGCGGCGGCATAGTAGTGGTAGGCGTACTGGTCATTTTTAGTTAGTTTTAAATTCATGTTTTTAAGTTTATGCACAGATATCAATGAAAATCGCTTAGTTTGGACGAATATGCGTCGTGTTTGGCCGAGTTTATTTTTCAAAAACGGGGTGGGGGGGTCTCGTGGGGCGCGGGTTGGGAAACCGATCGCCCCCACACCGATATTTTCGCCGGTGCGCCCCCAGACGGCGATATTTTAAACCCCTGAGGGGCCGAACGGCTGGAGATGCTCTTATTCTGGATCTGGATGTTGTACCCTATGCTGTCAGTGGAACCTGCTTATCTTGGACGCCGTGCATCCCATGACATGCAATGCACGAGATGCTGTTTATCTGCTCTGCTGCTGGTTGCTAGAAACAAGTAATACTCCGTAATACGCACTTGTTGCGGCACTATTTATTTGCTGGTGAAACATGTTTGCTACTTACTCTGTGTTCCGGTGTGAGATTCGGATGTGTTCTCACCGGCACGAAGCTGGGTGCTTTGGTTCCAGGCTCTTCTGTGGCTTCAGATTGCTGTGGTGGAGAACAGTGATGTAATTTCCTTTTGCTTCATGAACTACTAGCCCTTAATGCTCCCAAGTTATTCGGGATAAGTGTAAAACTCTCTTCTCCCTTTAATTAATATACGAGGCAAATCTTTTGCCTCGTTTCAGAGATTTTTTTCTTTTTTCCTCGCTTAGGTATAGGTTGGGTCATGTATGACTTTACTCTTTGTTAATATGTTTTTCGTTTTCTTTTGTATGCGCGCGTTAGTGTTGGCTGCGTACGTCTTAGTTATACTGTATGTGTTTATTGTGTTTGTACCCCTTGATACTTCTTTTTTTAGTCAATATAATTCATCCTTTGTTGAAAAATACACATTGGCCAGTATATGGTCTCCCGTGTGCATCCGCCTGCCGCGTGACTGTCATGCATCGAGGAAGCCGTGCGGCCGTACACTTTGGGAGGAGGCGATGGGGTCGTTGCCCCAAATACCGTCAGTTGTGGTTAGAGCCACACCGCCTTTCGTCCCGTTGGTGTACCAAGAACGACGCCCCCCGATGAGACGCGCACATAACCACAAGCTCCATTATCCTCGAGCTGAGGCCACCATGGCTTCCATCACCTCGCCTCTATAGTCCACAGTACCACGATGCAGGCCATTATTTAGGACAGTCTTAAGACTGAGGCGACCTGTCGTGCAGCTCCTACGGCAAGACGACAAGGGTGCCCACAAAAGGGCAAAAACGACAAATTTGACCTGTGAACGAAAAAAATTCACAAAGTGAACTGTCCTTGAAAAAATTTCACTCCACTAGGCGTCACACTATACTGTGCAGCGCCTGACTGACAGGCGCTACACATCTGGCCAGCGTCGCACTCCGGACTGACTAAAAATTGCTAAGTCAATGTGCAACGCCTGATAGGTAGGCGTTACACTATACAATGTAGCGCCTAGTGTTTAGGCGTTGCACGAGTGTATAAGTGTATAGTGCAGTGTGCGACCCGACGCGCCCGTTCTTATCGTGGTTTGATGGATTCGTTTCCCAACCGACCGTCTCTGGTCTAGTCAGGTGTGTGGCGCTGGGTAACTACTCGATGGTAACAGCAAGTGCATGTTTTTCTCGTACTACAAAATCAAGCACTCTGCTGTGATCACTTCGATTGATGGAGTGATGACAGGACAGGTGAAAAGGCTCGAGCAAATAGCAGCCGCAGTTTTGCTATGCACAAGTTTTAGTACTCGTACGACCGCCAGCCACTAGTACAATCAAACAACGATAAAAACGCTGCCGCCACTAGTGCAGCGCCTAAATGTTAGGCGTTACACTATACAGTGTAGCGCCTAACTCTCAGGCGTTGCACACTGACTTAGTAATTTTTAAGCAGTCTGGGATGCGACACTGGTCAGACGTGTAGCGCCTGTCAGTCAGGCGCTGCATAGTGTAGTGTGACGCCTAACTGTCGGGCGCTACACAAAAGGGTCAGCCGGATGAAATTATTTCGTCAACAGTTCACTTTGTGAATTTTTTTCATCCACAGGTCAAATTTGTCGTTTTTGCCCCGCAAAAGCACGAAAGCTCCAGATCATAGAGCAAGTACCGACAGCTCCAGAACCTGCTGTGTCGTGGAGAATCCGTCGGGCTACGAACTTTCACGCTCAAAAGTACCGGGGCTGGCTCGGCAAATTTGACAATTTTGACCTGTGGACGAAAATATTTTACAAAATAAACTGGTTTGAAAAAAAATCACTCAGCTGACCGTTTTGAGTAGCGCCCAACACACAGGCACCACACCCTACTATGCAGCGTTTGCTCGCAGGCGTTGCACGTCTGGCCAGCGTGGCACCCCTGGGGCCCGCACCGAGCAGTGCAGCGCCTCAGAGGTAGGCGTCACACCTGTAATGTGCAGCGCCTGAGGGGTAGGTGCCACACTTGTTATGTGCAGTGCCTAGCTGTTAGGCGCTGCACATGCTGTTACTAGTTGGCTGGCTGGCCCCCCTCCCCCACTCCCCCCACACACCCCAACCCCCAACCCCATCCCCGCTCGAGATCTGCCCCCTCTCCCCCTCTCAAAGCCTTCTCCAAATCTTCCAAATTTGAAGATTTTATCTGTGGATTTCGAACCCAATCCCCCCTCAAGTTAATCTCCTCCGATCCCCTTGTTTTGATTCAAAAAATGCTAACATTTGCTCATTTGTTGCTAGTTTGGGGAAACCCTAGTTTTTTATGGATCTAGAAATTTGTATGGAGATATGAGATGTTTGTTGTTTAGAGATATGGATCTAGAAATTAGTATGTTAGGCTTATTGTTATGGGTGTTGTTATGTTGGTGCTAGGGTCACTAGTAGAAAACAGGGCTTTGGTCCAGGCAGGGCCAGCCCATTAATCCCGGTTCACTCACGAACCGGGACCAAAGGGGGCATCGGTCCCGGTTCGTGAGGCCAGGGGGGCGGCCGGGCCTCTTGGGGCATTGGTCCCGGTTCGTCTGGCCCCTTTGGTCCCGGTTCCAGCCACGAACCGGGACCAATGGACCTCGCTCCTGGCCCACAACCATTGGTCCCGGTTCCAGCCACGAACCGGGACCAATGAGATGCCTATATATACCCCCTCGCCCGCGAGCAGAGCAGTGGAGTGCTCTGTTTTTTGGGTCGGCCGTGGGAGAGCTTTGTGGTGCTCTAGCTCACCTCGTATGCACATGAGGTGTTTGATGAAATGCCCGAGCCACACTTAAGTTTTCTCCTCTCGAAGCTCCTTGTCCAAGCTCCATTTTCCTCGAGATTTGTCTAGGTTTGGCGGTCCGTCCTGTCCCGTCCCCGTTCTCACCGCCGTCGATCGCCCGCGCCGATCTCGTATGAACATAGGAAATGTCTGACGACGAAAATGATTTCGGTATGTGCGAATACTGCGAAGACGAGCGCGGCCTGTGCGACAGAAATTTCTTAGTTGGTGGTAGGCGCTTCAGCATCAAGCTGGATGAGACCTTCGAAGTGGATACAGTAAGTCACAACGACAAGTCTTTTTTCGTAATTAAGCATGACTTCTGCTTCTTTTGCTTCAACTTATAATTTTAATTTTTTACTATTCTACTAGCGTATCCCCTGCCATGCAAGAATTTATGTCTTGGATAAGATTGGTTTCAGTCCTATGGAAACTATGGAGGTAAAGATAGTTCACTTGAGGACCGAGCATGGTTATACTTTTGCCGCAAAATTATACAATGCAGACACCTACACCTATTTTGAATGCAAAAATTGGAGATCACTATGCAAGGCTTATGCATTTGAGCCTGATATGCTTATCACCTTTGATATTCGTCCGGAAGATGATATTGAAGGTAATATCGACATCTGGGTCGATGTGCAGACGCCTCCAGTTCTACCATTATGTGAGTTTCTCAACCATATTTATGTCTTGGATATTGTTTATTCAAAAATAGTTGACAACTAATTTCTATTGACAGCTTATTTCCATTTAAGCAAACATGTCCAACGCTTGGTAGACATGACCTACTACTGTCCCGGGGCTGAACTAAACTGCGAGGAGATAAGTCATTATGTTTCATGGCTTGAGGATCTTGATTCTGTCAAGACAAATTATTTTCCTAGACTTGAAAATCTTAGTACTCAAAACGTGCGACCACTAGCGTGCGTATTGAACTACGGTCATATCTATTTAGGAAAGATGGTAAGATTTTTACTATTTGTCCTCAGTGCATCTTTTGCATACATTATTTTTTAAGCTAAACTTCATTGCTAAGTATGTTACTACGATGTTCTTCAACAGGGACTCCCAATGATAGTTGTGCCTCATTGGGTCGAGCCTAAAGGTCGCATGGCAATGGTTAGCTTACGGCCAAGACATCCTACATTGCACATGAGTGCATTCAGGATTTCTAAAAGTGAGCAAGTCTTAATAGTCAAAGACTGGAGCAAAATTGTGAAGGATCGCAGAGAAGTACTAGGGGGAAGCAATCAGAAGCGCAGCCCACAATTAGGAGACAGGTTCATCTGCATGCTCCAATATGATGAAGCAGGAGTGCTACACATGTTCTATGCTATTTTACCTGAGAGAGAGCAGCAGGAGTGATTAGCTAGCTAGAATGAGTTTGAAGATGATGATGTGCTACACTATGACTATGATGATTAAATAGCTAGTGTTGGTGGTAATGACTATGATGATTATTATTAGCTAGTGTTGGTGGTGATTAGATAGCTACACTATGACTATGATGATTAAATAGTGTTGGTGGTAATGACTATGATGATTATTGGCTTTGAATGGTGCATTTTGAACACACAAAAAGTCTGGAGTTCAAATAAGTTCAAAAAAAATGAAATCCCTTTGTAACAGACGAGTTTCCGTATGAAACCCTGATACTTCGAAAGAGATTGCCCGTTTTGTACACGAAGTGCATCTAGTTTTTGCCGTAACCCTCTCAACTTTTTAGCACAAACTATGTGGGTGAAATGATGATACCATGCCAACTTTCAACCTTTTCAGAGTTCATTTGAAGTGCTTTTCAATTTCAGGGTCATATAACTCAAAAACAATCAGTCAATGCATGAAAAATAACAAATAAAGTCAGAAAGGTTTTGAAAACTGATGATGTGGCTTTGAATGGTGCATTTTGAACACATAAAAATCTGGAGTTCAAATAAGTTCAAAAAAATGAAATCCCTTTGTAACAGACGAGTTTCCGTATGAAACCCTGATACTTCGAAGAGATTGCCTGTTTTGTACACGAAGTGCATCTAGTTTTTGCTGTACCCTCTCAACTTTTTAGCACATGCTATGTGGGTGAATGATGATACCATGCCAACTTTCAACCTTTTCAGAGTTCATTTGTAGTGCTTTTCAATTTCAGGTCATTTAGCGCAAAAAGAATGAACTAATAGCAAAAAGAATGAACTTAAAATACAATTAAAATATTCGTTTACGATCAACTAAACAAAACTATAATATTCTTCAATAGCAAAAGAATCAACTAAAAAGCTTTTATAAAACTCTAATAGCAAAGGAATCAACTAAAAAGCTTATAAACCTCTAGTATTTTTGAAACGAAAATTATATAAAATTTATGCAACTAAAATTATCAAAGTATTTTCTGTTCAAAACATTATGGCAAAATGAATTTTCATAAAGAATGTTTTTGTTAGAAACTTTAATAGCAAAAAGAATTATCATAAAGAATTTTTTGTTAGAAACTAAAATAACAAAATCTTTTTTGAATATAATGTTAAAACACAGTAATATTAATACCAGAAAAAGAATCACTCAAAAATCTATTTTTATAGTAAAGTTATTCACAAACTAGTGATTCACACAAATTTCAAAGAATTCAAATTTAAACTATTCAAATTTGAAAACGAATGGCACTAACAGAAAGTTTATAATTTTTTTGACCTAACAGCAAAAAGAATTAAACAAAAATAAAGCAAAAAACAAAAGAAAATAAATAATGCAAAAAACAAAACAAAAAAACTGAAAAAAAATAAAAAATGCCTCCTATTCAAAAAATAAAAAAATCTGGTCAAACTGTGGTCAAACTATGGTCAAACTACTTATTCAAGAAATATTAGTGTTAATAAATAATTATTGTTTTTTAGAATGCACAAGTTGAACACATAAAACTATGGTCAAACGGTGCTTAATGCTCAAGTTCAACTCCGAAGGGTTAATAGGATTGACAGCTTAGTATTGTCAGGAAAACAACAAGTGCAGACTTGGAAACTAGGGGGAATAGAACTCGAAAGTTAAGCGTGCTCAGGCTGTAGTAGTGAGAGGATGGGTGACCGGTCGGGAAGTTAGACGATTTGGAATGAGTGGTTCATAATTGAGCAGTGATGAGGGGTGATTAGAGATTGAATTGTCAAATAATTCAGAAATTTGAAAATAAGAAAATATTCAAAAAAAAATCAAAATTTTATTTTTCAAAAAAATTCAAAAAATAAAATTTCAAAAAAACCAACCGGGACTAAAGGTGGAGCTCCAGAGAGCGGCCACGTGGAGGGCCTTTAGTCCCGGTTCGTAACACAACCGGGACTAAAGGGGGGGGGGCCTTTAGTCCCGACCCTTTAGTCCCGGTTTGGGAACCGGGACAAATGGGCCTTATGAATCGGGACAAATAGGCCTTTTTCTACTAGTGGGTTAGGCTTGTTAGTATGTTATGGTTAGGGTTATGGGTGTTGTTATGTTGGGGATAGGGTTAGGGTTAGGGTTGTTAGTATGTGAGGGTTGTGCTTATGGTCATTGTTAAGTGGGGTTGGGGTTATTGTTTAATATCTATGTTAGGGTTTGTATTACGTGTTAATCTTCGGATGAGTACTTATGGAAGATATGTTACGTTTTGTTGTTTGAATGCTTATAGGGATGGGAAGAACATGTGTGTTTGTTCATCATGTGGACAAAGACGCCTTTTTGAAAGGCAATATTGAACCGGACCCGGATGAGCTTGACATGGTGTTTGATAGTAGTCCTAGCTATGTGGAGGTCTTGGAACAAGTGAGGAAAGATTTGAATTGGATGGACCCTAGTGATATCGTTGAGTTGAAGGGAAGGCATAATGTTGGTTTTGGAATGCACATCCGTTGAAAGACAATGCGTGTGAACTCCGAGCAACGTTGGGTTTGCATACAAGGAGACGGTGGCTGAATCACTAGATAAGGCTCTTGAGTTATTTGCTACGAAGAAGGTTCATTCTAGTTTGCATTTGGACTTGAACCGGAACCCCTCCCCCTTGGTTGCTAGTAGTCCCCCACCCTTGAACCAAGATGAAATTGTTGAACCTCCTTTGACCCAACAAGTGAGGCCAACATTGAGCCCGATTCCAAACAACCAAAATGAAGCTTTGCAAGAGGAGAATGATGAGTATGAGTACGATGACAATGAAGTTGATCTCCATGACAACAATGTGGGTGATCTCGACAAATATCATGTGCAAGAGACAATGGACCATTCCATCCCTTATTCCCGTGGCTATGCATCGGAGTCGGATGACGAAGGTCCGGAAGAAGAAGTTGATGAGGAGGGGTTCACGGTGAAGGAGGCCGAAGCTTTCGAGAAGGTATTCGGGCGGGATCATCGGACTCCATTGTTCAAGGATGTTAGCCTCGCGGATGAAGCCGTGGTAGATGGCGGCCAAGGTATATCTCTTGGAGTTAGGCCAGGTTCTCACCGGGATTTGGAAGATGGCAAGAACGGGAATTCTCCCGGGACTAAGTTCCAAACCTTCTTGGAATTGAAGATGTGGCTCGACAACTACTCGATTACGCATTATCGTCCACACAAGGTGGTGAACTCGGACGTCAATGTGCGCTACACGGATACATGTGAAGAGAAAAAATGTCCATGGATTGTGCGTGCAAGACCATGGAAAGGAGGGCCCACTTGGCAGGTCGTGAGTTGTGTACCAAGTCACATGTGCCGAGGCAAGAGGGTGGATGGGAAGGTTGTGTCCCAGAACCACAGACAACTCACGTCTGAGTTCATTGCTTACAGGCTTTCCAACTCAATATCCACACTTCCAACAATGAGCATCCAACAAGTCATGGACCTTGTGAAAGCCATCTTTCATTACAAGGTGAAATACGGCAAGGCATGGAAAGCGAAGCAAGCCGCATTTAAGATGTTGTATGGTAATTGGGATGAAGCATACAACCGAATCCCTAGGTTGCTGTTAGCCATGGCTGCCACAAACCCGGGCATGGTTCATGTGGTCAAGCCTCATGGGGAAAAACAATGGTTCACGATGTAAGAACCGTCTGAGTATTTGGCCGTGCATTTTGGCGTTCGAGCAATGCGTGAGGGCTTTCCAACACTGTCGGCCGGTCATCGCCATTGATGGCACGTTCTTGACCGGACAATACAAGGGCACCTTGTTGGTTGAAATAGCAAGTGATGCCAATAACTGGGTGTTGCCTTTGGCATTTGCTTTGGTTGAGGTGGAGAACAATAATAACTGGGAGTGGTTCTTGCGTCTTTTGAGAACCAAGGTATTACCGGCTCAAAGGGAAATTTGTGTCATATCAGATCGCCATCCAGGAATTCTTAACGCGGTGGACATTGACATTCCCGGGCATGCTCCGTTGCACCATCGATGGTGCATGAGGCACTTTTGTTCTAACTTCTATAGGGCATGTGGCCTTAAGGAGTTGGCGGATGATCTTCAAGATTGTTGTCTCGCTTCCGACAAGCGGTTCACCAACTTGTACAACAAATTGCTCGCACACAAAATACTTGATCCCGAGAGTCAAGACTTCCTCAATAGGCACATTAAAGAAAGGAATAAGTGGGCACGTGCTTTTGGTGAAGATGGCCGGAGGTATGGTCAAATGACAAGCAATATGGCCGAATGCTTCAATAGGGTGCTCAAGGGTGTACGTGCATTACCCGTGACGGCAATTGTTCAATACACATTTGACAAGATGAATGTGTACTTCCTAAAGCACTCAATGGAAATGGATGCGCAGATAGCGGGTGAGAACAAGCGGAAGTACAAGTACAAGTTCCCACCCAAGGTTGATGAATGGTTGGAATTTCAATCACGGAAGGCGGACTCACAAGAAGCTATACTATATAACAACGACGATTGGTTGTATGAAGTGAAAGATCCAGGAGGAACCACAAATGATGGCCGCCAACATGGAGGTCGAGCTTTCAAGGTCTCCCTAACACGGTGTGATTGCTCTTGCGGGAGGCCATTGTTGCTTCATCTCCCATGCTCACACTTGTATACCGCCGGTCACGTTAGGAATGTGGACGTCGATCACCCGCTCACCGTGAGGCTCTCGGAGTTCTCAATCATGACGGTCAAGAATACATGGGCTCCCCGATTTCACCCATACTTTGACCAATCACAGTGGTCGGAGTACCATGGAGTTCAACTATGGCCAGATCCGGATTTGAAGGTTGTTAAACGAGGTAGACGTAAGACAAAGCGTCTTAGAGGTGACATGAACGGATGGGGCCATGGTGGCGGCCGCAAATCGGGCAACGGCCAATTCCAAGAGCCTCGTGAGCGCTCCCGTTGTGGGGAATGCAAAAGTCAGGGCCACAACAAAAGAAAGTGTACCAAACCAAGAAAGAGATCAAAGAAAAATGATGCAAGCACAAGCCAACAAGGAGGTACACAAGGTCCTAGCCAAGAAAATAGTACTCAACAAGGGCCAAGTCAAGCAAGCGGTAGCCAACAAAGTGGTAGGCAACAAGTGCCAAGGCAAGCAAGTGGTAGCCAACCAAGTGGTAGCTAGGCAACAAGTGCCAAGGCAAGCAAGTGGTAGCTAACCAAGTGGTAGCCAACAAGTGCCAAACCAACCAGGTAGTAGCGAACAAGGGGCAGGCCAAAGAAGAACTACGCAACAAAGAGGGAGGCAACTAGGACTTACAAGAGGCCGTGGTGGTGGTAGAGGTTGTGGTGGTGGTCTAGGCCGTGGTGGCGGTCTAGGCCGTGGTGGTGGTCTTGGCCTTGGTGGTGGTCTTGGCCGTGGTGGTGGTCTTGGGCAAGGTCGTTATAGAGGAATATTTGGATACCTCGATGGACCATTTTTGTATGTTGCTCACTAATTATAATGTTTCAATTTACATCTTTTTCATATGTTCTTGTTGTCCTTATTCACTAATATGTTGCAATTTACATGTTTTTCCATATGTTCTTCTTGTCATTACTAACTATCTCGTTTGTCTCATCGTAGGTATGGCGGCTTCTCAACCCAACAAACCAACAATGAAGGGGGTGGAGGAGAAGGATGGTGAAGGTGAGATGACGGGGTGGTGGGAGAAGGCTGCGAAGAAGCTGAGAGAGGAGGATGCAGCTGCACTAGAGAAGAAGAAGCAGGAGGAGATCGAAGAGAAGAGGAAGGAACATGAGAGAATGGTTTCTGAGGAGATCACGAGGGAGCACAAGTTGAAGATGAAATGTAAGGAGGCAGAGAAGAAACGTCTCAAGGATTTTCAAGAAAGAACCTTGAAACTTTGGGCATTCGAAGCTGAAAAGAAAGAGAGGGAGAACAAGATATTCATGGAGAGGGTGGTTAAGGAGGCTCACCGCATAAGGAAAATAGAGGAGGAAGAAGAAGAAGGGAAAGGGGCCTTGCTCTACGCAATAGAGCTATGTCATCTTCGATTGGTTGTGGACTATGACCGTGTTATCCTCTAAACTATGATCTTTGATTTGGTTGTCAACTACTATGTGTTGTGAACTACTATGTGTTTTGGACTCCTCCTCGATTTGGTTGTATGAACTACTCCTATATTTGAACTACAATGTGTTGTGAACTACTATGAGTTGTGAACTACTATGTGTTGTGAGCTACTATGTGTGCCATATGTTGTCTTTTTCAATATGTGTTTTCATCATCACAGTACTTTGCTGCCATTACTGCTACTGCACATCATCACACTACTATGTTTTGCTCTGAACATTTGTCCACATGTGCAACGCCTACCTGCTACGCGCCACACCATGCAGTGTGGCGCCTCCGGGCTAGGCGTCACACATTTGGACAAGCTATGTAGAGAGCAACAGAAGGTTGCAGCCACTTCTCTGCCAAAATTTTCGCTAAGTCCTTGTGTGGCGCCTAGCACACAGGCGCCACACCATACAGTGTGGCAACTCCGAGATAGGCGTCACACTGCTCTATTTCTGGCTGTAACATTCTGTTGTTCCCAGACGTGCAACACCTCGGAGCTAGGCGCCACACTGCAACACCTCGGAGCTAGGCGCCACACTGCATGGTGCAGCGCCTAGCTCTGAGGCGTTGCACGTCTGGGAAAAACTATCCAGAGAGGAACATAAGCTTTTCACCTAGTTTGAGGGCACAAAAATCGCTAAGTGTTTGTGTGGCGCCTAGCCCCAAGGTGCCACACTTAACGTTGCAGCGCCTACGTAGCAGGCGCTGCACTGTCCAGTGCGGCGCCTTGGTGCTAGGCGCCACACAAACACTTAGCGATTTTTCTGCCCTCAAACTGGGTGAAAATCTTGCATACATTTCAGTCACATTTTCAATAGTTATAGGTAACTTGCATCACAGAAAAAGCACTAATGATCATAATTATGACATTTTCAACATCACTTCAACTTCAACAAAGACAACAAGTTCAACATTACTAAGAGTTACCATCACTTCAAGTTCAACATTACTAAGAGTTACCATCACTTCAAGTTCAACGACATAACAAGTTCGACATAAGAAAACGACCACTAGGCGAGTCAAATAAGAAAAAGAGGACGACGACTAGTTCCTTCCGCGCTTATTGCCGCCTCTTCCCCTCCTGACGGATATCTTCTTCTTAGAACAAGCAACCGGCTCCAGCTCCGGCTCCGGTTCCTCCTCCTCCACCTCGTCCACGTAGTCATCCAAGGCTGCCATCCGCGAGGTGCCGACCGTCCTCTTGCTTTTTGCGGTGAAGTCTTCAGGTGTGTATTTATTGATTCCCTTCCTAGGCTTTAACATGTATGCTGACCAAACTTGATAGTTCTCCAAGGTCATGTCATCATCAGCCTATTATAGAAACAAACGATATGGAAAAGAACATGCGTGAGTATGAAGTTAGCAATGCATCAAGAACTGAATATATGCTATTGGCATACCTCTTGGGTGACCACACCCACATCCTCCTCCTCCAAAGGAGTCCCATGGTCAGAAGTGGGATCTGATGGTGTAGCCGACCTAGACCGCTGAGGTGATACATATTCGGGGTCATGACATCCGACAAGGTTCGATAACCGCCTTAACCTTTGGCCCTGACGCTGCAACATGTACATGTGAATGAGATATCGAACGTACCAAGACATGTAACGTGGACAATTGAAAGAGATGTGTACCTTAGTGAATGCTCTAAGTGCACCTTCCCCGTCGCTTTTTCCAACCGGGGTTGTCTCCAGAATAGTCTGACTCTCGTCAGCTACTTTTTTGATCTGGGTACGCTATGAACAGAAATGACATAAACGTGTTAGGCAAGCAAAGATGTGAATAGGGCAAATGGAAAAGCACAGAGAGCAAGTCTTTACCACAAAGTTCATCACTGGAGCTGAAGGGACTCGGGTGCCTTCCCTGACAAGTTTGTTGTACTGGTGCTTGGTTAGTTCATCAAAGACGGTGGGATCTTCCAAAATCTCCTCATTATACGCCGGCTTGCATATCTCCACACGGGTACTTGCAAGAAACCATGTGAGGTAGTTGTTGAACGCGATCGGGCAGTGCTCACGAAGCTTGGATCCTTTTCCAGCCTTAGCTTGCTCCACACTAAGCGCAAACTATATGACATACTTCATGTGATGCTTGGCCCAGTCCTTGATCTTGCGCTGCTTTCTCCTATCCAACCTGCATGTTAGAAAACAAAATATTAGCACCATCGAAACTGCCGAGAAGCTGCTAAGTGCACAAGGTTCATTCTCTCTTACTCCGGCGGGTGAGGTTGGAACAAACCAAACTGGCGAAACACCCGATGTGGCATGTGAAGCTCAACCGCCCAGTTGCATATGAGTGGGCACCGCATATGCCAAAGATCCCTATCCCTAAGGCACAACGGATTCAGCACGAATTCTCCAGGGTTACCAAATCTATCCCCTTTTCCATACGGCTCCCATTCCACCTGCAACATAGCATACAACAAGGCAGCATTGATGTCGAGTTACGATAAAAGCATGAGAATGACTGATGCAATGTCAACTCACCTGCTCAGCCGTAATCGTGTCCAACTCGCTCGTGTATTGCTTGTACATGACCGAGGGATCATCCGTCGTCTCATTTAACACATCCCACTTGTAAGCCCAAGTGGGGAACCGTAGTGAGTTGCCTTTGTCGTCCCAATCCTCGTACTTCACGGTCTTTGGTCGTCCAACCGGCAATCGCTCCCAGCTCCATACAGAAAGTACGAGCATACAACCACCAATACATCCGTCCTTTGAGGTCCTACAACAGGCTTCATCCAACTGCACATAAAAGAAAACCTGGTTGAATGAACAGGAAGATCGCATTGATAATGTAGCAATGAAGTGAAAAGAAACAACTGCCTACCTATCTATATAAGTAAGTGATACGTCTCCAACGTATCTATAATTTTTTATTGTTCCATGCTATTATATTATCCATCTTGGATGTTTTATATGCATTTATATGCTATTTCATATGATTTTTGGGACTAACCTATTAATCTAGAGCCCAGTGCCAGTTTCCGTTTTTTTCCTTGTTTTTGAGTTTCGCAGAAAAGGAATATCAAACGGAGTCCAAATGAGCTGAAAATTTACGGTGATTTTTTATGGACCAGAAGAAGCCCCCGAAGCAAAATAGTTGGGCCAGAAGAGCCACGAGGCCTCCACAAGGGTGCAGGGCACGCCCTACCCCCCTGGGCGCGCCCTCCGGTCTTGTGGGCTCCTCGTGGACCCCCCTGACTTGTTCTCGATGCCAAAAATTCCTATAAATATAGAAACCCCCAGAAATAAACCTAGATCGGGAGTTCCGCCGCCGCAAGCCTCTGTAGCCACCAAAAACCAATCGGGACCCTGTTCCGGTACCCTGTCGGAGGGGGAAATCATCACCGGTGGCCACCTTCATCATCCTGGCGCTCTCCATGACGAGGAGGGAGTAGTTCACCCTCGGGGCTGAGGGTATGTACCAGTAGCTATGTGTTTGATCTCTCTCTCTCTCGTGTTCTTGATTTGGCACGATCTTGATGTACCGCGAGCTTTGCTATTATAGTTGGATCTTATGATGTTTCTCCCCCTCTACCTTCTTGTAATGGATTGAGTTTTCCCTTTGAAGTTATCTTATCGGACTGAGTCTTTAAGGATTTGAGAACACTTGATGTATGTCTTGCATGTGCTTATCTGTGGTGACAATGGGATATTCACGTGATCTACTTGATGTATGTTTTGGTGATCAACTTGCGGGTTCTGTGACCTTGTGAACTTATGCATAGGGGTTGGCACACATTTTCTTCTTGACTCTCCGGTAGAAACTTTGGGGCACTCTTTGAAGTTCTTTGTGTTGGTTTGAATAGATGAATCTGAGATTGTGTGATGCATATCATATAATCAAACCCGCGGATACTTGTGGTGACATTGGAGTATCTAGGTGACATTAGGGTTTTGGTTGATGTGTGTCTTAAGGTGTTATTTTAGTACAAACTCTAGGGCTGTTTGTGGCACTTATAGGAATAGCCCAATAGATCGATCAGAAAGAATAACTTTGAGGTGGTTTCGTACCCTACAATAATCTCTTCGTTTATTCTCCGCTATTAGTGACTTTGGAGTGACTCTTTGTTGCACATTGAGGGATTGTTATATGATCTAATTATGTTATCATTGTTGAGAGAACTTGCACTAGTGAAAGTATGAACCCTAGGCCTTGTTTCGAAGCATTGCAATACCGTTTTCGCTCACTTTTATCGCTTGCTACCTTGCTGTTTTTATATTTTCAGATTACAAAAACCTATATCTACCATCCATATCGCACTTGTATCACCATCTCTTCGCCGAACTAGTGCACCTATACAATTTACCATTGTATTGGGTGTGTTGGGGACACAAGAGACTCTTTGTTATTTGGTTGCAGGGTTGTTTGAGAGAGACCATCTTCATCCTACGCCTCCCACGGATTGATAAACCTTAGATCATCCACTTGAGGGAAATTTGCTACTGTCCTACAAAACTCTGCGCTTGGAGGCCCAACACGAGTCTACAAGAAGAAGGTTGTGTAGTAGACATCAAGCTCTTTTCTGGCGTCGTTGCCGGGGACGTTAGTGCTTGAAGGTATATCTTTAGATCTTGCAATCGAATCTTTTAGTTTCTTGTTTTATCACTAGTTTAGTTTATAAAAGAAAATTACAAAAAAAAATGGAATTGAGGTTGCCTCATATGCTTCATCTTTTTTATATCTTTCGTGAGAATAAGGATTCCGATAATTGTGCTCAATTGCTAGAGGAAGAATGCGATAAAATATTTGACATACAATCTTTGAATAATGAGCATGATTGCAATGTTGTTAGTATGAAATCTTTGAATATCCATAGTACTAATGATGATTGCACTAGTCATGATAAAAATGTTTCTTATAAGCATGTCAATTTTTGTGGAGTGCATAGAGTTTGCCGTTACATACCAAAAAGGGAAGATAGATTTTGCAAGAGGCATAAGCATTTAGAAACTAAATGGTTGCAAGAGAGGCTAGATGTCTGTGCTGAAAAGTTTAATATTTTTAGCCATCCTTGTGAACTTTGCAATGAACGTGGTCATTTAAATCTCCAATGCAAATTGTTTCATGATCGAATCGTGTCCAAAAATTGTGATGACTTGATTTCCCTTGCGCATCATAATGAACTTAGTTTGCTTCTGGGATATGAAGAAATGAAATGTATAACTAAGGGTATTCCAGAATATAACCTTGAGAAATTTCTTGATTTTGATCTAGAGGAAATTTATATGTATTGTGCGGTAAATTGCATTGAGAATCCTTATATTGCCAATTACTTAAAGACAAGAAAACAAATAGAAGATGAAGAGAATACTAATGAAGGGGAAGAAGTTTCCCAATATCCTCCTATTTTTTCTTATGATGAATCAGGTAATGAGGAGGAGCCTTTTATTCAACCAATCTCATCAATAAGGAGCTCCAAAAGGGTGATTAAACCCACACATGATGTGAAGAAGAAAAATAAAAGACGAAGAAGCAAAGGTAAAAAGGTATCCCTCCCAAATGATGTTGCTCCTATTATTGTTATGCCTATTACCCATTGTGATGATTATGATTGGGAAAGCAATGATACTTGTTATAATCTTGAGAATCTTTTTGGCACCAACTTAGAAAATTGTGAGGATAATAATTGTTATACCATTGGTGCTATCCATATTATTAATGATGAGAGTGATTATGCTTATAATATGCAAAGCCACAAGCTTGGGGATGCTATGTTTGATGAGAATGACATGTTTGAGAATTTATTTGCTGCAATTAATGCTTGTCCCAAGCTTGGGGATGCTATGTTTAATGAAGATGATATTTTTAGTCCCCCAAATTTTGATGTGCAAATTTATTATGATGATAGCATGCCTCCTATTTATGATGATTGCAATATTTTTGAAAGTGGGTTCGGAAGAGTGTCAACTTTAGATAATAATTATCCCACTATTTTGGAGGGTGTTGAATCTTATTATAATGATAAAAGTGGATTTGGAGAGGTCATGACTTTATTTAGTAATGATTCCACTATCTTGGAAGAGGTTTCAATTGATTATGATGAGAACAAGGTTGCTACTTATGATGATTATTGTGATGACACTTATGTTATAAAAAGTAGTGATGATTATATTTATAAAGCTTGTCATAATTATGATTACCCTTTTTCTAAACATTATTCTTTTAATGTGGAAACAATTTATAGTATTCGAGTTTCTTATGATACTCCCACTATTCCGAATGAGAATAAATTTGCTTATGTGGAGAGTAATAAAATTTCTATGCTTGTAGATCATGAAAAGAATGATTTATGTGATGGTTATATTGTTGAATTCATTCATGATGCTACTGAAAATTATTATGAGGGAGGATTATATGCTTGTAGGAATTGCAATAATATCAAGTTTCCTCTCTGTGTGCTTAAAATCTTGAAGTTTTGCTTGTTTTACCTTCCTATGCTAGTTGATTCTTCTTCCCATAAGTTGTTTGCTCATAAAATCCCTATGCATAGGAAGTGGATTAGACTTAAATGTACTAGTCATATGCTTCATGATGCTCCCTTTATGTTTCAATCTTATCTTTTATGTGAGCATCATTGAAATCATCATGCCTAGCTTAAAAGGCATTAAAGAAAAGCGCTTGTTGGGAGACAACCCAACATTTACCCCTACTATTTTTATGTGTTCACATGATTAAGCTACTGTGGTAATCATGTTTATAGCTTTTGTTTCAATAAAGTGCCAAGTAGATCCTTTGGGATAGTGTGGTCGATAGTTGACTTGATTCTGTGCAAAAATAGAAACTTTTGCGCCCAGTCCCAGAATTGTTTAAATTCACTGGAGAGTGGAAAAACTCTGAATTTTTTACAGTTGATTGGTATACAATTTTTATACGTTTCCTAATTTTTCAGAATATTTGGAGATACATAAGAGTGACCTTAATTCAGATATTTATAGACCGATCTGTTTTTGACAGATTCTGTTTTCAGTGCATAGTTCGCTTGTTTCCTAGTTTCTATGGCTTATATTGCTTAATATAAATTGTAGAAATGATAAGGTACAGTAGGCATCATGTGAGAAAAGTTATGAATCTTGTCTTGACAGTACCAAAGTGAATGATTTGTTTTATTATACTAACGGATCTCACGAAGGTTTCGTTAAGTTTTGTGAGATTGAAGTTTTAAGGTTTTGTGTGAGATATCGATATGAGGAGAATAAGGAGTGACAAGACCCTAAGCTTGGGGATGCCCAAGGAATCCCAAGGTAATATTCAAGGAAGATCCAAGCAACTAAGCTTGGGGATGCCCAAGGCACCCCAAGGTAATATTCAAGGAAGATCCAAGCAACTAAGCTTGGGGATGCCCCGGATGGCATCCCCTCTTTCGTCTTCAACATTATCGGTAACCTTACTTGGAGCTATATTTTTATTCGTCACATGATATGAGTTTTGCTTGGAGTGTCATTTTATTTTATTAGTATTTGCTTTCTGTTATTTAGAGTAATGTTTTGCATATTTTAGTTCAATAAAAAGGTCAAGTATAGCCTTTACCATGCTTGTTTTACATGTCTATATGTTGCTGTTTTGAAAACAGAAAGTTTTCTAGCATTGTCTGAATTCTTATGGAAAGTCAGAACGTGGTAAAATCTTGAAATTTTTACACAATGAGTAACAACAAATTTTCTACCGTGTGCTAATTTTTCAGAATTTTTGGAGTTAGGGAAGTATGAGTACAATTGCACTCTTTACAGACTGTCCTGTTTAGGCAGATTCCTGTTATGTTTGCATTGTTTGCATATGTTTGCTTGTTTAATGATTCTATTTGAGGATAGGAGTATTAAATATGCAGAGGCATTTAGTATGCAATGTCAAACAATAATTTTAGTGATTTGCTACAGTAGAGAATGATAAGGTTTTGCGTTGATTTATACTAACTTTTCTCACGAGTTCTTGTTGAGTTTTGTGTGGATGATGTTTTTAAGGTTTAGGGAAACCATCATATAAAAGGAATTAAGGAGACACAAAAGCTCAAGCTTGGGGATGCCCAAGGCATCCCAATATAATATTTCAAGAAGTCTCAAGCATCTAAGCTTGGGGATGCCCCGGTTGGCATCCCACCTTTCTTCTTCAACAATGGTCGGTTAGTTTCGGTTGAGCCTAAGTTTTTGCTTCTTCACATGATATGTGCTATCCTTGGAATGTCATTTTATTTCGCTTTGCTTGCTGTTTTAATAAAGTAATTAAGATCTGAAATTTTATTTATGAGAGAGAGTCTTCACATAGCTACATAATTATTCAACTACTCATTGATCTTCACTTACATCTTTTTGGAGTAGTTTGTCATTTACCCACGTGCTTCACTTATATCCTATGAGTAAATGGTTGAATAAATTGAATATTATAAATATGAATTTATATATGTTTCATATGCTTATCTCATGGGGAGTAATGACTTCACATATAAGAAGTAGAGGTAGTAAATTTATTGAAAGTTAGCAAACATAGTATCGGTCACTTGAACAATTCATGAAAGAATATTGAAGGAAGAGAGATTTCACATATAAATATACTATCTTGGACATCTTCTATGATTGTGAGCCCCATTAATTATTTTCAAACCTGAGCAAATTAGTTGAAGTTGGACAAGGAAGACAACATAATGAGTTATGCTTGGGTATATTTGTATAGAAGTTATATTGTTATGGATCCTCCAACATGTGGTGCTTGCTATTTAGAAAATTTTGCTAGCCAAAATTTCTGTACTAAGCGGGAATACTGCTTGTGCATCCAAACTCCTTGAACCAAGTTTCTTCCATGAGAGTCCACCATATCTACCTATATGCTGTATTTACCTGCCGTTCCAAGTAAATTTGCATGTGCCAAACTCTAAAACCTTGAAATAATAATCTGTTTTGTATGCCCGAATCGCTCATGTAGCGACTAGGGGCTGTCAGTATCTTCCATGCTAGGTGGGTTATTCTCACGATGAGTGTTTATTCACTTATCATTCACGAGAGAGTGGCTGGTAATTGGGATGCCCAGTCCTATGATCAATAGATCAAAAACAAAATCGCAAATAATTGCAAACAAAACTCCCCCAGAATTGTTGATAGTTGGACGGTACCCGTTGTTTCGAACAAGCCGTGGAGTGTGATTGTTGGTGGAGGGGGAGTAAATAAAAAAAACTTTACCTTTCTGTTTGGGAACCGCCTATAATGTATCTAGTATGGAAGATATTGGGAACTCTTGGTTGTTATGTTGACAATGAAAGCATACGTCTCAAAATTATTTTCATCTCTGTTTTAAAAGCTTCTAGCTCTGGCACCTCTGCAAATCTCTGCTTCCCTCTGCGAAGGGCCTATCTTTTACTTTTATGCAAGAGTCAGTAGTATTCCTTTTCATTCCAACCTACTCTTTAGTTGGCAAGCATCATGTGGTGGGGAAAGATCTAAGCATATATGGCCATTCAAATATATTTGATCATGAATTATTATTGTTGACAATTATCTATATGATAAATAATTTGGGAGGCGAAACATTAAGCCCCTATCTTTCTCTGTGTTCGATGGATGCTATTTGTTCTAAAAATATGCTTTGAGTGGTAGCGATCATGGAAGACTATATGATAGTTGAGTATGTGGGATTTGCTAAATCAAAGCTCTTACATAGACCCTTCCTGAAAATAAGATGAATTGCAATTGTTTGATGACTAAGAACCTAGTTTGTTAGTTTTAAAGAAAGTTTATGATCTATGCTTTGACATGTGAATAGCTTGCTACTTGATCATGAGAAGTTTTATGAGATGAGCTACTGTTTATGATATATAATGATGCTAGAAAAATTGATTGAAATTATCATTGATCAAACTTATGCACTTGCTAGCATTCCACATCAAAAATTCTGTTTTTATCATTTACCTAC